>JARQOD010000006.1:201209482-201462278 GCA_033576555.1 Oophaga sylvatica | reverse complement strand
CTGGGGGCAAAATGATTGGGGCAATTTGTTTTTTTAAATTTTAAATTTTAAAATTGAACAATACTGTGCTGTCAGTGAATCCAATAGGTTAATTAACCTGAAACCTGAATATTTAAGGAAGTAATAGTGAACTTTTGTCTTTCTTAGGAGAAAATCTATGTGTGCAGAATTTTTGGGCAGTTAGGATGCAGACAGCACTGGAGGATAAGGTCTCTTGGTCGATTCACGTTTGATTCTTCCCAATCATTGGCAATTAATATGTCCAAATACTCGCCCTGCTCACCGAATTACTTCTGAAGTGAAGATGCCGGGGCCACATACCTTGCCTTAGCTCCTGAATACGCTCTCCGTCTGTACCCTTCCCCCACCCAGGGAAGAGGGTAGTAGTAGTGTACCATAGTACGCCAACCAGACAAGACTAACAAGGTAATACAAACAAGGATAAAGGAAAATACCAATCATACAAATATACTCATACATACAACAGAGGAATGCAGCGGGGAGTGGAGGATGGGGTTAAACCACAGTAGGAAAATTTCCCAAGGAGCATTGCACGGCGAATAAGCCTCCTTACCTCGACACGCCAGAGCTGGTATGTCACTCTCCACAAGGAGAAACCTTACCCACTAGACCTTAGTCCAGAGCCTCTCATCTAGCCAAATCAGATCTCTCCTACTTTGCACTGACGAGGACCAATAGTCCGAAACACCGTGTCTGCAAATTTAGATTCTGATTTGGCTTTTATCCTAAGTCATATTACAAGACTCGTTATAGGGTTGATTGTGACTTGTAGGATCGCTACTTCCAATAGGTGGCGCTATAGAGTACAAGTCCTCTTTGTTTGAAGAGGCAATTTGCATATTAAAATTTCCCAGAGGTGCATTGCACGGCGAATAAGCCTCCTTACCTTGACACGCCAGAGCTGGTATGTCGCTCTCCACAAGGAGAAACCTTACCCACTAGACCTTAGTCCAGAGCCTCTCATCTAGCCAAATCAGATCTCTCCTACTTTGCACTGACGAGGACCAATAGTCCGAAACACTGTGTCTGCAAATGGAGATTCTGATTTGACTTTTATCCTAAGTCATATTACAAGACTCGTTAAAGGGTTAATTGTGACTTGTAGGATCGCTGTTATGATTCGGTAGCTGAGGAGTGCAGGCAAAAAGGCAATACACCAGAGCAGTTGGAATCTATGAGATTGCAGTACCCTGACTAACCACCACAACTAGAGGCAGCCGTGGAGCGTTCCTACGTTGGTCCTAGACGCCTTGTCACAGCCTGAGAAACTAACTACACCTAAAGATAGAAATAGGAAAGCTATCTGCCCCGGAGCAGAACCCCAAAGATAATAGCAAGCCCCCAAACATGTAATGGCGGTTAGACAAGACGAAATACTGACACAGACAGAAAATAGTATGAGCAAACGTTGGGGCCCAAACTAACTAAATAGAAAAGGATAGGAAGGGTACTTACTGCAATCCCAAAAAAAACCCTGAAAGCACCAACTCTACTAATTTCAAAAACACCTGAGATCACACGACCTCTACCACCTAAATTAGCTCTCTGGTGTAACAAAATCAAAACAGCAGCCACTGAAAAAACTGGAAAAAGCAAAAGTACAAACATCAGTGGCTGAACTAAACTGAGAGGGCAAAAGCCCCTGAGGGGACCAGAAGGCCCCCACAGAAGTGCAGGACAAAATGCAAAAATCAAGCACAGAAACAAAAAGAAGAAAATGTCTTATCTGTTAGAAGGAGATGCAGACACGACACAGCAGGCTACAAGGGAAACTGGAATCAAGGATTCAGACCAGAACAATTGATCACCGGCAACCCTGATGGGAAGGTGACTCCCTTATATAAGACCAGTCAGTAACACCCGATTCCCAGTCCTCACAATCTTCACTGAACAGACCAGTACCGCTTGTAACCACCAGAGGGAGCCTCTGCTCAGAACTCATCTCAAGCCCATTCACAACAGTACCCCCCCTTGAGGAGGGGTCACCGAACCCTCATTTGAGCAACCAGGTCGGTCAGGATGAGTTCTATGATACGCACGGATGAGTCTCCTAGCATGGATGTCCGAAGCAAACACCCAAGAATTGTCTTCCTGACCATAACCTCTCCACTTAACCAAATACTGGAGTTTCCGTCTAGAAAAACGAGAATCTAATATTTTCTCAACCACATACTCCAGATTGCCCTCAACCAAAACAGGGTCAGGAGGCACAGCAGCAGGAACCACTGGCTCAACAAACCTCTTCAACAAGGACTTGTGGAACACGTTATGGATCTTAAATGTCCCTGGAAGAAGCAAACGAAAAGAAACAGGATTAAGAATCTCCATGATCTTATAAGGTCCAATGAACCTAGGCTTAAATTTAGGAGATGCTACTCTCATAGGAATATTTTTTGAGGACAACCAGACCAAGTCCCCTACTTTAAACCGAGGACCATCAGTCCTATGCCGGTTAGCAAACCGCTGGGCCCTCTCTTGAGAGAGGGACAACCTCTCCACTACCTGGTCCCAAATCTGTTGCATACGCTCCACAACAGAGTCAAAACCCGGACAGACAGAAGCCTCCGTCTGTCCCGAAGAAAATCGAGGGTGAAACCCAGAATTACAGAAAAATGGAGACATCAAAGTGGCAGAGCTAGCCCTATTATTAAGAGCAAACTCAGCCAAAGGCAAAAAGAAACCCAGTCATCCTGATCAGCAGACACAAAGCATCTTAGATAAGTCTCCAATGTCTGGTTTGTGCTCTCAGTTTGACCATTGGTCTGAGGATGAAACGCCGAGGAGAAAGACAATTGAACACCAAGTTTAGAACAAAAGGTCCTCCAAAATCTGGAAACAAACTGGACTCCTCTGTCAGACACAATGTTCTCAGGAATGCCGTGTAAACGAACCACGTGCTGAAGGAACAAAGGCACCAATTCAGAGGGGGAAGGCAACTTAGGCAATGGCACAAGATGTATCATCTTGGAAAACCTATCACAAATCACCCAGATGGCGGTCATTCTCTGAGAAACAGGAAGGTCGGAAATGAAATCCATAGAGATATGGGCCCATGGTCTCTTGGGCACAGGCAATGGCATCAACAAACCACCAGAGCGAGAGCAAGGCTTGGAGCGAGAGCAAGTCCCGCAGGACTGCACAAATTCCCTGACATCACGAGACAAGGTAGGCCACCAAAAGGACCGACTAACCAAGTCTCTGGTACCAAAAATTCCGGGATGCCCAGCCAACGTGAACAATGAATCTCAGACATCACACTCTTTTTCCACTGGTCCGGGACAAACAATTTTCCAACAGGGCAGCGCTCGGGCCTATCCTCCTGACACCCCTCCAGAGCAAGTCTCAAATTGGTGAGATGGCGGAAAGAACTACACCCTCTTTCAAAATAACAGAAGGATCAGATAACTCAGGAGAGTCCGCAAGGAAACTCCTCGAGAGAGCATCCGCCTTAACATTCTTAGTGCCAGGAAGAAAGGAAACCACAAAATTAAAGCGTGTGAAAAACAAGGCCCACCTGGCCTGTCTAGGATTGAGTCGCTTGGCAGATTCCAGATAAACCAGATTCTTATGGTCCATAAGGACCACCACCCGATGTTTGCTCCTCAGCATGTCTCCACTCTTCAAAAGCCACTTCATGGCCAATACCCCGATTACCCACGTCATAATTACGTTCAGTAGAAAAATTTCGAGAGAAAAGCACAAGGATTACTTTTAGAGGTCTCTGGATTTTTTGGGACAATAAGCACCTGCCCAATTTCAGAGGCATCAACCTCACTGAAATGCGAGAAACTCAGGCTGCCGTAGACAGGAGCAGAAGTGAATCTCTGCTTAAGTTCCTGAAATGCAAACGCTCAGAGGCCAATTCACCACATCAGAACCTTTTGGTCAATCAGTAAATGGTTTAACAATAAAGGGTATCCACACTAAACAATATCGCAACGGATCGCTAAAAAACGGTCACTATTAGCGTCCGTTAGCGATGTTGTCAGTGCGGCAGCTTCAGCGACGAGTTTCCCTGCTGTGATCTCGCTCTCCTGAAATGTTCGGACCCTATTTCATCGTGGCGCTCCCGCTGGTAAGTATCTTATGCTGTTGGCACTTTTCTTAGCGATTTAGCGTACTTTTGTACGCTAAGTCGTTAAGAAGATCGCTAACGGCGAAGCGTCGTAACTATATCGCTAATGCGGCGCAATTAGCGATATAGAAAACCGCTAGCGATCGATTAGTATGCGTCGTTTTGTGATCGCTAGCGGATTGTTTAGTGTGGCAGTACCTTAACCGAGAAATTACCAATAAATTTACGATAAAAATTGGCAAAACCCAAAAATCTTTGAAGAGCCTTTAATGAAGTAGGTTGGACCCAATCACAGATGGCCTGAACCTTGACCGGTTCCATTTCAATAACAGATGGGGACAAAATGAATCCCAGAAATGAGATCCTCTGTACGCCAAAAAGACACTTTGATCCCTTCACATACAGAGCATTCTCTCTCAAAATCTGGAATACAGTTCGAACATGTTTCACATGAGAGTCCCAGTCATTGGAAAAAATCAAGATATCATCCAAATAAACAATCAGAAATTTATCCACAAAATCCCTGAAAATATCATTCATGAAGGACTGGAAGACAGAAGGAGCATTAGTGAGCCCAAAGGGCATCACAAGGTACTCAAAATGCCCCTCCGGGGTATTGAATGCCGTCTTCCATTCATCCCCGTGCTTAATGCGAATAAGGTTATATGCCCCCCTGAGGTCAAGCTTGGTAAACCAAGTAGCGTTTTTCACCCTGGAAAACAGGTCAGAAATCAAGGGTAACGGGTATTGATATTTCACAGTAATATTGTTCAAAAGACGATAATCAATACACGGCCTTAATGAACCATCCTTTTTGGCCACAAAGAAAAAACCGGCACCTAAGGGTGAAGAGGATAGGTCTGATATGACCTTCTCTAATGACTCCTTGATATAAGACCGCATAGCGTCATGTTCAGGTACAGACAAGTTAAAAAGGCGACCTTTAGGGAATTTACTACCGGCACTAATTCAATAGCGCAGTCATAGCTCCTATGGGGAGGTAAGGATGCAGATTTACTTTCGCTAAACACATCAGAAAAATCAATCAAAAAGTCAGGAACATCCTGAGCCTGGGGGGAGGCAGAAAAAACAGGAGTGTTGGTATTAACACATTGGCAGCCCCAACTGGTTACAGACACAGATTTCCAATCCAAAACAGGATTATGAGACTGTAACCAAGGGAAACCCAGTACGATAATATCATGCAGATTATACAGAACCAAAAATTTTCAGCACTCTTGATGATCAGGTTCCACCCTCATTATAACCTGAGTAGAGAACTGAGGTTTATTCTCAGCCAAAGGGGTAGAATCGATCCCCAGAAGGGGAATAGACTTCTGTAGGGGTATCAAGGGAAACCCACAACGTTTAGCAAAATCATAATCCATCAGGTTAATAGCTGCTCCAGAATCAACGAAAGCCTGAGCAGAAAATGAGGACAGAGAGCATATCAGAGTGAAAGTTAGTAAAAACTTAGGTACTGCACACTAAGCTATCCCTAGCGATCTCGTTAGCGTGCATACTAATGAGATCGCTAGCGATTGTTTCTATATCGCTAATGCGGCACATTACGAATAGTTAAGACGCATCGCCGTTAGCGATCTTCTTAACCCACTTAGCGGTACAAAAGTACCGCTAAATCGTAAGAAAAGGTGCCACACAGCGATTAGATACTTACCCAGGGAGCGCCAGCGATGAAATAGGTCGGAACGATTCAGCGACGAGCGAGATCATCAGCAGGAAGCTCGTTTGCTGGAAGCTAGCGCACTGAACAACATCGCTACAGGATCGCTAATAGTGACGTTTTTTAGCATCCCGTTGCGATAATTGTTTAGTGTGGCATACCCTTTAGTCTGAACATACCAAGACAACTGAGCGTGCAAACGTCTCCCGCTTAGGGCAGACTGAAATAGTATGAGAGGCATCACCACAGTAAACATAACCATTGTGCTTCGAAACTCATGACCTGTGCCCAGACACCACTCTATCACACTGCATGGATTCAGAAGCAGGTTCACAGGCAACATATCACGCAACTTCTCCCCTCACGCAAGTCTGTCAATTTGAATCGCTAATGACATAGAATCATTGAGACCAGAGGGACAGGGATCCCACCATAACATCTTTACATTATCTGACAGCCCTTCGAAAAGGCGCCAAAGCGTCGTCATTCACTTGGTCAGGACTGCCCACTACGGAATCTCTGACAGTATAACTCAGCGTCATCAAGCCCTGATTAATGCAACAGCTTTTTCAGCTTGATCAGTGACATTAGGCTCATCGTACAATAACCCCAAAGCCTGAAAAAATGCATCAACATCACTCAAAACAGGATCCCCAGGTGTCAGGGAAAAAGCCCAATCCTGAGGTTCGCCGCGCAGGAGAGAGATGATAATTTGAACCTGCTGCGCTGCGTTTCCTGAGGACCCAGATTTTAAGGCAAAAAACAATTTACAATTATTTTTGAATTCTGAAACTTAGATCGATCCCCTAAAAACAAATCTGGCATGGGAATCCTAGGTTCCACAACAGGCAACCTAGCAAGATAGATAGCAATACTCCGAACCTCAGTGGCAAGCTGATCCACACGGCCAGACAACTGTGCAAACTCCATTGAGAGAAAAAAAAATCCTCCCCAGCACCCAGAGATACAGAGGGAAAAAAAAATGCAACAAACAGAAAAATATCTCTGACAACTCTGACAACCTTTTTTTTTTTTTTTTTTTCTTTCACAATATTTTTTCCCTTCTGTGAGTACCATACAATTTTCAATTTTTTAGGCCGGTGATACTGTTATGATTTGGTAGCTGAGGAGTGCAGGCAAAAAGGCAATACACCAGAGCAGTTGGAATCTATGAGATTGCAGTACCCTGACTAACCACCACAACTAGAGGCAGCCGTGGAGCGTTCCTACGTTGGTCCTAGACGCCTCGTCACAGCCTGAGAAACTAACTACACCTAAAGATAGAAATAGGAAAGCTATCTGCCCCGGAGCAGAACCCCAAAGATAATAGCAAGCCCCCAAACATGTAATGGCGGTTAGACAAGACGAAATACTGACACAGACAGAAAATAGTATGAGCAAACATTGGGGCCCAAACTAACTAATAGAAAAGGATAGGAAGGGTACTTACTGCAATCCCAAAAAAAATCCTGAAAGCACCAACTCTACAAATTTCAAAAACACCTGAGATCACACGACCTCTACCACCTAAATTAGCTCTCTGGTGTAACAAAATCAAAACAGCAGCCACTGAAAAAACTGGAAAAAGCAAAAGTACAAACATCAGTGGCTGAACTAAACTGAGAGGGCAAAAGCCCCCTGAGGGGACCAGAAGGCCCCCACAGAAGTGCAGGACAAAATGCAAAAATCAAGCACAGAAACAAAAAGAAGAAAATGTCTTATCTGTTAGAAGGAGATGCAGACACGACACAGCAGGCTACAAGGGAAACTGGAATCAAGGATTCAGACCAGAACAATTGATCACCGGCAACCCTGATGGGAAGGTGACTCCCTTATATAAGACCAGTCAGTAACACCCGATTCCCAGTCCTCACAATCTTCACTGAACAGACCAGTACCGCTTGTAACCACCAGAGGGAGCCTCTGCTCAGAACTCATCTCAAGCCCATTCACAACAGATCGCTACTTCCAATAGGTGGCGCTATAGAGTACAAGTTCCTCTTTGTTTGAAGAGGCAATTTGCATATTAAAATTTCCCAGAGGAGCATTGCACGGCGAATAAGCTCCTTACCTCGACACGCCAGAGCTGGTATGTTGCTCCCAAAGAAGTGAAAGGAGCATTGGTCACATGTGGAATTCCACTCCCATAGAGCTGAATGAAGAGATGGTCTTGTATTCACACTTTGGCTTTCTTCATACATTGGGACCTCTGCTCTATTTACTTCTATGGGTAAACTATGAGGAAACTCTGGCACCAGAATATCTCCAGAAGGAACACATTATTGGGCAAGTATCAGAGCAGCTGCACGTTCGCCCCATATCTTCGATGACTAATGTTGGGCTGTCCTTATACTGTATTGATTGGTGACTGATCCCACTGAAATTGCCTTGAAGTTTCTAGCATCTGCATTTGGAAGTTACTATCCAACCCCTTTAGCAGTATCACATACGTTATCACAATTAATCTTCATCCCTTGACTGATCATCTACATCATAAACTAGTTTTATCATGTACCCGTACTTAAACATGCAGAATTTGGCATTCCTCCTGTAATTACAGATGTGTTCGGATGAGTTTTACATCTGAACCAATGCACGTTATTCATTTGCTGCCTGGCTCATCGACATTGGGTGACACAACAATTAGTAATGAATGACTTACAGGCAAGTGTGAAGCATCTTTGCCTCAGGAAGCAAATGAATTTTTCGTCTACTGTAGTAGTATTCTGTGAAACAAGGGCGCGGTGGCCGTTTCTGTCTTAATATTGATTTGCACAATCTCATTGAAGTGTGGATGACTTTACCGGTTGCATCAGTTATGTAAAGAAGGTAGATAACATAAAAAACGAACTCATGTGTAACGAACAACATGAAGGCATATTGTCTATGACAGTATTGTAAACTCTAGTTTAATCAAATTTACATTTCACCCCACATTGCTTTTAGAAATGACACTGTTACCCTTTCCTATTGTAGGACTATGGATAGCAGAAGCTTTAAAGGGGATATCCAGGACTTTTTTAAAAAAAGGCATGTAGTTGCTAATAGAGGCAACTACTTGCCTGTTGTACCCAGTTCCGGCTATTGACCGCTCCTGCCAGAGATTCAGCTATCCCTATCAACAGAGCAGCAGTTTGTCTTCCTGTTGACAGGACAGGACTACTGGAGTCATGCTGATTGACAGTCGGCTTCCCCCAATTAGGCAGCAGGGAGCCAGTTGTCGATCAACACGACATCAGTAGTCCTGCCCTGTCAACAGGAAAAGAAACCGCCGCTCTGTTGACCTGACGTCAGCGGAAGTCTGTGACCTCTGTGTGCCAGCGGAAAATGGCAACTATAAGCCTGTTAGTGCCTAGGCACATTTTTTTTAAGCTCCCGGATATCCCCTTTAAACATGAATACAGTCTCTTGTGTAGGATTCAAACTGCCACTCTGTTGACGTAACGTCAGTGGTAGTATGTGACCGCTCTGTGGCAGCTCAGAACGGCGCCGGGCACAACATTCAGGTAGGTAGCAACTATTTGCCTGTTAGTGTTAAGGCACTTTTCTTTTTTTTTTATGTCCCAGATATCCCCTTTAAGGAAGTGGAATTTTCTATAGGGAGAAGATGGCTGACTGCATGGAATAGCCATTCATATAGTTATTTCCCAGACACTGGTAGAATTCTGGGGGGTCTTTCAGTGATAGCAGTAGCCACACACAATAATTGCTTTCAACGGGGTGAATGACAACATTTCTGACATGGGAAAACATGTTTTCTGAGATATATTTTACGATACATTGCAATGGAACTAAGGCTGTTGACTTTTCTGTTTAGGGTCTTTTTCTGTGAATTACAAGCGTGCTTAAGGTGCATTTATACTCGGTGATAATCAGGAGCGAGTGTTCCTAGGAACGCTCTTTCCGAGATAATCGGCCAGTGTAAATAGGCAACCAATCATTCTACGAATGAGCATTCTTCCGGTAAAATGAATATTAAGCTTGCTTCAAAATCATTGTTCTCTGCATCATCCGTGTAAGTTGGACATGTGCTTCTGAGAACAATTAAGTTCTATACACACAGACCCATCGTATTCACAATCATTCTGGGTGGTCGGGTTCTCTAATCAGGCTATTAAACGTCCCACAATTAGCTTGCATGTAGCTGATCGGCGGTCATTTAACGCCCGCAGGCAGCCTGTATAAATGCACTCTTATGTGGAAGAAGTGCAGGCAGTGTTTGTAGACAGTCCCTAATACCAGCTATTTTGTACCTATTATAAATTCAGTTTATTACCATATTCTCTAACACAACATTTTAGACACTGTTCACATCTGCGCTATACTTTTTATTTATAGCGAAAGTAATGATAAAGGGCTGGATCCATCATACAATTAACACATTGACTTCTAATGAAATGAGTCTGGTTTGCGTCGAGGTGTCTATCATTTTGACTGGAAGAATGGAGCTGCAAGCTGTGCTATTTGACATGGTGAAGCCTATATCAAAGACACAAGTGTGAACATAGCCTTATATAGAAAAATATTTAGACTTGAGAGTCCTCACTCAGTGGTTGATACCTTTTAATGGCTAACTGAAAAGATGGTAACAAATTGCAAGCTTTCGAGACTACTCCGGTCTCTTCATCAGGCAAAGACACCTTTGCCTGATGAAGAGACCGGAGTAGTCTCGAAAGCTTGCAATTTGTTACCATCTTTTCAGTTAGCCATTAAAAGGTATCAACCACTGAGGACTCTCAAGTCTAAATATTTTTCTATCTACTGGCTAACACGGTACGAAGATACACATCTTTCCTATAGCCTTATATAGGCACTTTCCCTTAACTCACCATATTCTATGGCCTCCATTATTTTAAATATTAACCATCATATAAGTATTTAGAGTTTGAAATCGAAGAATATGAGCTTCATTTATGCGGCAAAACAGTGGATGGCAGAACATAGGCTCTTGGCACACAGTACTGACTGGTAGGCTCTGTATGGCCCTTCCATATAGCACTGTATGCCAGAGATATTTCCCCGTAGAAGTTCTACTTCTAGAAGAGAATACATCCAAAATGAACCATGCTAAAAATTAATTTAAAAAATCCAAAAGCTCTGATTAGCTATGAGATTGAAATACGCTCGTGAGTGTGAGCTCCTAAGATTCTCGCTCCCAATCTAGTGAGCTAAACTTATTACAAAGGAAAAAAAACTACAATATAATAACTATTAAAGTAGAATCTGTACAACTTGTTATTCTGGTTTTCAGTCCAAACAGTCTCACCCATAAAAAAAACAGCAAATAAATTATAAGCTTTATTAACTGGAGGCAGTTAGACCTGAGGCCGTCCTCCTCTGCAAAAATAGGAAAAATAATATTCCTTGCCTCACTAAGTGTAGACCTTTCCGGGACTTTGATCTAAAAAAATAATAGACTATAAAAATGTGCTTTACATCTAAAAATTAGTGAAGTATACTTCTGAAAATTAATCCAAAAATAAAAGTTGTGTAGCTGGTTTTAAGGGGTCTTCAGAGCGCACTGTGTACAGTCATGGCCAAAAGTTTTGAGAATGACACAAATATTAATTTTTACAAAGTCTACTGCTTCACTTTTTCTAATGGCAATTTGCATATACTCCAGAATGTTATAAAGAGTGATCAGCTTAACAGCAATTACTTGCAAAGTTAATATTTGGCTAGAAAATGAACTTTATCCCCCAAAACACATTTCAACATCATTGCAGCCCTGCCTTAAAAGGACCAGCTAACCTCTTTTCAGTGATTGCTCCATTAACACAGGTGTGGGTGTTGATGAGGACATGGCTGGAGATCAATCTGTCATGAATAAGTAAGAATTACACCACTGGACACTTTAAAAGGAGGCTGGTGCTTGGCATCATTGTTTCTCTTCTGTTAACCATGGTTATCTCTAAAGAAACATGTGCAGTCATCATTGCAATGCACAAAAATGGCCTAACAGTGAAGAGTATCGCAGCTAGAAAGATTGGACCTCAGTCAACAATCTATCGCATCATCAAGAACTTCAAGGAGAGAGGTTCCATTGTTGCCAAAAAGGCTCCAGGGCGCCCAAGAAAGACCAGCAAGCGCCAGGACCGTCTCTTAAAAGTGATTCAGCTGCGGGATCGGGCTACCAGCAGTGCAGAGCTTGCTCAGGAATGGCAGCAGGCAGGTGTGAGTGCATCTGCATGCACTGTGAGGCGGAGACTCTTGGAGCAAGGCCTGGTCTCAAGGAGGGCAGCAAAGAAGCCATTTCTCTCCAGAAAAAACATCATGGACAGACTGATATTCTGCAAAAGGTACAGGCAATGGACTGCTGAGGACTGAGGTAAAGTTATTTTCCCTGATGAATCCCCTTTTCGATTGTTTGGGACATCAGGAAAACGCCTCATTCGGAGAAGACAAGGTGAGAGCTACCACCAGTCTTGTCTCATGCCAACTGTTAAGCATCCTGAAACCATTCATGTGTGGGGTTGCTTCTCAGCCAAGGGAATCGGCTCTCTCACAGTCTTGCCTAAAAACACAGCCATGAATAAAGAATGGTACCAGAATGTCCTCCAAGAGCAACTTCTCCCAACCCTCCAAGAGCAGTTTGGCGATCAACAATGCCTTTTCCAGCATGATGGAGCATCTTGCCATAAAGCAAAGGTGATAACTAAATGGCTCAGGGAACAAAATATAGAGATTTTGGGTCCATGGCCTGGAAACTCCCCAGATCTTAATCCCATTGAGAACTTGTGGTCAATCATCAAGAGACGGGTGGACAAACAAATACCTAAAAATTCTGACAAAATGAAAGCATTGATTGTGCAAGAATGGACTGCTATCAGTCAGGATTTGGTCCAGAAGTTGATTGAGAGCATGCCAGGGAGAATTGCAGAGGTCCTGAAGAAGAAGGGTCAACACTGCAAATATTGACTTGCTGCATTAACTCATTCTAACTGTCAATATAAGCTTTTGTTACTCATATGTTTGCAATTATTATATTTCTGTCTGTGATAAAAACATCTGTCAAACACACATAAAAACCAGATCATGCGAAAATATAATATTTGTGTCATTCTCAAAACTTTTGGCCATGACTGTAGTGTCTGCCAGAAGTGTACACTGTGTGCAGAATTATTAGGCATGTGAGTATTCAGACTATATCATCATTTTTATGCAAATTTTCCAAATCCAAATTGAATACATGTGAATGCATATTGGATAAAGGAGATCAGGTGATGTGTATTTGTGTAATGAGGGAGAGTGCGGCCTAAGCTTATCAACCGTGGAAATGTACTTACTTGCGGAATTTCCGTACCTAATGCAAGTCTATGGGGAAATTCCGCAAAGAAGACTCAGCGTACCCGCAAGAGAAGTTGACATTCTACAGATTTCAAATACGCATCGTAGGTGTTAGAATCTGTTTCGTTTTGACCATCCGCCATCTTGTTGTGGTTTTCTGGCTGCTGGTCTTTTTCCCCTGGTGCTGGGTTTGTCTAAGGTCAGGTGATGGTATCACCCTTTATTACCCAGCACCTGCCTCCCAGTCCTTGCTGGACAACAGTGTTAATCCGAGTTCTGGCTAGGTGCTTTGATAGCTTTCGGTGTTTGATATAGTGCAGTTCTGGGAACTCTAGTTCTGTCTGCTTTGTTTTTTGGTTTTCCTTTCGTTTCTGCAGCTTCCTCTATTTTCCTACTAGGAGGTTACCTGTATTTTGTTCCCAGTCCCTAGATCTTTCAGGGATCCCCTTCCCCCTCTTGCAGGTCTTCGTTTGAGTTTAGCCTAGGAAATGTCGGTGGGACTATTCACAAGGATTAGGTCGCCTACTCCATCGTAGGGCTTCAGCCTAGTCCTAGTACAGGGTCAGCTTCTCCCCTTCTGCCCTAGTCCTGAGTTGCATATCCATAACAGTAGGTCAGTTTACACTGCGTAAAAAAAAAGCATAGGTGGGCAGGAGATTTCTATAAATCCCATCCACTTTGCTGGAACTGTTAAGACGCTGCATTTTTTACGCAAAAATATGCATAGTCAAAAACACACTCATCATGGGAACGTAGCCTATAACGTTATTCTGGTCTTATTGTTGTCTGATGTTCGCGTGACCATCTGGACCTTCAGTTGTCATGTGTGCATCGCCACGAAGATCGTCGCGGTTGCACATTCTGACTTCTCACAGCTGAGTTGCTGTTTCTTTGTGTTTGGCAGTTAGGGAGTTAATTCTGTCTGTGCTCAGTTCTGGGACTGGGTGCAGTTTCTTCCGCTGCAATTAATTATTTGTTGATTGGTTTCCTTTAAATCTCTGGTTGTCTGTGTTGGGAGTTGCCAGTGAAATTCTTCATGCAGACCACAGATAGGATTGTATCTGTATAGACTTAAGTTAAAGAGCTCCTTAGTTGTTTTAAGCTCACCTTGCTTAGAGTTTAATATCCCAGATCATTTATGTTCCTTCTGTGTTTGAGTGTGTATGCAAGTCTGTGTTTTCTCCAGTCTGTCTTATATGTCAAATCTGTGTATTTAGCAGAGATCAGCCCATATCCCTTTGGTGGTAATCAGAATCCTTCTTAGGACTGATTACAGGGTTCAGGGACTGATAGGAGACAGGGTTAGGCTGGAGACTTGGACCTCTGAACCATTATCAGTACCTCCAAGGTGAGGGATTAGTTAGGACCCCAGTTTAGGGTCAGGTTAGACCCCCGGTCCTCCTCTTTCCTGTGACAGTGTATCAAGTCCTCAAGATTAACCCTGAGTTCAACGGATATCGTGTCAGGTAAATCTATTCTATATTTACATGCTGATGTTGCTAATCTATATGTTGTATAGAGTGTTGTTCTTTTAAGAATAGTTTACTGACATCGTACACATATCATAAGACCGCGTGACATCAGTATGCCCATAGGGACCGTAGTTGTAACTATTTGGGGATTTTTAGTGTATGTTCATATGCCATAGAATTAGGAATCAGGTCTTGTCTTAATCCTGATAAAATCCTGAACGTGGGAACATAGTCTTATGTAACATCTAGTCTGTTATGATTCTTTACATATGTGTTTTTACACATTTGATTGATCATGATTGTGTCATTTTTGGGGGTATTTTAATATGGTTATTGATATATTTCAAGAAAATGGACTAAACATACTAGATCTTTCCTAAACATGCTTAAAATCTTCCTGAACCTCAATTGACTGCAGCTTTGTCTAGCCCTATAAATGAGTTCATTATTTGGATACTGGTTATTCCTGTCCTGTGTAACCTAGCCTTAGTATACATGTTCGCCCTCATGTCATAGCTGACGTCATTGCTAAAACACAAGCACAATACAATAAACTCTGCCAATACATGCCCAAAACAGTTTTCTCCTCTACCATAGATGTATTGTCCAGAGCTCACTAAACAATATAAAATTAGCAATGTTTTCAGTTTTTTACGCAGGTGCCATATTTCTACAGTTCTACCGCATACTGAAATAGTCTGGTATACCATAGCTTTAATATGGTATATTGTAAATAGTTCACCTAAACTAAAAATACTAATGAAAGTAAGGTTTTTTGCTATTATGGTTTAGTGTACATTCATTATATATGCTTTGAAAAATATGCATCGAAAAATGACTCCTGCTGCCAAGAACTATGGCAGCCTATGGGTCGGCATCGTTAAACGACCATCAATTGGTAAAAGTACCAGTATCAGTCTATGTAAATGCAACTTAAAAGTGTTCCTCCACATATAGACTTTTGCTAGGTGTCTTTGTATCGAAAAGACATAGCCTCTTCATCAATCACAGGGTACAGAGCACCAGTACAGGTAGTGATTAGATACGGTAATTTAAACTATGACTAGATTGCAATTCACATTTTTTTGAAAGTTGTAAAACCCTTTTAAGTTTCAGACAAGTCAGTTTTTTCCGTTATATGTGTGGGGCCTCCAAACTCTCCATTGATAGATGATTGTGGGGAAAGGAGGGATTTGGTGAGTTGACTTTCCACTCTGAATCCTTATGTTTATCTGGGAGATAACTTACCCACAAGGAGTTGTAATACCCCCATATACAGTGGCTCCAAATACCCCATATACTGTGGCTCCGAATACCCCCATAGAGTGGCTCCAAATACCCCCATATAGAGTGGCTCCAAATACCCCCATATACAGTGGCTCCAAATACCCCCATACACAGTGGCTCCAAATACCCCCATATACAGTGGCTCTGAATACCCCCATATACAGTGGCTCCAAATACCCCCATACACAGTGGCTCCAAATACCTCCATATACAGTGGCTCCAGCTTCCTATGTAAGAAATGTATTGAGCAAAACATCACAGCTCAGTAGATTGTTTGGTGTCTGCTGCCAAATGATGCACTTTATCTCCCATTCACTTGGCAGTGGCTATTAATCTACAGAGCTGAAAAGCACCACATCACTTACATCCTGCCACTGCCAGAGCAGACAGCAGCTGATCATTGGGGGTGCTGGGTGTCAGACCACCAACAATCAGATATTGCTGACCTATGTATAGTATGCATTTCTTATGCTTTCCTTGGCCGGCTAATATGAGCTTTTATATTTATCTTTCACACCATGGGCAATGGTGTATATACCATGGAGGCATGCCTTTTGGGCTACAATAATCTTGGCGAGGGGCCTAGTCAAGATGCATCCACCACTTTTGTCAGTGGGTTGCAAGAACCCGTGGAGAATTCACTTCTCCAAAGAAATTGTATTGTTAGCAAAGGGATAGGGACTTGGACCAAAGGTTATGGAAAGAGACCACCATAGTGAGAGCTTATTTAGATCTTTTGCCATGGGGACCCTGTCTTTTCTATGTATGCCACCGATAAGAGGTTGTTTTGTGGCTTTCTAATTTTGGAAAAGCATCTGCTGAATATGAGTTATCTATAGAAAATGAATAGAGGTTTATATGAATGACTTTATTTTTATTGTCTAAGTGCCTGGAAATTAATAAAAAAAAAAACCGAAAACAATACTCACCTGTCGAAATGCCCGCAGCTTGAATACCACCACTCTGTGGTAGCCATCTGTCTCTGTTTAGTTACCTGCAGCAATGCCATGCTGTACATGTGCGTAGGTTATCATGGCAGGACTAGTGTAGAACGCTCATCAAGGACTACTATAATATGTGGTGCGGAGGTTCATCAAGTTGAGTTTTGATGTTTTTTTTTTCATTTTGTCAACTTCCCCGCATGTATCTCAAGTTCCCAAACTATTGTGCAGACATGTCTTTGTCATCTTCTAAGCTACTCTTTATCAAATGCTTCTTTTAGAACATCTTAGAACAAAGATGGTGTGAAATGGTTGAAAGTTTGATGCCTTCTAGTGACGTACAATTTATTTCTACTGTTACTAGAAGTCTGAACCTTGTTCCTCAGACAGTGATAGGTGAATCTGTATCAGAGTTCAGTGTAGTTTATGACTGTTCAAAAGAGCATTTCCGAATGTTTTCTTTCAAATACAAACCCTGCAATAGAAAGTAGGGCTGTTATCAGCGTCCTCACCTGCCGCCCTGGACAGCTTATCAGCACGTTGTCACACCTGGCTCCCAGGCAGCTCTGCTATAACAGCTTGTATGCCTGCAGAGGATGTTATCATCCGTATGGATCAGATTACTAGGTAATAAAAACCTCAGCCTACATAGTGCATCTTCCATGTCACTGTCAAACCAAAACATAGTAATGTCTTCCACAGCTACTGAGCTCAGGTAAATAATAATTAACCAATTTCTGGGTCACACAAAGAACTGAAAGTCTGAGATCAGTGTGCTCTACGACTAGTGCTGCTTTACATTTCTGTCCCACGCCCGACTTGAATGCATGATGCCGTTTTCACTGGTGACAACACTTTAAGGAAATGCGTCATCAAAAACTATGTTATTGTTTAAATCGTTTTTTTTTGTAAACTTATTTTTAAACCATGTTTATTATGTTGTTTTTAAAATTTCCATATCACTGTCTACATGTAATAAATCAGAACTCTGGAAATTTCACTGTGGCCACTGTTAGATTATTGCTTCCTGTACTTTACACAAGACTTATAGCATTCTCATTGCCTTCACAGTCAGCATTACAATGAAAGTATACCATTATATACGGTAGATAACACCGGATCCATCATTCACAATTGGCGATGTCACAGCTCACCTTCTACCACTCATGACCTTTGCCCTGATCGGAGTGTCGGGCCTATCTATTACTGCGTATGTCCATGTGGCTGATGAAAATAACAGGAAGTATGAGCCTAAAATTCAGGTCTAGTAGCTGGTGTAAAAATGGCAAGTGTTCTGATCGTTCTTGTTTGGCTGTGCACTTCCTTGTGCAGAAAACAGACTTCTCTCTGGAATAACAAATAGATCAGCAGTACGAAACTGGACATGCCCAATCGACATTTCCGCAATAAGCAGTTGTCCAGCGCCCCTATACACATTAGACTGGCAGTCAAACCCATCAATATTGGAGTGTTCAGCCCACATTAGTTCAATGAGAATTGGGGTCTTAAGACTTTCTGTTAACAGGACAGTAGGGCCTTCATCTATGTCATCGGTCCACGTACTCAGTTAGTCAAATTCCCAAAAAATAAATAGAGAACTGTCCCTCTCCACCAATGAGCCCAGTAGTGCTGTTAGACATTCCACTTAGAAATTCTCACTCAGCGTGTAATCTTCCCCAACATTTACTTAGATCTTCCATATGGGTCTATTTTCCCATGTAGCTAACAAAAGAAAACTCTAGTAATCACTCACCCACATCAGTTGTCAGCCTGTAAGATGCCGTGCAATGTATCTGTGCTGTCTGGCCTGTGTTATCCATTTAGCGCAGTTGGTTGATTTTACAGTAGAGAAGTGCAGCTGTCCACCACCAACCAAAATGTACAAATCCAAGAGGCAGCTGAAAATGCTCTTACATCTTCTTTTATTTCATGTGCTCATGTATCTGTATCACAAGAGCTGTGACCGGGGTGCCTGCAGAATATGGTGCCAGGGTAGAACATCTATAGCCTACCTGTTACCCGTCTAGGTAGATGCATCAATGCTTATAGTTTCCACATTGTGATGTCCTGTATGTTTTTCTTGTGAAGTATGTAACTCAATGACTATGAAAATACTGGTAATAATTATTGAATGGGTTTTATCAAGACTATAACATATCTTTAGTTCCCCCAGATTGGTGATTAGTTGCTGATCGCCCCCCATACACAACACGCTAACATGGAGTCCCAAGTCCACCATTTCAGTGGATCAATAGTCTTGCATGCAGGGGAAACCACAGTAGCTCCTTCTAAATATGTGACACCTACTATCCACTGTGTAGTATTCTTGGGTGGAACATATACAGTCAGCACCAGATATTAGGCCTCTGAATAAACCTTTTGTAGATCAGCTTTCTATATAGGTCATCAGGGCAGGGAACACTTCCACTATGTGTTATTTTAGTCGATTTACGCAGGTAAAACAAAACAATAGTGTTTCCTGAGTAAATAATGCATCATAATGACAATCAAATTATGTTTTTACTATAAGATCTACACAATAAATGATAGGTGGACACGCGTTTACTCATTACGTGGAAAGAAATTACTGAAATAGACCAAAATGTAGTCAGATGAAATGTTCCATATGAAAGCCAATGCAAATGCTATGAAATTTTGCTTCGGTTAGAGACAGCAGTAACATTTCTGGTGTGAAAAATGGTACCACTTTTCATGAATTTAATAGTCATGCCCCATTTTGCCCTGGTTCTTCCCCAGGTTCACTCATTTGGGCAGAACTGGTCAAACCTGGTATCACGATGTGACACAACCCCACGGGTGGTCGGTCAGTGGACGGTCCAACACACACATACAACCGGATGGTATTGAGGAGAGAAAGGCCCTACTGATAGGGAAATGGGGGATGGTCACCACTTGAGCTCAAACCTGAGCCTGTCCCTGCATTCCCCTAACGCCCTAAGTCGGTCCCCCCCCCTACTGCCATCAGGAACCTCGTCCCTCGTTGTCTCCTATTACTGCCCTGGCTAGTGCACTGGCCAGCAAGGGGTGCTAGCCTCACCACTGCAGATAATACCATACAGGGGACAGTGACAAACACCAAAGGGACAAGGAGAAAACACAGCACTTAGCTTCCAGACACCGCTGCCAAGCTCCACACCGCAGATAGCACAGCAACAGGACTCCAAACACCAGACGTGGCTGGCCCCAGAGTGCTGCTCCTGCAAAGGCTGGTCTCCATAGAGAAACTCTATCACCAACAGTCAACTGATGCATCAGGTGACCATTTACAGGATGGTGGGAGTGGTCACCACCCACATCAGCTGACTCAGCAACTCTGCAACTGCAGAAGATTGACAGCGAGAAAAAACTGACGTAAACCCCCACTGGGAAAGGAAAAAAGCTACATTTAAACTGAGTGGACCAGCGCTGCCACAAATCCAAAAATGGATCGTGACACCTGGAGTGAAAACTCCAAAAGTTGCAAAATGTTTGCGCAACCTTGCATTGTACAAAAACGTGACTTTTCAAAAGTGTTTTACGACAGAATTCTGGTATAAACACTTTGCGAAATTGTGACATAAGTGTTCCGTTCCACCATAGTACCACCAAAGGTAGAGTTGAAGCATTAGCAGTTCTCTTTACAGTCAACGTTCTGTTGGTGTAAGGTACAGATACGCCAGCTCCTTCAAATGCTCTTTTAGCCATTTTCTAGATGCTCTGGTAAATAGACTTGGGTCCTGAATGGGAGAACCACTACTAATTAATGAGAGCATCCCTCCCAAAAACTGTTTCCGTATGGTTTTCCTAAGCCAGCTGCAACCACTTTAATGACTTTAATGCCAAAAAAAACTTCGACCTCTTCTGCAAGCAAATAAATTGGAGAAATATTGTTGCCTTCACTGCTGACCTATGTGGTCGGCCGGAGAAACCACTCTTGTGCATGTTGTATACATACTTTAGACTCTTCTAAGTAAATACCACTTCTAAATCTGAATTATGTCTTTTTTTTGCTGCAGGGAACTCAAGTCTGGTTACGAGAAAATGGACAACATTATCCAAGTTATGTTCAGTCCTGTGCTGGCGGTGTTATTGTATTTAAGACATATTATAATCAGGTAGGTAAAGCTAGTAATGTCTGTGGTAACGATAATATTTCTAAAACGCCTCCACCGTATTAACATATTACGCATGGCATTGCTACAAAAGTCATTTTTCACATTTAATGATTAAATTGAAGGTATTGTCCAGGCAAAAAGAAAAGTTTCCCATTGGATTATAACTTTTAAAAATAGCAAATTATTTTTGCCAGAGATGCAGTGTCAACATGTTTGTCGGTCGGCAGACGTTTAATGACTTGTTTACACACAGAGAACATTCTTCAGATGCACACTGAAAAATCTGTATTAGATACCTTTTTTTTCGGTAGCACGAGTCCGAACCGCTGCCGAGAACGATGATCTTTTTTGCAAACAGATAGATCATTTCACCCAACAAACAAGCTTTCCGCCTGTTTGGAATACAAGATTATTGTGAAATGAGCATTTACACTGAATGATTATCGTGCAGTGTAAATGCACTTTAATGCACCATACTTACCTACTGGCACCCACCTGGATACAGCGTAAGGCTGCTCCATGATTTGTGCTGACACAGAAACAGGAGACATCACCATTCCACCAGCAGCCGTAGGACCACTGCAGCCTGTGATTGGCTGACACAGTTGGGTGATTTGAGTAATGCACCATCAGAAGAACATCAGCGTGATCCAGCTGCTAGTGGGACGATGACATCTCCTCTTTGAAGGTATTGTCCAGGCAAAAAAAAAGTTTCCCATTGGATTATAACTTTTAAAAATAGCAAATTATTTTTGCCAGAGATGCAGTGTCAACATGTTTGTCGGTCGGCAGACGTTTAATGACTTGTTTACACACAGAGAACATTCTTCAGATGCACACTGAAAAATCTGTATTAGATACCTTTTTTTTCGGTAGCACGAGTCCGAACCGCTGCCGAGAACGATGATCTTTTTTGCAAACAGATAGATCATTTCACCCAACAAACAAGCTTTCCGCCTGTTTGGAATACAAGATTATTGTGAAATGAGCATTTACACTGAATGATTATCGTGCAGTGTAAATGCACTTTAATGCACCATACTTACCTACTGGCACCCACCTGGATACAGCGTAAGGCTGCTCCATGATTTGTGCTGACACAGAAACAGGAGACATCACCATTCCACCAGCAGCCGTAGGACCACTGCAGCCTGTGATTGGCTGACACAGTTGGGTGATTTGAGTAATGCACCATCAGAAGAACATCAGCGTGATCCAGCTGCTAGTGGGACGATGACATCTCCTCTTTATTTCATCGCAGATCGTGGAGTGGCAGGCATTGGATTCAGGTGGGTGCTGGTAAGTGAGTATAACTTAGTTTGCTTTTTTTCAAAAGTCCCTGAGAAAATTTTCTTTTTGCCTGGACAACTCCATGCCTCTGGATTGAACATATGTAAGTGCATTTGTTGTGTGATGCACTTTACATGACGTCCTAGTGGGAGTGAAAGGATAGAGTAACAAATTATCCGAAATTAAAGAGGTAATTAGGGGTTTAAAAAAAGAAAGGAAACAAATCAGGAAACATTAAAATAACCAAATAGTTGCCTATTCAATTTCCCTCCACTCCAGTGATCCCCCTTGATCCTACCGCATTCACGTGCTGTACATGATCAGGCATCCACTGCAGCCAACCACTGGTCTCAGCAGTCATGTGCTGTACATGAAAAAGTCCGAGGCCAGTAATTGACTGCAGCAGTTACTGTACATCGATGATCAGTGGGGATATCATCGCTGTAGAACATGCACTAGCACTGGAGAAGCTGGAGTAGAAAGGGTAAGAAATTGATATGTTATTATTTTAACAAAATTCTTGATTTCTGCAAGTTTTGAACAAGTGCTAGAGAACCTTTTAACAACCTAAAGAAAATTGGCCGATTGCCCAAAGACACTCCTAACTTTTTTTTTATTGAGTGCAGGGGGTTAGAGCATTGTCAGCAATAAAGGGTAACTATACTGATATCTAGAAAAACAATGGCTCGATTCATCAAGACGATGTTCACGTCGGTGTTGATGAGGGGTTGTGTTGGAGTCAGACACTATTGATTCACTAAGAGGCCTCTGACAAGTGGCATATTCCTCTGTGCACCATGCCCCAATCTTACTCCAGTCAGGGATTGGAGTAAAGCCCCCGTCTCACACAGCGATCTAGTTTTGTCACTAGTTTTGTGACGCAGCAGCGATGTCCCCAGCGATATCGCTGTGTGTGACATTCAGCGACGATCAGCCCCCCTGCTGGGTATCGCTGATCGTCGCTGAATGTCCTGGACATTTTTTTGATCACTGGTCTCCCGCTGACAGGCACGCATCGCTGCGTGTGACAAGCGGGAGACCAGCGATCCGCTGGTGACCAAGGTACACAGCGGGTTTCCAGGCACTGCGCGTGCCTGGAAACCCGCTGTGTACCTTGGATACCAGCGCCCTGATGCAGGGAGCTGGTAACCAAGGTACACAGCGGGTTTCCAGGCACCGTGCAGCGCCTGGAAACCCGATGTGTACCTTGGTTACCAGCTCCCTGCATCAGGGCGCTGGTATCCAACGTACACTGCGGGTAACTAAGCAATGTTTACCCGCAGTGTTGCTGTGCTGATCGCTGCCTGAGCTGCCTGTTTGGCAGCTCAGCAGCGATCATGTAGCGATACACCAGCGATCCTGATCGTTGTCGGGATCGCTGGTGAATCGCTATGTGAGACCCAGGCTTAAGATTTCTGGAGTAAAGGGTATGCCACACTAAGCGAGATCGCTAACGAGATCACTAAAACGTCACTATTTAGCGATCTCGTTAGCGACCTCATTGTGTGTGGCATGTAGCAACGATGTGGCCCCCTGCTGTGATGTCGCTGATCGTTCACTAGCGTTCTGGACCGTTTTTTGATCGTTGGTGTCCCGCTGGTGAGCCTATATCGCTGTGTTTGGCACCTTTTGCGAACGACGAGCGACCTCGTTTGTGATGCATATGACAGCGGCGCAGGCGGGACTAGGGTTTTTTAGGATCGCAATATCTGTAAGTTCTCTTTTGCGTCACAGAGAGGATCGCAGAAGTTGCAAAGCAGGCTAGCAGGACGCAGAGAGCAGGAGCGATGCTGGAAATTCCTATGAATCAGAAGCGCTCAGTACATGCTAATGACAGATCCTAAACGACCGCCAAATTCGTTAAAGAAATCGCTGACCTCTGATGTGTCGTTTATGAGATCTCCTGTTTGGCAGCTACAAGCGACCTAAAAGCGATCACACCAACGATCTCGTTAGCTTGCGTCGTTATCGTGATCGCTAACGAGATCGCTAAGTGTGGCAGTACCTTTGGAGTGGCACAGTTCATTATCAATTAGATAAGCTGTGTTGTCGTGCCCCTGTCCTACTCCAGCTCTGCCCATTTTGATAGAGCTGCGAAAAACTGGTGTGAAACCACCAAAAGTCTCTAAATTTTTGCATAAAAGATTTTGTTGATTTTCAAGAACATTTATGCCAGAATTCTGGTGTAATTTCTTTGTTGAATAGGGACCAAAGAGATCTACCTACTGTGGTACCCTCTGATGCCATGACATTTTGCTGGTCGAAGGGTGGATGAGCAAATTCAGCCAATGACAAGCAATTTTGATGCCTTCCATTATCAGCTTGACTACCCACAACCAACTACCAACCAAAAACAGCTGAAATCGGAGAAAACATGACTCCAAGTTTTTAACCCTTTTGATGCTGCATTTGAACCAGTGCAAGATCACAATAGAGGAAGGTTTTCATTTTAGTTTACGATGTTCTTACACTGACGTCAGCACATGTCACTCCGATCTGTAATGATCAGTGCCATACTTTTCACCACCTGGTTTTTGGCTATGACAGGCATTTACACTTGGATGGCACATTCAGGAGGCAGATGGCGTTTTAGGTGTAACAGTTCTTTAAATGGCTTACTAATAAAAACATATTTCTTTGGCATGTCACTAGAAATCATGCTACAAAAAGTGTTGTAGGATGAGCCTACCTTCCATTGTCAATGTATCAGTGCTAGTAATTACCGACCTGTATGGGGAGATTAGTCCTCTTTATCCATGCGAGCGGCATGCACATGTTTACTTATCCCTACTACGGTCTGTTTCATTTTCTTTATTGCTGGGGAACCTTCTCCTTCATAGATGCGCAGTGTATCCACGAACAATGACATATGCGGCTTCAGGAATCGTTTTTAAGCTGTTGCAGCTGCACAATTTAACAAGACAGGCACAAGCTTTGTGAATCTCGTACCTATGTAAATACCGCATGCTGAATACGGGGTATAGTTGTAGACCATGCTACAGATGTCAGTCTCTTACAGTATCCGGTAGGAAACATACCTATGGATCTGAAATTATTCACGATGCTTATCTTCTGAAAGCATCACAGAAGATAAGCATCGTGTAAACGGCAGTTATCCATGGCAGTTAATCAGGGCTGGAATCAGGTACCCCACACTTTGCTTTCTTTTTAATTATGTACTTTACCTCTATCCTCCTGTGTTCCCTTGCCATCCACATTCACCGCCCCCTCCCCCCTCCATCACGACTCATACACATCAGCCCCTCCATACTTCCCTCTCCCATGTACAGCTCCCATGCACTCCTCACCTTCCTGAGAAACCTCACCCATCTTGCCCAAACACATCACAGAAAAAACCTACTTACAACTCCAACAACTACCTGCTCTTTATCTTCCTTCTCCTACTGATTTCAGGGGACATCTCCCCCAACCCTGGTCCACCATCCCCCAACACTCAATCCCTACCCTACCTCATATCGAAACCATAATAATCTTATTAATATTACTTGCACTCCCTCATCTCCTTCTTTCAATTGTGCCCTCTGGAATCCACGGTCTGCATGCAAAAAACTATCCTTCCTGCACAACTGCTTTCTGAACAACTCTCTTCATCTGTTGGCCCTCACTGAAACCTTGATTCAGGATTCTGACACGGTCTCCCCTGCTGCCATTTCCTGTGGTGGCTTACAGTTCTCCCATTCCCCGAGACCCACAAACAGACATGGTGGTGGAGTTGGCATACTCCTGTCCCCACAATGCACTTTCCAGGTCATCCCCTCAATTCCATCACTCTCATTCCCTTCTTTTGAGGCCACACCATCAGGCTCTTCCGTCCCCTCTCCCTCAAGTAGCGGTCATATATCGGCCCCCAGGCTCGCCCACCCAGTTCCTTGACCACTTCTCAGCCTGGCTGCCGCACTTCATGTCCTCAGAACTACCAACCCTTATCCTTGGAGACTTCAACATCCCCATTAACAGCCCTACTTCCACATCTGCATCTCAGCTTCTATCACTAACCACTTCTCTAGGCCTCTCTCAGCTTTCAACCTCTGAGACACACAAGGATGGTAACACCCTTGACCTGGTCTTTGTCCGCCTCTGTTCAATCTCCCACCTAAATAACTCACCGCTTCCACTCTCTGACCAGAACATTCTCTCCTTCATCCTCACAAATCCTCGACCACCCCAGCGCACTCCTACCTACCACACATTCAGAAATCTACAAGCCTTAACCCTCAGACACTTTCAGACTCCCTACACTCATCGCTGTCCCCAATCTCCTCTTTTTCTTGTCCTAATCTGGCTGTTCAGCACTACAATAACACTCTTAGAAGCACCCTTGACCAAGTAGCACCGCTCACCCTCAGAACTTCCAAACACACAGTAAAACAACCCTGGCTCACATCGCAAACTGACCTTCTCCAGCGATGCTCTAGGAGTGCTGAACGCCTTTGGAGAAAAACCCGCACACCAGAAGACTTCATCCACTTTAAATTCATGTTAAGAACTTATAATGCTGCCCTTCACCTCGCCAAACAGACATACTTCACCACCCTGATCTCCTCACTAGCCAACAACCCCAAGAAACTTTTTGACACTTTTCACTCCCTCCTCAGGCCAAAAGCACAAGCCCCTATCACAGACATTTGTGCTGACGTCCTGGCCTCCCACTTTATAGAAAAAATAGATACTATCCGTCAGGAAATCTGCTCTCAACCACCAAGCGCTGTGACTACCATCCCTCCCTGCACTTTCCCTGGCTCAATTTCCACATTTGATCCCATCACAGAAGAAGTCTCCAGTCTCCTCTCTTCCTCTCGTCCGACTACATGCACTACGACCCCATTCCCTCACATCTCCTCCTGTCTCTTTCTCCAGTTGTCACAACTCACCTAACTACAATCTTTAATCTCTCACTCTTCTCTGGCATTTTCCCATCCTCCTTCAAACACTCCATCATTACTCCATTACTAAAGAAACCCGCTCTCGACCCTTCCTGCACAAACAACTACAGACCGGTCTCCAATTTCCCCTTCATCTCTAAACTTTTGGAGCGCCTAGTCTACTCCCGCCTCACCCGTTACCTCTCCACTCACTCCCTCCTAGACCCTTCACAGTCCGGCTTCCGACTCCTACATTCGACTGAAACTGCACTCATCAAAGTGACCAATGACCTTCTGACAGCAAAACGTAACGGTGACCACTCTCTGCTCATTCTTCTCGACCTTTCTGCAGCTTTCGACACGGTTGACCACCGTCTCCTACTGTCTAGGCTCCAGTCACTAGGTATTAAGGACACTGTTCTCTCCTGGTTCTCCTCTATCTTTCTGACCGCTCCTTCAGTGTTTCGTTCTCTAGCTCCACGTCATCTCCTCTTCCTCTCACTGTCGGTGTACCCCAGGGCTCAGTCCTTGGCCCCCTTCTCTTCTCTCTCTACACAGCCCCAATTGGACAGACCATCAGCAGATTTGGCATCTTTATGCTGATGACACACAATTATACATGTCATCCCCCGACCTTACCCCCGCTGTACTACAGAACACCATCGACTGTCTGTCCGCAGTCTTCAACATCATGTCTGCTCTCTATCTGAAACTTAACCTCTCCAAAACTGAACTTCTTCTGCTCCCGCCGTCTACTAACCTCCCTAAATCTGACATTTCCCTCTCCGTGGGCGGCACCATAATAACACCCCGGCAGCAGGCTCGCTGTCTGGGTGTTATGTTTGACACCAATCTCTCCTTCACCTCCCATATATAATCTCCTGCCCGCTCTTGCCGCCTACACCTAAAGAACATCTCTAGAATCCCCCCTTTTCTCACCATGGAAACAACAAAAACCCTCACTGTAGCATTGATCCACTCCCGCCTGGACTACTGCAACACTCTATTAATTAGCCTCCCCATTACTCGACTATCCCCTCTCCAGTCCATCCTTAATGCAGCAGCCAGGGTCATCCATCTGCTAATCGGTACTCGGACGCATCCGCTCTTCGCCAGTCCTTACACTGGCTGCCCATTCATTATAGGATCCAATTCAAAGTACTGGTTCTCACCCACAAAGCTCTCCACAGTGCAGCACCCCCCTACATCTCCTCCCTCATTTCTATCTATCGGCCTAACCGACTGCTGCGCTCTGCAAACGACCTTCGACTAACCTCTGCACTAATCTGTACCTCCCACTCCCGACTCCAAGACTTCTCCCGCGCTGCGCCAATCCTCTGGAATGCTCTACCCCAAGAAATTAGGACTATCCACAATTTGCATGGTTTCAGGCGCTCCCTCAAAACACATCTGTTCAGATCACATTCACTAATCAAAGTCATTCTATGTGTAAGTGTGTGTGTGTAGCCCATTCACTATCTCCATCCATCCCTCACTCCCTCAAGATGGCTGGACCATCATTGTAAATGCACCATTGTATATACACACCTGTATCTCCCCCACCTCATTGTAGATTGTAAGCTCTCACGAGCAGGGGCGTCTTATTTCGCTTTAATTATTGTATTGTTAACGTTGTTACTTATGACTTGTGTTTTGAAACTGTTAAACTGTAAAGTGCTGCGGAATATGATGGCGCTATATAAATAAAGATTATTATTATTATTATTATATAGGGCAGCACGGTGGCTCAGTGGATAGCACTACAGCCTTGCAGCGCTGGAGTCCTGGGTTCGAATCCCACCTAGGACAACATCTGCAAGGAGTTTGTATGTTCTCCCCGTGTTTGCTGGGTTTCCTCCGGGTACTCCGGTTTCCTCCCACACTCCAAAAACATACAGATAGGGAATCTAGATTGTGAGCCCCATCGGGACAGCAATGATAATGTGTGCAAACTGTAAAGTGCTGCGTAATATGTTAGCGCTATATAAAAATAAAGATTATTATTATTTATATTATTATTCCTAATCTAACATGTCACTGATTTCTGCCTTCATCCAGCGGAACTCATGGTGCAATATATTCTGCTATAAACTAAGACAAATAAGAGATAAACTGGGAGGAACAGGACAAATAGAAATATTTAGGAATATAGAAATAACATCTAAGGACTTGTACCATCCCAAGTCTAGACGGGCATCTACCAATGGAGATTGTTCCCTGTCCTGCGGTACAAACATTGCATCATTTTGTGCTATAACTAGAAATTTTTTTTGGGGGGGGGGGTATAATAGTGTTGTTCAAATAAAAATCAAATATGGTACTTTTCAATTTCTACATGACATTTTCCGGATTTTCATTAATTGACATCTCTGATAGGTGCCAAAGGACACTTATCCATAACATCTTCTGATATGTTACTTTGATATTCACGACAATCCATCAAGTCTTACATTTCTTCTTTACATTTAGAGAACGAGACTAAAAAGGTCAGTGTTCAGCAGAATGGTGGTTCCCGCTTATCAGACCCCAGCCATGTGCTAATATTGTCACATACAGTCAAATGTAACAATACAATTAGAAACAGCTGTCCGCTGATAATCCCACCTGCATAACATCTGCCTGTTTTGTTTCTCATGAAATGAGATACAGGTAGGTCATTTTGTCCTGTGTACAAAGTACCTGACATGATAAATAAGCAAAAACCAAAATGATTTATTTCTGTAAGGGCAATATTCCATATTCAGTTCTATATCTAAGGGTCCCGTTACACATAACGAATCAGCAGCGATCCCGACAACGATATGCACTTGTCAGGATTGCTGGTGTGTCGCTACATGATCGCTGCTGAGCTGCCAAACAGGCAGTTCAGGCATCTATCAGGACAGCGACTATCGACAAGCACGCACGTCGCTTGGTTACCAGCAGTGTACCTTAGATACCAGCGCGCTGGTGCAGGGAGCTGGTAACCAAGGTACACATCGGGTTTCTAGGCACCGCTCGGCGCATGGAAACCCGATGTTTATCTTGGTTACCAGCTCCGGCTGGCTGATCGCTAGTCTCCCTCCTGTCACATGCAGCGATGCGCGCTGGCCAGCGGGAGACCAGCGATCAAAAAATGGTCCAGGACGATCAGCGACACCCAGCAGGGGGGCTGATCGTCGCTGAGTGTCACACTAAGCGAGATCGCTGGCTAGGTTGCTGCTACGTCACAAAATCTGTGACGTTTCAGCGATCTCGCTAGCGATCTCGCTTAGTGTAAAGGGGCCTTTATGCAGACATTTTCCTAGTAAATTAGCCAGTATGTAAATGTACCATGCAAGGTACAACTCTGACTAGTCCTGTCCGGAGCAACAAAGGCTTTGATTCATCATTACCTTTGCTCCTGTTTTTTGTCTACTTTTGCATGTTTTGCGCCTCGTCTTTGTTTGCACCCAATTCATTATTTTATTTGCGTCTTTTTGAAGTCTGTTTTATATATTCTCGCCTGTTTGTTTTCTTTTGTTCTTTGTGGTCAGAGTTTAGTGATTCCAGATGTCTTCGCCTGATTCATCAATTGCAACTTTTTAAAGAGTATCAAAACTTGTCGCAATGCTGCTACATTCTCCTCCTGGTCTATTATTAAGGACACCAGTATTTTGGTGCAATTTTTTGCACCATTTTGCTCAACATCACAAAAGCAGCGCAAAACAGAAAAAAGACCATTTTTACTTTGTGCCAAATTCATGAATCGTGTGCGCCATTTTGAAGAGCTTGGCAACTAACGCCACTAGACCAAAACGGGAAGCAACTAAAAAAAAACCTGCAAATGATAAATCGGGGCCATAGAGTTTTGATTGCAGTTGTCTATTTCAGGTATACAAATACATTGATTAGCTAGATTCTACAATGGCTATATTTAATATTCTTACTATAGGCCACAGTCATGGGTGGACATTATTTGGTGTTTATTGCATTTATTTAAAGATTTAAAATGTTCTTATCTTAAAGGGAATCTCATAGTTGATACATGATGAACGATCAATGGGCAGCATGTATCAAACCTTGGTTGCATTATTTTAGCCACACATGTTTCATGCTGCGATGTGAGACTAGTCGGACAGGTGGGTCCCCTTGAGTGACAGGTCCCCTTGAGTGACAGCCTGTTGACTGGTCTCCTGTGCCGCCCAGTCCTATTAAATTATATTTGTCTCTGAAATGCCGCTGCGTTCCAGAGCTAAACGTATATGGTTGAATCGTCCAGCCAGTGTCTGACACATGCTGTTCATGGATCGGGGAGCAGGTATCCGCTGAAAGATAGTCTAGCTATAAAAATAGAAGGAGATATACCATATATCAAGACAGCATACTTCAGGCCAGTCTTAATTAAAAGCACCCAAGCGTAAGCTGCCCCTGACTGAGTGCATACCACCACTCTAGAGTTTACACAACTCCCTGGAGTATACTGTAGTAAATGCCTTTCCATTAGTCTGCACAATTTTTGGAAAAGTGGCTTGAACAGTGAAGAAAACTTAAAAAGTCATAAATTAAGATGTGGACCATAATTTGTACCTTTTCATGCCAGTTTATGGCATAAACATATTCCTAAATGTCCCCCCCAAAATACATAAAATGTATGATATAAAACCGACTTCTCATGATTCCCAATTGAAAAATATAAAATGGCCCTCAGCATTCATCAGTGGGAGTAATAGAAGCTGCGATCGGGTTCTTATTCTCTGGGAGTTGCATCTGGGCCGATGCACAAGTTCACCAGCGTATTTTACTTTTTTTTTTACAATTTTCTGCAAATACAACTGAAAGATAATAGCGCATTTAAACCTTTCTATGCCTCCTAATGGCAATTATTTGCATATAAAGTAGTCTGTGAATAGATCAGTCATCATACTTGGAATACTTTGGTAGAAAAAAAACTTTTCACCAGAAAATGATGTGCTTAAATAGAGCTCAACAAGTTTTCAAAGCTGCATTGCAGATGTTATAAATCAACCCCCGAATAACAGCATCTGCCAAAATAATCTACCTTATTCTCACTGACAATGAATTCTTTCATCCAGGAATAAGCAAGGAAACAAGCTGGCTCTAAAGTGAGCAGTCTGATTGTGGAAAACTTCTACAAAGACAAAATCCTACATATAATTCAATCCATCAGAAGTAGCAGAAGATATCATCTGAACAGTGCATATCTATCTGTGTACTGTTCTTAATCACATTAATCTGATTGCCTGCAGCATTCGCTGTCACACACAGGAGATGGCAATCAGTTTATCCATCAACTATCTGACCCGACTCCAGTATTGACTTTCTCAGACACCTCTGACATCCCTGTCTTCTAGTTAAACAAAATATCTATGTAATCCTTATTTCCCCAACATCTGCCACTGCCAGACAGCCGGGCTCCCCCTTTACACAATGAAATGCTGCCAGATAAGCTTTCTTTTCTGTAATAGCAGCAAAGATGAGACAAGGGCAATCAACATGGATGTAGGGTCACTGAAGCCCACAGAACTAGTGACAAGGATCTTTCCTAGGGGCTTTGACATTGCATATTAGTAGCATATCCTATCAATATACCAGGAATATCTCTGTTGAGACAACCCTTTTGGGGGAAGACCTTAAAGGGAACCTATTATGTAAAAAAAAAACGCTATTAACCTGCAGATTTGAGGTTAATTAGCAGTTTAATTATGTCTGCACTGAGAACCGCATTGCCAGGACAGAATGAACTTTATTCCTCCCGTAAGCATCAGACTTTCAGTTATAGGGGTGTGCCAGCTGTCTATCGCTGCTCACTATATACTGAGCGCTGAGTGAAGCTGCAGCGGCACCACCCCTATGACTGAAGCTGCACCGACACCACCCCTATAACTGAAGCTGCACCGACACCACCTCTATGACTGAAGCTGCACTGACACCACTCCTATGACTGAAGCTGCACTGACGCCACTCCTATGACTGAAGCTGCACTGACGCCACTCCTATGACTGAAGCTGCACTGACACCACCCCTATGACTGAAGCTGCGTCGGCACCACTCCTATGACTGAAGCTGCACTGACGCCACTCCTATGACTGAAGCTGCACTGACACCACCCCTATGACTGAAGCTGCGCCGGTACCACTCCTATGACTGAAGCTGCGCTGGCACCACCCCTATGACTGAAGCTGCGCCGGCACCACTCCTATGACTGAAGCTGCGCTGGCACCACCCCTATGACTGAAGCTGCGCCAGCACCACTCCTATGACTGAAGCTGCGCCAGCACCACTCCTATGACTGAAGCTGCGCTGACACCACTCCTATGACTGAAGCTGCGCCAGCTCCACTCCTATGACTAAAGCTGCGCTGACACCACTCCTATGACTGAAGCAGCACTGACACCACCCCTATGACTGAAGCTGCGCCAGCACCACTCCTATGACTGAAGCTGCACTGACGCCACTCCTATGACTGAAGCTGCACTGACACCACCCCTATGACTGAAGCTGCGCCGGTACCACTCCTATGACTGAAGCTGCACTGACACCACCCGTATGACTGAAGCTGCGCCGGCACCACTCCTATGACTAAAGCTGCGCTGACACCACTCCTATGACTGAAGCTGCACTGACACCACTCCTATGACTGAAGCTGCACTGGTACCACTCCTATGACTGAAGCTGCGCCAGTACCACTCCTATGACTGAAGCTGCGCTGGCACCACCCCTATGACTGAAGCTGCGCTGACACCACCCCTATGACTGAAGCTGCGCCGCCACCACTCCTATGACTGAAGCTGCACTGACACCACCCCTATGACTGAAGCTGCGCCGCCACCACTCCTTTGACTGAAGCTGTGCTGGCACCACCCTATGACTGAAGCTGTGCTGACACCACCCCTATGACTGAAGCTGCACCGACACCACCCCTATGACTGAAGCTGCGCCGCCACCACTCCTATGACTGAAGCTGTGCTGGCACCACCCCTATGACTGAAGCTGCGCTGACACCACCCCATGACTGAAGCTGCACCGACACCACCCCTATGACTGAAGCTGCGCCGCCACCACTCCTATGACTGAAGCTGTGCTGGCACCACCCCTATGACTGAAGCTGCGCTGACACCACCCCTATGACTGAAGCTGCACCGACACCACCCCTATGACTGAAGCTGCGCTGACACCACTCCTATGACTGAAGCTGTGTCGGCACCACTCCTATGACTGAAGCTGCTCCGGCACCACTCCTATGACTGAAGCTGCGCTGACACCACTCCTATGACTGAAGCTGTGTCGGCACCGCTCCTATGACTGAAGCTGCGCTGACACCACTCCTATGACTGAAGCTGCGCTGACACCACTCCTATGACTGAAGCTGCGCTGACACCACTCCTATGACTGAAGCTGCGCCGCCATCACTCCTATGACTGAAGCTGCTCCGGCACCACTCCTATGACTGAAGCTGCGCTGACACCACTCCTATGACTGAAGCTGTGTCGGCACCGCTCCTATGACTGAAGCTGCGCCGGCACCACTCCTATGACTGAAGCTGCTCCGGCACCACTCCTATGACTGAAGCTGCGCTGACACCACTCCTATGACTGAAGCTGTGTCGGCACCGCTCCTATGACTGAAGCTGCGCTGACACCACTCCTATGACTGAAGCTGCGCTGACACCACTCCTATGACTGAAGCTGCGCTGACACCACTCCTATGACTGAAGCTGCGCCGCCATCACTCCTATGACTGAAGCTGCTCCGGCACCACTCCTATGACTGAAGCTGCGCTGACACCACTCCTATGACTGAAGCTGTGTCGGCACCGCTCCTATGACTGAAGCTGCGCCGGCACCACTCCTATGACTGAAGCTGCTCCGGCACCACTCCTATGACTGAAGCTGCGCTGACACCACTCCTATGACTGAAGCTGTGTCGGCACCACTCCTATGACTGAAGCTGCGCTGACACCACTCCTATGACTGAAGCTGCACTGACACCACTCCTATGACTGAAGCTGCGCCGGCACCGCTCCTATGACTGAAGCTGCGCCGCCACCACTCCTATGACTGAAGCTGCACTGACACCACTCCTATGACTGAAGCTGCACTGACACCACTCCTATGACTGAAGCTGCTGCGGAACCACTCCTATGACTAAAGCTGCGCTGACACCACCCCAGTTACAACACTATTAACCTGCAGATTATACTCATATCTGCAGGTCAATTGCGTTTTTGCATATGACAGATTTCCTTTAAATAATTTCTGGCATGTTTTGGTTATTGTGTTACAATTCTGGAGCAACTTTTTTCACAGTTTTGTGTCATGCTGTTAATGTGATATTCCTCCTGAATTTTCATAAATAATTGACTGGATGTTACCATTCGCCTTGTGAAAGAGGTGTGTCCTTACACAGCCTTGCAATGTCACCGCTGACTATTTTTACTTCGAGGCCCCACCCCCAACTGGTAAAATCCAGTTCTCCATTTACTTATACATTTATAGATGGAAAAACATAGGATTGGCACAACAAAAAATTCTTAGAAAATAAGATCAAGAGTCATTATTTCATAAAGAATGAAAGTATTTATTGCAACTCTAATATAGAACTTCTCCGGCATAATGATAGGATCACTGAAGCTCAACCGTTCTACAGTTATCTATTGAGTATGGGAGGAGATTTACAGACAAATAAAGTTGGTGTGAATCAATTTCCATGTCTCAGTCTGTCTGCTACAATAGCTGTCTATGGCACTAGACTGGAGCGGGAGATCCACATCATACCTGACAATATCTGTGGCTTTTTTTTTAATTGGCCGGCCTGGTGTGACATCATTGTTGCGGCCTGACACCTATGTGACATTGTGCCAGGCAGGCTAATCAAAATATATATAATATATATATATATATATATATATATATATATAGCTCTGGCAAAAATTAAGAGACCACTGCAAAATTTTCAGTTTGTCTGATTTTTCTCTATATTTTTGAGTAAAATGTAAATTACTCTTTTATTCTTTTTTATTCTATAGACTACTGACATCATGTCCCGAATTTTCAAGTAATAAATTTTGTATTTATTTTCAGAAAATGAGAAATGGTTAAAATAACAAAAAAATGCAGTGCTTGCAGACCTCAAATAATGCTAAGAAAACAAGTTCATAATCATTTAGTAACAACAATACTAATGTTTTAACTCAGGAAGAGTTCAGAAATCAATACTTTGTGGAATAACCATGATGTTTAATCACAGCTTTCATGTGTCTTGGCATGCTTTTCACCAGTCTTTCACTCTGCTTTTGGGTGAACTTATGTCACTCCTGGTACAAAAATTTAAGCAGTTCTTCTTTGTTTGATGGCTTGTGACTATCCATCTTCCTCTTGATTACATTCCAGAGGTTTTCAATGGGGTTCAGGTCTGGAGATTGGGCTGGCCATGACAGGGATTTGATGTGGTGGTCCTTCATCCACACATTGATTTACCTATCTGTGTGGCATGGCGCATTGTCCTGCTGGAAAAAAACAATCCTCAGAATTGGAGAACATTGTCTGAGCAGAAGGAATCAACTGTTTTTTCCAGGATAACCTTGTGTGTGGCTTGATTCATAAGTCCTTCGCAAAGATTAACCTGCCCAATTCCAGCATTGCTGAAGCATCCCCAGATCATCACCGTTCCTCCACCAAATTTCACAGTGGGTCCAAGACACTGTGGTTTGTGCGCCTCTCCAGGTCTCCGTCTAACCATTAGATGACCAGGTATTGGGCATAGCTGAAAATTAGACTCATCAGAGAACCTTACTCCTGTCCTATATGGCCCAATCTTTATGGTCTTTGACAAACTTCAGCCTGGCTCTCCTTTGCTTCTCATCGATGAAAGGCTTTTTTCTAGCTTTACATGACTTGAGCCCTGCCTCTAGGAGCCTGTTGCAAACTGTTCTTGCTGTGCACTTCACCCCAGATGCCATTTGCCATCCCTTTTGTAGGTCACTTGATGTCATCCTGCAGGTGCTGAGTGACATTCGAATAAGATGACGGTCATTCCGGTCAGTGGAAAGTCGCTTTCACCCTCTGCCAGTCTGTAGCTTTGTTGTCCCCAATGTTTGCTGCTTGACCTCGTTGTAATGGACTGCCATCTTAGAAATTTTAAGGATGGAGGCAATATGACGCTCACTGTATCCCTATGCTAGTAAAGCCAGAATTGAGCCCTTCTTTTCCTCACTCAAGACTTTTCTTTTCAACTCCTTTGTCATTGTTAAAAGTTATTTTTTCATTCCTATTACTTTTGGGATATTACTAGCACTTGTTTTGCCATCCAGCTTGTCCTATTGCAAGAGGACTGTGAACACCACAGCAGTGTTTTTTATACTTTCCTTCATTAAATAAACATGTAGAGAAGCTGATTTTTATAAAACTGTGCACTGTTCTCTTAATTTTCGCCAGAGCAGTATATATATATATATATATATATATATATATATATATATAAATTGTCCCAGAAAAAGTTATACACATGTTTATTTCTTTTGTGTGTATTGGAACAACACAAAAAAACAGAGAAAAAAAGGCAAATTGAACATCATTTCACACAGAACTCCAAAAATGGGTAGGACAAAATTGTTGGCACCCTCAACTTAATATTTTGTTGCACACCCTTTGGAATAAATAGCTGCAATCAATCGCTTCCTATATCCACCATCAAGCTTCTTACGCCTCTCAACTGGAATTTTGGACCCCTCTTCTTTTGCGAACTGCTCCTGGTCTTCTCCCAACAGCAATTTTAAGATCTCTCCATAGGTGTTCAATAGGATTCAGATCCAGACTCATTGCTGGCCACTTCAGAACTCTCCAGCACTTTGTTTCCATCCATTTCTGGGTGTTTCTTGAAATATGTTTGGGGTCATTGTCCTGCTGGAACCTTTGTAGAAAACTTGGCACTCAGATAAACGTTGTAAGCAAATCATTTTATTTTGTGCAAGCAATCGAAAATTAAAGAAACGTTTTGGTCCTACAATGACCTTCATTAGTCAGACTGCAGTGTGCACAGGGTTACAGAAACGAATGTTCAGGACATGTAGCACATGCTGCAGCAGTGTATGGCGTTCTGCTGGAAGACCCATGACTTAGGACGCAAACCTAGCTTTCTGGCACTGGGCTCTACATTGCGACCTAAAATTCTATGGTAATCTTCAGATTTCATGATGACTTGCGCATAATCAAGGCAGCCAGTGCTGGAGGCAGCAAAACAACCCCAAAACATCTTTGAACCTCGATCATATTTGACTGTAGGTACTGTGTTCTTTTCTTTGCAGGACTCATTCTATTTTAGGTAAACAGTAGAATGATGTGCTTTACCAAAAAGCTCTATCTTGGTCTCATCTGTCCACTTTCCCAGAAAGATTTTGGCTTACTCACATACATTTTTGCAAACTGAAGTATAGTTTTTTTATTCTCTGTGTCAGTAATGGGGTCCCCTGGATCTCCTGCCATATAGTTTAATTTCATTCAAATGTCGACGGATAGTCCTGGAACAATTTCAAGGGTGCCAACACTTTCAGCCTTGACTGCATGTATTAATTGCAAAGTCCAAATAGTAATTTTAAATGACCCTTCTCCAAGATAAACACAAACAAAACTTCAGCCCGCGGTACACAGCCAAAGTGAGGAAGAGATCCATTGTATAAAATCAAATATCTTTATTGATATCTGAAAACATCAATAAAAAAACAGAAATGCCAAATGGGACGCTGCTGAGACCTATAATCATATGATACATCGTGTTTCCAATGAGCAATATTCAATTAGAGATGGAATACAGAGTAAAAAGATCCTGTGACCATCCATCAAAATAATATTAAACCATAGAACCTTAAAAGTATCACATCCGAATAATAAATTAACCTCTGTATAGACATGAATGAAATGAAAACATGGCAAAATAGGAGGTCATGGTAATATACAGTATATAACAAGATGAAAAGAAAACTCTAGTCGAGGTGCCAAAAATAGAACCCCCTTTAGTAATTCTAAATACCTTTATAAACAATAGGATCACTACCAGAGGATAATGTCAGTGAAGACCAGCACAGCGTCCCCTCACCCATCCCTGTATGTATACAGTATATCACTCTCACACTCTGTCGTACTGGTCGCTGAAAATTCAAGATGGCCCCTCATGGCTAAGAATTCTCTGAGGATCTGAAAAAAGATGCTGAAGATGGGCTAGGCTACAAGAACGTCCTGAAACTGAGCTGCAGCACGGTGGTCAATACCATACAGCTTTTTAACAAGACAGGTTTCACTTAGAATAGGCCTCGCAATGGTCAACCAAAGAAGTTGAAGGCATGTGTTCTGCATCATATCCAGAGGGTGTCTTTTCAAAGTAGACGTATGAGTGCTGCCAGCATTGCTGCAGAGGATAAAGGGTGGGGGGTCAGTCTCTTAATGCTCAGACCATACGCTGCGCACTGCATCACTTTGGGCTGCATAGTTCTCGTCCCTGAAGGAAGCCTCTTCAGAAGATGATGCACATCAAAGCCCACAAACAGTTTGCTGAAAACAAGCAAACTAAGGACATGGATTCCTGGACCCATGTCCTGTAGTTTGATGAGACCAGGATACATTTATTTGGTTCAGATGGTGTCAAGCGTGTGTGAGAAGTACAAAGCAAGTGTATCTTGCCTACAGTCAAAGCATGGTGGTGGGAGTGTCATGGTTTGGGGCTTCGTGAGTGCTGTTGGCTGTGGGGAGCTACAGTTCATTGAGTGAACCCTGACTGACAACATGTACTGTGACATACTGAAGCAGAGCATGATCACCTCCCTCTGGAAACTGGGCCGCAGGGCAGTAATCCAATATGATAATGACCCCAAACACACCACAAAAAAGACTACCTCCAAGTCCAAATTTACACTGTTAAACAAGCTGTACACTGACTATGTCACGTTGTATTAAAGTGTCATGGCTGCAGTGAGGGGTTTATTCACTTTTGTGTTATTCTCTATGCATAGTATGCATATAGTATTTATTTATATATAAATATCTGTCATTTTCTTTGCCTTCCTTTTGCATATTGTTAGTTGAATTTCACATTACAAGAATTCCATTCTGCAAGCATAAAAAGTATTTGTTGTACACTTCTTTATAAAGTAAGATTTTGCATCAAGTTTAACTTGCTCAATGAAATGCCCAACATAAAAATCCCTTGTGCTATAAAAAAAAGAACAAGGGAACTGCTTCCTCTTAAAGACATCCAAATACTTTTTTTTTAATAGTTTGTTCTAATAAAAGGGGAACTTGCAAGTTTTTCTGTCTTTCAGGTTCGCATGTAATGATTGCCAAGCATCTGCTGAGGCCCCTTGTAAACAAAGCCCCTGGCAGATGCTGAATGGTTAAGCTGTATACTCACTGATAACAATACTTTGCACAGCATATGCTACTCATGCTGCTCATTCAAACAGTATCAGCTCTGAGCTATCCTCCAGATTGGGTTTCAAAGGTTAGTTTTTCTATTGCAATAAAGGGTACTGTGTGTTGGCAGGCAGAGTATGGCTTACAGATTGGATAGTAGAGGTGCCAGTACTCTAGCTCAATTAGTATCTATTTGTATATAAAAAAAATGTCATTAGTCAGGCTGCTATACACATTCGATGGCTGTCGCCCGAACAATGCTTCAGCTGATCGCTCAGCCGGCAGCCATCTTGGCCTCCTCTTTATACATGAATGCTCTCTTGGTCGAGCGCTCCTGTGTTCTCTATTAGAAAGCCACCTACAGACATCTCTCCTGGCAGCTCGTCTCTGGAAGAATAAAGCGATCAGCAGTCGACATTTCAGTTGGCCAGTGCCCCCATGCATACTAGATTGTTGCATGAACTTGTCGATATCAGCGGGTGAGACCATCATTAGTCTAATGTGTATGTTGGAGCGTAAAGGGGTTGTCCGCTACTTGGACAACCCCTTCTTGATTTAAATGTTTGGCCCCGATAAAATAAAAAACATATACTCACCTCCCGTACTGGTGCCCTTTCTGCAGTGTCAGCACTTCCTCTCCCCGGGGCTCCCGTGCTGTTGTTGCGACATGTGACCCTGATGCCCAATCAGCGCCGGCGTCACTGTCCTCGCCTTCAGAACATGAAGATGAAGTCCGGGCTGGAGCTGCTCTCTCTGTTCCTCTTCATGTTCAATTCGACAGGAGGCGGGAACACTGACGCCAGTGCTGATTTGACACAAGGCCAAGTGTCAACACGTGAGCCCCGGGGAGAGCGAGTGCTGACACTGCGGGAACGGTGCCAGCACAGGAGGGGAGGATAGGCTTTTTCATTTTATTGGGGCCAAGCATGACGTGTGAGAAGTAGTTGTCCAAGTAGTGGACAACTTCTTTAAGTTGTCAAATTGGCTGTATACAAAGCCCACTATAAAGTAGTCTCCATTTAGGACTTCTTTCCTGAGGCACTGACCACAACAATGAGCTAATTGTGGTTGGAGCTGTTTCTGGAATCCCAAATGATCAGCTAATAGGAACATACTTGTTAAAAAATAAAGTCTGGGAATGTGAATGGCTTCCAGATTCTTACCTTTAAGAAAACTTTCAACATGATTAAGGATATAAGTCACACTAAAGTCCTCTCCAGCAGAGAGAAACACACATCCAGACTCTGGTCTGGCTCAGCATACATCCTTTAGATGGAAATGTGTCAATGAACAATTGTTCACATCACAGTCACATCTGACTAATTATTTATTTTTATGTATTATGATTTGCTTATATAGCGCCATTAATTCCACAACGCTTTACAGACATTATCGTCACTGTCCCCATTGGGGCACACAATCTAGATTCCATATAAGTATGTCTATAAGTATGTCTTTCGAATGTGGGAGGAATCCAGAGGAAATCTAAGCAAACGTGGGGAGAACATACAAACGCCTTGCTAACCACTGAGGCACATCTAATTCTATCTAATGTGTATGTTCACGGAACGAAACATCAATGAGAGGAATTGCATTGTGTTTGGAAATGACAATCTTACAGAATGCTGGTAAGTTTAGCTAATGTGAAGTATGTTGAGATATTCGGTGAAATACTTTGCAGACTTTTTTAGCTTTTATCTCTTTGCTGTTCACACTAAAGGTACTGCCACACTAAACAATCCGCTAGCGATCACGATAACGACGCATACTAATGCGATCGCTAGCGGGATTGTTTCTATATCGCTAAATGCGGCCACATTTAGCGATATAGTTAACGACGCTATCGCCGTTAGCGATCTTCTTAACGACTTTAGCGGTACAAAAGTACCGCTAAATCGCTAAGAAAAGGTGCCACACAGCGATAAGATACTTACCCAGCGGGAGCGCCAGCGATGAAATAGGGTCCGGAACGATTCCAGCGACGAGCGAGATCACAGCAGGAAGCTCGTCGCTGGAAGCTGCCGCACTGAACAATATCGCTAACGGGATCGCTAAATAGTGACGTTTTTTAGCGATCCCGTTAGCGATATTGTTTAGTGTGGCATACCCTTTACAGCAGTGTGTCTTTTGTGTCTTTTTTTTTGCACATTTGAAAACCACACAGACATCCCATGTAACGGAGAGCATGAATCATTTCAAATAAATGACTTGTGACATGTGAGGAAGTATTAAAAACGCAATAATCTTATCCCTAGAATGCTTCTTTTTTGCTTGAGTGGTTTTGAGATAAGTATATTCAATTAATTATGGATGAACTGAGAGACAGCTCCTATAGGCACAGAAAAAAAGATTACCAATGACGAGTGTCGTTTTATGTCCCTGAGGCAACCTGCCTTGTAATAGGAGAAATTGGTAGTCACCATAATAATGTTGAATTAGGCATCAAATGCAATTCCAAGTATCTTCGTACTTTATAAATTCTTTTATTATTATTATACATTTTTATAGTGCCATTTTTTCCATGGTGCTTTACATGTGAAAGGGGAAAATATAGACAAGTACAATAAATATGAGCAAAACAAGGCACACACAAGTACAGAAGGAGAGAGAACCCTGCCCGCGAGGGCTCACAGTCTACAGGGGACGGGTGAGTATACACTAGGAGAGGGTAGAGCTGGTTGTGCGGTGGTTCAGTAGACTGAGGATCACTGCAGGTTATAGCCTTGTCGAAAGAGGTTGGCCTTTAGGTTATTTTTGAAGGTTTCCGTGGTAGGGGAAAGTCTGAGGTGTTACGTAGAGAGTTCCAGAGTATGGGCGGAAGCACGGGAGAAGTCTTGTATGCGGTTGTGTGAAGAAGAGATAAGAGGGGAGTAGAGAAGGAGATCTTGAGAGGATCGAAGGTTGCATGTAGGTAAGTACTGGGAGACCATGTCACAGATATATGGAGGAGACAGGTTGTGGATGGCTTTGTATGTCATATTTAAGATTTTGAACTGGAGCCTCTGGACAATAGGAAGCCAGTGAAGGGCTTGACATAGAGGAGAGGCTGGGGAATAACGGGGAGATAGGTGGATTAGTCGGGCAGCAGAGTGTAAGATGGATTTGAGTGATGCCAGAGTGCTAGAGGGGAGGCCAGAGAGTAGGAGGTTGCAGTAGTCGAGGCGGGAGATAAGGGCGTGCACTAGTGTTTTTGTGGTTTCATGGTCAAGGAATGCACGGATCCAGGAAATATTTTGGAGTTTGAGTCAGCAGGAGGAGGCAAAGGCTTGGATATGTGGTTTGAAAGAGAGGGCAGAGTCGAGGATCACCCTGAGGCATCGAGCATGCGGGACTGGGGAAAGTGAGCATCCCTTGACATTGATGGATAGGTCTGGTGGAGGGGTAGAGTGGGATGGGGAAAGATGATGAATTCTGTTTTGTCAATTTTCAGTTTTAGAAAGCGAGCAGAAAAGAAAGTTGAAATAGTAGACAGTCATTGTGGGATTTTGGTCAGTAAGGAGGTGAGGTCAGGTCCAGATAGGTAGATCTGCATGTCATCAGCGTAGATATGATACTGCAAACCGTGGGATTCTATGAGCTGTCCCAGGCCAAAGGTGTAGATGGAGAAGAGTAGGAGTCCTAGAACTGAGCCTTGGGGAACACCGACAGACAGGGGATGAGGTGAGGAGGTGGTGTGGGAGAGGGAGACACTGAATGTTCAGTCTGTTAGAGATGATGAGATCCAGGATAGGGCCAAGTCTGTGATGCCATGAGATGAGAGAATCTGTAGCAGGAGGGAATGGTCCACAGTGTCGAAGGTAGAAGACAGGTCCAGGAGAAGGCGGACAGAGTAGTGTCGCTTGCTCTTGGCGGTTAGTAGGTCATTGGTGACTTTAGTTAGGGCAGCTTCGGTTGAGTGATGCGATCAGAAGCCAGATTGTAACCGGTCAAAGAGAAAACAGGAGGAGAGGTGGGAGGACTATTTAAGATGGACATGCTGTTCCAGTAGTTTTGAGGCATAGGGGAGAAGAGATATTGGGCGATAGCTAGACACAGAGGATGGGTCGAGGGAGGGCTTTTTGAGGATGGGTGTGATCGAGGCATGTTTGAAGCATGAGGGGAAGACACCATTTGTAAGTGAGAGGTTGAAGAGGTGTGTTAGGGTTGGGATGAAGATTGTGGCGAGGTTAGGGATGAGGTGGGATGGGAGCGGGTCAAGTGTCCAAGTGGTGAGATGTGATCTTGACAGGAGGGTGGAGAGCTGATCTTCTGTCATGGTGGAGAAGCTGGTTTTGGAGTAACAGGGCTGAACAGCTAAGAGGGTCATTGGGGGCTGCGGGCCAAAGCTTTCTCTGATTGTATCGATCTTCTGCTTAAAGAGGCAAAGTCTTCAGCAGAAATTAGAGGAGAGGGAGGAGGTGCTGGGGATGGAGTAGCGAATTAAAAGTGTTGAAAAGCTGTTTAGGGTTGTGAGACAGGGAGGATATGAGAGATGAGAAGTAAGTTTGTTTTGCGGCAGTGAGCGTGGACTTGAAGCTGGTGAGGGACTGCTTATATGCGATAAAGTGCTCGGCAGAACGTGATCTCTTCCATCTCCGCTCAGCGACCCGGAAGGCCCGTCTCAGTTCTTTGGTCAGGCTGGTCAGCCAGGGCTGCCTGTTGATTGTACGAGTTTTGCTATGCGTAAAGGGGGCGGCCCAATCAAGTGTTACTGTTATTGTGGTGTTATAGAAAGTGGCAACATCATCTTTGTCATGAAGGGAAGCTATGTCTATAAGAGGCAGAAAGGACTCAGAGTGATTGTAAATTGAGGTGTTTGAGATTTTTGCAAGGGTGAGTTTGTGGAGTGGGGGTTGCACACTAGGAGAGGAGAGGGAAAAGAATGTCTGTAGGTTGTGGTCAGACAGGGGAGGGGTGAGTTAGTGAGATTAGTAAGGGAACAGAGGCGGGTGAAGATGAGGTCCAGCGTGTGACCATCTTTGTCAGTGGCTGTGGGGGATCATTGAGTGAGGCCAAAGGAGGAAGTGAGCGATAAAAGTTTAGAGGCAGCTGGGGTGGAAGCATCAATGGGGTTGTTGAAGTCACCCATGATGATAGTGGGGCTGTCAGCAGAGAAGAAATGAAGTAGCCAGGTGGTGAAGTGATAAAGAAAGTTGGAGATGGCTAGTTCTGGGGGGCGGTAGACGACAGCCAGCTGGAGGTTGGAGGGGGAATAGATGCGGATGGAGTGCACCTCAAATGAGCAAAGAGTAGTGGAGGTTGGTAGCCGAATTGTGGTAAAGGAGCAGTTATCGGACCGGAGCAAGCCAACTCCTCCACCATGTTTGTTGATGGGGTGAAGGGTGTAAGAGAGATTGAATCTGCCATGAGAAAGTGCAGCTGGAGAGGCTGAGTCAGAAGGGGTGAGCCATGTTTCATTGATGCCAAGGAAGGAGAGTTTGTTGGTGATAAAGAGATCATGGATAAACAACAGTTTATTGCAGACAAAGCGTGCATTCCATAGTGCTCCAGGTAGGGAGGACCGGGGGAGTGGGGCTGGATGAATGGGTATGAGGTTATCATGGTTGCAAAAACGTGTAGAGAATCGTGGCAGGATGTTAGAAATGAGTGTGGGGATGTGTTGAGGAGGTCCAAGATTTGGGGATACGTCGCCAGCAATGATGAGTAGCAGACAAAGCATTAGAAGGTGGGAGCAGGATAGGACATGATGTGGCCGTGTGGGTCTGGAGAAAAAGGATTGTATGTGGAGGAACAGTTCTGAGGAGCAGGTGAGATGGCTGGGGAGGATGGAGGGAGAAATGACTACTTCCTTACTAGTTGAAGGTATTACAGGAGAAAGGAAGAAAGAAAGTAGTGTGGGGGTGAAAGTGAAAAGAAACTGAAACATTATAGTGGTTTTCTATTCCTTTACCTTGCAGTCAATTCCATTCCAGTCTTGCTAATATGCTCAGAAATTGTAAGGAGGTTTAACTTTGTAATGTCACACGGTAGAGTCAATGTTGGCATGGCCGGAAGTCCTCTCCAATGTGCAGAAGAGCCTATTCTATGATATTTTACATTCTAATATTCTATTCTATTGTTTAATTTCTGTCTCTTCCTTTTGTCTGTAATCACAGACTAGGGAGGCAAAATAGAGAGAGTATATATTGGAAAGTTCTAACTTCTATAGATTGTACTGATGTGATGAGTGAACAGTAATAAGTGAATAAGTGATCAGACCTAAATCCACGGATGTCTGCATGAGCCCTTAGGGATATAAACTTATAAGGATTACTTAAATATTTTCTTTGGCATAAAATTTAAGAATGTAGATGATTGCAGATTGTTATCTTAGACACGTGTAGGATCTAACCTTCAATTTTATTTTGGGCAAACAAGAGTGAAGAATTGCCAGCCATGGTAATAGGATAGCTCCATAAACACTACAAAGACCCTGTGGAATGCAGATTCATTTATGGCCTTGCAGAACAAACCTAGGTTTCATCCTACAGGTCATGCAGTGCTAGTGAAGTCATTTAACCTTTGAACTAGCCCCAGAAACACTAAATCACATTTGGGATCCCAGGCTAGTCAACCATGTATGACAGTAGAGGATCTCTCCTGATAAAGAGTCACAAAGCAGGTTCTCATGAGCAAGGAACAGACGTGTGCATTTGTGCAGCGCCATTTTAGAGTCAGATAAGAATACTTTGTACTTTGTCAGTTTGCTGACTGTAGAAACCCAACCAAAAACTCAATGAGCTACAGATGTCAAATTCAGTCAAGATTCCAGAACAGAAAGCTGGAGGTCAGAGAAGACTGGATCTATTGTGTGTCTGCATAGTGTTTGACTGAAGTCTGACTTCTGCATTTAAGGAGCTCTAATGAATAATTTCTTATCCAACTTTTGTTAATGAAAATAGTGATTAATTAATTAAATATCTCCATGTATACAAATAATAAGGAAAAGGGATGCAAGTTATAACTGCTGTAGGACATTGGATAATCCCCTAATTCCGCGGCTGGTGCTTTGTGAATATCTGGCAACCATTCATATATACAAGTGAAAAATGTCCTGTTCTTTTTAAAACGAGCTCCTAAATCTGTCACAGGCTCCAGTATATGTAACATAATCCACAGCATACTAATATATAGCTAATCAGTGTGTTGCGGTAGAAATTGAGCTTTCGCTTAAAGGCGGGTTGTGTTTGTATTCACAATCATCTCTGTTTTATAACACTAGGAAAAAATTGTTGCGTGACATCCAGTAAAAAAATGTAACAGGGCCAAATGTCTGATATAGGGGGATGCAATGTAAAGGTCTTGGAAGTAAGGGTATATCGCATGCAGTACTGAAGGAATATCTTTTTACAACAAGAATCTGAAGTTTGCGTTTCGTGCAGTTCATTGAACTCTTATTTCTTTCTGAAGGCCATTCCGGGCCAAGGAGAACCTCTTGTGATGTTCTTTATGATGTTTAGAAAAATAAATCTTGAACTTTATAAACTTGTCATTGAGATGCCATAAAAAAATTAAAACAATCTGAGAAACAAGTGACAATCATCGCCTTATTAATGTTTCCATATGTTTCCATATGTGTATACATATGGAAAACAGCTATGTACCAGTGAAAATTCAGTCCTGAGCAGTTTTCTATTAGTTTTCTTTGTCACAGCCCTAAATAATGAACCTGGATTGGTTTTGGGTGCTTCTCTCTGGCTATTGGGGGGTGAACGTGGTGCACCTATTATTACGGACATCTGTTGCTGACAAGGATTGCTTCCTTGTAACTGTCACATTGCCTGTGGACATTGAAGTGTCACAGTGCGTGCTCATGTATAAATACCCTGACAACAGCTGATGGCGTTTTCCTTACATTTATCTTTAAGGTTGAGCCTCCACCTTAACATGGACCCCATTATTTTTGGATAGCTAAGAAAAAAAAGCTGCTGCGCTATTTACCATTGCACTATAGTCTTGTGTTTCTTGAAGATCTAGCATAGTTAGTATTGCTGGTTGGGTGCGAGCTTTATTTTTGTTTTTTTGTTTTTTAGTTTTAAATCATTAAAAGATAACCTTCGTTTTAATTGTATAGGTTATATGAAGCAATTACAGTAATTTATTCCAAAGAGTGTGCCACCAAATATTAAATTGAGGGTACAAACAGTCTTGTCCGGCCCATTTTTGGGGTTTAGTGTGAAATTACGGTATGTCCAATTTGCCTTTTGTTCTCTTTTTTTTGTGTTGCTCCGATACACACAAAGGAAATAAATACTTTGTGTATAACAAAACATGTGTATTTGCAATAATTTTCTGGGAGAAATACTTCATTTTCTGGGACAATTTCAAGGGTCAACACTTTCGGCCATGACTGTATGTTACAATATTACCACTGCTGAAACCCATTTTTATAGATGTATAGAAAACTGTGCAATCGTTCAGTGCGTGAGGGAAGAAAAACACGTTCTGATGGCCATTTATTCACATTGATGTTAGGGTTTCATATGATCTGTCTATATATACATATGTGTACACTTATGACCCATACACATGGCCTGTATACATGCCCCCTTATACATGTAGTAATATTAACAATAAAATGCCAGCACCATTGTGTGTGTCTTGTACCTCTTAGAAGTCCAGTCTGGAAATCATTCCATTATTTTACATCTTGAATATCCAAATAGGCTACTATGAACCTAAGCTGTACCTCTGTGACAGAACTGCATTGACTTTATCAAAATATTCATTTACTTCAGCAAAACTACAGTTGTGATATTCAATATATGTTTTTAGGTTAGATTGAAGTCCTTGGTACTGTTTCTTCTTGTGGAGATTACCAGCTGTTGTAAAATGACTTCAAGACCACACAATACACCATGGGAAAAGTGTATGCAAATTAGCTTTCCATCCAGCTGACTTACCAGTGCCACCTGTTGGAAAGTAACTGGAGAAACATCTTTAGCATTCTACTTCTAAAGGAGAGCTAAATTGTATTGACTGGATTACTGGGAAGTTATCATCAGAAAATTAACTTTTCTTTAAATCAGTTTTTGTGTTACATTTATTTTAAAAAATTACCATGCTTTTTTTTCATATCAATGTTTGCTTAAAAATATAATAATCTTGCAATTTTCACACTCAATACTGTGGCTTTTTAGACTCAATACTCCCTGTCCTTTCAGAAAAGTTTTCAGCAGGCTCCATATCATCAGAGGCAGGAATACAATGACAGGTAACACCTCTTTACACAGCTGATATCACAGAATCCATCATTCACAATAGGTGATGTCCCAGCTAACCCTGTTCCCCTGCCTTCACAATGACCTTTGCCTAGTATACACTTTAATGCAAAAAGTAGGGTTCATTGTGGTTATATACATATGTTGTTTCCTGAAACAACAGGAAGTTAAAGTCTAAAAAAGCCCCAGTGGCAAGTGTGAAAATGGCAAGATTTCTATTTTTTAATTTTAAATCAGGTGGTGATATGTAAAAAAATAGCCAAAAGTAAAAATAAATTTAACACAAAAAATATATTTAAACAATAAGTCATTTTCTGATGATAGCTTCTCTTTGAGAATACATACCTACTGTACATGATAGGATAGGTAAGGTGGTTCTATTATATCCTCATGTGCCTTAGAAATATTACACAAAGCATAGATTTCACTCATGATTGTCATGTTTGACTTCTTTCTCATAGAATTACTATGCGACTCCAATAACCCAGGTCGCAGGCTAGCTTTGATGAATTAGCACAATACCAACGTCTCAGAAGAAGATCATACATACTGTTGGATTTCAGATGCATAACACAAACCATCTGGGCCCCATTTCTTTTGCAGAAAAGTACAGAAATAGCCACGCTTCTAATGAATTCATATTGAAGCAGATGTTGTGCACAGACCGACATCCTCATTCCACTACACAAGAGTTATAATTCATCTCAGCTGTAGGGGTGGATGCTGGAGAGGCTGTTGAGAAAGTCCTCTGATTGTCTATGGAAATAATTGTTTCTGATAAAAGGCTAAGAGTGCACCCATAACCATGAGAATGTTTACTAGCTGCAAGCAAGAGGATGTGAACCAAAAGGCAGATTCACGTATACAAAGGGACGGTCACATGTGTGGACAATAAAGGGGGCTGTAAATATCAACAATGTCAGAAAATAAAGCAAATCTGGTATACATGATGAAAAAAGGATCAATTTAAAGGAAGAGTACTTTGGATGGGGGTAATCTATTATCTAATATTAATAAAATGCTCTACAACCTGGTAATGTTAATGTTCCACTCAGATTCTTTCTTCTGCAAGTTCGGATGCCCCGGATCTATAACCACACTGTATCTAATATATACTTACCTTGTAATGTCTTCACATCCTGTTCCGTCCAGATGTGTCCGGATCCAGAATTCCAAGCGGCGGAAGTTCACCGACCGCCATATTGGGACACCCAAGTGATGGGTGTCTCAATATGGAAACTGCTGGTGGTACCAGCCTCTTGCGCGGTACCACCAGCGGAACACCGTCACACACACACACACACACACACACTGTTTACTCCGTACGCACCACACACGCACACTGTACACGCCGTATGCACCACACACACACACTGTTTACGCCGTACACACCACACACAACACTGTATACGCCATACGCACCTCACACACACACTGTATACGCCATTCACACCACCCACACACACACTGTGTACGCTGTACGCACCACACACACACACACTGTATACGCCGTACATACACACACACTGTATACGCCGTATGCACCACATACACACACTGTATACGCCGTACGCACCACCACACACACACACACACTGTATACGCCGTATGCACCACACACACTGTATACGCCGTACGCACCACACACGCACTCTGTACACCGTACGTAACACACACACACTGTATACGCCGTTCGCACCACATACACACTGTATACGCTGTACGCACCACCGCACACACACACTCTATATACGCCGTACGCACCACACACACACTCTGTATATACCGTACGCACCACACACACACACACACTGTATATGCAGTACGCACCACACACGCACACTGTATACGCCGTACGCAGCCTCCTGCTCGGTACCACCAGCGGAACAACAGATATGGTATATATAAATATAAAGCACCTTTGTCACAAAATTTTTCCATGTTAATAAAATGTTACCTTTACCTACTTTGCTTTCATTTTAACACAAGGGGATGGGTGAGTGCACATAGGAAAGAGGTGTATAACCAAACAAAATTTGAGGGCACTACAAAAACATATAAACAGGAATCTGTGACCACACACTAAAATGATCATATAGAACAGGAAGGAAAGCAGTGTGTATGAAAATGTCACGATCAACCTTAATGAATGAATGAAGAAATATATATGTGTAAAAATATATTTAAATTTTATTGGTACAAAAAACATATACTGAAGAACAAGAAACCAGTAAAAACATTAAAAAGGACTGTAAAAAGCCCATGGTAGAAACTTAAAGACCCATGTGAGGATCCACTGAACAAACTCCCAGAAAACGCTGACTGAAGCAAGTACACATGTGTAACACAATGAAGAGAAAATATATGTATATATATAATATCAAATGCCAATATAGCAATACAACACAATAATGTATGATAGGTGGTTACAGCATGTAAAATAATGCAAACACTATAACTGAACAATCATGGTCCCATGTATAAGCAATAACAGTGACTGGCAGAAAATATATATATGTTCAAGATGGAATAAACCTGAAAATTCTAATGCCAAGTTGCGAATGATGTGGTATGCTTCATACCCAGAAATGTTATAAAATAACCTCTATTAGCCCTGGTAGAAAAATGCCCAAAAAAGATAAAACAAAGTTCAGGCAAAATAAACCAAATGAATGCACATGAGAGGTAAATCAGCCTGGGTAGGAGAGCCGCAATGAAGGGAAGAAAAAAATAGTCACAGAACAAAAACCATGTCTTCACAAATTAATGAAGACAGGCAATGAACCTGCAGTCAGCATGGAATAAGTCTGGGAGAGTGTGCCCCACGCGTATCGCCCCTGAGGAAGCCACGTTTTCCAGTGGCGATACGCGTGGGGCACATTCTCCCAGACTTATTCCATGCTGACTGCAGGTTCATTGCCTGTCTTCATTAATTTGTGAAGACATGGTTTTTGTTCTGTGACTATTTTTTTCTTCCCTTCATTGCGGCTCTCCTACCCAGGCTGATTTACCTCATGTGCATTCATTTGGTTTATTTTGCCTGAACTTTGTTTTATCTTTTTTTGGGCATTTTTCTACCAGGGCTAATAGAGGTTATTTTATAACATTTCTGGGTATGAAGCATACCACATCATTCGCAACTTGGCATTAGAATTTTCAGGTTTATTCCATCTTGAACATATATATATTTTCTGCCAGTCACTGTTATTGCTTATACATGGGACCATGATTGTTCAGTTATAGTGTTTGCATTATTTTACATGCTGTAACCACCTATCATACATTATTGTGTTGTATTGCTATATTGGCATTTGATATTATATATATACATATATTTTCTCTTCATTGTGTTACACATGTGTACTTGCTTCAGTCAGCGTTTTCTGGGAGTTTGTTCAGTGGATCCTCACATGGGTCTTTAAGTTTCTACCATGGGCTTTTTACAGTCCTTTTTAATGTTTTTACTGGTTTCTTGTTCTTCAGTATATGTTTTTTGTACCAATAAAATTTAAATATATTTTTACACATATATATTTCTTCATTCATTCATTAAGGTTGATCGTGACATTTTCATACACACTGCTTTCCTTCCTGTTCCACATAGGAAAGAGGACACACAGGGGGAGACAGTTCAAACGAGAGAACACATGAGGCAAGAAGACAGCACAGGAAGGAGAGAGAGAGCAGACAAGTGGTATAGCACATGGGGTACACAGGTCAAAGAAGATGTGACATGAGAGGAGAAGACAGGAGATGGGGAGAGAGAAAGCGCACAGGGGTGAGAGAGACAGAGCACAGGGGTGACACAGCTCAAACGGGACAGCACATGAGGGGAGAAAACAGCACAGGAAGGAGAGAGCAGGCAAATAGCACATGGGGTAAACAGTTCAAAGAAGAGAGCACAGACGGGGAAGTCAGCACATGGGGAAAGAGAGAGTGGATAGGTGGGTGAGCACATGGGGGGAGAGATTCTCAATCCTGCAAAGTCTGCCCCCATTGTGACATTACCGCCCTCCCGATGCGATAGCATCATGCCTCCATCTAGTATTCATATATTAGGCATAATAGTTGTGTTAACCTGTACACAGAGGACCATACATTATACAGACAGGAAGGATCTAGAAGGTGTCTGATCATTGTGTTGATTGGGAAGACATAAATATTTGTTAGCAAGTTTTCTTTAGTACTTCAATTACTCTCTATGCAAATTCAACACTTAACTGTGGCATGTCAGCAAAACCCTCCACAGGCTGCAACACACATCACAACCAATAAGTGGCCACATTTAGACACACTGTTATCCTGTTAAATCCCGCTGTCAATCTCTGAAAGCGGCATTTAACACGCGCCAGAAAGAGGGGGGTGTTATTTCATATTCCCATTGGCGTGCCTGTGATATGATCGCATGGTGCCAATGGGTTGCCATGACCGCCATCCTGTGGCTGGCGTTCATAGCAGACCATGATTTTAGCTTTACATGGTAGGTTTGCATCGCTTAAAAAATCCTCAAAGATTGTACTTACCGACTTATTTCCAGGCTCCTATTTTGAACCCTTTTTGAATGTTGCCACCAGATCTGTCAGTCTCTTGGAACAGTCCCTGTTATAATGGAATCAATAAGCATTAGCAATAATGGTCTATTTTACCCCTCCTCCACCCAACAACAGACCTATCCATCAAAGTCAATGTCTGCCCACTCTCCACAGTCTCACAAGTGGCCTGTCTTGGAGTAAGCCTTAACTCTGATCTCTCCTTCACACCACATATCCAAGCCCTTTCCACTTCCTGCCGACCCCAACTCAAAAACTCTAGTGCGTGCACTAATCATCTCCTGCCTCGACTCCTGCTCTGTGGCCTTCTAACAGTCTCACACCCCTCCAATCTATCCTAAACTCCACTTCCCAACTAACCCACCTGTCCCCCCGCTATTCCCTGACCTCTCCTCTGTGTCAATCCTTTCACTGTCTCCCCATTGGCCAGAAACTTCATTTCAAAACCTTAACCTTGGCATACAAAGTCATTCACAACCAATCTCCTTCAGACATCTGTGACCTAGTCTCCCGGTACTTACCTGCATGCAACCTCCGATCCTCACAAGATCTCCTTCTCACCTCCCCTCTTATTTCCTCTACTGACAATCGCATACAAGATTTTTCCCGTATATCTCCCCTACTCTGGAACACTCTACCCCAACATATTAGACTCTAGCTTATCGTGGAAACCTTCACAAGGAACCTGAAGACCGGCCTCTTCCGACAAGTCTACAACAGCAGTATCCCTCTGTAATACTGTATGGAGCAATATATGGGGCTCATTATTCTGTATGGAGTAATATATGGGGCTCATTATACTGTATGGAGCACTATATGGTACCCAAAATACTGTGTGGAGCAATATATGGGACACATTATATTGTATGGCGCAATATATGGGGCATGTTATTCTGTGTGGAGCGCTATGTAGAGCCCACAATACTGTATGGAGGACTATGTGGTTCCCATAATACTGTATGGAGCAATATATGGGGCTCATTATACTGTATGGAGCAATATATGTGGCTCATTATTCTGTATGGAGCACTATGTGGTGCCCAGAATACTGTATGGAGGACTATACTGTCTGATTTATGACCTATTGTAGAATGTACAATAGTTATCACTCATGTAATGTATGGGGGGACTGTATATGAGATGGCTTGCCGACCATAGCTTGCCCCCCCCCTCTAGTTTTGATCCTGGGTATGCCCATGATCCCTCATTCTACCAAACAGCTGCACGACCATCGCTACTGTCACATACTGTATCCCTTGTAGATTGTGAGCCCTTATGGGCAGGGTCCTCTATCCTCCTGTACCAGTCACTGACTCGTTTTGTACAAGATTATGTACATCCCTTTTCACATGTAAAGCGCCATGGAATAAACGGCGCTATAATAATAAATTATAATAATAATTAGGAGTGGGCTCCAGCACAAATGGAAAAATATTAAAACATAACTTTTATTGTGCCAGCGCCCTGATGCAGGGAGCTGGTAACCAAGGTACACAGCGGGTTTCCAGGCACCGCGCAGCACCTGGAAACCCGCTGTGTACCTTGGTTACCAGCTCCCTGCATCAGGGCGCTGATATCCAACGTACACTGCGGGTAACTAAGCGATGTTACCCGCAGTGTCGCTGTGCTGATCGCTGCCTGAGCTGCCTGTTTGGCAGCTCAGCAGCGATCATGTAGCGACACACCAGCGATCCTGATCATTGTCGGGATCGCTGGTGTATCGCTATGTGAGACCCGGGCTTTAGTTTTAGTCAAAGTCACTATCAAAGTACTGGAGGGGAGGTATATTTCACTAAGGGTGATAGCAACCTAGCAAACGCTCCAGCACACCAAGTGCTGAAAGGGGTTAATCAGCCATGTTAAGTGCTAGGTTGATTGAACAGCTATAGAGTGGGAGGAGTCCACAGGATAAATATCCAGTCTTCTAGAGCATTCAGTGTGGGGTGGGCCTGGAGGTGCAAGCTCTGGAGCTGTGTTTTCATGTTATGGGAAATTGAACCTTTTGTTATTTCTTCCTGAGAGGGCAGATTCCCATAGCAACAAGGACTTTGCCATACATTATGTTTTTCTTTTCCTGTTAGGCCAGGAAAGTTGGGTTTGTTTTGCTAATATTGCACTGGTTTATGCAGGATAATTAATAAACCAGTGGAAGATTTAAAGAGACAGTGTTCCTGTTTCTACCTCTGTGTGCAGTCAAGTGAGCCGATCTACCACACAATGAACAGGATTGTTGTTTTTTTTTTTAAATTATGGTAGTTTTTAATTTTTCTGTACATGCATGATTATAGGGGCATCTATCTTGCCTGAGCTAGAGCATTTGGAGATATGCTTTACTACAACCAGATGGCCCATAGACAACAGTTATCTGGAGATCTCCATTGATTTCCAGAGGAGCATTTTGTAGGCATGCTCTATGATCTTTTCAAAGGTCATTGTGCATAAAGTTAACCCTGTCTTTATATAGGTGTTACCTTTCATTATAAACCTGCCTAAAGTCATAATAAAACTACTGTTTAGCTCAGTTGCCAATATAAGGTTATGTTCACATGCTGCTTTTTTTGTGCGTAAAAAATGCTAAATTTTACAGAAGTAGCAAAATGAATAGAATTTCAGAACTCTCTTTTTTTCCTGGCGTATTCTAACCAATGCATTTATTTTTTTAAATCTGCAGCATGTCTATTCTTTCAGCGATTTTCATCCATTCAAATAAATGCATAAAAAATGCAAGTAAAAATGTATCCAATATTTTGCATATTTTACTTTGCATTTTTTTCCTGCCAAGACGTGCATTTTTAGTTCAGAAAGAAATTCTGAAAAAACTCTTTTAAAGATTCTGTAGATGCTGCAAGATGTCAGGTGATACAGTAAAAAGTATATAGCTATGGTATGAAAATCTAGAAGTTGCCAATATCGCTTAGCTTAAATAATTGTATTCATATTATAATACATATTATACTGCATTGTGCTGGTCTCTGTTCAACTGTGAAGAATGTTTTGAAAATGTGCGGATTGTATGCTGCGTTTTTTGTGCCAAGAGATGCATTTTTAGTGCAGAAAAAAAGCTGCAAAAATTCATCAAGTGAAGGCACCGTAAATATTTTAGATTGTAACTTTTATTCAGAATAAATTTCCTTTTTATTCAAGTCAGTTGTTAAGACTGGATCTTTTTCTGCGAACGCAGACTTCCATGTAACAGAATTTTTTTTTACATATAGTGGCATGAAAAATTAAATAAAAAAACTGTGATGTGATGCAATTAGCCACTTAGCAAACATCTAGATTCTATACATTGTGTGATGAGATTATCAGATAGAAAAGCACAAAGGAACAGGATGTGTCTTTATTTGCTGGAGAACATTGGCCAGAAATCATGCATATGGCATATGATCGAGGCGTGTGTAAGGGGAACAGCAGAGCATGTACACTATTGCTTCATCGCCGGAGACGTTCCACAGTATTCTGCTATTTAGGTTACTCTGTGTCACTCCTCAAAATAAGAAAAAACCTGCTAAGAAATATTCCCATTCTTCTGTATAACCAATGTAAGGCCTGACATACAATGTTAATGTAATCATGAAATGTATTATCTTTTGTGTTGATTTTCCCCTGAAGTCATCCAGAAAGGATGGGACCCAGACCAATTTCCTTAGCTCAGATCATAGCAATAAATCAGTTATTATTTTTTAATTTATGAATGATTTGGGCCTATTTGTACCCACTTTTTGTGAATGTCAGTTTCATCCAAAGGAAGTGAGAGTGAAGTAGCCCATTAGAGGCATCTAATTGGCTACAGGGCTCATGTGACATAACAGCCCCATAAAATACACCAAGAATTAAATAAATATATATTACAACAAGTCGTTCAATAATCATTTTCTTTTATCTTTTATAAATAAGATTGCTGGAATATCTTTCTCGGTTTACTGTTCCATTGAGTCAAGCACCAAGTGCATAACTTTGCTGTAATAGTGATGTTAGTGATGCAGCGAGTGCAGAACCTAGTCTAGCACGTCAGTAATTCATCTACTATATACACCATGTTCCAAATTATTATGCAAATTGGTTTAAGTGTCATAGCGTTTTGTTTTGTTTTTTTTTTGTAAATGAAACCCAATGATGGTATTGTGTCTCAGGGTTCTTTGGATAACTGAAATCAATCTCAGATACCTGTGATAATTAGTTTGCCATGTGAGCCCAATAAAAGGAAAACTGGATATTCCACATTATTAAGCAGGCCAGAGTTTTCAAGTAACATGGGAAAGAAAAAGGATCTCTCTGCTGCTGAAAAGCATCAAATAGTGCAATGCCTTGGTCAAGGGATGAAAACATTACATATTTCCCGAAAGCTCAAGCGTGATTATCGTACTGTTAAGAGATTTGTGGCTGATTCTAAGCACAGACGTGTTCGTGCTGATAAAGGCAGAATGAGGAAGGTTTCTGCCAGGCAACTTCATAGGATTAAGAGAGCAGCTGCTAAAAAGCCATTACAAACCAGCAAACAGATATTTGAAGCTGCTGGTGCTTCTGGAGTCCCTCTAACCTCAAGGTGTAGGATCCTTCAAAGGCTTGCTGTGGTTCATAAACCTATTCGGCCACACCTAAACAGTGCTCACAAGCAGAAACGTTTGCAGTGGGCCCATACATACATGAAGACTAATTTTCAAACAGTCTTGTTTACTGATGAGTGTCGAGCAACCTTGGATGGTCCAGATGGATGGAGTAGTGGATGGTTGGTGGATGGCCACCATGTCCCAACAAGGCTGCGACATCAGCAAGGAGGTGGAGTCATGTTTTGGGCCGGAATCATGGGGAAACAGCTGGTAGGGCCCTTTAAGGTTCCTGAAGGTGTGAAAATGATCTCTGCAAAGTATATAGAGTTTCTGACTGACAACTTTCTTCCATGGTATAAAAAGCAGAAACGTGTCTTCAGGAGCAAAATCATCTTCATGTATGACAATGCACCATCTCATGCTGCAAAGAATACCTCTGAGTCATTGGCTGCTATGGGCATAAAAGGAGATAAACTCATGGTGTGGCCACCATCTTCCCCTGACCTCAACCCTATAGAGAACATTTGGAGTCTCATCATGCAAAAGATCTGAGGGGGTGGGAGGCAGTTCACATCAAAACCGCAGCTCTGGGAGGCTATTCTGACTTCATGCAAAGAAATACAAGCAGAAACTCTCCAAAAACTCACAAGTTCAATGATGCAAGAATTGTGAAGGTGATATCAAAGAAGGGTTCCTATGTTAACATGTATCTTGGCCTGTTAGGATGTTTTGGAGTTAAATAGCTTTTTTGTTCAGTGAATGTGACCTCCTAATGCTGCAAATTCCACAAATGAGCATTTTCAGTTCTTTAAAACAGATCAAATGTTCAGAAGTTCTATAATTTGTTGTAGTGCATTTTGAGTTTTTATTCATTTTGGAGATTATATTGTTATCATTGGGAGGTTTCTTCAATAAAATTCGATGTACTGTATACTCTAACGGGTGATGACTTTTATTACACTGACTGTCATTTGCACCGACCACTTAGGAAAATCAGAGAAAAATATAATTTGCATAATAATTTGGAGCATGGTGTATAAAGGGGTTTTCTACTTTCAAAAAGTGGTTCCCAATCAATTGGATATTTTAACTGTTGTCAACCGTCCATAAATTCCAGAACGGTTAGTAAAAATTTGTCACTTCTTTGCTCTGTCCGTAAAATTTTTTTAAGGCGTCCATGATTTTTTTGAGGCTGAAGAAACCTATACAGATGACGTTGACTGTAATGATTGTCATTCTAAAATTTACAGCTAATGCAAATAATGTGTTTATAGTTGAATTATTGGCTACAGATATGTGTTATTAACTTTAATAGTTTGTTATGTTTTTTTCCAATGTGTGCTTAAAAATTATCGTCTGTCCGTGATTATTTGATAAGATGTCCAGATAAAATAAAAAAGTCAAGTTGGCAGCACTGGATACTTTTACTACAACACAGGTAGTGGTCACTCTTCCCCGGTTCAGTACTCGCTCCGTGTCGCTGTTCTGGTTTTAGTGGTATAGCTGTATCAGGGTCATGACGAATACAGCATACTTCTCAGATGCAGCCAATCACTGCCTTCTACCTCAGAACCTTTCAGCTCAGTGATTGGCTGCAGGAGTGATGTGCGCTGACATCATGGCAGGGACCGGAGCAGAGCAGCCACTAGAAGATGTTCCTGGATATGGGGACGGTGAATGCTATCTATGTTTGTTTTTTGACAAGTATCCAGTGAAAAACTGCTTTAATACTATTCAGCACAATCTCTATGAAATGAAATTGAGGTTTTAGGTCATGGCTGGCTCCAAGTTTTCACGGGCCCCGGGCAAAAGAGTCTCAGTGGGCCCCTTTAACACATACCACAATTCATGATGCACAGATACAGCAGAGAAATATAAGTATAGTACAATGCAAAAGATTTTACTTACTTCTTACTTTACATGAGTGATATCTATTGTAAAATGCAGAAAAAAAAGAGAGGACAGCACAATACGTTGATCTAATGCCTCTTGGCAAAAATATATATAACTGAACATGAGGTTCTTAGTTTAACATTCTGATCAGACTGTATGAAGCCCACTGCCATGTCATGGCAAACCTCGTATTGGGACCTACCGCTCTAATGGAGCGGAGCTGGGTGCAGACCACACCACAGCAGCAATGCACCAACAGAGCAGGTGGCCCAGTGTCTCCAGACCGCGCTGCTCCACCAGCACAAAACCACAGCAGCAATTGCCGCCACATAGAAAGCAACTCTCTTTCTCTTTTTTCAGCATATCTATTGTAAATTCTACAATAGACCAGAAACCGGACAGTATAGTCCTTTGTACAGTATTATGAGTAGTGTTGAGCGATACGATACCGCAAGTATCGGGTATCGGCCGATATTAGCTCTATCGGCCTTTCGATACTTAGTTCCGATATTTTCGTCTTATCGGATACCGGAATCGGGATTGTCACTGTCACTGTCAGTGTCCATCGGTCGGGTCTGTCAGGAGTCAGCGGCACTTACCTGGCAGAAGATCTCCGGCGGTCACGGGCTGGACTGCTTCATGGCCGCCATCATCTTTCCCCGGCGGTCACATGCAGTTTCTCGCGATAACTGCAGTGACTGCTGGGTAATCCCGGCCGTAAAGCAGTCAGTCCGATGACGTCACCGCCGGGGAAGCAGGTAATCAGCTGTGCTGCGTCGCGATGACAGGCTCTGCCTGTCATTGCGATGTAGCAGAGCTGGATCGTCGTGGGACTGTCGTTACTATGGACTGCGTCGGACAGGTGGTATACTGTTGGTTTGTTTTTTTTCTTTTTTTACAGGAGATCGATGGCGTCGCAGGAATGAGTGTATAATAAAATTAATGAAAACTGTGTTGTCTCTTTTATTTCATTAAAAGACTTTTTTCTTGCTTTGTCTTTTTTTTATACATTTAATAACTTTGGGATTAATAATGGATCGGTGTCTTATTGACACCTCTCCATTATTAACCGGGCTTATTGTCACCGTGACATTAACCCCTTATTACCCCACTTGCCACCGCTACAGGGCAGTGGGAAGAGCCGGGTAAAGTGCCACAATTGGCACATCTTTTGATGCGCCAAATGTGGGGCTGCTGTAGCCTGGTATTATCAGGCTGTTGAGGGCCAAAATCCATGGGCCTTGACAGTCTTTTAATACCAGGCCGCAGCAGTCTGCATTTTACTTGGCTGGTTAACAAAAATAGGGGGACCCCTACGCCGTTTTTTTTTCGAGGGGATCCCCTATTTTTGTTAACCAGCCAAGCTAAGCAGACTGCTGTGGCCTGGTATTATCAGGCTTGCAAGGTCCATGGATATTGGATCCTTACCAGCCTGAAAAACCAGGCCTCAGCGGTCTGCTTCATCTGGCTGGTTAACAAAAATAGGGGGGACCCCACGCCAATTTTTTTCGAGGGGATCCCCTATTTTTGTTAATCAGCCAAGATATGCAGACTGCTGTGGCCTGGTATTATCAGGCTTGCAAGGTCCATGGATCTTGGCTCCTTAACAGCCTGAAAATCCAGGCCTCAGCGGTCTGCTTCATCTGGCTGGTTAACAAAAATAGGGGGGACCCCACGCCAATTTTTTTCGAGGGGATCCCTATTTTTGTTAATCAGCCAAGATATGCAGACTGCTGTGGCCTGGTATTATCAGGCTGGCAAGGTCCATGGATCTTGGCTCCTTAACAGCCTGAAAATCCAGGCCTCAGCGGTCTGCTTCATCTGGCTGGTTAAAAAAATAGGGGGGACCCCACGCCAATTTTTTTCGAGGGGATCCCCTATTTTTGTTAACCAGCAAAGATAAGCAGACTGCTGTGGCCTGGTATTATCAGGCTGGCAAGCAGGGTCGGACTGAGCCACCGGGACACCGGAGAAACCTCCGGTGGGCCCCAGCTCCTGCGTGGTGGGCCCTGATTTGAAAGGATAGGTCGCGGGGCAGAGGGGGCGGTGGCCCCGGGGCCCCGCGCTCTGAGGGGGCCCACCGGAGCTACGCTACAGTAACTGTATCGGCGTGCACAGCACGCCGATACAGTTACATTCTGCGGCAGAGCAGGGAGACTCGATCTTCCTGCTCTGCCGCCCAGAAGCTATGGGGCCTGAACAGGCGTTGGGGGGGCCCGGTGCCAGCAGTGGGCCCCCCAACCGTCATCGGAGGGTCAGCTGTATCGGCATGGGTACGGTTGGGGCGAGGATATGGGTGTGATTAGCTGTGAAATGGGTGTGGTCGGGGCGTGGCTTAAAATTTGCAGCGGCGCGCTATGCGCGCCGCAGCCTTTAACCCTCTTTCCTGTCTTCAAAATTTGGGAGGTATGCTGTATGACCTCCCTGCAACTTCTGGGCATGATCCTGATGAGCGCGACGGATGGTCTCCTGAGGGATCTCCTCCCACACCTGGACTAAAGCATCCGCCAACTCCTGGACAGTCTGTGGTGCAACGTGGCATGGCCTAAAATTTGCTGCAGCAGGCACAGCGTGCCACAGCCTTTGTCCCTCTTTCCCTTCTTCAAAGGTTGGGAAGTATGATGGTGGGCCCCAAGAATATTTTTTCTCTGGTGGGCCCAAGGTACTCCAGTCCGACGCTGCTGGCAAGGTCCATGGATCTTGGCTCCTTAACAGCCTTAAATACCATGCCTCAGCAGCAGGGGCGTACATAGAAATCATGGGGCCCCATAGCAAAAGTCTGAATGGGCCCCCCCCCAAAAAAAAAAACCCAGAGCCATTGTAAATGTAAAGTGCCAGCACAGTGAGGGGACACATTAAACAAAAAAATGTATTATGCCCCCATAGATTGTGCCCCCATAGATGCTCCATAGTATAGGCCCTTATGCTGCCGCAGCTGCTGCAACCAAAAAAAAAAAAAAAAACATACTCACCTTTCGTCGCTGGGGGCCAGGTGCCGGTGTCCTGAGCAGGGGGTGACACTAGGTGCCGATGTCACCGCTCGCTCAGGGCCCCGGCACCTGAGATATTTACCTGTCCTCTCTCCACTGCTGAGTGCCGCTGTCTTTGGGGTCCTCCAGCAGTGAATGATGAGGCAGAGGGCGCGGCGTGCACTAACGACGTCATCACGCCCTCTGACCTGAACATTGCAGCAAGAGGACGCGAGCAACGGTGGAACGGGACAGGTAAATATCCCTTATACTCACCCTTCTGCCGGCGCGGTCTGTGCAGCCCCTGCTCTTCTCCCATGGTCTCCGCCGCCAGTGTTCAGCGGTCACGCGGGACAGCTCATTAAAGTCATGAATATGTGCGTATTCATGACTGTAATGAGCGGTACCAACTGACCGCTGAACACAGGCGTCGGAGACCGTGGGAGAAGAGCAGGGGCTGCAGAGACCGCACCAGGAGGGGTGAGTATATAGAAGAGCTGCGCTCCCCCTCCCCCGCCGACCCCCTGGTAGTACTGTGTCAGCACAGCTACCCGACCGTCGAGGGCCCCCTCACCTGTCCGGGCCCCATAGCAGCTGCTTGGTCTGCTTCATTCACGGTACGCCACTGCTCAGCAGTCTGCTTCATCAGGCTGGTTAACAAAAATAGGGGGGACCCGACGCCATTTTTTATTCGAAGGGAACCCCTATTTTTGTTAATCAGTTCCCTCTGACGTCACTGATTGTGTCCCTGGCTGACCTGAAGTGAAAGTGGAAAGCAATCAATTAAGCTTTCCACTTCCTCTCCTGTCAGCCAGGAGAGGAACTCATTCATTTGGGGGTTTACTGTGAGGCTGCAGCATTAGCTGCGGTCCCTGCAGTAAACATTAACCTTTTCTGAAGGATTACACCGTGGGACCTGACTGTGCATGGGATAGGTAAGATTAATTTTGCTTTTTTATTTTATTTTTATTACAGGAAATGGTTTTTGCAGTCAAATAAAAGATGGTCAAAAACATGTGTCTTTATTTCATTAAAATGATTTTTAATTAAAGTGTGTGTGTTTTATTTTTATTTCATGCAATAGGATTAATAATTGATAGTTGTCTAATTGACAGCTCTCAATTATTAACCTGGCTTAAGGTCACCTTTCAATTGCAATGTGGCTTTAACCCCATATTAACCCATTCGCCACCGCTACAGGGCAATGGGAATAGACGGGCAAAGTGCCAGAAAGGGCGAATCTAATTATAGATTTGTCTTTTCTGGGGTGTCTGGGGGCAGATGTTAGTAGCCAGGGGGGGCCAAAAATAATGGTCCCTCTCTGGGCTATTATTATCTGCCCCCATTCGTTGGCTTTGTCTGTCTGGTTGCGAAAATAGGGCGGGAGCCCACGCATTTTTTTTAAACAATTTACACCTCATTTATATATATATATATATATATATATATACATGTCATTGAATTTGTGACACATATATATATATTTATATTTATAGTTCATACACTTCTACATAGTATAATAGCCGCTAATTCAATTGACGGCTTTTGTGAAAATGCAGAACCCGACATGAAATGACACTTGGTGTACATAGGGTTAACCATGTCTTTTCATGTCCTTTGCTATCTGATTTGCACAAACAATTACATCAGTCTATGTGTGCAAAATTTCACACCTGTAGGGGTTAATTAAAGGTGTAAATTCGTAGCAAAAAAGTCTGTTTTTTTTACAACGAATTTACACCTTTAATTAACCCCTACAGGTGTGAAATTTTGCACACATAGACTGATGTAATTGTTTGTGCAAATCAGATTGCAAACGACATGAAAAGACATGGTTAACCCTATGTACAACAAGTATCATTTCATGTCGGGTGCTTCTGTCTTTTCACAGAAGCCGGCTTTACCCGGCAATTGAATCAGAGGATATTTTACTATGTAGAAGTGTATAAACTATACATATATGTATATATATATGTCACAATGACATGTATATATATATATATGTATTCTATGTGTGTATATTTAGTGTTTACAAGGAAATAAAGGTTTTTTTTAGTTGCGATATTTTGTTCCCATAGACTTACATGGGACTTCCGGTATCGGAATCGGATATCGCCGATATTTAGTGATATCGGCGATACCATTCCGATCCGATATTTTTAGATATCGAGCAGTATCGCTCAACACTAATTATGAGCACTAAATAGTGTACAGAATAATGAGTCTCATATATTGCTCCATACAGAACAATGAGACCCATATATTGCTCCATACAGAATAATGAGCCCCATATATTGCTCCATACAGAATAATGAGCCCCATATATTGCTCAATACAGTGTAATGAGCACCATATATTGCTCCATACAGTATAATGGGCTCCATATAATGCTCCATACAGTATAATGAGCCCCATATATTGTCCAATACAATATAATGAACCCCATGTAATACTCCAAACAGTTTAATGAGCCTCATAAAATGCTCCATAAAGTATAATGAGCCTCATATAATGCTCCATACAGAATAATGAACCCCATATATTGCTCCATACAGTATAATGAGCCCCATATATTGCTCCATACAGAATAAGGAGCCTCATATATTGCACCATGCAGTATAATGGGCCCCATATAATGCTCCATACAGCATAATGAGCCCCATATATTGTTCCATACAGTATAATGAGCCCCATATATTACTCCAAAGTAATGAGCTCCATATATTGCTCAATACAGTGAAATGAGCACCATATATTGCTCCATACAGTATAATGGGCCCCATATAATGCTCCATACAGTATAATGAGCCCCATATAATGCTCCATACAGTATAATGAACCCCATATATTGCTCCATATAGAATAAGGAGCCTCATATATTGCACCATGCAGTATAATGGGCCCCATGTATTGCTCCATACAGTATAATGAGCCCCATATATTGTTCCATACAGTATAATGAGCCCCATATATTGCTCCATACAGAGTAATGAGCCCCATATATTGCACGATGCAGTATAATGGGCCCCATATAATGCTCCATACAGTATAATGAATGAAGACCCCATATAATGCTCCAAAACAGTATAATGAGCCCCATATATTGTTCCATACAGTATAATGAGCCCCATATATTGCTCCATACAGATAATGAGCCCCATATATTGCACATACAGTATAATGGGCCCCATATAATGCACATACAGTATAATGAGCCCCATATATTGTTCCATACAGTATAATGAGCCTCATATAATGCTCCAAAACAGTATAATGAGCCCATATAATGCTCCATACAGTATAATGAGCCCCATATAATGCTCCATACATTAATGGCCCTATATAATGCATCTAATGGCCCCATATATGCTCATACAGATGGGTCCATATGCTCCATATAATGGCAATTTCATGCATATAAAATGGGCCCCATATAATGCTTCATACAGAATGGGCTCCATAAAATACTCCAGTATATGATGGCCCCATATATTGCTCCAAACAGAATGGGCTCCATATAATGCTCCAGTATATGATGAGCCCAATATATTGCTCCATGTATAATGGGCCCCATATAATGTTCCAAACAGTGTAGGATGGGCCCCATTACAGTATAATGAGCCCCATATATTGCTCCATACAGCATAATGAGTCCCATATGATAGTCCCCATATATTTCTGCAAATATAAAAAAAATGAAATACTCACCTCTTCTCACTGGCCTCTGCTCTGCTCTGCACTCATTAGCATCGCCGTTTTCTGGCTCTCTGCATGGTGACTGCTCAGGAAGAGGGCACACAGACCTGACGTCATTGCGCCCTCTGACCTGAACGTCACAGTCAGGAGACACGTAAAACGCCACAGTGGTAGAGAGGAGAGAGGTAAGTATCACAAGCGCCGGGGCCCTGAGCAAAGTGTCCCCGACGGGGGGTGGGCCCCTCACCTGCTCAGGGCTCCGGCACTTGCCCGGGTGTTTGACGCTGGTCCTGCTTAAGGTCCTTCTTCTCTTACAAACTAGATAGAAAATTCTTCAACGTATAATATTAGCTGAATCCACATTGTTGTAATTAAGCCCCAGCTATAGTCGGTATATGATAAGAAAAAGAAGGGTGCAATGAGATCTCGTTTACCTTCAAAGGGGTAAAGATATTTAGAACATTAGAATCCAACTTAGTCACTATGATTTAGAAGACTTAGAACCTTCTTATGAAAACATACAGTATGAATTTGGAAATATTCGGGGATATTTTAGAGAGGGCCTTTGACAGAGCTGACAGTATAAAGGTATAAAAGAGAGTGATTTCTATCACAAATAAACATCTCATCAGAAAACTAGCCTTGGTGGATATAACCTGGCTAGTGATAGATATTTTTCTCATTTAATCAAAGAATGCAAAACCCGCCATTTACTAGTCCATGTCCACCTGAAAAGCTTAGTAAAGTCAATAGCGGTAATAATCCTGCCTAATGCATTAATGAGAATGCTGCTTGGCAATGGCCTGGAAGACTTTATGCATCATGCTTTGATGTGGCAGACAACATTCTGGCATTCAGTGTGAGTATCTGATGTGGTTGGGTGGTGCCAGGCATAATATTGTTTGAAGGAGACTGAACATACTAAAAAAAATTTAAAAACCCATGTGTTGCTAGAAGGAGAAATTACTTCTCAAAATTAAGTTTCCGTAATTGCACATATTTATTTAGATTCAACTGAAACCACAAAAAGGCAAAGCTTTTTCAACTTTGCTAGGCTGTACACTTTCTGTAGGTTGCTGAGCTCCAACTATGCCTCACGGCCGGCCGCTGCTCGCATTTCAAATATATCACTTATCTGAAACTTAGGTGATAACTTGCAGATTTATGGACTCCTGGCCATTGGGACTCCCACTTATTCCAGAATGGGACATTGAAAGCGGTGTGCTCGTCTGTCTCCAGCAGTCCAGTGGAGAATAAATAGCCACCGCCCCTTCTAATAGGCCATTTTAAAGCCCACATTTGTGATTGTTGTGGTCGCATGATCAAACCCCACCAATCCACAAGTTATCACCTATCCTTTGGTTAGCTGATTACTTTAATTCAAGGGTGGGGAACTTCAGACCCGAGGTGGCCCGCGATTACTTTTTTTCTGGCCCCCAGATTCACGGGGACCACAGTGCTTGAACCAGTAGCTGTGTTTTGTCGGCCGCCGGCCCATTAGGTTCTTCTTGAGAGACGTGCAATGAAAGATTACATCTTGACACCAGTGCCAGCATCAGGACATACTTTGTAGGAGGCGTTAGATCGTGATTTATATGGTCCCTGAAGGATGGTATGAATATTAAAATAGCAATTGACAGAAAAAATGTTCCCCACTCCTACTATAAACAATAGATATAATCCTTTGGGTTCATACATGGGGGAGCACAAGCTCACGTAATTTTTGCATAGTAGTGTATATTTTGTTCTTGAGTCCTTTCTGCTCTTATTTGATGATACATATAACCCACAAGTAGAAGTCTATCACTAAGGGATTTTCGTAGTTGATCCAGGTATAATGTGTCTGTACATGCGCTGCTGATGAAGAATACCGGATATGGAGATTTTCCTTAAAACCTTCTATTTAAATAGGTTTTCAAAGTCAATGTGTTTCGAAGTCATGCATGACCTCTTCCTTGTCCTGAGGAAGAGTGATTTTTTTGTATCTTGTTTGTGGCAGTCACATTTATAAGTTTATATGAGCATAAACCTTTACAATATTTTTCTAGTTTTCCAGCCATTTTTATTTAGTTTATTATAAAAAAGTCACAAAGTATTAATGTGTGTTATAATATTTAAAATATAGTTTTAACAGAGAACTTTTTACAAAACTGCAGAAATTTTCCTTCTTGTAAATATCACCCGATCTGGAAGAAAGAGTATTTCTTTATACAAATCACTCAGGAAAGTGAGATTTTAGGTGGTGGGTAAAACCACCGAAGATACCCATATAAATTAGACCAGTCAACTAATTTGTAATGGAAAAAGAATGATAGGCCATGTTGAGTGTCAACATGCCTCATCCTTTGTTCCTCTCAGAGTGGAGCCAATGTGGGGGTCTGGCTAAGGATTATACATGTACAGTACTTATGTATGGTAAGGAGGAACAGCTGTTAGCTGAGCAACTAGCTGAGCATTTACACTGCAACATTATTGTGAAAAGAGTCCGTTTTTTTCACAGCTATACAGTGCCTGCCTGAGTTGCTTATGATCTTTATGCAAGGAATCTCTTCAGAGAGGACTAGGGCAGAAACTTCAGTGCCACCAATTGTATGTAGCAACCCTAAAAGTCAATATTGACCCTTTTAAAGTGCCTTGCCACATGACTTAAGATAAGAAGCTAAACCAGAAATTCCATTTGCAGACACGTGTTTTGAGGTGAAACAAGTTCTCCTGCTTTGAAATGATGAGGGTCCAACTTCTCAAATGATGTGTCTGCAAATTAAGTTTTTGGTTAGCTACTTATCCTAATTCATGTCACTACACCAGGGGTGCGCAATTATTTTCACGAGAAGCCACATGAGAGACCTGTTCTGGAGGGCCAAACCAATAGGCTGAAATCAATTCTGCTCAATATTAATATTAACATATTAATTATAACTATTTTATATTAATATTAATTATATCACGTATTATTTAGAAAAAATAACTATGCTTACATCAACCTTTATACCATATGAACCTGCACACAGCCCCCTATATACTGTATGAGTCCATTCTCATCACCCACATATAATGTACAGGTGCTTCTCACTAAATTAGAATATCATCAAAAAGTTTATTTCAGTTCTTCAATACAAAAAGTGAAATCCTATATTATATAGAGTCATTACAAACAGAGTGATCTATTTCAAGTGTTTATTTCTGTTAATGTTGATGATTATGGCTTTCAGCCAATAAGAACCCAAAAGTCATTATCCCAGTAAATTAGAATACTTTATAACACCAGCTTGAAAAATGATTATGAAATCCAAAATGTTGGCCTACTGAAATGTCTCTTCAGTAAATGCACTAAATACTTGGTCGGGGCTCCTTTTGCATCAACTACTGCATCAATGAAGCATAACATGGAGGTGATCAGCCTGTGGCACTGCTGAGGTGTTATGGAAGCCCAGGTTGCTTTGATAGCAGCCTTCAGCTCGTCTTCATTGTTGGGTCTGGTGTCTCTCATCTTCCTCTTGACAATACCCCATAGATTCTCTATGGGGTTAAGGTCAGGCGAGTTTGCTGGCCAATCAAGCACAGTGATACTGTTGTTTTTAAACCAGGTATTGGTATTTTGGCAGTGTGGACAAGTGCCAAGTCCTGCTGGAGAATTAAATTTCCATCTCCAAAAAGCTTGTCGACAGAGGGAAAAATGAAGTGCTCTAAAATTTTCTGGTAGACAGCTGCGCTGACTTTGATCTTGATAAAACACAGTGGACCTACACCAGCAGATGACATGGCTCCCCAAACCATCACTGATTGTGGAAATGTGTTGACCCGCACCACAATTGTGGGTTACCAGAGCAATGGGGTACTCAGAGCCGAGCCCATGGAAGTCTATGGGGTTGTCACAGGTAGCGGTGGCTCGGTCTGTGGCCCTGGCGGTCAGGCGTATGTTGGGGGGTATATTTACAAGGGATAGGTGTATAACATTCGTGACGCCACCTGTAGTTCTCTGATCACTAAGACCAGCGCTGCTGTAGATCTCTGAGGGGATGATGTGGCAGCTAGATGTCGGGTCCCCTACAGGTGGGACTGGTCCCTCAAAGTCTATGGAATTAATGATGTCGGGTGCAGATAAATAAATCAGTCTCACACCATCCAGCGTCTTTCCATACCTTTTACTTGTCAGATGATAAGGCAGGTCCCAGGGAGGCTGGTCGGGTGGAGGATGTGCTTTGAGATAACAGCTGAACAGGTTATGGGCCTCCTTCACTTTCCATATGATGAGTCCAACTAGCATAAAGCTTAGTTCACTCCAAGAACTCCAGCTTCTTCAAAGCTGTACTGCCCGGTCAGTTTTGTGGTCGGAGCCTTCCTTTGAGAGAGCTGAGTTCCTACTGTTGTCCTGCATCGACTCAAGGTTCCCACTCTCCCTGACCCCAGTTACGTACCGACACTCCAAGGGCTGCTTTCTGTAACCTAAGGTCCAGTAAGCCTCTGGTTTTTCTATCCCTACGCCTGAAGCTGTAGTGACACTTCGGTCCCCAGTGACCGGTGATCAATGCCGGATAGTTCAATCCTTAAGGCACTTTTAGAATCCTTTCCACTGCGCCCTTCGCCCTGTTCGCGCTTGTAGCATAAGCACTCCACACTTCCAAAGGCTATGCAGGTTAATCCCTTCTTGCTTCTTCCCAGAGCTCGCTAACAGAGACTCAGTAATCTTCTAGTTCAGGAGCACGTCGACTGAACTCCACTGTCCTTGGGACAGGCGACTGAAGGTTCTGCTGCTGACTCCTCTTTCTTCCTGCACAGACTGCACACTGACTGTTCTGTCCGAAGACAGGAAACAGACTGACCTTTCTCTGTCCGAGGACAGGAAACAGACTGACTTTTCTCTGTCCGAAGACAGGAAACAGACTGACTATCTGAGCTGTATATCACTAGCCTATATAACCTATGGGTGTGTCTAAGTGTGTGATGGAGTGAATGTTTATTGAGCATTAAACTGTTACCTCTCCGCACATTCTCCAGGGTACTGTGTGTGCCTTCACACCAGGGCTACACATTCCCCCATGGTAAAATACAGCACTCCCGGGCTGTGAAATACAAGAAGACATTTTGTTTTTCATTAACAATAAACATTAAACTCTTCCCATCCGGGAGGTAAGAATTTCTTAAACGTTGCATTATGTACAGTAGGAAAATACAAAAAGTATTAAAGCATCAAAACATTCAATAAATACACAGTATTCTTGTGAAGGACCCGCACCAAACCTTCAACGTGGGTCCTGGGTGGGCTGCAGGACATCTGGCTGCAGACCTCGCTCAGTGCCACACCACACGGGTTTTATATTCAGAGGTAGTTGTGGTGGTTTCATGTAAAACCAATATAATGCACCTTAGTGCAACTATTTACAGGATACAGTTTTTGGGCTGGCTCAGTCCTCAGCCACGCAGTCTCTTATAAGACACATTTTCAAATAATTCACCTTATATCAGATTCTATTTACTCAACTAGAGTATTCCCTATAAACTTGGTGCAAATATGCGACCACTTATCACATAAATACCATAAAGTGCAAAAACTCTCTTTATCTGCTTACCCAGCCGGGTATTCTATTTTTGGCAAAATATGTAAACATTATATACTCATATCAACGGTGCAAACTATTTTCACTTTTACCAACTTATATACATATTGAACGTGGCAAACCCTGTCTGGGTCCTACCAGTCTTTATTATTTACTAACTTCAGTGACATCTTCCACACCGGGTGCTGGAACGACGCGATGATCCTTAGATCTCATGACGAACAAGTCGTGACTTGCTATCAACGTTTGTGTCGCCACAGTCCTTGTGCGAACCACTGGGGGCGCAACGGGTATGTCGTCATTACAAAATACTGATGGCATCTCTGTTGGTGCCGCCACGTCCGGCGGTATAACTTGCGACTTAAACGGGGTCGCGGTTTGCGATTTGGCGCGAGATACTGGCAGAGTAGAGTATGCGGGGGGCGCTTCCAACTGTGATATACTCTCCTGGGGCGATGCCGGGGCACGGCCTGATGCAGCGGTAGATTGAGACTGGGATGCGCTGGCAATGGTGACGTTACCTGCGTCAGGGACGGGGTCACGGACGATTGTGACATTAAGGGCATACCATCCTTTCATACCCCAGTGCCGTGTATAGGTTACTATGTCCCCATTGATTAGGTCCCTCCCGGGATGGCCGATGGGCAGGTGGGATTCTACGTCCCTGCGACTGACAAAGACCCCTGGGTAGAGGCCCGGTTCTCTAATGAAGCCCCAGCCCTTCCGGAGCTGGAACTCTGTCACACACCCCTGCCGCCGCGGTTCCCTTAGAGTACCTTTTTCCCTGCGGACACTTTCCTTATCCGCAATCAGCTGCTCGTACTGCCGCTGCCGGTTCCGCTGCACTTCCCGCTCTTCCTCCTGCCGGCGTCGCTGTTCCTCTTCGCGACGCTGCCACTCACGTTCCCACTGGGCGGCGTAGGCGACGTCATCCAGGCGCGCCATCTCATCCCAGTCGACGTCTGGTAATGATGGACAGGACCCCTCCGGTGTCCCTACCGGGGATCGATCATCTGCTGCGGCCTCCTGGCCGGGCGGGTGTTCCGGAACTGGCGGTACCTCCTCAACCTCCTTCGCTTCCACCGCTCCATCGGTAGGTTCAGGGTCGGTCCTTTTGGGGGTAGCCTCCGGTTGCTCCTTAGCCTTGGGCAGCAGAAGTTTTGGTAATTCAAATCGTGGAGGGTCGTCGAGGGGAGAGAACACCGCGTCCCACAGCCGCCGCTGCATCTGGTTACGCCGGCGTCTCTCGATCTCCTCCATGCCAGGTTGTTGCAAAACCATTTTCTTCAATCTTGCATTTTCCTCTCCAATCTCCAGCAATGCTTGCTGCAGGTGCAGGACCACAGATGGTTCCGGTTCTAGTGGCAGCTTGGCTGGGGAACGGGGCCTGCCTTCCTCCGCTTCCCTGCTCGGCTGCACACATCCTGCCTCCATCATGTTCCAGAACACTCTCTCTTCTTCTACTACCAGAGCCGTCCGGTCTCTTCCGTGGAGGCGGGGTTTGCGTCTCCTCCTCTTCGCAGGGAAGGTGAAGAGGAGGCGGACCTCCTTTGCTGTAGGGCAGGATCGCATGTTGTAATAGCACTTTGAGAGGGCAGGCATTCTCTTCGCGCCACAAGGGGGCACACGCCCACGAATCCACGCCCACCTTCTTCTCCAGCGCCTGAGGGCGCGAATTTGGCGGCAAAATGGCGAATTTTAGCGCCAAAAATAGCAAACAGTCCTTTTTCACAAAAACACCTCCACAGGCACACAGGGCTCGCAATTTTGCGAGTTTCGCATCCTGTTCGTGACGCCAAGTTGTGTTGACCCGCACCACAATTGTGGGTTACCAGAGCAATGGGGTACTCAGAGCCGAGCCCATGGAAGTCTATGGGGTTGTCACAGGTAGCGGTGGCTCGGTCTGTGGCCCTGGCGGTCAGGCGTATGTTGGGGGGTATATTTACAAGGGATAGGTGTATAACATTCGTGACGCCACCTGTAGTTCTCTGATCACTAAGACCAGCGCTGCTGTAGATCTCTGAGGGGATGATGTGGCAGCTAGATGTCGGGTCCCCTACAGGTGGGACTGGTCCCTCAAAGTCTATGGAATTAATGATGTCGGGTGCAGATAAATAAATCAGTCTCACACCATCCAGCGTCTTTCCATACCTTTTACTTGTCAGATGATAAGGCAGGTCCCAGGGAGGCTGGTCGGGTGGAGGATGTGCTTTGAGATAACAGCTGAACAGGTTATGGGCCTCCTTCACTTTCCATATGATGAGTCCAACTAGCATAAAGCTTAGTTCACTCCAAGAACTCCAGCTTCTTCAAAGCTGTACTGCCCGGTCAGTTTTGTGGTCGGAGCCTTCCTTTGAGAGAGCTGAGTTCCTACTGTTGTCCTGCATCGACTCAAGGTTCCCACTCTCCCTGACCCCAGTTACGTACCGACACTCCAAGGGCTGCTTTCTGTAACCTAAGGTCCAGTAAGCCTCTGGTTTTTCTATCCCTACGCCTGAAGCTGTAGTGACACTTCGGTCCCCAGTGACCGGTGATCAATGCCGGATAGTTCAATCCTTAAGGCACTTTTAGAATCCTTTCCACTGCGCCCTTCGCCCTGTTCGCGCTTGTAGCATAAGCACTCCACACTTCCAAAGGCTATGCAGGTTAATCCCTTCTTGCTTCTTCCCAGAGCTCGCTAACAGAGACTCAGTAATCTTCTAGTTCAGGAGCACGTCGACTGAACTCCACTGTCCTTGGGACAGGCGACTGAAGGTTCTGCTGCTGACTCCTCTTTCTTCCTGCACAGACTGCACACTGACTGTTCTGTCCGAAGACAGGAAACAGACTGACCTTTCTCTGTCCGAGGACAGGAAACAGACTGACTTTTCTCTGTCCGAAGACAGGAAACAGACTGACTATCTGAGCTGTATATCACTAGCCTATATAACCTATGGGTGTGTCTAAGTGTGTGATGGAGTGAATGTTTATTGAGCATTAAACTGTTACCTCTCCGCACATTCTCCAGGGTACTGTGTGTGCCTTCACACCAGGGCTACACAGAAACTTCACACTAGACCTCAAGCAGCTTGGATTGTGTGCCTCTCCACTCTTCCTCCAGACTCTGGGACCTTGATTTCCAAATGAAATGCAAAATTTACCTTCATCTGAAAACAACACCTTGGACCACTGAGCAACAGTCCAGTTCTTTTTCTCCTTTGCCCAGGTAAGACGCTTCTGGCCTTGTCTATTGGTCATGAGTGGCTTGACACAAGGAATGCAACACTTGTAGCCCATTTCCTGGATACTTCTGTGTGTGGTGGCTCTTGAAGTAATGACTCCAGCATCAGTCCACTCCTTGTGAATCTCCCCCAAATTTTTGAATGGCCTTTTCTTAACAGTCCTTTCAAGGCTGCGGTTATCCCGGATGCTTGTGCACCTTTTTCTTCAACACTTTTTCCTTCCACTTAGGGCCGGCGTCAGCACCCGGCGCACCCGGGCAAGTGTCGGGGCCCCGAGCTGGCTGAGGGGGCCCACTCGACATCAGGGACATCGGCACACTATGGGGGCCCTGTGTCTGTGCCAGTGGCGACTCCTGTGAGTGGGCCCCCCCGCTTGCTCAGGGCCCTGTCATTTGTGATACTTACCTCTCCCCGTTCCATCACTGCGGCGTCTTCTGACTGTGACGTTCAGATCAGAGGACGCTATGACGTCACGTCTGTGTGCCCTCTGCCTGAACAGTCACAGTGCAGAGAGCTGGAAGATGGCGACACTGAGGAGTCCGGAGCAGAGCAGCAAGGAGAGGTGAGTATTACATATTATTTTTTTTACGTTTGGAGCATTATATATACTGACCATCATACACTGGTTTGAGGCCCATTATTCACTGAAGCATCGTATATGGGGCTCATTATACACCGGAGCATCATATTTGGGGCCCATTATACACTGGAGCATCATATATGTTGCCAATTATATATGGATCATTATATGGAGTCCATCATATACTGTATGGAACATTATATGGGCCCCTTTATGTATTGAGCAATACATAGGCTCATTATTCTTTATAGAGCAATATATGGTGCTTATTATATACTGTATGGAGCAATATATGGGGACCATTGTGCAGTATGGAGCATTATATGGGGTCCATTATTCTGTATGGAGCAATATATGGAGGCTATTATATACTGTATGGAACAATATATGGGGCTCATTATACTGCATGAAGCAATATATGTGGCTCATTATTCTGTATGGAGCAATATATAGGGCTCATTATTCTGTATGGAGCAAAATGTGGGGTCCATGATTCTGTATGAAGCAATATATGGTGCCCATAATACTGTATGGAGCATTATATGGGCTCATTATACTGTATGGAGCATTATATGTGGCTCATTGTACTGTATTGAGCATTATATGGGGTCCATTATTCTGTTTGGAACAATATTTGGGGCTCATTATTCTGTATGTATCACTATGTGGTGCCCATAATACTGTATGGAACAATATATGGGGCTCATTATTCTATATGGATCACTATGTGGTGCCCATAATACTGTATGGAGCAATATATGGGGCTTATTATTCTGTATGGAGCACTATGTGGTGCCCATAATACTGTATGGAGGACTATACTGTCCAATTTCTGATCTATTGTAGAATTTACAATAAATATCACTTATGTAATGTAAGAAGTGAAATCTTTGGCATTGTACTATACCTCCTATATACAGTATGAGCTCCCTTAGCTTCCTATATACAGTATGAGTCCCCACATAGCCTTCTATATACAGTATAAACTCCCACATAGACCCTATATACAGTATGAGCCCCACATAGCATCCTATATACAGTATGAGTCCCCACATAGCCTTCTATATACAGTATAAGCTCCAACATAGCCCCTTATATGCAGTATGATCCTCAGCATAGAACCCTATATATAGCATGAGACCCACATGGCATCCTATATACAGTATGAGTCCCCACATAGCCTTCTATATACAGTATAAGCTCCAACATAGCCCCTTATATGCAGTATGATCCTCAGCATAGCACCCTATATATAGCATGAGACCCACATGGCATCCTATATACAGTATGAGCCCCCACATAGCCTCCTATACACAGAGTGAGCATGCACATAGCCTCCTATATATACTGTAGTATGAGCTCCCACATACCTTCTTATATACAGTATGAGGTGCAACATAGCCCCACATAGCATCCTATATAGAGTATGACTCCCCACATAGCCTCCTATATACAGTGTAAACTCCCACATAGCCTCCTATATACAGTATGAGCCCCCACATAGCCTCCTAAATACAGTGTAAACTCCCACATAGCCTCCTATATACAGTATGAGCCCCCACATAGCCTCCTAAATACAGTATGAGTTCCAAAATAGCCTCCTATATACATGCAAACTTACCATACATATATGGGTCACTACACCCTATAAGGGGTTATTGTTGCCTTTTAGGATTACTGTCACCAACAGGTGGCACTAGAGTTTAGGTACTTTCTGAAAAGGTTACTTGTATTTTTAAATTCACAGAGGAGCATTGCATGGCATATAGGTCTCGGAACGCTAGCTCAGTGCTCTCCACAGGAAGAAACATTACCCATTAGACAATATTTTGTTTATGAATAAATAACCATTGCAGTTATGTTAAATTTTCACCAACAATGCCAGCAATGGGTCAGTCTACAATAAGGAAAAAGTCAAATCAAATGTGATCTAAAATCAGTTGCATTTTAAGAATGTCTTTGTGTTCATTGTAGACAGCTGGCAGTTTTCCATTTTTGCTGCAAAATGTGGTGAAAAGTGAGCGAAGAACATTCATCTTTAATTTCAGAGCAGAATGTGTGTGAGAATTTTGAAAAGCTCTTGAGAGCGTGAGCATCTAGCCGCCACACATCAGCTGGCTCCAAACACCAATGTTTCTTGTTTTTAGCACATGTATGGCTCACATGTAATGTAGAAAGAATAGAATGTATAATTCGATATCTGTAGCCGGAAAAAGCTCCATTTTTCTTTTCTATAAAACCTCCGCTTCACAAGGAGTAAAGTAGGAAATGAAGGATTTTAAGGAAAAGGAAAAAAATATATAATATTAGATCTATTACCCTTAAAGGGAATGTGTCATCAGAAAATGATCTATAAATCTGGGTTTTTTTTTAAACTCTAAAGCCTGCCATACAGATTTGACTAATGTCAGCTGAAGCTGACCGTCTAATGTGTATTGGGGGCCTTAACAGTTGATACGATACAATACACCCTATTGATCCCAAGGTAAATTGTAGTATTACAGCAGCACAACATAAATAAGAACATGAATGAATAAGAACAGAACCGTGGAATTGACAAAAATTGACAGGATATACTAACTTGGTAACCAATAAAACAATAATTCACTTCGAGGATTTATCACTTTGGTAATTGTTCTACATTCCCATAGCAATCGGCACAAATGGTTTCCCGTATCTTTCCTTCTTGCACCTTTGTAGGATTAGACGGTTACTGACGGCGCTCTTCTGTCTTATGAACAGCTCATATAATAGGTGTGCGTTATTGCTCATTATCGCCAAACACTTCTGAATTCTTTCCTCCACTACCTCCTCAAAAGTGTCAAGATGGAGGCCAACAGCGGAGGTTGCCTTCTTGATAAGCATCCGACTTACTTCCCCAGCATACACTTCTTCCCCAGCATATGATTGCGAAAAAGATGGCACTTGCCACTACAGACTGGTAGAACATTTCTAACATTTTGCTTCACACACAAAACGCCCTTACTTTCTGTAGGAAGCACAATTTTTTTATCCCTTTCATGTAAGCCCACTCTGTGTGCACCTCCATAAATTTTGACATTATGTCCTGTTGTAACATCTCTTAAATGTGAGGCTCTTGCCTCAGTAATTCATTTGTAATCCTGCCTGATGAAGGAGCCTCTGAGCTCTGAAAGCTGCAAATATATATTTTTTCAGATTAGCGCCAATAAAGGTATCACTACTAGAATACTTTTGTCTTTCTTGGCTTAAAACTATTTACATAGATCAGTCTCTTTTTCCAAATCCCTGGCAGATAGTATACCACTGATTAGGGAAAATTCAGGGATTACGCAACATAACAAATATTCTGAGTATTAAAATCACCTGATGGTTCAGTTCTTTTGATCAGCAATATAAAGTATCTCACAAAAGTGAGTACACCCCTGATCCATTCTCAAGAACAGACCTTCACTACAATTGGTGGCTAGTATCTTAGGCTTGGAGTGCAGCGCTTACAAGCTCTTTAATATTGACTCTGTAGCGCGCTAATGTACGAGTTGTCTTTCTAATCTAAAACCTCAGTATTCAGGGCACTTTGCGAAAAATAAGTGGGTTTTGGATTGCAGTTTGGGCACTCGGTCTATAAAAGGTTCGCCATCACTGACCTAGGCCACCTTTATGTGCAGCACAACAATTCTTTTTTTCAGATCCTTAGAGAATTCTTTGCCATGAAGGGCCATGTGGAATTTCCAGTGACCGGTATGAGAGAGTTCTAGAGCGATAACATCACATTTTACACACCTGCTCCCCATTCACACCTGAGACCTTCTAACACCAATGAATTGCATGACATCGGGGAGGGAAAATGGCTAATTGGGCACAATTTGGCCATTTTCACTTAGGGGTGTACTCACTTTTGTTGCCAGCGGTTTAGACAGTAAGTGTATTGAGTTATTTAGAGGGCACACTAAATTTACACTGTTATACAAGCTGTACACTGACTACATTGTATCAAAGTGTCATATCTTCAGTGTTGTCCCATGAAAAGTTATATTAAAATCTTTACAAAAATGTGAGGGGTGTACTCACTTTTGTGAGATACTGTACATATCCATAAATCCCCAAAAATAAAGTCATCCTTATCTCACAGGCTTAGAATATATTGTAAAAATATTGGTTGTATGCCAACACTGAGTATTATTTTTAATTCAAGAAATAACGTTAGAAAATTACAGCTATGATAACGATGAGTTAACATTTGGAAACTCCCTATCTCTTTAACGACAGCTTTTTATGTGTTAGGCCCCCAGCAATTACGTTAAACTGATTTTTTTAGAGTCATGACTTGCAAAGTTTAGAGAGTGGAACTTGTAGCTTTGTCCTGAAATTGTGGCCTCACAAGTGTGTGCGGGTGAGATGCATGTACGTATATTTGTAAGGGGAAGTAGGAAATAATGAAGTGTTAATGTAGGGCTGCTAGGACACAGACTTCCTAATTATGTGCGAATCTCAGACTAAACCTTGGTTGTTTGAATGCCAAGGCCTTCAACTATCCTACGTCCCATGAGAATGCCTATGAAGAAATTATTATATATGTGGATATAAAAGAGGTTCCTTCTCTTTGCCAGCCTTCTATATGTAGATTTGCTTTAGGTTCTGATGAAAAGTAATTTATGTAAGTAATTTGCGTCTATAGAAGGACTGGACAAATCCAAGGGGAATGGTAGCCAGTGGATTCAGACATTTGTTTCTGATCTCAAACTTTATGTTACTAAATGGGTTTTCCAGGATTTTACTAAATTTGTTAAATAATAAAATATAAATATCCAATAATTCCCCTATGAATCCCCACAATTCTTTCAGTGATGACATATTGAGCATCAATGACATTGCTACTGTAACTGTAAGGAGGTGGCAGGGACCCTCACTTGCCTCCTCTTTCCTGGACACTGTTCACATATTAAGTGCGGCACCTCGTTGATTACTAATGTTCTAGTATTGTGTGTGTACTGTAATGTGATGCATTTGTTATGAACTGTAAGATGTTGTATTTGTTATGTATTGTGCTTAGGCTTAGGGATAGATTAGGAGGTGGTATAGGACCATGGGGAAGTAGAGTAGAAGGGGGCATCATAGAGAATAGAATAGAACAGGATAGATAAGAGTGGTAGTTAGGCATAGGCAGCAAGGGGTTATTCAGTGGGGAGGAGTTAGAGCAGAGCAGGCCAGAGTCATAGGGATAAAGGAGAGGGACTTCCTGTATTGGCAGCAGAGCCCGGGCAGGCTTGCCCAGGGCAAATTGTGAGCAGTAAAGGAAGAAGTCGACTGGCTGTGGGGATAAAGCTGCTGCGGCAGTAAGGGGCCCCAGGTGGAGAGTTGTGCAGTCGGGCACCAGTTCAAAAGGACCATCCCCAAGATGGATCTGGGGTCTACGACCGGGGCGGGAGCAGCTGAGATGGCGTTCCTGGTACCTTTCCCTATTGGAACCGGATGAGGGGCTGTCAGGGAGCTGGTGACACTGGAGGCACAGATGGAACACGGACTGTCCAAAGATACAGCAGGAATTGCTGGGAGAAGGAAGACAGAGCTCCTAGAGAGGATAGAGGTTGCCCGGACTGCAGGGAAAGATAGGAAGATGTCTCTTTGTTTGACCTGTGCTGCCAGTGTGATGAATGCCTTGCTGAATAGTAAAGTTAAACTGTTGGAAAAGAACTGTGACTCTGAAATGTTTTGTGGAGCTTGGAAATGCGGAGCCGGAGTGACAGAACCTGAGAAGATCCTGGCAGTGAATGTAAGTGTATTGCTGCGCACACTGCACATGCGGCAGAAGGGACACTGTATTCTATCTGTGGGGTGCCAGGGTGTTGGAACAGTACAATCTCAATAAAAAATATTCATTAAAATTATTTAAAAAGATATTTAAAAATAAGTCACCAGTCATTTCTGGTATTTCTTTTCTATATAGGATCTTGTTGGAACAGTACAGCCTGTTGCAACGACTACCACCGTCTGCCTTACATAACCAGTCACTTGTCTCAACATTCATTTTAGCCTCAATGTCTGTGCAAATGTCACTGTTGAGAGGAAAGTGAGACTTGTAAATGCTGTATAGCTCCTTATTGCTGGAAGAGGAGCTTCTATTTTTCTTATTTATTGCCTTCAGTACACTTGACCAAGTTGTATAATTTTTCAGAATATCCCTTTAAAGCTTGTGATTGAAGTTCCTATTGTCTCACTGCTAAAAAAGTGAAGAGTTCTGGAAACTAGTCTATTGTATCTTGTATATCTGCTCTTTGCTGAACAGGAACTAAAAAAGGTGGCAGCACGGTGGCTCAGTTGTTAGCATTGCAGCACTGAGGTCCTGGGTTCAAATCCCACCAAGACAACATCTGCAAGGAGTTTGTATGTTCTCCCCGTGTTTGTGTGGATTTTCTCCAGGTACTCCGGTTTCCTCCCACACTCCAAAAACATACAGTTGGGGAAATTTAATTGTGGGCCCCAATGGGGACTGTGCCGATAATGTCTGTAAAGCGCTGCTGAATATGATAGCGCTAAGCATAATAAATGTAAAAAACGCTAACCTATGAACCATTACTGTAAGAAGATTTGTATAGTTTATGTCACAATTCTTCATAAAAGTAATCTTTTAATAATATAGTATGTAAATATGGACTGTCACCATGCCTGGATGTAAGGACTGACCAGAGCCCCAAGCTGTCACTGTCGGTTAGGCTGGAGTCACACTGGCGACTAAATCGTACCACTAGAACGTGATGAAATATCGCTTTGCAGTCGACCCAATATTAATCAATGGAGTAGCTCCCAACATCCGATTTTTTGTGGTCCGATTTAAACGTGCGAGTGCAATCGCAGCATGCTGCGATTGTCACCGATTGTGGGTCGACTATCGCCAATGCAAGTCTATGGGAGCGATGAAAAGTGGGATTACAAACGGACCGCACGTGTGAGTTGCGATTAAATCGCACAACTTTTCCAGGTGACAGGAAACTGGCTTTGAATTTCTCAGGAAGCCTTTACATGCTAATTAGCTAAGCGCATCTTAAAAAAAACAGGAAGAAGCCTACACGGAGTCCAGAAACATGGCATCTAGCCACATCAATGTGGAACTCCTCATCGTATTGGTGCAGGAGAGGCCTGAATTGTGGGACCAGCGCGATCCCAATTAAGCAATCGGACGCGCAAAGAGGCGGCATGGAAAACAATATGTGTGCACATTTTTCCGGACTATCACCAGAGATCCAGGGAGGACCAAGAGCGACTTAGTAAGTACCGCATGTAACGGTTTTTAAAATTTTGAAAAAAATTGATGAAGCAAATAATAATGTAGCCTTATGTGTTTAAATGCTATTTAAAAGCCAGCATTATCGACCTCTTCCTATTTAGAACTACACATTGATGTGTGTGTACACAAACAATATCCATGTATATTAAAATATCATCGATGCTTCGGCATCTATTGACTACAACATTTTGTAGTTCTCTTCACCTCAGATGTAGTGTGTAGGTCCTAAAATTCAAACTGAATGAGGCGTTTTGTAAAGGGCCAAGCATTTTTGAAAATTAATGTTAGTGCTTATAACATGGACACTTCTGGTTGTATGTTGATGTATTTCAATATTGTAAATCACATCACACATGACCACTATTTAAATGTTCAGTGTTGCATATTTTGTATTTTTGGCTTAATAAATAGATATGTCATTGTAACCGTTATGCTGTTCTTACATTTGTAGTGACTGATGTGACAAGGCGGTGGCGCAGTTGTCGGGACTGCTACCGGAGGGAGAGGCAGATTAGGGATCGGAGTGGGGCTTCAGCATCTAAGAAGAGGAAGTACCTCTATTTTGATAGACTAAACTTCCTTGCGCCAGTGTTGGATCTGCGACCGTAAGTGCATGTGTGTTGAAGCACTTTCATGCCAAACTTTGAATTTTTATGGATTTTAATGTTTAAATTTTTTTTCATTCCTAGAACGGAGTCAAACCTAACTGAGAGGGAGACGGGGTCCGACTCCGAAGTGCTTATCGACCCCGTTGGTGATGGGGCAGAGGAGGCAGGCCCTTCCTCGGCAGCATGTGGGTCCACCCAAACAGCACCAACAACAGCTGCAGGAGCTGAGGATTCACAAACACAGCATCATGAAAATGAGTACCTACCTCAGAGCAGCAGCCCTAATAGGGCTGAAGATGTGTCTCCTCCTCCTTCCCAACGCACTAAGCGAGGTAGGCGGCGACGAGAAGGAGTGGGTTCTGTGACGAGGAGGCAGGTGGACCGAGGAGTTCTGGACTATTTGTCCAGTGTAGCTAATGATGATGGGGAGGAGGGATTTTGCCGCAGTCTGGCCCCTTACCTCCGGGCTACGCCAATACAGCACAGACTGAGGATCAGAAGTGGACTGCACATTGTGTTGGAAGCTGGATCAGCGCCTAATGATCCAACCAACCTACTAGATTATCTTCATAGATGGGTGGTTGGTCCAGAAAATGTCTTGAGGTTGTTAGGACCAAATCCCTCACAATCTGCTTCAGCCTCTGATCCTCCTCCTCCTCATCATCATCATCCTCCTCCTCCACCTCCTCCTTGTGTCCAACAAAACCCAACTCCTCCTCCTCATCCTACTGCAGCTCATTCTTTCCATGGAGCTTCCCAGCTCCAAACCATGGGACAGAGTGGCCATCCACAATATGCCCACTCTAACATACCCAATGTTGTTGGCTGGCCACAACATGGATATGTTAGACATGGGCATATTGGGGGTCACTCTGCTAGTGCTCCGTCATATCACTATGACTATGAGCATCAATTCCCTATGTACCCCTTCCCACAAGGCATTCAGGATGCAGCCAGTAACCCAGCTGCTACTGTAGGATCTGCAGCAGCTGTTTCTCAAACACAGGTTGCAGATAGTGGAAGGCCGAATACACAACCTGGCCCTCCATCCTCACCAACACCACTACCAAGCTACCATCAATTGTAGCTGTAATTTTTTTTTTTTTGTATGGAACTAATATATTTTTTTATTTGCATATTCAGAATCTTATACATATTTTATTTTTATGTTTGGACATGTTGGTCCTGTTTACAAAATATATCAGCCTGTAAAAGGCTTCAAAACAACCACTAATGAGTAAAATTAGTGAAGTTACATTGGTTGTCTGTGTTTATTCTTATATGTTATGTAGTGTCTTAAGTATGGGAAAGTGTTAAAAAAATAATTAGAGTCTAACATGAATTGATTAATCAAAAGGAACTTTCTGGTATCATATCACATAAAACACACTACATACCTTTGGCCTGATCTTGCCAAGGAATAGAACCAGCAGGGGAAACAAAATAATTGGTCAATAATTCACGCACTTTGAGTCCAGAAGGGGGACGACGAGGATGGATGACTGGTCTCATAGGCCTCGTCATATTATCAGACTGAAGGTCACGCATATCAGCTGATGAGCATTCATGCATTCTTGTAAAATTATGTAGTACCACACATGCTTGCACTACAAGATTAACATTTGATTCACTTAGCTGAATGGCTGATTGTAGGACACGCCATTTGGCTGTAAGAATACCAAATGTGCACTCCACCAGGCGTCGTGCACGAGAAAGGCGATAATTAAAGATGCGTCTCTGATGGTTCAGATTGCGGCGAGGATATGGCCTCATAACATTACGAGTTAATTGGAAGGCCTCATCCGCTACTACAACATATGGCACTGCATCTGTGTCGACCCGCCACCACAATTGTGGATTACCAGGGCAATGGGGTACTCAGAGCCGAGCCCATGGAAGTCTATGGGGATTTTGTCACAGGTAGCTGTGGCTCGGTCTGTGGCCCGGGCGGTCTGGCGTATGTTGGGGATATATTTACAGGGGATTGATTTATGTACAGTTCGTGACGCCACCTGTAGTATTCTGGTAATTTATACCAGCGCTGCTGTAGATCTCTGAGGGATGGTGAGGCAGCTAGATGTCGGGTCCCCTACAGGTGGGACTCTTCCCTCAGGTCGGTAGTTAGGTAGGGATTGTGCAGGCATGCAATAATAACTCAGTCTCACACGGTCAGCGTCTTTCCATACCTTTACTTGTAAGATGTTCAAGCAGGTCCCAGGGAGGCTGATCCAAGGAGGATGTATTTCGAGATAGCAGCTGGGCAAGTTAGGGGCCTCCTTTACTTCCAATATGACGAGTCCAACTAGCATGAAGCGTAGTTCCCTCCAATAAATCTGGTTCTTCTACCACCATGCATGAAGCTATGGTGATGCTTCGGTCCCAGTAACCGGTTAACAGTGCAGGACTTCCAATCCTAAAGCACTCACAATATCTACCACTGTGCCTTTCGCCTTGCCCGTGCTGGTAGCATAAGCATCCCTCACTTCACAGATATATATATCAGTCAGTTCCTTCTTAGTTCCTTCCAGAGCTTGCTAGCAGAATACCAGTAATACTTTTAGGCAGGAGCACGTCTCTGAACCTCTACCGTCCTCTAGACAGGCGTCTGAATTATCTGCAGCTCACTCCTCTCTCCTGCACAGACTTCTCGCTGACTGACTGTCTCCTCAGACAAACTGAACTGACTGAAGACAGGACACTCTCTGACTGAACACTCCCTGCTGATGTCACAAGCTTATAAACCTGTGGGCGTGTCTAAGTGCATGTTGGAATGAATGTTCATTTAGCATTAAACTGCTATCTCTCCACACATCCTCCAGGGTACTGCGTGTGCCTTCACACACCAGGGCTACACATTCCCCATGGTAAAAGACAGCACTCCCGGGCTGTGAAATACAAGAAGACAGAAAATTTTGTTTATGCATAACAACAAACATTAACTTCTTCCCATCCGGGAGGTACGAATATCTTGAACGTTGCATTAAACATAGAAAATACACAAAGTATCAAATAGACATTTTTCATATTAACGGTACAACTACTTTCACTTTTATAAAAACTTATATACATCTTCTCAGCTGCGGTAAACCCTGTCTGGGTCCTACCGTTCTTCACATCTCTTTATTAATTTCTGTTACACTTTCCATCCCGGGGGCTGGAACAATGCGATGATCCCTAGATCTCATGACGAACAGATCATGTGCTGCGATCAGAGTCTGGGTCGCAACAGTCTTTGTATGAACCATCAGGGGCGCAACGGGTATCTCTTTCTCGTGAGACGCCGACTGCGTCTCAATTTGCGTTGCAGGGGCGATTCAGCTGTAACCGCAGTTTGCGATGTAGATTGGGTCGCCGATTGCGATGCAGAGTAGGTCGCCGATTGCGATACTGAGGTGTACGCAGGGGGCGATGCGGAATAGGACGCACAATGCTGGTGTGATGCAGAGCAGGAAGCAGGTGTGCGCAATGGCTCAATTGAGGACGCACTAACCTGCTGCTGTCGCTGCTCCATCTCTTCCCAGTCGCTCTCCATCATTGACGGCTGGGTCCCCGCCGGTGTCCCTACCAGGGATTGATCATCTGCTGCGGCCTCCTGGCCGGCCGGGCGTTCCGGAACTGGCGGTACCTCCTCAACCTCCTTTGCCTCCACCGCTCCATCGGTGGGATCAGGATCGGTACTTTTGGGGGCAGCCTCCGGTTTCTCTTCAGCCTTCCTCAGCAGGGAACTTGGGAATTCAGGAGACGGCATTATGCTTGTAGGAGAGAACACTGCGTCCCTCAGCAGCCGCTGTTTCAGGGCACGCCAGCGTCTCTCTATCTCCTTCATTCCTTTTCGGTGGAGACAGGACCTTCGTCGCAGGCGCTCTGATGTCAGAGCGTTCACTTCCTGTCGCAGGACCTGCCGATGAGTCAGAGCCGGGGGCGGAGCCAGGCAACAGCGCGCTTTTACAGGTACGCCCACCTTCTTCTCCAGCGCCTGAGGGCGCGAATATGGCGGCAAAATGGCGATTTTAGCGCCAAAAATAGCAAACAGTCTTTTTCACTAAAACAATTCCACAGGCACACAGGGCTCGCAATGCTGCAAGTTTCGTATCCTGTTCGTGACGCCAAGTTTTTGTGTCGACCCGCCACCACAATTGTGGATTACCAGGGCAATGGGGTACTCAGAGCCGAGCCCATGGAAGTCTATGGGGATTTTGTCACAGGTAGCTGTGGCTCGGTCTGTGGCCCGGGCGGTCTGGCGTATGTTGGGGATATATTTACAGGGGATTGATTTATGTACAGTTCGTGACGCCACCTGTAGTATTCTGGTAATTTATACCAGCGCTGCTGTAGATCTCTGAGGGGATGGTGAGGCAGCTAGATGTCGGGTCCCCTACAGGTGGGACTCTTCCCTCAGGTCGGTAGTTAGGTAGGGATTGTGCAGGCATGCAATAATAACTCAGTCTCACACGGTCAGCGTCTTTCCATACCTTTACTTGTAAGATGTTCAAGCAGGTCCCAGGGAGGCTGATCCAAGGAGGATGTATTTCGAGATAGCAGCTGGGCAAGTTAGGGGCCTCCTTTACTTCCAATATGACGAGTCCAACTAGCATGAAGCGTAGTTCCCTCCAATAAATCTGGTTCTTCTACCACCATGCATGAAGCTATGGTGATGCTTCGGTCCCAGTAACCGGTTAACAGTGCAGGACTTCCAATCCTAAAGCACTCACAATATCTACCACTGTGCCTTTCGCCTTGCCCGTGCTGGTAGCATAAGCATCCCTCACTTCACAGATATATATATCAGTCAGTTCCTTCTTAGTTCCTTCCAGAGCTTGCTAGCAGAATACCAGTAATACTTTTAGGCAGGAGCACGTCTCTGAACCTCTACCGTCCTCTAGACAGGCGTCTGAATTATCTGCAGCTCACTCCTCTCTCCTGCACAGACTTCTCGCTGACTGACTGTCTCCTCAGACAAACTGAACTGACTGAAGACAGGACACTCTCTGACTGAACACTCCCTGCTGATGTCACAAGCTTATAAACCTGTGGGCGTGTCTAAGTGCATGTTGGAATGAATGTTCATTTAGCATTAAACTGCTATCTCTCCACACATCCTCCAGGGTACTGCGTGTGCCTTCACACACCAGGGCTACACACATCCACATTTGAGTGTGGAAGTTGACATGCTGGTGGTAAGTCCAATTGGTTATTGCGTAGCCGCCGACCCATAATGGAAGAATTGAAGACTCTGGAGTCTCCAGTCCTTCCATAGGCCCCAATGTCTACAATTATGAAGCGGTAGTTACTGTCGACCAAGGCCAACAAAACTATAGAAAAATATTGCTTATAATTGTAGAATTGGGTCCCTGAGTTTGGCGGCTTACGCACACGTATGTGCTTCCCGTCCAGGGCTCCAATACAGTGTGGAAAATTACTGCTTTCTTGAAATCCATGTGCAATCCTCAACCAATCTTCCATTTTGGGCTCTGGCATGACCTCTTTATTTAGTCTTGACCAAATTTGTCCACAAGTAGAGCTGACTATTCCGGAAATGGTGGATTTCCCTATTAAAAACTCTAAATGCAGAGCAGCGTATGAGAGCCCAGTGGAAAGGAACCTGCAATACAGAAACAACAACAAACATGTACACATCAGACAAACAAATATATAAAAATACATTAAGCAAATGTAAACAGTGGACATTTGTATACTCACCCATTCTCTTAATGTTATGACTTACTAACCATTAAGACTGCTACACACAAGCATATAGGTTAAATAACACAATTTCATAATGCCATCAGGTTCAGTATGTTAAGATGAACAAAGTAAGAAGAATGTGAAAGATGGTAAATTAGGCAAAACATCATCAACATATCGTTGACACACATACCTTAATGTTAGAAGAAGCCTTTCCTCAGAAGAAATTGAAGGACGCATCCTGGTGTTCTGTAAGGTGATTCCAGGGCGCAATATGTCAAGCAAAATATCAAAGGTGGCAACACTCATGCGACAATAGTCAAAAAACTTGTCTGGATTCCTACGCAGTGTCGAATACAGGCGCTCAAAATGCCCTTTGCTGATCCTTCGCATCACAAGGGGATGCACCCACATTCTTCTGCGGATTCTGTGAGAAACAACTACAGGGTATGGTTCCCCAAAACTTCTGGATAGCACCCAATAGTAGAGCAGACGCTCAGTTCTATTAAACATTAGTCTGTCACTCATAATTTTAACTTAGCAGCAACACAACAGGAACCACTAAGAAGCCAAACACTCCACGGCAAGGGTGGGAGGGTAAGAACAGTCAAACCACGCTTAAATATGGGTCTGGCTCATTATTCAAATTATTTGCAGGCCTCAAAAACGTTAAATGTCCATTTTGCTATGATGCCACTAAAAATCGGTAGTCGCTGGGTAATCGGATGTGAAACGTAAGCGTACATGCTACAAAATCGCATCAACTACAAAAAATCGGATGGCAGTCGCATCAATGTTCATGAAATTTTAATCCGATTATCGACCGACTAAAACGGTCCGATTTTTTAGACGTTGTGTGTGATTCCAGCCTTACTCTGAATGTAGATAAGTCAGCATATTTTGTACTGACTAAGCCATAGTCAAGGATGCAGTGCAGTTTAATTTTGACTCCCAGTTAAAGAGCTTAGCTATAAATCTTGCAGATTGTTTGGGTTTAACCATTATCTAGCTTGGAAAGCAATCAGATGGCGACAAGGTCATGAAACAGAACATTTCTGTTCATGAGGAGCCTGGACCTAAGACTTTACTGTAACAGGGCCTATGTGTGTCTGCGGAGTTAATTCAGCTCCTATTCACCACGTTATATATGTTTTCTGCATTATACTGCAGTATTAGCACTCATTATGTTTTCTGAAGGATTTTACAGATTTATAGATTGTGTTATGTACATTTCTAATATACGGTACTTGGTATTTTTATTAGTGATGAGCGAACGTGCTCGGATAAGGAGTTATAGGATAAGGTGTTATCCGAGCATGTTCAGGTGCTGAGTGTCTTCGACATGTTCGAATAACATGTTGTAGTCCCCGTGCTTGCATGTCTCGCGGCTGTCCGACAGCCCCAGCACATGCAGCGATTGCCTGTATGGTAGGAATGCTCTTAGACAAATTTCTATGGTGTTGGTGGTTCTATTTTTTCACCTATTTTTGACAATTTTAATAATTAATAAAGGTTATATTTTAAAACATCCTATAAGTACAGAATTTACTACGGTGAAATAATATTCTGCTTTGAGGAAGTCTGGTGCATCATGCATGACGTAATAGCACTGTTCTACCATTCTTATATGTGACAGTCCACATCGCAGCCATTCATGTCAGCTAATTTATTTGGTATGATGACACTCCACAAATGATGTACATTGGCAGACTCCTATCCTATTGATTTCAACGCCTATTAATATTATCAATAATATCAATATCATCAATACTATCAGTAAAGGGTCAGTCCCCTTTTAGAAAACATCTGAAAAAACTACGGCAAACATAAAAAAAAGTATGAATATTACTTACTGTCCCTGGGTCCAGTGTTGGGTCTCCACCGCTGCCCTAGTCTTTGCTGTTTGTGTACAGCTCAGACGTCACATCGATAGTGCTGCAGCTAATCACAGAGCTCAGTGCCTCTGCTGAGCTCACTGATTGGTCGACATGATGTGATCGCTGCAGACAAACAACATAGATTGGAGCAGCAGCGTAGAGCTGGCGCTGGACCCGGCGAAGGTAAGTAATACTTACATTTTTTTAACAACTACTGAAGCTTATACGTTTTCTGAAAGGGAACCACCCCTTTACTGTATAGACATCTTGTTTTTTAATTCTTCATTTTATATGTTTTGGTGGAAATAGCCCAGACAGCCCCTTTCAGGACATTTTTTCCGTTCACTAGTCGTCTTGCATTACAGGCCTTCTCTATGGTGAATGACGTTGGACCTCTAACATGACTTCCACCATTGAGCACCATAACTCACATGGACATTCGTACCTCCTAGACTAAATGATTAAACAGGAGCTGTAATATTCTGGATGCGTCTGTTTTTCATCACCCAGTCTCTCCCCAGGAGATTTACTGTATAGACATATAAGGTACCAAAGTAGCACAATTGTACAAAGGACCAGAAGGCCTGGAATGTATATAGGTTATGTTTACGTCTCCGGAGGGTGTGCCGCCATATGATTTTACCTTGACGTCTGGAAACAATGTCTGTGAATGAAATAAACGACTGAATAGACTTCCTTACATTGATGTACATTGTTTTTTTACTAATAGCTGTGTTGGAAGGGATATTTTTGCAGTATTGTCAGTGAGCTGCTGAAATAGTCTGGCATCCCCGCACTAACTCCGCAGGATGCCACATTCCTCAACTTGTAACGTGAACCCTGGGCCTCACTTCCCCCGCCGCCATAGGGCCAAGATGCTGGAGCTTCAGCAAGTTTAGGGTATACATGATTGCTGCTAAATATATACATATCAGAATTCCCCAAAGCAGATGGATTTCTAAGGTATTTCTGTTCCACACTGCTTTTCAGCACCCAAACACATAGCATGTACTTTTATAGTAATTACGCGGGAGAACAATTGTCTGCTTATTTTAGTAATTGTACAATTACCAAGAGTCGAGGATGAATGGATGCAATGTCTAAATATGAAGTAATTCATGAAAGCTCATAATGCGCACTAAGTCCGGACACAGCCATCCTCTACACGTACCTCATTTATATGGCGAGTGTTAAATCTCCTGATATTTTCTTTTTAACGTCTTGTTAATAGCTAATGTAAACAGTCTTTTACAGAAAAATTCTAGGAAAAAATACAAGTTTAGTTTTGATTGCCAAAAACTGTTTTTATTAGTCGAATAGGAAAAAGAGAATTTAGGATCCAGTGGCATTCGGTACATAGAGCACTCGAGAGCCCACAGTACAAAATTAAGCACAAGTTAATGTGACCACTGCCTTCCTCGAAACAGCACTGAAGCCAGGCAGGTAACAGTGCCATTGGAGAGTCCGGGGCCATCTATGGCACGGTGGAAAAGGCCAACTGGGTCAGGGTTCCTCTCTATGTGGCTATGTACCTTCTTATTACTCAAAGTTGTTAATCTTTGGTTTTTCACTTGTTTCTGCATAACAATCAAAAGCAACCTTTAGCTGTATCAGACACCACTTATAGCAGTATCAGGCACCACTTATAGCAATATTAGGCTAAGTTCATACTAGGCGTTTTTGCCACTTTTTTTTTTTGCAGCAAAATCTGCTCTTTTGGCAGAAAAGAAGCAGCGTCAAAAATGGTGCGGTTTTTGGTTAGTTTTTCAGGATCCCAAAGTTCAGTTTTGCTGCCACCACAGAAGTATGAACTCAGGTCACCAAGACATATTCATGAACGTTCATGAAAAAATACACATACAAATGTAACAGCTGGGGGAGGTGAATTGATCTGGAATAATTTACCTAAGACACTGGAAGTGCATTGAGTTTGTAGAACACTGTTTAACTTTACGTACGAAAAAAAAAAAAAAAAGCTCACCCACAAGCAATGATTAAGAACCTCAAGGTTCAAAACGCGTCTGTTTATATATAGTACCCCCCGGGAGCTGATGACATTACATGCCGATTGTGATAATTTTTTTAAAGATTTGTTAATAAACATGCTTTTAAGGAATACTTGGAGCTGGATGACTTCCCATGATTGACAGCTTAACTTTCACACTTTGTTCAGCTGTTGAGTTGCTCACACATTGTGCTATCTCACACCTTGGTCAGCCACATGCATTGTTCAATCTTAAGGGTATGCCACACTAAACAATATCGCTAACGGGATCGCTAAAAAACGTCACTATTTAGCGATCCCGTTAGCGATATTGTTCAGTGCGGCAGCTTCCAGCGACGAGCTTCCTGCTGTGATCTCGCTCGTCGCTGGAATCGCTCCGGACCCTATTTCATCGCTGGCGCTCCCGCTGGGTAAGTATCTTATCGCTGTGTGGCACCTTTTCTTAGCGATTTAGCGGTACTTTTGTACCGCTAAAGTCGTTAAGAAGATCGCTAACGGCGATAGCGTCGTTAACTATATCGCTAAATGCGGCAGCATTTAGCGATATAGAAACAATCCCGCTAGCGATCGCATTAGTATGCAACGCTAACGAGATCGCTAGCGGGATTGTTTAGTGTGGCAGTACCTTTACACCTTTGTTGGCCAATGTTTACTTTGTACGCATCACTAATTTAATAAAATTGTGCTGATCTAAACTGCCTTCTCAGGTGACCAAGACAAGATGGTAAACCTGGAAAAATCACAAAAATAAATGGGTTTCATATACTGCTGTACTTGTTTTTTTCTTTATTTTGTCAGCATTTTTCATATCACCCATTGTTTTCTATAGGTGAAAAATGCTGAAAAAATGCTGAAAGAAGTGACATGCTCTATGACCAAAAAACCATGCAAAGCACAAAATACTGATGACAAAAAAAACAATGAGTGTGTATGAGATTTCTGAAATCTCATAGGCCTTGCTGGTACTGTAACATTCAGCTGAAAATTAGCATAAAACCGCATAGAAAAAATGCAGCAAAAACGCTCAGTGTTAACTTAGTCTGATACACCTCTTATAGCAGTATCAGACACCCTCATACAGTATGAGACACATTTTATACCAATACCAGAAACATCATTATAGCAGTAACAGACATATATCAGACACCTCTTGTAGCAGTTTTAGACACACTTTTTTACCACTATGAGACACCTTATAGAGCAGGACCAGTCACTTTTTATACTAATACTAGACACCTTTTTACCAGTATCAGAAATGCTCTTTAAATTTACATTTGTACATTATACAGATATAGAGGAGTAATTGCATTATATGTGTTGTATTTGTTAATGTCAAATACGAATGACGCTTATGTGCTAGATTGGCATGTGATTGAGATGACTGGAGGGAATGCCATTCTATGTGTTAATATCCCACCAAGGACAACATCTGCAAGGAGTTTGTATATTCTACCCGTGTTTGTGTGGGTTTTCTCCCACAATCCAAAGACATACTGATGAGGAATTTAGCTTGAAAACCTCAATAGAATGAGTGATGCTGATGTCTATAAGGCCCCTTTCCGGAGACACTGACACACGTAGACCCATTAAAATGAATGGGTCTATGTACATGTCAGTGTGTTTTGACGGACCGTGTGTCCGTTTGCAAAACACGCAGACATGTCTGTTTTCACACAGACACATGGCCCGCAAACCGTGCCGCACATGTGCACATGGAGAACAGTGCACACTGTCCTCCGTGTGCACAAACGGACGCCAGGGAAGTAGCGCTACTATAAGCCGCTGTCCCCCGGCGTCTGGTGCTGAAGCCGGCTGTCATTCTCCCCTGGCTGCCTGCGAGCAGAGGAGAACGATGAGCGGTATATTAAAGTCCGAACGACAGCAGGTGGGGGCTTTTGGAACAGTTACCCCCATCATCCGACACCTGCTGTCGTTCAGACTTTAATAAACCGCTCATCGTTCTCCTCTGCTCGCAGGCAGGCAGGGGAGAATGACAACCGGCTTCAGCACCTGACGCCAGGGAATAGCACTTACAGTAGCTGCTTCTTCCCCGGAGGCCGTCCGTGTGGTACTGATGCGGCACACGGGTGGCACACTGTTGACACGCGTGTGCCACACGTAGTACACATGGACACGAATATCTCCGGTACTGGTTTTTCTGGTACCGGAAATATGCGGACATATGAAACCGGCCTAAAACTGGTATATCTTACATTAAAATGGGTTTTCCCACAAACAAAGTACATTTTAATCAAAAGATCATGAAATAAAAAATTGTTTCACAGTTGGTTGTGCTAATAAAAAATGTTCCTGTGCTGAGATAATCTTATAAATGCGCCCTTGCTGTGTACTGTGTAATGGCTGCGTTTGACCGGGTGTATAGGAAATTGGTCTGATCACACCACAGCTCCTGGGCAGGGGATGAAGCAAAAGAGAATACAGATATTACCGCATGGGATCACAGCTGATTCTTTGAAGTAAAACATTGCTTAAAAACAGGCAGTGAAATGTTTTACCTCACAAAAAGAATCAGCTGTGATCCCCTGCTGTAAAGTCTGTATACTCTCTTTATACCCCCCTGCCCAGCAGCTGTGGTATGATCAGACCATGTCCCTGTACGGTCAGACACGGCCATTACACAGTACACAGCAGGGGAACATTTATAAGATTATCTCAGCACATTTTTTTAAACACATCCAATTGTAGCGCTGGGGTCCTGGGTCCAAATCCCACCAAGGATAACATCTGCAAGGAGTTTGTATGTTCTCCCCGTGTTTCCATGTGTTTCCTCCGGGTTCACCAGTTTCTTCTCACATTCCAAAGACATACTGATAGGGAATTTAGATTGTGAGCCCCACTGTGGACAGCTCCAATAATGTTTGTAAAGCGCGGTGGAATTAATGACGCTGTATAAATGAGTAAAATAAATAAATACATAAAATAAAAAAAATTGTGGAAATTATTATTGTTCAAAGATCTATTAATTAAAATATTGATTTAAATTAACTTTGTTCATGGGAAAACCCCTGTAAATGCTGTCCAAGGTTTTTTTTCTGTTCTCTCATGAAAGATGTTAGACGAGTCCCATCTTGTTAAATCTGAGGCATCATGTAAAATTAGTATTCATTTAAATAAGCAACTTTTAAAATAGAATGCAAAACACGCACAGATAAAATTTCAAGTTCATGATAAGCAAATCCTTTTTTCGACAGCTGCTCACAGGATTTACAAATACCATCTAAAACACGAAAATCGACAAATTTTTGGGTTTACATAATTGTGTAACATTTAAATCTTAGATATGTACTAAAATACATCTTTTTTTTCTCATTTTTAGGTATTCACATACAAACAAAGCACAATTACTCGGCAGAAGGTAACCACTATGCATCCAACCAGTAAAAATGGTGTAGAAGATATGGCAGCGCTCTGCGATCTTCATGAGGGATCGATCATGTACAATCTTTATCAGAGATACCAGGAGAACAAAATATATGTAAGTATTATTCTGTGCAGTCAGGACTCTGGAGGATTCACCCTTAGCTATAACGTATTCCCAATTTGGGCACATTCACTCATCCACTTCCATTTCTACATCTGTCGAAAACAGACCATTTTGCATTTATTTTGCATACATTCTGCAGACTTTTTTTTCATTCGTTTTAGAAGCTGAAGGAGTTAAATGAACATTTGTTTGATGATTTTACATTTCACAATTTTTCTTTTCAATTAATCTGGTAAAAATTGTTGGAAATAGAATGAAAAATAGACGCCTTTAATTTTTCATCCATTTTAATGCATCCCCCATAGACTTTTTTCTTATCCTTGAAAATGGATGAGAATAGGACATGCACTGTGTGTATTGGAACTTACACGCGGAACAGTTAAAAAACATATGTTTAAATAGTTATTACGTTAAGCTCTATGAATTTTAGAAACAGACATCACATGGATGAAAAAAACTGATGTGTGAATGTGCCTAAAACCTTACTTGTAATATATAGAAGAATATATGTCATAATAAAGGAAAGGTGTGCGCCAGCACCATTTGTTACCAATCCTTAAGGATAATGAGTTGTGGAAAGACCAGACCTTGCAGGACTTCAGGTGTGTTGTTAGCAGCACAAAAAGCGTGGCAAAAAGTAGAAGGAAAAACGCCCTCACCGTCCTGTTTTTAAAACTTAATCGCTTTAATTGGAAAAGTTAAAACATCGGGTTTCAGGGTTGAATGGTAAGCGCAGAGGAGGACCGTCGTTTCTCACCTAACTAGGACCAGTTGAAGCACTGTTGGGTGAGAAACTGCCGTCGTCCCCTGTGCATTCTGTTCACCCATGGAACCCGATGTATTAACTTTTCCAATTATACTGATTAAGCTTTAAGCTTTAGGACGGTGAGTGCGATTTTACTTCTACTTTTTGCCAAAAGAACATATGTTCTCAAACTCAATATCGATTGCTGAATGGTTTTATTTGCGAACCATACGCGGTATATTCCGTAAATGCTATTTGTGAAAGCTAAGTTTTTTCTCAATATGAGATTGGAAATGATCTTGCAAGCAAGAGTCCATTCAAGAAAACATGAAGAAATTAAAACAGAAAATATGTTGCATGGCACTGGGTACTATGGAAAAATCCAGCCATGCTTGTTTATGGAAGTGAATAGGTAATGCTTTTCAAAAATTAGTTTTTTTTAAACAAGAATACCCCTTTAAGTACAGAATGAAGACTTGTAAGAAAAATGCCTAAGTTACTTGAAGATATTTGGGGTTTTGCCTTTGTTCCAGTATCTAGGGCATAGAATGATTGCGTTAGTATTTTATGTACTTTGTTATTTCACTGATAAGTTAAGAGAAGTGCATCATAATTTAGCCTTCAGCAAATGGTTATGTCTATAGGACATTTCCCATAGATACTGAACACCACAAGGCTGACCTCGAAAGATACAAAGTCTCCAGTAATTAGCGTTTATGTTTGTACATTTCAATTCTCACAATATCAATGTGCACAAGTCTCCACAACAAGCACTTGCGTCCAGCTTGGCAAGCTTTATATAGTTTGTTTTATTTTTGAAGCCTACTGCACATAGATTTTAGCCGTCCTTGCCTGGGGAAGACTGGAACCATCTGGTTAATTATCTTGTTCATTCAATCTCTTGCAATCATTGCTTCACTATCCGGAAGTGTCAATTAAATTATTTTCTTCTTATGATATTTGAACTCATTTCTGTCTCACAAATCAAGTGTATAGTTATTATTTTATTGTATATCACAATATAAAATCATCATTAAATGTTTGCTCCACTACCACTGTAAAAGGCACTGGAGTTTTTGTTGCATATACACTAAATTAAGCACAAAACTGTAATATTCAGACTCTTCTTTTTAGTGCCTCGGAGTAAATATGGATTGCAGGGAATGGTATAGGTGCTAGATTATTATATATTTTCGACTAATAAAATAATAGGAATACATTATTTAGTAATAATGATGGCAATGATACAAAGACCAATGTGAATGATGACAATTTGAACATGATAGAATATTTTAGCACTGGTAATATTCAATCAATAGAAAATAAATTTAAAAAAATTACAATTTGGGTGTAACTCAACTTCTGGAAGCCCAGTGCTAGTGAACATTCCTATCATGTCCAATTCACTTTATTCCAATGCTTCTTTCATTTCTGGCATACAGGCTAAATCTAATGCCTACTGTACTATTTCTGCTATCCTTATAAGTAAAAAGCAGTTTAAAGGGGTTTTCTGGGCACAATAAAAAGCCAAAAGAAAGTATATGGCTGACGAAATTGGACCCCAAAACACCCTACTTACCTTCATTTATTTTTTTTACCTCCCTTTTGGCCCCCTTCCGCCATCATCATAGTTTGTTATTGTTTAACTTTAACTTCCTGCCGGCCCTCCCTAGAAGCCACATCTGTCCCTTCGCTCACACACTCTCAGCCTCTTTGTATGCCCACTCCTCCTAAAAATCACCATCCTGAGACTCCTGTACAGTATAAACTGCTGTACATAGAGTTTTTTGTTCCTAATATATCTCCCACTTCACCTAGTATGCATTGTTCTGAGAATCTCCTGCAGTCAGTAGTGTTCCATGTGCTGACATTGATGCCACACAGGGTTGGTGTACCGTAGGTGAGCAATGAGACAAAAATTGTACTCATTTATTGAAATGCAACCTAGCACTCTGGAGCACAGTGCAGCACCGCCTTTGGCTGCAGTCACAAGCTGATAAGATTACTTGTTCCATGTGGGTCCCATTTTGTGCTCTTCCTGCACACATCCCCAGTCACACTGAACTCGCTGAAGATCACAGACCGAGTACTGCCATGTCATCACCATTGAGAGCACACTGCAGTGCTGCTGGCTGAGCCCTTCAAAGCACAGACTGGAAATCTCTGCTCTGTGCTTTTAACAGACTGTAGCAAGAAATAAGGACTTGAAGGTGATATCACCACATGTGACAACTCAGGAATGGAGCAAAATTTTAACAAGTAAATAATGAATTTTCTTATTTTCTGCAATGCTTTAATAATCTGGGTACCCGAATGAACCATTTAGCCATCTATACTATACACCAGTTTCTTACAGTTCTAGTTAGTCCTATTGTAAAAGTATGTAAAGTATACAGAATATATGAAATAATTTACAACATACCCATTACCATAGAATCTAACTATATTTAAATGAACAAGCAAGAATCCCGGTGTCATTGACATGCAGCCAAACCAATAAGCCAAGGAACTGCAATTCATTAGTGCAACACTTCATTTCTCAATATGCATGAAATCCATAGTGGTACTCATCATTGTATTACTATTTAAAATATTACAACTATTAGCCACTTATGTATTGTTAGATATTTCCTTTCCCATACTGCATAATTGGTTGGTTGGCTCATAATTGCAACATCAACACATGTAAATACTCTGAGGTCTGCTTTTCCTCACTATGAGAACTGTGAACTGAACCACAAAAAATCACAATCTTGTTTATCTAAAGATAGTTGTGTAATGTATTTTTTAGGCTTATCAGACCATACGATCTTTGAGAAATTTGGGTCACTTTAGAAAAAGATTAATTTGATATTTTCTTTAAGTCATTCTATGCAGAGAAAACACTAATGGAAGCTGGCCATCACATGCCATTAGTAAAATGTAAACTAGTGCAGATGACAAGATGAAAAAAAAATTAAATTGTCTTCATCCATAAACAATCATTAAACACATCGGTGGCAAATGCTGTAAAGTAAAGCCAGCCAGGGGCAGACATATCATTGGTGCAACCTGTGCAGCTGCACAAGGGCCCAAGAGGTGAGGGGGCCCATTTATACCTCCAAAGCAGGTGCAATTTTGCATTTTTAGGAGATCTTGGGCTGCAAAGGGCCCATGTATTGTTCTTGCACAGGGGCCCTTTTCTGACTTTGTCCGCCAGTGAAGCAAGCCATACACAAAAGTTGGTAGTCTATCTTAGCGTTTGGCTGGCAGCCATCTCGGCTCACCCATACACAGGAGCATTCATCTGGGCGAGGGCTCCTGTCTAGAGATAAGCGGACCCGTGGAAGTTCGGGTTCTGGCACCTGACCTTTATTCCAAAGTTCTGTTTGAACATTGCAGAGGACTTCCAAGAGAAGTCCGTGTTCGGCATTTAACACCAGACAGTAACTGTTGGTACGAACGTTGATCTTTTAGGTTCGGGTTCACTCATCTCTACTCTTGTCTTCTCTACACTGTGTGCAGAATTATTAGGCAATTGAGTATTTTGATCACATCATCCTTTTTATACATGTTGTCCTACTCCAAGCTGTATAGGCTTGAAAGCCAACTGCCAATTATGTAAATCAGATGATTTGCATCTCTGTAATGAGGAGGGGTGTGGTCTAATGACTTCAACACCCTATATAAGGTGTGCTTAATTATTAGGCAACTTCCTTTCCTTTGACAAAATGGGTCAGAAGAGAGATTTGATGGATTCTGAAAAGTCAAAAATTGCGAGATGTCTTGCAGAGGGATGCAGCAGTCTTGAAATTGCAAAACTTTTGAAGTGTGATCACAGAACAATCAAGCGTTTCATGGCAAATAGCCAACAGGGTCGCAAGAAGCGTGTTGATAAAAAAAGGCACAAAATAACTGCCCATGAATTGAGGAAAATCAAGCGTGAAGCTGCCAAGATGCCATTTGCCACCAGTTTTGCCATATTTCAGAGCTGTAATGTTATTGGAGTATCAAAAAGCACAAGGTGTGCCATACTCAGGGACATGGCCAAGGTAAGGAAGGCTGAAAAACGACCACCTTTGAACAAGAAACATAAGATAAAACGTCAAGACTGGGCCAAGAAATATGTTAAGACTGATTTTTCTAAGATTTTATGGACTGATGAAATGAGAGTGACTCTTGATGGGCCAGATGGATGGGCCCGAGGCTGGATCAGTAAAGGGCAGAGAGCTCCACTCCGACTCAGATGCCAGCAAGGTGGAGGTGGGGTACTGGTATGGGCTGGTATCATCAAAGATGAACTTGTGGGACCTTTTCAGGTTGAGGATGGAGTGAAGCTCAACTCCCAGACCTACTGCCAGTTTCTGGAAGACACCTTCTTCAAGCAGTGGTACAGGAAGAAGTCGGTATCGTTCAAGAAAAACATGATTTTCATGCAGGACAATGCTCCATCACATGCATCCAAATACGCCACAGTGTGGCTGCCCAGTAAAGGTCTAAAAGAAGAAAAAATAATGACATGGCCCCTTGTTCACCTGATATGAACCCCATAGAGAACCTGTGGTCCCTCTTAAAATGTGAGATCTACAGGGGGAAAACAGTACACCTCTCGGAACAGTGTCTGGAAGGCTGTGGTGGCTGCTGCACGCATTGTTGATCGCAAACAGATCAAGCAACTGACAGAATCTATGGATGGAAGGCTTTTGAGTGTCATCGTAAAGAAAGGTGGCTATATTGGTCACTGATTTTTTTTGTTTTGTTTTTGAATGTCAGAAATGTTTATTTCTAAATTTTGTGTTGTTATATTGGTTTACCTGGTGAAAATAAACAAGTGAGATGGGTATATATTTGGTTTTTATTAAGTTGCCTAATAATTCTGCACAGTAATAGTTACCTGCACAAACAGATATCCTCCTAAGATAGCCAAATCTTAAAAAACCCACTCCAACTTCCAAAAATATTAAGCTTTGATATTTGAGTCTTTTGGGTTGATTGAGAACATAGTTGTTGTTCAATAATAAAAAGAATCCTCTCAAATACAACTTGCCTAATAATTCTCCACACAGTGTATGAGACAGCCGTCGCCGGATATAACTGCTTGCAGCTTATCTTCGGTAGACAATAAGATTGGCAATCTAAAATCAGACATGCTGGATCAGTATTTCCCCCGACAATTAACTGACTGGGGCACCTATATACTAGACTTTTGGCCAACCCCATTGATATAGGTGGGTTTGGCTAACAGTAGTGTTATGTATAGGGGGGGCTTAATCTCTTACATTCGGAATAAATGGTTGACGTGGAATGAAAATAAAATAAAAAAAATATATGTATGTTCAATATGCTTTTTAATAGGGTTATCTAGTTAAAAAAATAATATACTTAAATACACCTTGGATAGTGAACCATAAAACTTATTTGCTTGAGATATCACAGTCCATCCAAGTCCAAGGTTTCAGCAGCTCCACTTTTGGTCTTATGCTTTCTCTAGTGTCAGCACATCAATAGTACTTGTACAAAGGGGGCTCGCTGTCGCTGACTTGCTCATTTCGGTAGCTAAGACCAACCTTTTTCATAAATGTGCATAAACAGAAAAGAAAAATATTTAGAATTGAGAGTCCTCAGTGGTTGATACCTTTTAATGGCTAACTGAAAAGATGGTAACAAATTGCAAGCTTTCGAGACTACTCAGGTCTCTTCATCAGGCAACGACTAATACAAAATCTGAAGAATCACATATTTGTACACAACACAGCACAGAAAAAAAAAGGCAATTTGTTACCATCTTTTCAGTTAGCCATTAAAAGGTATCAACCACTGAGGACTCTAAATTCTAAATATTTTTCTATCTACTGGCTAACACGGTACAAAGATATACATCTTTACTGTATCTAAACAGAAAAGGGAACTTGTTTAGTTATTGGAATGATCCAGACAGCGAGTGCCCATTCATGCAGAGCATGGATGATGTAGACATAGAAAACTTCAGCATCAAGCACAGAATTAGAAGAGGAGCTACCAAATCCAGGACCAATGGTGATATCTGAACCAGGGGCGGACATATCATTGGTGCAACTTGTGAAACTGCACAGGGGCCCAAGAGGTCAGGGGGCCACTACCACCTTCAAAACAGGTCAAATGTTTACTTATTGGACTTTAAAGGGCCCATAAACTATTCTTGTACAGGGCCCCTTTTTGGTCTGTGTCTGCCAGTGATCTGAATCTTGAAATAAGAAAGTATAACTACTCAACTACTTTGAGCATATTTGAAGGGAACTTGTCGGGATGTTAACTAGTAATCAAACTTGTGGTATGGCTACAAAGGTCCTTGAAACACAATAAAAAAAATGATACCTTTCTTGTGGTAACTCAGTGTGTCATTACTGAAAAATTGAGTTTTGAAGTCACATGCAAATTTGCCTAAAATTGTATTAGGGGCTTGTCGGTCCCCTCTGATTCTAGTGCAAAGCATTGATGTAGCCTTGTAAATTATGGGGCACCAATGTAATAGGCTTACTGCTCAAATTGTACAGAAAAAAAACAGGTTGGTCATAGATGGTATTTGTGGCCTAAAGGTCTGCAATATTTGTGCAATCACAGGAAACCTTAAAGAATTTCATGCTCTGCTACAACATCAACACAGAGCAATTTTGGCAGAGTACGGTTACATTTAGTGGTGCAGTACTCTGACCTTATGGAGTACAAGTAGACAGTGTAAAATTTTCAGTTTTGGAAGCCTCTGACTAGTTCTAAAGGGTGAAACATTTTACAAATTCCACAAATCTGAGCTCAAGTATCCGCACCAATGGCATGGCGCATGTCAGAAAATTTGTTTATTGTACATTTTGGTTTTACCATTCTGAAATATTTGCCCTATCTCCTCTAATCTTATGATTTATTAGCATTAAGTGTTAATAATTTTACGAAGAATACTTAAGATAAATCTCAGTTATTTTGTAATTGCTTTGAACTGTTAATAGTCTGATATTTTCCAGCATTGAATGGGATGGTGTAATTTACAGATCTGCCTTCCCACACTTCATATAATATGCATGGAATGCACGGCTTTATGAACAGGAAACCTCAGTCCAGATATGAAATAAAAGCCCGTCTTAATCCAGTACTTCTATCTTTGGAGCTGCATACTTCTCAATTGTGTTAAAAGCGGCCTCCAGCTGCAGAGAGTATCATATGTGGCCCTAAAGCACTAAACAGTAAGCATGCAAAACATTAATTAGTAATGTTTTTCAAAAAAATGATGCAAAACTTATTCATTAATTGTTTTATCCACATTAAGTGCATGAATCCAAGTATAGTAAAATATACTAGCCAGGCCTATTTATCTGTGCAAGAATCGATTTCTTACTTAATCGCATCTTGCTTTAACCCTTAACCCCCAAGGGTGGTTTGCACGTTAATGACCGGGCCAATTTTTACAATTCTGACCACTGTCTCTTTATGAGGTTATAAACTCTGGAACGCTTCAACGGATCTTCGCGATTCTGAAACTGTTTTCTCGTGACATATTGTACTTCATGATAGTGGTAAAATTTATTCGATATAACTTATGTTTAGTGTTTATTTTTGATAAAAACGCAAATATGGTGAAAATTTGGAAAATTATGCAATTTTCAAACTTTGAATTTTTATTCCCTTAAAACAGAGAAATATGTCACACAAAATAGTTAATAAATAACATTTCCCACATGTCTACTTTACATCAGCACAATTTTGGAACCAAATTTTTTTTTGTTAGGAAATTATAAGGGTTAAAAGTTGACCAGCAATTTCTCATTTTTACAACAAAATTTACAAAGCCATTTTTTTTAGGGTTCACCTCACATTTGAAGTCACTTTGAGGGGTCTATATGACAGAAAATACCCAAAAGTGACACCATTCTAAAAACTGCACCCCTCAAGGTACTCAAAACCTGTCACGCTGTCTAATGATATGTATACAATGTCAGTAAACTATTAATACAGGAACAACACTCTATACAACAACTAGTATAGCAACATCAGCATGTAAGTATAGAATAGATTTACCTGACACAATATCTGCTGAACTCAGGGTTAATCTTGAGGACTTGATGAGCTGAAACAGGAAAGAGGTGGACCGGGATCTAACCTGACCCTAAACTGGGGTCCTAACTAATCCCTCACCTTGGAGGTACTGATAATGGTTCAGAGGTCCAAGTCTCCAACCTAACCCTGTCTCCTATAAGACCCTGAACCCTGTAATCAGTCCTAAGAAGGATCCTGACTACCACCAAAGGGATATGGGCTGATCTCAGCTAAATACACAGATTAGACATATAAGACAGACAGGATAACACTCGCTTGCATACACACTCAAACACCAAAGGAACATAAATGGTCTGGGAAATAAACTCTAACCAAGTTGAGCTTAGAACAACTAAGGAGCTCACAACTAAAGTCTATACAGATTCATTCCTATCTGTGGTCTGCATGAAGGTTTCACTGGCAACTCCCCAAGCAGACCACCAGGAATTTAAAGGAAACCAATCAACAAATAATCAATTGCAGCCGGGAGAAACTGCACCCAGTCCCAGCACCGAGCACAGACAGAATTAACTCCCTAGCTGCCAAACACAAAGAAACAGCAGCTCAGCTGTGAGAAGTCAAAATGTGCAACCGCGACGATCTTCGTGGCAATGCACACATGACAGTACCCCCCTTCTACGAGGGGCCTCCGGACCCTCAGGGCCAGGCCTGCCCGGGTGAGTTCTGTGGAAGGTCCGAACCAAACGATCTGCGTTAACATCAGACGCAGGGACCCACGTCCTCTCCTCTGGACCATACCCCTTCCAATGCACCAAGTACTGAAGGGACCGGCGATTCAGACGTGAGTCAATGATCTTTGATACTTGAAATTCCAAGTTACCATTGACCAACACAGGAGGAGGAGGTAGAGGTGACGGTATGACTGGTGCCACATACCTTTTAAGTAATGACTTGTGGAACACATTATGAATTTTAAACGTAGGAGGGAGGTCCAGACGAAATGCCACAGGATTAATTATGGAACTGATCCTGTACGGCCCGATGAATCTGGGACCCAGTTTCCAGGAGGGCACTTTAAGTTTTATATTCCTGGTAGACAACCATACCAGATCGTTCACATTCAGATCTGGACCAGAAACTCTCCTCCTATCAGCCATACGTTTGTAACGGTTCCCCATCGCACTCAGATTATTCAATACACCTCTCCACACAGAAGCAAGTGACGACGAGAAACGCTCCTCCTCAGGAACCCCAGAAGGGCCCCCCCATAGAAAGTACAAAACTGGGGATGGAAACCATATGCCCCAAAAAACGGGGACTTACCAGTGGACTCGCTCCGCCTGTTGTTAAGAGCGAACTCTGCCAGAGGCAAGAAAGAAGACCAGTGCTCTTGGTTCTCTGAGACAAAACACCGGAGATATGTCTCTAAGCTCTGATTCAGACGCTCTGTCTGACCATTGGTCTGCGGATGAAAAGCCGAGGAAAATGACAATTGCATCCCCCGACGTAAACAAAATGCCCTCCAAAATTTGGACACAAACTGAGACCCCCTATCTGACACCACATCAGAAGGCAACCCATGAAGTCTAACGATCTCCCTAATGAACACCTGCGCCAGAGTTTTAGCATTAGGGAGTGCAGGAAGAGCAACGAAATGTGCCATCTTACTGAACCTGTCAACAACCACCAGTATGACAGTATTCCCTGACGACGGAGGAAGGTCCGTAATGAAGTCCATAGATAAATGAGTCCATGGACGCTCCGGAAGTTTCAAGGGTAAAAGGGTCCCAGACGGACGGGTATGAGGGGTTTTAGAGCGAGCACACACCCCACATGACGCGACAAAAGTTATAACATCTTTATTAGCATTAGGCCACCAAAACCGGCGAGAAAGGAGATCTAAAGTAGCCTTACTCCCTGGATGTCCTGCTAGAGCAGAATTATGATGTGCCTCAATAACCTTTTGTCTCAACAGATTTGGGACAAACAGTCTCCCTGGAGGTCCTGCAGGGGCGTCCCCCTGAGCCTCTAACACCTCCTCCTCAAGCTCAGAAAATACAGCCGACACTACCACCCCCTCCTGAAGGATAGGACTCGGGTCATCCGTTTTCCCGGCCCCTGGGAAACTGCGAGACAAGGCATCAGCCTTTACATTCTTAGACCCGGGCGATAAGTGACGACAAAATTAAACCTGGTAAAAAACAACGACCATCGAGCTTGTCTGGAATTCAGACGCTTAGCGGATTCCAAATACAACAGGTTCTTGTGATCAGTAATAACGGTAACCGGGTGGACTGCCCCCTCCAAAAAGTGACGCCATTCTTCAAAAGCTAACTTAATGGCCAACAGTTCCCTATTGCCGATATCATAATTCCTTTCGGCGGACGACAATTTCTTAGAAAAGAAAGCGCACGGATGCTATTTACCAGGGGACGGACCCTGGGACAATATAGCACCCACCCCTACGTCAGATGCATCCACCTCCACAATGAACGGCTGAGATGCATCTGGTTGGATGAGAACGGGTGCCGAAGCAAAACATTTCTTCAAAGAGGAAAAGGCTTGGCAAGCTTTGTCCGACCATTTAGAAAAATCCGTCCCTTTTCTTGTCATGTCAGTGAGAGGTTTGACGACAGATGAGAAATTACAAATAAATTTCCGGTAGTAGTTAGCAAACCCCAAAAAACGCTGCAGAGCCTTAAGATCCCCTGGCTGATCCCATTCAAGCACTGCTCTCACCTTTTCAGGGTCCATACGGAAACCGGAGGCTGACACCAAAAAACCCAAAAACTGAAGTTCCTGTACGGCAAATACACACTTCTCCAGTTTGGCGTATAGTTTATTGTCTCGCAAGATCTGCAACACCTGTCTCACATGCTCCTGATGAGACACAAGATCTGGCGAGTAAATTAAAATGTCGTCCAAATATACAACCACAAACAGCCCCACAAGGTGACGAAAAATGTCATTAACAAAATGTTGGAATACTGCTGGTGCAGTAGTCAGACCAAAAGGCATGACTAGGTTCTCATAATGTCCCTCCGGCGTGTTAAACGCCGTTTTCCACTCATCCCCCTCTTTTATCCTAATCAGATTATACGCCCCCCTGAGATCCAATTTAGAAAACCATTTGGCGCCAACAATTTGATTGAAGAGATCAGGAATAAGAGGGAGTGGATACGGATCTCGAACAGTAATCCGATTAAGTTCGCGGAAATCCAAGCAAGGGCGTAGGCCTCCATCTTTCTTCTTCACAAAGAAGAACCCCGCGGCTACTGGGGAAGATGAAGGTCTAATATGCCCTTTGGCCAGACTTTCAGAAATATAATCTTTCATAGCCTGCCTCTCAGGACCAGAAAGATTATACAACCTAGCTTTAGGCAACTTAGCATCAGGAAGAAGATTAATAGAGCAGTCATACACGCGATGAGGAGGCAACTCCTGACACCCCTCCTCAGAGAAAACATCCCCAAAATCCTCCAAAAAAGGAGGCAATGTACTAGGCACGACCGCACTGATGACTGTGTTCATGCAGTTGCTTTTGCAAAACTCACCCCAATGGCTTATTTCTCTGGACTGCCAATTAATCACAGGGTTATGTTTAACCAACCAAGGAAGTCCCAACACAATGGGAGTAGGTAGACCCTCCAACACATAACAAGATAATTGTTCCCTATGTATTGCCCCTACCCGAAGGTCAATGTTATGAACCTCATGAACAAAGCTACCTTGGCCGAGAGGCCTGGCGTCAATGGAGAATATAGGGATCGGTTTGACCAATACACTCAGATGCATACCTTGAGCCTGAGCAAACTGAGCGTCAACCAGATTAGCCCCGGAACCACTATCAAGAAGAACAGACAATCTCTCCACTCTCGTACCAACTACCACCTCCACTGGTACAAGGAACTGAGAAGAACTGGCGGATGAAATACATACTCCCAGGTTGTCGTCCACCACACAACCTGGGATTAACAGTTTTCCGGCGACTTTTGGCTCAACAAGGCACGGGATGGACATTCTCCAACAAAATGTCCCTCTTTCCCGCAGAAAAAACATCTTCTAGTCCTGCGGCGTACCGCCAATCCCCTCCTACGAAATGATGTCCCTCCCAACTGCATAGGCTCATCCGAACAGACAAGGGGAACCTCAACATAAGGGACTTTAGTGGTAGGTGGAGAAACAACAGGGAGTGGGGTTACCTCACCCCTCTCCCGAAGCCGTCTATCAGTACGGATAGCTAAGGCCATAGCAGCCTCCAGAGAGGAGGAGACTCATACTGAGCCAAAAGTCTTTTAATTTATCAGAAAGCCCATGACAAAACTGGCTCCTAAGAGCTGGGTCATTCCACTGAGTATCTGTGGCCCATCTACGAAACTCAGAAGCAAATTCCTCTGCCGGACGATCTCCCTGCTGTATCTTACGTAATTTTGTCTCAGCAAGAGAGACCCGATCTGGGTCATCATATACCAATCCCAGGGCAGTAAAAAATTGATCTACAGACAGTAGAGCCGGGGATCCCGGAGGAAGGGAAAATGCCCAGGATTGAGGGTCCCCTTGCAGAAGTGAGATAACAATTCCCACTCTCTGCTCCTCACTCCCTGATGATCGAGGCCGAAGCCGAAAATACAATTTACATGCCTCCCGGAAGGTGAAAAATTTGTCTCGCCCACCAGTGAACCTGTCCGGGAGAGCTACTTTAGGTTCAACTCTGGTTTGCTCCAGGGGAGACAAAACTTTGGACTTAATGTCCGTCAGCTCCATGGATAATCCCTGCAACTGCAGAGCCAGCTGGGCTACTGGATCCATGGTAACTGGAGATAATTTTTATGGCCAGTGAAAATGTCACGCTGTCTAATGATATGTATACAATGTCAGTAAACTATTAATACAGGAACAACACTCTATACAACAACTAGTATAGAAACATCAGCATGTAAGTATAGAATAGATTTACCTGACACGATATCTGCTGAACCCAGGGTTAATCTTGAGGACTTGTGTTTTGACCACGCACCACAATTGTGGGTTACCAGAGCAATGGGGTACTCAGAGCCGAGCCCATGGAAGTCTATGGGGTTGTCACAGGTAGCGCTGGCTCGGTCTGTGGCCCTGGCGGTCAGGCGTATGTTGGGGGGTATATTTACAGGGGATAGGTATATATACAGTTCGTGACGCCACCTGTAGTTCTCTGATCACTAAGACCAGCGCTGCTGTAGATCTCTGAGGGGATGGTGTGGCAGCTAGATGTCGGGTCCCCTACAGGTGGGACTCTTCCCTCAGGGCTATGATGATGACGATGTTGTGCAGGAATACAATTAAATGAAACAGTCTCACACATCAAAGCTTCTTTCCATACCTTTTACTTCAAGTTGTTCAGGCAGGTCCCGGGAAGCTGATGAGGTAGATGGAGGATGAGTTTTGAGGTAACGGCAGAGCAGTTTAGGGGCCTCCTTTACTTTCCAATATGATGAGTCCAACCTGCATAGAGCTAAGTTCACTCTGATTTCTCCAGCTTCTCCAAAGCTGTACTGCCCGGTCAGTTTTGTGGTCGGAGCCTTCTGGTGATGGAACTAGGTTCTTGTTTTTGCTGATCAGGCTCAAAGTCCCTATTCCACCGGACCCCTGTTACGTACTGACACTCCAAGGACTGCTTGCTGCGACCTAAGGTCCAGTAAGACTCTGGTTTTTCTATCACTATGCCTAAAGCTATAGTGACACTTCGCTCGCCAGTGACCAGTGAGCAATGTGCAGGATAATCCAATCCTTAAGGCAACTCTTAGAATCCTTTTCCTCTGCGCCCTTCGACCTGCTCACTCTCTCAATATCAGCACTGACTAGGCTAGGATAATATTTGGTTATCCGTACTAGCCTCCACTACTGTACTGTCTCTTTGTATCGACAGGAATCTTGGTTCCCCAACAGGCACTAGTCCTGACTCCCTTCACTCTCTCAGGAGAACTTCAGACTCTCTTGTGCTAAAAAGGCCACTCCCCTCTACACCCCTGCTGGGTGTGTCTGAAGTGGGTATGCCTCATGTAGAACCCTTAACCGTTACCTCTCCACTCATCCTCCTGGTATTGTGTGCCTTACATACCAGGGCTACACATTCCCCCATGGTAAAATACAGCACTCCCGGGCTGTGAAATATAAGAAGAAATTTTGTTTTTCATTAACAATAAACATTAACTCTTCCCATCCGGGAGGTAAGGATTTCTTAAACGTTGCCATATGTACAGTAAGAAAATACAAAAAGTATTAAAGCATCAAGGCATTCAATATATACACAGTATTCTTGTGAAGGACCCGCACCAAACCTTCAACGTGGGTCCTGGGTGGGCTGCAGGACATCTGGCTGCAGACCTCACTCAGTGCCACACCACACGGGTTTTATGTTCAGAGGTAATAGTTACAGTTTGATATAGAACCAAGAAAATGCATAAAATGCAACTATATACAAAGATAAGTTCTGGGCTGGCATAGTCCACAGCCACAAAGTCAATGTCATAATAAAAGGACACATAAATATACTTTTCACTTTAATATTTACATTATTTTACTCGAATTATTGTTGATATCGAATGGGTATCTTCCCTTTCGTGGCTCGCTCTGATCTACGTGGAGTAGCTTCAGGTATATTAATCTGTGATCTATCTGCACTGCGTAACGGCAAACTATAGAACTGTCTCAATCTTTCTATGGATCTGGCAAGCGTACTGATGGCTGGGCGGTGTGAGTCAGCTTCACCAGGGGATCCCATAGCATGGGGCGCTGCTTCTGTTGGTCCTTCCTGAGATTCTGTAGACTGAGGTGTTGCTGGAGTAGGTAACTCCTGAACTGGCTCAACCGGCACCATGGCATAACTGGAGGTAGAACTTCCTCTTGTGGCTGATAAAACTGCAACACCGGAATTATTACCGCATCTCCCAGTCTCGGCCAATCTGCAGGGAAATCTCCCAGATCCGTGTGTATGACCTCTTCTTTTCTTTCTTCTTGATTGATGACAGAGTTCTCTTCACGAAACTTTAAGGGTTCCGGGCACAATTTCAAATGGTCTCTGGACACAGTGGATATTGTTCTTCCTCCATCCTTACTGATGATACAAACTTTTCTGTTGTCATATTTAGAATCTTGTACAACGTAGGGTTCTTGTTCCCACTGGTTATCCAATTTGTGCATTTTCCTTTTCCTTTTCAATACCACTTCTCCAGGCATCAAAGGCTTGGCAGGAGCATTCCTGTTGTAAATATCTTCCTGTTTCTCCCGTGCCTTGTTGAGACATTCTTCTACACAGACTTGCACTCGTCTGTACTGCTCTTGCCGATTGATGTCCCAGTTTTCAACGGCGTCGTCTGCCTCCGGTTCTACCACTCCAAGTTCTAAATCCATTGGTAGTCTTCCGGGCCTTGCTCTCATAAGATAGGCTGGAGTGCAGTTAGTGGAACTTACAGGTATATGGTTATACAAGTCAACCAAATCAGGTAGTAAGTCCGGCCATCGATTTCTGTCTTCCAACGGTATGGATTTCAACAAATCAAGGACAATGTGGTTCATTTTCTCGCAAAGACCGTTGGTTTGAGGGTGGTATGGTGTTGTTCTAATTTTCTTGCACCCATACATGTGACAGAATTCCTTGAATAAATCAGCTTCGAAAGCAGGTCCTTGATCGGTTAATACTTGCTCCGGATACCCATGCGGTCTACAGAAGCTTGCTTGAAAGGTTTTTGCTGCCGTCACTGCTGTCTGATCCTTAACTGGAACAACCACCAGAAATCTAGAGTAATGGTCCACCATGGTCAAGGCGTATGAGTATCCAGATCTACTTGGCGACAGTTTGACGTGGTCCAGGGCCACAATCTCCAGGGGGCGAGTCGTCCGGATAGGTTGCAGGGGTGCCTTCTGACTACCGTAGTCCTTTCTTCTGAGACCACAGGGTCCACAGTTCCGACACCACCTCTCGATGGAGCTGCGCATCCCTACCCAGTAGAACCGGCACCTCAACAGGGTCTCCAGCTTTCTCCAGCCAAAGTGTCCTGCTTGATCATGGTATGCTTCCAACACCATTTGGACGTCTGCCTTGGGGACCACTATCTGCCAGACCATCTCGTGGGTCCTGGGGTTGACGTATCTCCTGCACAACTTCTCACGGTATAGGAACAACCGGCTTCTCTCGTTCCACAGGAGCTTTGCTGACATAGGTGCATCCTTTTCCAAAGAGGAACCTTCCTGTCTTAACAACTCCTTGATACGGCTGAGCACTGGATCGCTGTCCTGAGTCTCTTTCCAGCTGTGATGGGGTGAAGGATTTAACGTTGCACCATACTGCTTTCTGTAGACTCGATGCTCGTGGACTACCCCATTTCGATGGAACGCAGGTAGCTCAATTTCTTCCAGGTCGTCCGATTCTTCTTCCGTGTCAGAGTCATGCGGCATTCGGGACAATGCGTCGGCATTAGCATTCTTTCGGCCTGCCCGGTACTTGATAGTAAACTGGTAATTGGACAACCGAGCCATCCAACGCTGCTCCATGGCGCCCAGCTTGGCGGTTTCCAGGTGCGTTAAGGGGTTGTTGTCTGTAAACGCAGTGAACTGGTTGGAGGCCAGATAATGCTTAAATCTTTCAGTAATGGCCCAGACCAGCGCCAGAAACTCCAGCTTGAAGCTGCTATAATTTTCCGGATTCCTCTCAGTTGGCCTGAGTTTTCTGCTGGCATATGCGATGACTTTTTCTTGGCCATTCTGCTTCTGACTGAGAACTGCTCCCAAACCTTCATTACTGGCGTCGGTGTACAGCAGGAACGGTTGGCTGTAATCAGGATAGGTTAAGATCTCATCACCCGTAAGGATCTCTTTCATCTTTTGGAATGCTTCAGCCTGTTCCTTACCCCAATTAAAGGGAGGGTTTCTGCTCTTTAGGGATTGTCCTACTAGGAGGTCCTGTAAAGGGGCTGCCTTCTTCGTGTAATCTTTCACGAACCTTCTGTAGTAACCCGTGAGTCCCAGGAACTGTCGCACTTCCTTGAGGTTCTTGGCTCCGGCCACTTCTGGATGGCAGTGACTTTCTCTGGGTCCGGCGCTACTCCTTCCGAACTGACGATGTGCCCCAAGTATTGTACCTTCTGTTTGAGTAGATGGCATTTTGAGGGTTTCAACTTCATCCCGTACCTGGACAGGGATTCAAATACTTCTGCCAGGTGCTTCAGATGGTCCTCATATGTCTTGGAGTACACGATGACGTCGTCTAAGTATAGCAGCACGGTTTCAAAATTGAGATGTCCCAGACAGTTTTCCATCACTCTCTGAAATGTTCCTGGGGCACTACTGAGCCCAAACGGCATTCTGTCGAACTCACAGAGCCCCATTGGGGTGGTGAAAGCCGTTTTCTCACGATCCTCCTCAGCCACAGCCACTTGCCAGTAACCACTAGTCAGATCAAGGGTAGAAAAGTAGTTAGCCGTTTTCAGAGCAGCTAATGATTCCTCTATACGTGGTAACGGGTATGCGTCCTTATGTGTTATGCGATTCACCTGCCTGTAATCCACACACATTCTCAAGCTACCATCTTTTTTTCTAACCAGGACTAGAGGTGCTGCCCAGGGACTACAACTATCCCTGATTACTCCGGCTTCTTTCATATCTCGCAACATTTCTTTAGCCTTCTGATAATGGGCTGGGGGTATAGGCCTGTACCGCTCTTTGATGGGAGGATGACTGCCTGTAGGGATATGATGTTGTACTCCCTTAATTATCCCAAAATCAAGTGGATTCTTGCTAAATACTTGGGCATACTCTTGCACCACCCGTAATACCCCTTGCTTCTGGTGAGCGGGAGTGGTGTCCGTCCCAACATGGAGTTGCTGACACCATTCCGCCACCTGGGTTGCCGGGTCATTGTCCTCCGCTATTTGGCGGGAGTCTAAGGACTCAGCCGGGAGAATAGAATTATTGTCAACAGCATGTAGTTTAGCAATGGTTGCATAACGGGGTAAGTTTACCTCATCATCTCCCCAGTTGAGAAGCCGTACCGGTACTCTTCCATTCACCACTTCCACTATTCCCCTAGCAGTCATAAGTGTAGGTCTATGTTCTGAATGGTGGGGTTCTACTACAGCTTGGTAATTCTGTCCTCTCAGACCTATGGCTGCCCTGCACCAGATTATCATTTCACTCATTGGGGGTATCACAATGGGATTCGAGTCAGTGACCCGTACATTACCAATTTCGCCGTCTGTAAGCTTCGCTTGCTGCTGACACACCAGGGCCCGGATCTCTCTTTGGATTACTCCTTTCTGCCTTGGTCGGGCAATCTCAGCGAGCTGTTGGAGTAAGAACACAACTTCTCCCAAACAATTACTGATAATGTTAGTACCCAAAATTATATTTAAACCGTTCTCCTCATTTACAGTCTTTACTACCAGAAGCCCCTGGTCTTTCAACTCCTCTCTGCCCACTTTCACATCTACACATTTTGTCCCGAGTACTTCTACAGGAAGACCATTAGAAGCATACACGGTAAAGTCAGGGCTCGGGGGTTTAAGACTGTCCATTGACCAGAACTTAGTATATAGGGCATCAGGTATTAGGGTCACCTGAGACCCAGTGTCTAACAATGCCGGAACAGCAATACCATCTAGAATGATAGACAGGTAGGGTCGTCCACCCACATACCTGCGGTTCCAGTCTAGGGGGCCTGACGGGTCTCCTCCTGGGTGTTGGCCCTCGGACCCAGGTTCTGCCCGTTTAAAGGACACTGTGGAGACATATGACCTTTCCGGTTGCATCGGTAACAGGTGATCTCCCGACGAGGAGGGTGTTGATCAGAGGTCGCTCCTGGGGGTGGCGTTGTCCTCCTCCGGGGGGGCGACGTCTTCCTTCTTCTCCGGTTCATCCACGGGACGTCTTCTGGGCAATCAGCTAATAAGATCTTCCCTTCTTCCTCTTTCCGCAGCTGCAGGGCACTCATCACTGCAGCCAGATTTTTAGTCAGCTGGCGCACCTCTGAGCGCAGACAGTCCAATTCACTAGGGGGTGTCGCCTGCGTTTTGGTTTCTGCCACTAGCGGGGAAAAGGGGGGTACTGCCGGTTCCAGAGTGACTTCACCCTGATGATGTTGGGTTGCCACTTCAGGTTTGCCCAGGGGTCGCAGCCCTTTTATTGCCATGTCCTTTAGGGCATCAAAGGTAGCATCCGGATGATCTAAGGACCACCAGTTTACAGTTCTGCGTTCCTCTTGGGATCTCAATCCCTGTATAAATTGCTCTTTCAGCATCTTATTCTCATCGATAGCATTTAAATTATTAATCTGCTTAAGGGCTCTCAGGGCTCCTCGTAGTCGGCAAGCGTAGTCCCTGATGCTGTCACCTGGCTGTTGTGAACAGTGATAGAAGGCCATCCGGAGATCCGTTTCTGTGCGGTCTTCAAATATGGCATGTAGCTTAAGGAGGATCGCAGGTACCGACTCCTGATCAACGGTATCCCAAGTCTCCACTTCCCTCTCAGCAGCGCCAGTTAGCTGCCCTATCAGCACAGCAGCTTTCTGTCTCTCAGGCATGGAGTACATTTCTAGGATGCTGCATAACTTCCGCTTGAAGCCTGCTAAAGTGCCTGGCTCACCGCTGTACTGGGGAAGCCATTTCGCCCCAGGCATATATGGGAGCGTTAGTGGCATGATCGGGACTACCGGACTGGGTGCGGGGCCTGCGCCCCCATCTGGCGCTACAATGCCACGCAGTGCGGGGTCGGGGCCTCCGGCTGGGGCCGCACTGTCGGCCGGTTGTTGTGACATCTTAGCGCCCCCTTGGTTAACCGGAGCCTACCGGTTTCAGAAGCTGCTACTTCACAGGCACAGCAGTGGGAACAGGACCTTTGTCGCAGGCGCTCTGATGTCAGAGCGTCCACTTCCTGTCGCAGGACCTGCCGCTGAGTCAGAGCCGGGGGCGTGTCCAAGACTTTGCGCGCTCTTTCAGGTACGCCCACCTTCTTCTCCAGCGCCTTAGGGCGCGAATATGGCGGCAAATATGGCGGTATTTGGCGCCAAACCACAGCAACAGTCTTTTTCACCAAAACACTCCACAGGCACACAGGGCTCGCAATGCTGCAAGTTTCGGATCCTGTTCGTGACGCCAAGTTTTTGTTGTGACCACGCACCACAATTGTGGGTTACCAGAGCAATGGGGTACTCAGAGCCGAGCCCATGGAAGTCTATGGGGTTGTCACAGGTAGCGCTGGCTCGGTCTGTGGCCCTGGCGGTCAGGCGTATGTTGGGGGGTATATTTACAGGGGATAGGTATATATACAGTTCGTGACGCCACCTGTAGTTCTCTGATCACTAAGACCAGCGCTGCTGTAGATCTCTGAGGGGATGGTGTGGCAGCTAGATGTCGGGTCCCCTACAGGTGGGACTCTTCACTCAGGGCTATGATGATGACGATGTTGTGCAGGAATACAATTAAATGAAACAGTCTCACACATCAAAGCTTCTTTCCATACCTTTTACTTCAAGTTGTTCAGGCAGGTCCCGGGAAGCTGATGAGGTAGATGGAGGATGAGTTTTGAGGTAACGGCAGAGCAGTTTAGGGGCCTCCTTTACTTTCCAATATGATGAGTCCAACCTGCATAGAGCTAAGTTCACTCTGATTTCTCCAGCTTCTCCAAAGCTGTACTGCCCGGTCAGTTTTGTGGTCGGAGCCTTCTGGTGATGGAACTAGGTTCTTGTTTTTGCTGATCAGGCTCAAAGTCCCTATTCCACCGGACCCCTGTTACGTACTGACACTCCAAGGACTGCTTGCTGCGACCTAAGGTCCAGTAAGACTCTGGTTTTTCTATCACTATGCCTAAAGCTATAGTGACACTTCGGTCGCCAGTGACCAGTGAGCAATGTGCAGGATAATCCAATCCTTAAGGCAACTCTTAGAATCCTTTTCCTCTGCGCCCTTCGACCTGCTCACTCTCTCAATATCAGCACTGACTAGGCTAGGATAATATTTGGTTATCCGTACTAGCCTCCACTACTGTACTGTCTCTTTGTATCGACAGGAATCTTGGTTCCCCAACAGGCACTAGTCCTGACTCCCTTCACTCTCTCAGGAGAACTTCAGACTCTCTTGTGCTAAAAAGGCCACTCCCTCTACACCCCTGCTGGGTGTGTCTGAAGTGGGTATGCCTCATGTAGAACCCTTAACCGTTACCTCTCCACTCATCCTCCTGGTATTGTGTGCCTTACATACCAGGGCTACACACTTGATGAGCTGAAACAGGAAAGAGGTGGACCGGGATCTAACCTGACCCTAAACTGGGGTCCTAACTAATCCCTCACCTTGGAGGTACTGATAATCGTTCAGAGGTCCAAGTCTCCAACCTAACCCTGTCTCCTATAAGACCCTGAACCCTGTAATCAGTCCTAAGAAGGATCCTGACTACCACCAAAGGGATATGGGCTGATCTCAGCTAAATACACAGATTAGACATATAAGACAGACAGGATAACACTCGCTTGCATACACACTCAAACACCAAAGGAACATAAATGGTCTGGGAAATAAACTCTAACCAAGTTGAGCTTAGAACAACTAAGGAGCTCACAACTAAAGTCTATACAGATTCATTCCTATCTGTGGTCTGCATGAAGGTTTCACTGGCAACTCCCCAAGCAGACCACCAGGAATTTAAAGGAAACCAATCAACAAATAATCAATTGCAGCCGGGAGAAACTGCACCCAGTCCCAGCACCGAGCACAGACAGAATTAACTCCCTAGCTGCCAAACACAAAGAAACAGCAGCTCAGCTGTGAGAAGTCAAAATGTGCAACCGCGACGATCCTCGTGGCAATGCACACATGACAAAACCACATTCAATAAGTTTATTAACCCTTCAGGTGCTTCACAGGAGCTGAAGCAACATGGAAGGAAAAAATTAATATTTAACTTTTTAGTCACAAAAATGAACTTTTACAAACTTTTTTTATTTTCACAAGGGTAAAAGGAGAAAATGGACAGATAAAGTTGTTGTGCAATTTCTCCTTAGTATGCCAATACCCCATATGTGGGGGAAAACTACTATTTGGGCACACGGCAGAGCTCGTAAGGGAAGGAGTGCCGTTTGACTTTATCAAACCAAAATTGGCTGGAATTGAGATTGGATGCCATGTCGCGTTTGGAGAGCCCCTGATGCGCCTAAACAGTGGAAACCCCCCACAAGCAACACCATTTTGGAAACTAGACACCCTATGGAACTTATCTAGATCTGTTGTGAGCACTTTGAACCCCCAAGTGTTTCACAAATGTTTATAATGCCTGGGTGTAAAAAAAAAACAAAAAACAATTTTCCACAAAATTATTTTTTAGTCCCAAATTTTTGATTTTTCCCAAGGAAATTGGACCCGAAAAAGTTGTTGTCCAATTTGTCCTGAGTACGCTGATACCAAATATGTGGGGGGGGGGAAATTGTTTGGGCGCACGGCAGGGCTTGGAAAGGAAGTAATAACGTTTTGGAATGCAGACGTTGATGGGGGTCATGTTCCGTTTGCAGTGCCCCAGATGTGCCTAAACAGTGGAAACCCCCCACAAGTGACCCCATTTTGGAAACTAGACCCCCTAAGGAACTTATCTAGATCTGTGGTGAGCACTTTGAACCCCCAAGTGTTTCACACAAGTTTATAATGCCTGGGCATGAAAATAAAAAATCCTATTTTTTTCCCACAAAAATTAATTTTAGTCACCAATTTTTTATTTTCCCAAGGGTAACAGGAGAAATTGGATCACAAAAGTTGTTGCCAATTTGTCCTGAGTACACTGATACCCTATATGTGGGGGGGAACCACTGTTTGGGCGCACGGCAGAGCTCGGAATGGAAGGAGCACCATTTGACTTTTTCCAACCAAAATTGGCTGGAATTGAGATTGGACGCCATGTTGCATTTGGAGAGCCCCTGATGTGCCTAAACAGTGGAAACCCCCACAAGTGACACCATTTTGGAAACTAGACCCCCTAAGGAACTTATCTAGATCTGTGGTGAGCTATTTAAACCCCCAAGTGCTTCACACAAGTTTATAACGTAGAGCCGTAAAATTAAAAAATCTTATTTTTTCCACAAAAATGATCTTTTCACCCCAATTTTTATTTTCCTAAGGGTAACAAGACCCCAAAAGTTATTGTGCAATTTGTCCTGTGTACGCTGATACCCCATATGTGGGGGTAAACCACTGTTTGGGTGCATGGCCCAGCTCGGAAGGGAAGGAGCGCCGTTTGACTTCTTCAACGCAGAATTGGCTGGATGCCATGTCGTGTTTGGAGAGCTCCTGATCTGCATAAACAGTGGAAACCCCACACAAATGACACCATTTTGGATACTAGACCCCTCAAAGAACTTATCTAGATGTGTGGTGAGAACTTTGAACCCCCAGGTGTTTCACTAAAGTTTATAATGCTCGAGCATGAAAAAAGAAAAATCATATTTTTTTCCACAAACATGATCTTTTAGTCCCGAACTTTTTATTTTCCCAAGGGTAACAGGAGAAATTGGACCCCAAAAGTTGTTGTCCAATTTGTCCTGAGTACGCTGATACCCTATATGTGGGAGAAAACTACTGTATGGGCACACGTCGGGGCTCGGAAGGGAAGTTGTGACGTTTTGGATTGCAGACTTGGATGGAATGGTATGTGGGTGTCATGTCGCATTTGGAGAGCCCCTGATGTGCCTAAACAGTGGAAACCCCCCACAAGTGACCCCATTTTGGAAAATAGACCCCCCAAGGAACTTATCTAGATGTGTGGTGAGCACTTTGAACCCCGAAGTGCTTCACAGAAGTTTATAACATACAGCCGTAAAAATAAAAAATCCTTTTTTTTTTTTACAAAAATGATTTTTTTGCCCCCAATATTTTATTTTCACAAGGGTAACAGGAGAAATTGGACCCCAAAAGTTGTTTTCCAATTTGTCCTGAGTACACTGATACCCCATAAGTGGGAGAAAACTACTGTATGGGCACACGTCGGGGCTTGGAAGGGAAGCAGTGACGTTTTGGATTTCAGACTTTGATGGAATGGTCTGCGGGCGTCATGTCGCATTTGGAGAGCCCGTGATGTGCCTAAACAGTGGAAACCCCCCACAAGTGACCCCATTTTGGAAAATAGACCCCACAAGGAACTTATCTAGATGTGTGGTGAGCGCTATGAAGCCCCAAGTGCTTCACACAAGTTTATAACGTACAGCCGTAAAAACAAAAAAAATCATTTTTTTTTTACGAAAATGATATTTTCGCCCCTATTTTTTATTTTCCCAAGGGTAACAGAAGAAATTGGACCCCAAAAGTTATTGTGCAATTTGTCCTGAGTACGCTGATACCCCATATTTGGGGGTAAACTACTGTTTGGGCGCATGGCAGAGCTCAGAAGGGAAGGAGCACCGTTTGACTTTTTCAACACAGAATTGGCTGGAATTGAGATCAGACGCCATGTCGCGTTTGGAGAGCCCCTGATGTGCCTAAACAGTGGAAACCCCCCAATTGTAACTCCAACCCTAACCCGAACACACCCCTAACCCTATTCCCAACCCTAACCATAACCCTAACCACAAACCTAACCCTAACACACCCCTAAACCTAATCCCAACCCTAACTCTAATCCTAACTTTAGCCCCAACTCTAACCCTAACTTTAGCTGCAACCCTAACCCTAATGGGAAAATGGAAATAAATAAATTTTTTAAATTTTATTATTTTTCCCTTTTTTTATGATTGGCAGCTGTCACGCTAAAAGACGCTTTTTATTGCAAAAAATAGTTTTTGCATCACCACATTTTGAGAGCTATAATTTTTGCATATTTTGGCCCACAGAGTCATGTGAGGTCTTATTTTTTGCGGTACGAGTTGACGTTTTTATTGGTACTATTTTTGAGCATGTGACATTTTTTGATCACTTTTTATTTCGATTTTTGTGAGGTTAGAATGAACAAAAATCAGCAATTCATGAATTTCTTTTGGGGGGGCGTTTATACCGTTCTGCGTGTGGTAAAATTGATAAAGCAGTTTTATTCTTCGGGTCAGTACTAATACGGCGATACCTCATTTATATCATTTTTTTTATATTTTGGCGCTTTTATACAATAAAAACAATTTTATATAAAAAATAATTATTTTTGCATCGCTTTATTCTGCGACCTATAACTTTTTTATTTTTTTGCTGATGATGCTGTATGGCGGCTCGTTTTTTGCATGAGAAGATGAAGTTTTCAGTGGTACCATGTTTATTTATATCCGTCTTTTTGATCGCGTGTTATTCCACTTTTTGTTCGGCGGTATGATGATAAAGCATTGATTTTTTGCTTTGTTTTTTTATTTTTTTTATTTTAAGGGGTTCACTAAAGGGGTTAGCTAGTGGGACTGTTCTATAGAGCGGGTCATTACAGACGCAGCGATAGCAAATATGTGTACTTTTATTGTTTCGTTTTTTTTATTTACAGGAATAAATGAGTTTATTGGGGAATATTTTTATGTTTTTTTGGAATTTTTTTTTTACACTTTTTATTTTTATTTTTTTAACTTTTATACTATGTCCCAGGGTGGGACATTACAGTATAGGGTCAGATCGATCTCACAGGCAGTGCTGCAGGCTTCCTCAGCGCCTGCTCTCAGCAGGCACTGTGGAAGCCGCCTCCCTGCAGGACCCCGCGGCCATCTTGGATCCGGGGCCTTGCAGGAAGGAAGGCCTCAGAACAGCGCAATCTCATCGCGCTGTTCTGAGGGCCTCAGGGGAGCACGCAGGGAGCCCCCTTCCTGCGCGATGCTCCCCTGTGCCCCCGGAACACCGCAATCATATTTGATCGCGGTGTGCCAGGGCTTAATGTGCCGGGAGCGGTCCGTGACCTCTCCTGGCACATAGTGCCGGGTGTCAGCTGTGATAATCAGCTGACACCCGGCGGCGATCAGCTGCGCTCCCCAAGGAGCGCAGCTGATCGCCTTGGACGTACTATCCCGTCCCTGGGAATTAAGTCCCAGGGCACATGGACGGGGTAGTACATCCGATGACAGAAAGGGGTTAAAGAGAATCATGGTGGCTCAGTGGTTAGCACTACAGCTTTGCAGCACTGGGTTCCAGAGTTCAAATCCCACCAAGGACAACATCTGCAAGGAGTTTGTATTTTCTCCCCATGTTTGTGTGGGTTTCCTCCGGGTTCTCCCATTCATAACCACACTCCAAAAAAATACTGATAGGGAATTTAGATTATGGACCCAATGGGGACAGTAAGTGCTGTGGAATTATTGGCAATATATAAGCGAGTAAAATAAATAAATATAAGGATTATGCTTTGGAAAGTTTCTGGAGACTGGGTAATAATAATCTTTATATAGCGCCAACATATTCTGTAGCGCTTTACAGTTTAAATCTGGTATCCAGAGAATGTAGCTTTTGTCTAGGCTGTATACAGATGACTTGCATCTTCTGCAGTTCTAATGTCCCAATTAGGTAAATGGTGGCTTAACCCACCATTATTGACATGTTTGGCCAACAGTCTAGAGTGTATGGGGGTGGCAGACCGCTGAAGGTCGGGAGGGATGTTGATCGCGCATGACCACTTTCTGATTGCCGATCGCATTGTTCTCTCTGAGATAAGCTGCCGGCCGACATGTCAGTTGGTGGCTTTCTGAATTTTCTTGTCTTTATCTTGTTTTGTGATGGGAAGCTCAATATATCCGGAGGTGTTGTGACAGTGAAACAGCCGCGATACATGCAGCTGCGGCGCTGATCAACCGCCGTGCTCCATGTATCCAGGTTCCCTTTGCAACTTATACGGTAAGCGCTATAGCTTGCTGAGTAAGGAGGGACCTGATCATATTTGCTCATCTCTAGTGGCGACCACTCTATTCTTGATAACCAGCCTTGTTAAAGCTGACAGTTTTGCCTTGCCGTCAGTAGGTGTTCTGTACAGACCCGAACTTTACTGTTTGGGTTCACCCATCTCTACCAGGAACAACTTCAGTTTCAGGCTTGGCAGAAAGAGTAGAAATGGCTAATGTCCTTGGACACATATGAAAGATTTTTTTTTACAATTTTTACAGTTTTAAATGAAAGTGGAATTGCTGATATTTTATTGTTTTTTTTTCCTCCATTGACTACATGCAGTGGTATTTTAACATAATATTGCCTGAAATTATCAAGAACAAGTTTAAAGATAAGCTTTCATTGCATAATGACCAGGTTTTTTAAAATCAGGTTCTTGTGTTACATGTGTGTTTTTTTTTGGAAATTCTGAAGTGGGCTTTTTCATATGATAGTGAAAAAAAAATTACTAATTTTGCAATTTGCAATTTTAATACTGGGCATTCTGGCATTTTTCGACTCAAAATTATAGTTTTGTCAGGATTACAATGAAAGGTTAGACCTCTATACACAGTTGGTAGCACAGGATACACCAATCACAATATGTGATGATGTCACTGCTTACCTGCTCCCTGTCCATTCACAATGACCTTTTCCTAAACTCATTAGAAATGTAAGTATAAAAGATAAGGTCCAGATTTGACTGTTGTGGCTATGTACATGTGTTATTTCCTGAAACAAAAGGAAGCATGATTCTAAAAAAGTGGCCAGTGTGGAAATTGCAAGATTTTTCTTTTATAGTATGGATTGTGCTGTGTAAAAAATGCCAGTTTGTTGTTTAATATACATTTAATACAAAACCCAAAACCTGATTTAATTAATATGTCATTTTCAATTATAGCTTCCCCTTAAAGTGAAGTTACATGCCTATGTACACATTGCTCTAGTCCAAAGCTATGCTATGGATTATGAAAATTTTTTAGGTACAGTAGTGCCAGAAATATAAATCTGACATTTTATAGTATTTTCTTAATTTCTTTACATCTGTCTTTTATACAGAAGTCTACTTGAGAATAGTGTTGAGCGATACGATACTGCAAATATCGGATATCGGCCGATATTAGCTGTATCGACCTTTCGATTCCGAATACCGATATTTTCGTCATATCGAATACTGGAATCGGATTTGTCACTGTCACTGTGAGTGTCCGTCGGTCGGGTCTGTCAGGAGTCAGCGGCACTTACCTGGCAGAAGATCTCCGGCGGTCACGTCCTGGACTGCTTGATGGCCGCCATTATCTTCTCCCTGGCGGTCACATGCAGTTTTTCGCGATAACTGCAGTGACTGCTGGGTAATCGCGGCCGTAAAGCAGTCAGTCCGATGACGTCACCGCCGGGGAAGCAGGTAATCAGCTGTGCTGCGCCGGGATGACAGGCTCTGCCTGTCATTCTGATATAGCCTAGAAAAGGTTAGCACATAATGTAGAGATGCCAAACATCAATACTAAAGTGCCTATTAAATTGCAATTCAGTGCATACCATAAATGAACTCCAAAAAGAGAAATTGCACACAAGGAATTGTAGTAGTAAAATACAAATCACTTTATTACAAAATTATTATAGTAAGACTTAATAAAAAAGAGACTTAGAACAGTGGTATCCCATAGGGGTGGAACCACGAATACAACCAGGTATATGTGTAGTAAGAAATATCACATACGCATACAGCCGTATATATACTTGTACTTGCATAACAATCACAAAGTAGTACCCTAGGATAACATAACATTGCCAGCTGCACAATGTCACCTCACAAAATCAAGGTTGCAGACATGAATCAAATGCAAGGACAGACTGTGTGTAAATCCAAATAACTAGAGCGATATCTACATGTGAAAGGACGCAGATAATACAGACCTGGGACTCAGTGGTGCCACCCTCCCCTACGCGCGTTTCGGCGCAGTACCTTCTTCCGGGGGAGACTCCGGGGAGGGTGGCACCACTGAGTCCCAGGTCTGTATTATCTGCGTCCTTTCACATGTAGATATCGCTCTAGTTATTTGGATTTACACACAGTCTGTCCTTGCATTTGATTCATGTCTGCAACCTTGATTTTGTGAAGTGACATTGTGCAGCTGGCAATGTTATGTTATCCTAGGGTACTACTTTGTGATTGTTATGCAAGTACAAGTATATATACGGCTGTATGCGTATGTGATATTTCTTACTACACATATACCTGGTTGTATTCGTGGTTCCACCCCTATGGGATACCACTGTTCTAAGTCTCTTTTTTATTAAGTCTTACTATAATAATTTTGTAATAAAGTGATTTGTATTTTACTACTACAATTCCTTGTGTGCAATTTCTCTTTCTGTCATTCTGATGTAGCAGAGCTGGATCGTCGTGGGACACTCGTTACTATGGACTGCGTCGGACAGGTGGTATACTGCTGTTTTTTTTTTCATTTTTTTACAGGAGATCGATGGCGTTGCAGGATGAGACTGTAATAAAAGTAATGAAAACTGTGTTGTGTTTTTTATTAAATTAAAAATTTTTTTTATGAACATTCACCCGTCCGGGTACATCAACAATTTAACTATTTACATATTTAACTATTTACATACAGGGACCCTGTCCGGGTTATTTATAATTCTTTGGCAGGGGTGTTCCAGGTACCACCTGGTACTCTTCTGATGCTTGCCAAACATCCGAGACACCAAGGACCACCAGGACCTGATGACGTCGTGTGGCCTGTACAGTCAAGTCGTGACCCGCTATCTGGGTCTGTGTGGCCACCTCTTTCATCTCCCTCCGGGTCTGGACCCCTATGTCCCGGACTGAACGAACCCCAGGGGGCCTAACAGGCGCCGGGTACGGGCCAGCTATAGTTATCATGTCCATAGCTGGGGCTGCTGAGGAGACCACTGAGGGAGGCTGGGGAGATTTACGGCGTGGGGTGGGCACTTGTGCAGAGGCCTGGTTGGGGGAGGCTGAAGGCTCGGAGGGTCTGTCAGTTTCCTGACACTCTGGGGAGTAGGGGTCGCACCTGGTAACATTTAGGGCGTACCATCCATTGTAACCCCAGTGTCGGGTGTAAGTCACCAAGTCTCCTGGCAACAGGTCCCTCCCCGGGTGTCCTTCTGGGAGGTGAGTCTCCACGTCCCGCTGGGTCACAAAGACTTCTAAATAAAGTCCAGGCTCCTGGATGAAGCCCCAACCACCTTTCAATTTAAAGCTTCGTACTGCACCCTTACGCCGCGGCTCCCTCAGGGTACCTTTATCTTTTCTCATCCGGTCCTTATCTGCCCGGTCCTTCTCGATGTGACGTTGGCGAAGTTTCTGGGATTCGTGCTGCTCCCTTTGTCGCTCTGCTTCCTTCTCCCAACGTCTCCACTCTTCCTCCTGACGCCGGTTGTAATTCTCCTTCAGCATCTCCACGTCTCCACCATCAAACTGCAGCTTATGATGTCCGGTTTGCGGCAGCTCTCCTGGCGCCCCCCAGTCCTGGCGGCGCTCACCTGCGGAGGAAGCAGCCGGCTCTGGAACAGATGACAGTCGGGGCTCCGGTACAGACTGGTAGACCTCTGGTGCCTGCGCGGCCTCCTCCATGAGGACGGGTGTCGCTTCTTCTGTCTCAGCGACGGGGGCAGACAGCGGGATCTGGGGTGCTGCCGGTGCAGAGGTTTTTGCAGGAACGGGTGCCTCCACTGCGACAACGTCAACCGGATCACATTGCAAGGGCTGGGATGCCCGCACGGACTCCTCTACTAGAACGGGTGCCTCACCTTCCGGTACAGACACTTCAGGTAAGAGGGATTGGCGCCGCTCCAAGTTTAGTTTTAGGGCACGCCAGCTGGCTTCCATCCTGGCGACCTCCTCCCGGTGCCGGGCCAGGCCTCTTAGGGTATCCTCCGCTTCTTGCAGCGTAGGAGGGTTTCCAGGCCGGGTGCCCAACGGTGGTTCCGTGGCGATCGGGTCGCTTCCGTGGGGAGAGAGCTCTGACTGCTCCATCCCTTCACACTTCTGCTCGTGTCCATTAGCCATCTCTGCCAAGTCACATGTGTCATTAGCATCTGGAGAGGGCCCCTCTTTTGTAGTGAGGCGGGACCTTCGTGTTAGTTTCCGCACACTGAGGAGGATGAGGAGGCGGAACTGAAGAGCTGTGGGGCACGATCTTACATTGCAGTACCATTTAGAGTGGTCGGCCACTGAGTGAGTGTACACCCACGAAGAGCACGCCCTTCTTCTTCACCAGTGCCTCGTCGTGACGCAGATATGGCGGAAAAATGGCAAATACATTCTCTGATGATTTTAGCAATTCTCAAGCACAAAACCAGTTCAATTCAGGCACACAGGACTCGCTTATAGCGAGCTACAGAATCCTGTTCGTGACGCCCAAGTTGAGTCGCACAGAGCAAGAGGTTTTGGGGGTACTCGGCACCGAGCCCGTCGACTTCTATGGGGTATGTCACGGCTTTACCCGGCAACTGAATCAGAGTCTATTTTACTATGTAGAAGTGTATAAACTATAAATATATGTATATATATATATGTCACAATGACATGTATATATATATTATATGTATTCTATGTGTGTATATTTTGTGTTTACAACGAAAGAAAGGTTTTTTTTTGTTGCGATTTTTTGTTCCCATAGACTTACATTGGACTTCCGGTATCGGAATCGGATATCGACGATATTTAGTGATATCGGCGATACCATTTCGATACTATATTTTTAGATATCGAGCAGTATCGCTCAACACTACTTGAGAAACTGTGTTTCCAATTATGTTTCAGCTAAGGGTTTCTCACTTCAAATTTGGCCTCAAACTGGCTTCTAGAAGCCCAAATAACTACCAATTAAATTATTCCACCCTGTGTTTAACATTGTGGTTACTTGCCACACCTTGGGTGTATTCATGTCATTTGATCTAAATCCAGAGATTACGCATATATGTACCACAGCATAGTTTATGAATTTAAATCTAAACAGTCAGCAAGTAATACATGTAATAAAGGGATACATTTATATGATAATTTTACATAACTGGTAAGGTAAGTATTGTTACTGATATTATCATTGCTGTATTATTTTTTCAGGACAGTAGTGCTATTTAATTAATATTAGTTTTATATAGCACAGGTGAAATGCAATTACAATTAAAGTTGCAACAAAATACTTATGTGTAAAAATCACACACATATACAGTTATATGAAAAAGTTTGGGCACCCCTATTAATCTTAAGCTTAATGTTTTATAAAAATTGGTGTTTTTGCAACAGCTATTTCACTTTGATATATCTAATAACTATTGGACACAGTAATGTTTCTGCCTTGAAATGAGGTTTATTGTACTAGCAGAAAATGTGCAATCTGCATCCAAACAAAATTTGACAGGTGCATAAGTATGGGCACCTCACCAGAAAAGTGACATTAATATTTAGTAAATCCTCCTTTTGCAAAAATAACAGCCTCTAGTCGCTTCCTGTAGCTTTTAATGAGTTCCTGGATCCTGGATGAAGGTATTTTTCACCATTCCTCTTTACAAAACAATTCCAGTTCAGTTAAGTTTGATGGTCGCCGAGCATGGACAGCTCTCTTCAAATGATCCCACAGATGTTCAATGATATTCAGGTCTGGGGACTGGGATGGCCATTCCAGAACATTGTAATTGTTCCTCTGCATGAATGCCTGAGTAGATTTGGAGCGGTGTTTTGGATCATTGTCTTGCTGAAAGATCCATCCCCTGCGTAACTTCAACTTTGTCACTGATTCTTGAACAATATTGTCAAGAATCTGCTGATACTGAGTGGAATCCATGCGTCCCTCAACTTTAACAAGATTCCCGGTGCCGGCATTGGCCACACAGCCCCAAAGCATGATGGAACCTCCACCAAATTTTACTGTGGGTAGCAAGTGTTTTTCTTGGAATGCTGTGTTTTTTTGATGCCATGCATAACGCCTTTTTGTATGACCAAACAACTCAATCTTGGTTACATCAGTCCACAGGACCTTCTTCCAAAAAGAAATTGGCTTCTCCAAATGTGCTTTTGCATACCTCAGCCGACTCTGTTTGTGGTGTGCTTGCAGAAAGGGCTTCTTTCACATCACTCTCCCATACAGCTTCTCCTTGTGCAAAGTGCGTTGTATAGTTGACCGATGCACAGTGACACCATCTGCAGCAAGTTGATGCTGCAGCTCTGTGGAGGTGGTCTGAGGATTGTCCTTGACTGATCTCACCATTCTTCTTCTCTGCCTTTCTGATGTTTTTCTTGGCCTGCCACTTCTGGCCTTAACAAGAACTGTCCCTGTGTTCTTCCATTTCCTTACTATGTTCCTCACAGTGGAAACTGACAGGTTAAATCTCTGAGGCAGCTTTTTGTATCCTTCCCCTGAACAACTATGTTGAATAATCTTTGTTTTCAGATCATTTGGCAGTTGTTTTGAGGAGCCCATGATGCCACTCTTCAGAGGATATTCAAACAGGAGAACAACTTGCAAGTGGCCACTTTAAGTAGCTTTTCTCATGATTGCATACACCTGGCTATGAAGTTCAAAGCTCAATGAGGTTACAAAACCAAAAAAAGTACTTTAGTAAGTCAGTAAAAAGTAGGTAGGAGTATTTAAAACAAGAAAATGATAAGGGTGCCCATACTTATGCACCTGTCAAATTTTGTTTGAATGCAGATTGCACATGTTCTGCTAGTACAATAAACCTCATTTCAAGGCAGAAACATTACTGTGTCCAATAGTTATTAGATATATCAAACTGAAATAGCTTTTGCAAAAACACCAATTTTTATAAAACATTAAGCTTAAGATTAGTGTTGAGCGATATTGCTCGATATCTAAAAATATCGTATCGAAATTGTATCGCCGATATCACTAAATATCGGCGATATCCGATTCCGATACCGGAAGTCCAATGTAAGTCTATGGGAACAAAATATCGAAACTAAAAAAAACCTTTATTTCCTTGTAAACACTAAATAACACACATAGAATACATATATATATATATATATATATAATATATATACATGTCATTGTGACATATATATATACATATATGTATAGTTTATACACTTCTACATAGTAAAATATCCTCTGACTCTGATTCAATTGCCGGGTAAAGCCGGCTTCTGTGAAAAGACAGAAGCACCCGACATGAAATAACACTTGGTGTACATAGGGTTAACCATGTCTTTTCATGTCGTTTGCAATCTGATTTGCACAAACAATTACATCAGTCTATGTGTGCAAAATTTCACACCTGTAGGGGTTAATTAAAGGTGTAAATTCGTTGTAAAAAAAACGGACTTTTTTGCTACGAATTTACACCTTTAATTAACCCCTACAGGTGTGAAATTTTGCACACTTACACTCATGTAATTGTTTGTGCAAATCAGATATCAAACTACATGAAAAGACATGGTTAACTCTATGTAAACCAAGTGTCATTTCATGTCGGGTTCTGCATTTTCACAAAAGCCGGCAATTGAATTAGCGGCTATTATACTATGTAGAAGTGTATGAACTATAAATATAAATATATATATATATATGTGTCACAAATTTAATGACATGTATATATATATGAGGTGTAAAATTGCTGAAAAAAAATGCGTGGGCTCCCGCCCTATTTTCGCAACCAGACAGACAAAGCCAGTGAGTGGGGGCAGATAATAATAGCCCAGAGAGGGACCATTATTTTTGGCCCCCCCCCCGGCTACTAACATCTGCCCCCAGACACCCCAGAAAGGGCAAATCTCTAATTAGATTTGCCCTTTCTGGCACTTTGCCCGTCTATTCCCATTGCCCTGTAGCGGTGGCGAATGGGTTAATAAGGGGTTAAAATGACCTTGCAATTGAAAGGTCACTTTAAGCCAGGTTAATAATTGAGAGCTGTCAATTAGACAACTATCAATTATTAATCCTATTGTATGAAAGAAAAATTAAACACACACACTTTAATAAAAAAGAAGTTTAATGAAATAATCACACAGTTTTTGACCATATTTTATTTTCCTGCTAAAACCATTTCCTGTAATAAAAATAAAATAATAAAGCAAAATTATTCTTACCAATCCGATGCACAGTCAGGTCCCACGGTGTAATCCTTCAGAAAGGGTTAATGTTTACTGCAGGGACCGCAGTTAATGCTGCAGCCTCACAGTAAACCCCCAAATGAATGAGTTCCTCTCCTGGCTGACAGGAGAGGAAGTGGAAAGCTTAATTGATTGCTTTCCACTTTCACTTCAGGTCAGCCAGGGACACAATCAGTGACGTCAGAGGGAACTGGTTAACAAAAATAGGGGTTCCCTTTGAAAAAAAAATGGCGTGGGGTCCCCCTATTTTGTTAACCAGCCAGATGAAGCAGACCGCTGAGGCCTGGATTTTCAGGCTGTTAAGGAGCCAAGATCCATGGACCTTGCCAGCCTGATAATACCAGGCCACAGCAGTCTGCATATCTTGGCTGATTAACAAAAATAGGGGATCCCCTCGAAAAAAATTGGCGTGGGGTCCCCCCTATTTTTGTTAACCAGCCAGATGAAGCAGACCGCTGAGGCCTGGTTTTTCAGGCTGGTAAGGATCCAATATCCATGGACCTTGCAAGCCTGATAATACCAGGCCACAGCAGTCTGCTTAGCTTGGCTGGTTAACAAAAATAGGGGATCCCCTCGAAAAAAAAACGGCGTAGGGTCCCCCTATTTTTGTTAACCAGCCAAGTAAAATGCAGACTGCTGCGGCCTGGTATTAAAAGACTGTCAAGGCCCATGGATTTTGGCCCTCAACAGCCTGATAATACCAGGCTACAGCAGCCCCACATTTGGCGCATCAAAAGATGTGCCAATTGTGGCACTTTACCCGCTCTTCCCACTTGCCCTGTAGCGTGGCAAGCGGGGTAATAAGGGGTTAATGTCACCGTTGATTGCACGGTGACAATAAGCCCGGTTAATAATGGAGAGGCGTCAATAAGACACCGATCCATTATTAATCCCAAAGTTATTAAATGCATAAAAAAAAGACAAAGCAAGAAAAAAGTATTTTAATGAAATAAAAGAGACAACACAGTTTTCATTTCTTTTATTGTACTCTCATTCCTGCGACGCCATCGATCTCCTGTAAAAAAAGAAAAAAACAAACCAACAGTATACCACCTGTCCGACGCAGTCCATAGTAACGATTGTCCCACGACGATCCAGCTCTGCTACATCGCATAAGGAGCCTGTCATCCCGCGCAGCACAGCTGATTACCTGCTTCCCCGGCGGTGACGTCATCGGACTGACTGCTTTACGGCCAGGATTACCCAGCAGTCACTGCAGTTATCGCGAGAAACTGCATGTGACCGCCGGGAGAAGAGGATGGCGGCCATTAAGCAGTCCGGGATGTGACCGCCGGAGATCTTCTGCCGGTAAGTGCCGCTGACTCCTGACAGACCCGACCGACGGACACTGACAGTGACAGACCGACCGACGGACAACAGGGCAGTGACAAATCCGATTCCGGTATCCGATATGACGAAAATATCGAAACTAATTATCGAAAGGCCGATAGAGCTAATATCGGCCGATAGCCGATATTTGCATTATCGTATCGCTCAACACTACTTAAGATTAATAGGGGTGCCCAAACTTTTTCATATAACTGTACAGTCATGGCCAAAGATGTTGGCTTTTGGTAAACTTGAAATTGTTCCAGAAAATTAAGTGTTTCTACCAGAATTTTATTGCAATTGCACATGTTTTGTTATACACATGTTATACACAAAGAAAGAAAAAAGAAAAAATGGGCCAAACAAAACTGTTCCAAAATTTTGGTTAAACAATTTTGTTTCAAGCATGTGATGCTCACTCAAACTCACCTGTGGCAAGTAACAAGTGTGTTCAATATGAAAATCACACCTGAAACCAGATAAAAAGGGGGAAGTTGACTCAATATTTGCATTGTGTACCTGTGTGTGTGTACCTGCGGATTTAAGAACCAAAATTGTGATACAATATAAACTATCTCAGCATTACAGTTCCATCTCATTTGTCCATGGTGCGCAATATAATCAAGAAGTTTACAACCATGGCACTGTAGTTAATCTCCCTGGGTGTGGACGGCAGAGAAAATTTGATGAAAGTTTACAAGACAGGATGGTGGATAAGCAGCCCCAATCAAGTTTCAATGAAATTCAAGCTGTCCTGCAGGCCCAGGGTGCATCAGTGTTAGTGCAAACTATCCGTCAACATTTGAATGAAAAGAAACGCTATAGCAGGAGACTCAGGAGGACCCCACTGCTGACACGGAGATATAAAAAAGCTGGACGGCAGTTTGCCAAAATGTACATGAGTAAACCAAAATCCTTTAGGGAAAGCATCTTGTGGACAGATGAGACTAAAGTAGAGCTTTTTGGTAAAAACACATCATTTTACTGTTTATCGAAAACGGAATGAGGCCTACACAGAAAAGAACATAGTACCTACAGTCAAATATGAAGGAGGTTCAAAGATGCTTTGGGGTTATTTTGCTGCCTTTCTCACTGGGTGCCTTGATTGTGTGCAAGGCATCATGAAATCTGAAGATTATGATTAAGGATTTTGGGTCTCATTGCAGTGCCCATTGTCAGAAAGCTGGGTTTGCATCCTACGTCATGGGTCTTCAAGCAGGAAAGTAACCCCAAACATACAGCACCCAGATCTGGATGGAAACAAAGTAAACAAAGTGCTGGAGACTTCTAAAGTTGCCAGCAATACGATCTAAATCCCTTTGAACACCTGTAGCGAGATCTTAAAATTGCTGTTGGGAGAAGGCACCCTACTAATATGAGAGACATGGAGAAGTTTGCAAAAGAACAGTGGTCCAAAATTCCAGTTGAGGTATAAGAAGCTTGTTGATGGTTATAGGGACCAATTGATTGCAGTCATTTATTCCAAAGATTGTGGAAAAAAATATTAAGTTGAGGCTGCCAACAAATTTGTCCGACCCATTTTTGGGGGTTTGTGTGAAACTTACTTTTTTTTTCCCTCTGTATTTCTGTATTCTTCCAATACACACAAAGGAAATAAACATGTAAAACAAAAGATGTGTAATTGCACTAATTTTCTGGGACAATTTCAAGGGTGCCAACACTTTCGTTCATGACTGTATATGTATACAACTATTGTAGGGATTCAGTCTCTCAGATAGGAAATATGTAGCGTTCACACAAGCAATGGGGTTTGGTCCAGGCAGGTGCAGTTTTATTGCTTTCATAAAACTCCAAGGAATTCAAAACCAAAAACAGCCTCTTTTGGGCTTAAAGGTATAATAGCAAATAAACAGTTCATTTAGCAGGGCACATGACAGTGCAGGCTCACCTGAACATATTACAGTCATTTCTCCTGGAGCAAACTTTGTGTACAGAAGAAGCACAATCATCGCCATCATCTTCCAGCGCCAAACAGAAGTATTCAACTCCAGACACAGTTCACACTGAACAAGCTGCAGCTTCCATATGGTTCTCTACAGCTACCGCAAGCAGATTTCTCAGATTTCCTAACTGAGCCTGCATTCTTCATTTAGAGAGAGACGCCAGCACGTCTCTCTCTCAGCTACAGCTTACATTTTGGCTGGTCACTCACTAGCAGCAGCTCACTCAACTCTGCTAGGCAGGTGCATCTAATCAAATCCTGCAGAGCTACGATTTAACACTGTCTTACCTGGCTTTGCTACAATATATACGCATATACTCCTCAACATCTCAATTGCAACAACAGGAAGGAAAAGTCATGGACTTATGAAAATCATGCTGAATGAACTTCATCACACAATCAAAATCAAAATTATCAAAATTCACTGCTTGCCACTCCTTTTTCAATTGCCAACCAGATGTGCTCAACAGGAGACAAGTCTGGAGATGCTGCAGACCATGGCAGCACATTTAGGCCACACAAGCTGCTTAATGTGGACATAGATCCTCATTCCAGTGAGGTGTCACTTACTGGGCTGTTTGCTGTAGTCTTTATAAAATCACTGTTTTGTCAGCTGGAGCTTATATCACTAGAGGACTACTTAGCCTGCTGCCAGGTATTCTAACCACAACCCCACCACTGATTGGCAGCTTTCTGCTTATGCACAGTGTACACAGAAAGCAGCCAATCAGGGGCATGGGCGGAGTTATACAGGGATCAGCATTCAGAGAACTCTTAGATATGCAGCAGGTAAAACAGTTATTAATCAAAAATGCTGAACCCAGTAAAGTTAGTGACACATCACTGGAATGAGGGTCTCTTTCCTCTACATTTTACTGCTCTCAGACTGGTTGGCATAACCCTGGTGGCAGATTCCCTTTAAACTTCTGATCGTTCTAATCTCCCTTCAGATAAGCTTCTACCTGAGGAATCTGGCAACAACTTATTTTCCTTTTCTCATATAAACACATTCACACTTGGCCAAACCCTATATGCATGAGTCCAGATGGATCGGGAGAGAAAATGATTGGCTGAATGAGCGGTAGCCCGTTAGCTAGCTTATGTGTCTGGCCAGGTTTACAGTAGAAATACCCTAGCTCAGAAAGTGTAGTTCTTTTTGGCTCGGAGACAGTTATAGTGAGACATATTGATATATGTTTCTCCTAAGTATTTTTTATATACCTACAGAGCGCTTAGTAAAGGAAGGTTTTGTAATTGATTTTTGCAGAAATCCTGAATTCTTAATCCATGTCTTCCTGTTCGGCAGGATATGATTCAGCCTCTGGGTTTCCTGCATTTTACTGCTTATTTTGTTTCCCATTCTCCTCTGTCCTTCATAATTTGGAGACATATACTGTAGCTGTCACCTGAATCCTTTAATCATATCATATACGCCGTAATATTTGTTTTTTTTTATATTTCTTTTCTTGACCAGTAGGTGATTACCATAGAGCATGTGTATGAGTAGATGGCGCATGCTTTATGAGTAGAACATGCCGGGGTCCCTGAACATGGTTTCTTATACAAAAATAAATAAAAAAGAGATGTGGTGAATACGGCCACCAATGATGGAGGGAGAGACATATTTATGAAAATGATAAATACATTTTTACTTTTTCAAAATGATGTAGCCAGATTTTCCCATTCTGGCCCTTTTTTTTTCTTCCTGTTCACGTGTCCTATTTGTGGTCAGAAATTCTAAAGATGTCTTCTTGAGTGAGCCTATGTATTAGGCCGGTGTCACATTTACGTGTGTGATGCGAGAAACTCGCACGAGTCTCTCACATCAACACCCGTCAGTGCCACCGCCACTCCGACCGGAGTGTGCGGCTGCAGAGAAATGCATGCAGCCTCACGCTCCTGTCCGAGTGCTGGCGGTGGCAGTGGCGGGTGTTGATGCGAGAGACTCGTGCGAGTTTCTCGCATCACACACGCAAATGTGACACCGGCCTTAGTTTGGTTGTCTTAGTACTACTCCAGCTCTTTTGCTTAAATAGCACAATAGTTATCCATAAAGGTCATTTCGAGCCTACTCCTCGCTCATGCATGGGTTATTATGAGTAATTGTAGACTACACTTTGTGTAAATAATTTTGTTGGGTCAATCAATATACACAAAACCATTCAATTTTATGTATGACCTGAGCTGTTTTCCCAAGGTCAGAGAGGACTGGGGTGATCCTTTGACATGCGTGCCAGTCATGCGCGCTAATGCTGCCTCCAGCACTTTAGGCTCACATGTCTAATTTATGCTCACATTGGTCTGATTTTCCTTTGAGTCTTTCATTAAAAACACATGTCCTCCTAGCCAATATAATGCAAGCCTGTTAAAATTAAAAAATAATCAAAAGAAGGACACTCTTCTTTAGAACTCAGCAGGAAAAAAAAACTACGGTAATCAAGTTCTGATCACCACGTAATGACATTTAAAAAATGTTTCATTCTTTCATTATTCAATGATTTTATTTTTGGGTTTTATATTTGTTCTATTGTTGGTAGTTGACAGTATTTAAATTGCTACAATGTGTTTCCATCATATATGTGAAGATATAACTAATCATTAAAGACCTCCAATACTGTTTTGAGATATTGGAATAAATTGAAGAAACATTTGAAGTTTTCGTGAATGCGGTCTGGGCATTGAGACTCTTGTTGTTTCAGGAAATTTACATGTAAATTTGCAGCAATGATCAGACTCAGACCCTTTTTTTTTGTATAGAAGCATCTAATGAGCGTGTGCAAAGGTCATTGTGCAGCAAGGAGGGCAGGTCAACTGTGACATCATGTATTGTGAATGGAGGAACCTGTCTTATCATATGTAAAGAGAGGTGTTAATCTGTCAATGGAATTTGGCCTCTGCTGATAAGGAAAGTGCTGAAAACTCTTCCTGAAACTACAAGAAAAATGAGTCTAAAATTTTACCAGTGCCCACTGTGAAAATTGCAAAATTACTAATTAATGAAGATTGTGATAATGAAAAAAATGCCACCGATCGACAAATCTAATATAGAATAGAGACAAAGTATTACTTTGTTGTTTTTTCTCATAAAGGGGGTTTATTAGCTCCTATTATGTCTAGTTTAATAAAAACTTGTATTCCCCATAAATAACAATTCTGGAGCGACTTTTCTTATAACAAAGCATTTTGCTGTTCCTTTGCGTGTCCCTACACACTGACATTGACCAATCAGCACTGACAAGGATCAAGCTTTATAGCGAATAATAAAGGAAAAGGTAACGCCCAGTTGTCACTTTATTCACATAACTCTAAGAGGAATAACAGAGAATAACACAATTTAGCGTTTTAGCTAATGATGTTCCAGAATTACCGTATTATACTATAGGTCTAGGACATTACAAACAGGAGGACTGAAAGGTCCAAGAAATGTAGTATATTAGTGGTGTATCGGGTAGGCTGTACTCTGTTTCCTAGACTTGGATATGAATAAAAATCAATATTGCTGGCAGGTTGGAACTTAATTGCAAGAAAAAAGGTTTAAGATGTTTTTTGTACAAAAATGCTGTTGTACATCATAAAACCAGCCATGACAATATTTTGACCAAATCTCAGGAAATATACTTCAAAGATATGTTAATGCATAGCAGATTTTCTGCATTTTTCATAGAATGTCATCTGCATATCTGCAGCCAAATCTTATGGCAAAATTTTGCTGTGGATTGGCGTCACTCTTTGCATTACAAAGGGTGAGATCCACAATGAATTCCAAACAAAGAGTTAACTCATCGTGAACTTTAAGATCTGCACCATGTATCGATTTCCATACATTAAAGTTTGAGCAATGTGTATGTGCAAGAGATTTATGGCAGGTTTATCCAATCAGCTGGTATTATGGATTTTCTGCACACAAAATCGCATGGAAAATCTGCTGCAAATACGCATCGTAAAATGCGGCTTTTCCGTTTCCACAGCAAAATCAAAATGCGTAATCTGATTTGGCTGTGGATTCACTATGTGCATTGCAAATCAGGAATAAAAATCAGCAAAAACAAATGGCGCAATGTGTAGATTGGATAAAGTCCTCTTTCATTATTCCTGTTTATGTCATTTTGATCCAATCAGTTCTCAATACCATTGCGGAGCTCGGCGACTGACAACGTTCTGCTGAAAAGGAGCCAAGTTTTCCCTGCTTTTTCTTTAGTTTTTGCTTCTGAGTACACCCATTCACTGCATTGGCGAGCATCAATCATTACACGAACTCTATGGGATTTGATGCAATAACATGGGCACCATCTGGTATATAATTATATACTATTTACACATCTGGCAAAAGTTAAACACTTTTTTTCTCTATATTGATTTTGGCACTTATGATATTTCACTTTTTTTGGAGGAAACAAATTGCATATGAGACTTTATTTAGGGGAATAGAGGAGAATGAGGATGTGAATGTCTGGCTCAGCTCCGACTAGCCACCCTGACTTAATATTTGTCCAAGATTTCAAAAAAAAAAAAAAGTAATTTTTATTTCCAGAAACGGCTTTACTGTTGTTGGGTTGCGTCCACCGTTACGACCCAGTTGTACTTCCAGACACAACACACGAACAAAAGTTGCACTGTTCCTACAAAAAGAAACAAAGCTAACCCATTAAATCCATCATTGTAATTGAATATCTTTAAGTAGACGTTGCAAAAAAATAAGCTTATTTGCAATGTACTTGCTGGTTAAATTTGCCATCAATCACCCAATTTTTCACTTTCATTTAATTGATTCCGGCTCCTAGTGAAGTGGACAGGCTGCTGCTGTAAAGGAGCAGGTGGTCGAACATGTGCATTGGTCTTTCCTACTGTGCTTGTAAGCGCTGCACTGAGACCGGCCTGCACCACTGGTGCACACGGCAATATCCTAATCCCAGCCACCACTCTCCAGCTTCTGAGGCTGGCAGCTAGATGAATCGTTACTCAAGGAGGAGCGCCCGGCCTTCTTAAGGACATGAGAACATCCCTTTAAATTTTAGTTGATATACTGTTTGTAAATGTAATTTTTTATTATATGATCCTATCGAAAAGAAAGAAGTCAATGCCCAACTAACTGGGTTTAGTGGTTGGAAGATAGGCACCTAACTTAATATTATTTTTTTTTAAAAAATGTAAAATTGTGCTTTGTCAGGATTTCAATCTTCCAGGAGAACCTGACAATTTCCTTAGGAATGACTGGCAGTGTAGGGTGCATGTGGTGCTTCTTCATCTATAATGATTCCTCCCTCTCATCCATTTAGACACATTTTTGGGGGGATGAATGGATTCGGCTTGGTGGCTTCAACTTCCTCAAACTTTATCTGAATCTTAGGTTATGTAAAATACATATAGTAGATATGTGAAAATCTCAGTGCACACTATTTGCAGATGCTTGTCATGAAAATTAGCATCTGTGTAGGCCTAAAGTACGGTCTTCTTTTACTTTATTGCATCTGTTAGATGCTGACAAAGGTAACTATCTGTGACTTTCTACCCGTTCACTAATGCAATAAATATGTAGGTTCAATAAATATGAGCATGCGTGCTTATGATGAAGTGTTGGGGGGAATAGTTAGTTTATGTGAATGGATACTAAAGATAGGGTTGAACTTAGTGGCTATATACAGATGTTGTTTCCTGAAACAACAGGAAGGTGTAATCTAAAAAAGCCCCAGTATCAGGTACAGACTGAGAGTGAAATTCAGCCCTGGCATTTGAAATTACACAGGCCCATGCTGTCACTTTCCCCAAGCACAAGATGGGATATATTATTAATATTACCCTGGATGGAGGAAAGCAAGATTTACTACAAGAGCAATATTTCTAATGATACCCATGACCTGCTCGGGTAAGTGACGGAGTCAATGACTTTGTGCTTCGTCAAAGCTCTTACCAGTATGGGTATCTTGAGAACACCAATTCTGTTAACAACATATCAGCCAATCGGCCCACTACCAGACAGGCCCTTCTGGCTTTTGCCAGAATCGCCAGATGGCCAGTCTGGCCCTGTCCAGTAGCCAGTGTGAAAATTTAAAGATTTATTTTTTTTATTTTTAATACAAAATGTGATATGTAAGAAAAATACAAAAAATAAAAAGTAATTTAACACAAAAAACCCTAATTTAAACAAAATGCCATTTTTTATTACAGGTTCCTTTTAACTTAATTCTTAAAGAATAGGTTAGCAAGTTACTGGGCCATCTCTAGGTGAATAAAGAACATTGTATTTTTAGCTATGTATGTAGTAGAATATAAATCGCAGTCTTCTTTAGAGAAGGAAACAGATGGATTTACTTATTTTAGGCAATGCCAACATGTTTCACTTTTATAAACTTGAAGCTGAATATGTTCCCCACACTTTCTGTGTATGAGTATTACCATTAGGAATGTGTAGAAGCGTCCAAAACCACAGTGCTGATTGGCTGTTACCCCAGAATAGTTTGTGGACCTTGTCCTAAAATAGTTTACAGGTACTGTCGTTCCACCTGAATGGGGCCATTGACCGGCATGTTTTCTTTTACTCTAAAAATAGGCTACTTCAGTCACTGCGGAACATCTGTGTCAGAGAAGACGTACCCACAGTAAGCTTGTTATTCCAGCGTAAGCAGCAAAGTTTATAATGATCAACCCGGAGTTTATTCGACAAATAAACATAAAAGCTGGAGCAGCTTCACAAAGACACAATGTGAAGGCGGCAGGAGCAACCCAGGGCCTTGCTCTTGAAGTCACTGTGTTAACACAACAAATCAGTTCCAGAAATATAGTGACCTCAGCATTTGTAGCTTGATCTCCCCAGGACAGAAATGATTTTTTTTTGCAATGATCAACAAAATGGCAAAAATAACTTACATTTATTGTAGTTATTAAAATGAATGTCCACTTTTGAAAACCATTACAAAGCTAATATAGTAAATAGCTCCATCAACACTTTTGTAGGCAGTAGAGATATATTTTTCCATGATTCCAAGCTAACTTATAGGGGTATTCCCATCTCATATATTTATGGCATATTTATAGGATATAGTATAAATGTATTGTAGATCCAGGTTTTACTAATGTGACTATCTTAAATTCTGACATGCTCTATACATATCCAGCGGAAGTGTATATTGCATAAATGGAGCGGGCTCAGGGCCTGATCACGCACTGTTCAGCATTGTGTTTTACAGTGGACACTTAAGGCTACTTTCACACATCAGGTTTTTACAATCAGGCACAATCCGTCAAAGTTGAAAAAAGACGGATCCAGCGCAGATTGTAAAAAAGTGACGCGACCGTGATGAACTTTTGAACCTTGAGAAATGCAGCCCTGGAGAGGAGAGAGAGATAAAGAGAGATCTCTAGGCATGCTCAGAGTGGAAAAAACGGAATCCGGTGACCGGAACCGTCTTTTGCCTGATCCGGCGCCAATAGACTTCCATTGTAGCAAAAAGCTGTCCAGTTTTTTGCCACATACAAAAAACGTTCATAGAGACGTTTTTTCCAGACGCCGGAATTAAAATTTTTGCCGGATCCGTCAAAAACCGGAAGAAACGGGAGGCCATGCGGCGCGATCCGGCACTAATACAAGTCAATGAGGAAAAACCCGGATCCGGCGGCAGATTTCCCGTATCCGGTTATTCAAAAAATTGCCGGATCGTGCCTGACGGAAAAAACTGATGTGTGAATGTAGCCTAAGTCTAAAGGTTGGGACCAGATCTAGCTCTGGTGGCAGGTGTTGTACCTCTTAGATGCTGTTGTAAGTCATGACAGCTGCATTTAAGAGGTTGGGAATAGGGAAGGTGTCCCTTCTGATGCCTATTAATACCCAGCAGGTTCAAGTCCCTTAGTGGGACTAATAAAAAATGAAAAATATTTAAAATATATCTAAAAGTGTTAATATCATCCCCTTTTTCCCAGAGTGTAAATAAAATGAAAAAAAAACATATTTGGTATTTCAAGCAAACTCCCAGGTAAATCAGGAAACACCTTTCCAGGACTCCCTTCAATATGTTCCTTTCCTGGCCATCTAACTGTGCTGACTTTCCGCCCTTCCTTCCTGTTCAGCACCTCACTGTCAGTGTCCCAAGCCAGTAGCCGCTGAATTTGTCGGGCGACGTTCTCTAAGTCCCCTTGCTCCCTTATGGCTACCTTTTCGGACAAGATAACTGTGGCTTGTAGCTGAAGCACCTAAAGGTGCCCCTGCCTCCGGCTTCCTAGCTGAGTCTGATGATTTCTCCACTAGTGTCGGGGGCCGGTACCCCACTGCGACCTGGTCCCTCCACTATTGGATCGGGCCCCACGGATGGACTACTCACTATCCGTGCCCCTAGGACCTCTTCTATCCTTCCGGAAGCTTCTTTCTGCCTCGTGCTTAACTCTTTCTCCATCTGAGGACAAGCTCCTTACAGCTTGAGCTCCCCTCCTATTCTGACTCTACAGTCTCCTCCCCGCTCTCTAAGCTCCACACCCTTCCTTCTACTTTCTCCACCCACTCCCCAACACCCTTTACTACCCAGCCTGGGATGAGACCATCCTCCCATAGGGTACATCCAGAGTGCCCTACTGCTATAGTCTGTGTTGGGTGCAGGTGTTAGAGTCCTGGGTGGTGCTCCCTCCTTACCTGAGAGTGGGGTACCACACCTTTGGATGAGGTGCAGTACCTCTGTGGCGACCGGACCCTCAGGGGCGCCACATAATGAATACCAAAAAGGTTACATTGGTAAAGAATTCAGAATAATGAGATGGATATCTCTTAGGTCTCTTGGTGAGGACAGGGTTAAGTTTCAGAGTCCTCAGCATCTTTTATATATATTCCATAATTTGCTGAAAGGAGCAGAACATTGGAATCATCAGTTGAGCGTCACATGCGGTCTCATGATGCAGAGTTTATTGCTCTCTTGGTGGTTCTGTGCACTTGGATGTTTGTTTCTCTCTCCATACTGCAGGAACAATTTTATACTACTGTCCTGGATCTCAGTGAAAAGAATGTGACCTGAGATGTACAGTTTATAATTTAGGGAGAAAGTTGGATGAAGCCCAGTGCAAATTAGTGGGAGACAAGGAAAATCACTCATTACATTACCACAGGCCTTAAATGAAGTTTAAGAGCTAAAACAAGACCATGAATTATCTGGTCTGTGTTTATGAAGGATCAGCAGATACCTTCTCTAAGTAATGTTCTCTCTATCCCTGCTCAGTCTCAGACACATGTTTTGTTTGCGACCAAGTGAAGAACAGTGACTATATCCATCTGTTGTATCCAGCTGCCTGGTATGTGGCTTGTACAATATAGCTGTAGACATGGCCTTATGCTCGGTTAACCTGTTCAATGCACTGTTCTAAAAGGGCATGAACATTAACGGGTTAAATTGGGAAAATAATATTTAGAGTTGCAGAAATCTGTTATAAACAATTATAAAACCAATTTTATCATTACTTTGCTTCAGCCACATTCCCCAGTTATTGAAACCATGACTTGGAAATCCAGACAACCCACAAGGCTTATTATTTTCATGGCAGATCATCTTAGACAATTATAAGCACACTAGAGAGTGGCCCGATCCTAACGCATCGGGTATTCTAGAATATGTATGCGGCCGACAGTGCGCGACTAAGCAGCGAAGCAGTATTTAAATGGATTGTGCACTACTTTAAATTAACACCCCAATGTATCCCCCCGGGGCCCCTAATGAATTTTGTAATTACGTCATCAGCGACGCGGGATTTCCTGGACAGGACAGACAGACAGACAGATGGGATAAGACGATTATATATATATTAGATTGCACATGCCCTATAAAGCAGCGATATCATGGGCACATACCCTAAGTGGTTAAAAGACGCTGAAAAGACTGAACATGTGAACAGCAAGCCGATGATACATACAAATGCACCTGCTCAGTCTTTTGAGCGCTCTCCTGGCACTTCTAGAGCAGAATCCTCCTGATAAAGCTGTGATGTGCCCCTACCAGCACCACCTCTGCCCTGCAGTGACATCTTATTTGCACACTCGACCTTTGCACTCTAGTTGTATACATATATAATGTGCTGATAAGACCCGGCCCTGCTCTCATTCTGACTGGGAGACAGAAGGGTTAAAGCTTGCGCACATCACCAAGCCCGCTGCCGTGATTTGCATGGAGACCACGCTCCCTGGTGACGTTGCGGAGCAGCCAGTGTGTGCATTCTGTATGGGCAAAAGCGACGTGTTACGCAGGAGGCTCAGAGGCCAGCAGCGGTGCCTGTGTACGCAGGTGTGCGGACCTGAGCCGGCTCCCGGCATGCCGGAGCTCGGGGACATGGAGTGCGGTCGGTGAGCGGTCACCTCGTGTGTGGGGGCGCCTCTTCTCATCTCTGCAGCATGACCACCCAGCAGCACGGTGCCAGCGAGCCCCTGGACCTCCAGCATCATCCCCCGGGTTACTCAATGGCTGCGTCCCGCTGTTGCATCAGGTGGCTGGCCACATGTTATGCAAGGATAAAGTTGCTGTGTATTGCCGAGGGCCTCTATTTTACAGCAGCACTGTGGGGATCACATGGGCAGCTTTCACAGTGATTTCAATCCCGTGGCGCTGATTGGCCGCAGCCGGACCAATCAGCAATGTGGGATTTCCTTGACATACAGACAGCATAAGGCAATTATATATATTAGATTGTGACTAGTATGTGGCTACAAGGTTCGTAAAATGGTTAGATTTAGTAATTTTGGGTCTCCAAGGTGAAACTCTCGTAGGTGTCTTACTCATCTATGACCACCATTACTCTCATTTCCTTTTTTGATTTTGACTTTTTACTGATCTCTTATGTTGGTTTCCAAAGGACTTCCTCTCCGACTACCTGATAGTTATATGGGCCACTAGCATTGTGCGGGTTGAGTTATGGGTTATATCTATACTCTCCTTGTGGGATTTCTCTAGCTTTGCATGGAATCCTCCTAAACTATAAAAAGATACATACATTTACAAAATTAGCCCTTCTGAGTTCATACAATCAATTGTGACCCCCACAGAGTGATGTGACTGGTAGCAATATATTTATATTCTATGTAAAATTAATGTGCATAGAACAGTTAGCATGCTACCTGGTAAATATATGTGAGGTTCAGTTTTGTTGGCAGAACTTTTTACAAGTGACCTGCGTTGTTCAAGGTGATCTGATGTAGCATACATGACTCAAGGAAAATGCTGCCAAGTAATGAGCAAGGAGTTCGGTAGCTGAGGAATTTCCAGAGTAATTAGATTAAAAATCTTTTTGCTTTTAAATAGTGATGGTTTGGTTGACCGTTTGGCCACCGCTATCTCTCCTCACTCTCCTATACATTGGGAACTCTCACTCTGCTGAACGCTCCTGTGTTCTCTATGAGAGAACTGCTGCCAGACATGTCTGGCGGTGGCTTATCTCAGAGAGACAAAAAGTATCGGCAGTCCAAAATCAGAACATGCCAGATCCTCAACTCCTCAACAATCATCTATCGCGGGCTCACATACACATTAGACTGTCAGGTGAACCCATTGATATGGATGCGTTTTTCCCAACATTAGTCTAATATATTCGGGGGCAGTAATCTCTGTTCTATGTTGATAGAATTATTTTAGACCACTTTAATCAGAAAGTTATGCATATCCTGTTGCTCAAGGGCTATCAGTATATGAATGGTAACATAAGTCATTTTTGTTTTGGAATTTTCTATTAAATGTGGTAAACCGTAGGAACAATGAGAAAGCAATTTTCATTATTATGCTGGCAGATGGTCACATTGTGCTACTTCTCAGGGGCTTAGCTGACCTCAGTTTTGCGCTAGGATCTCTACCTTATAAACATTTCATTCCGGTGTACAGAATACTAAGAAAGTTGTCAAGAAAGGAAATGATCTTGCAGGCCATGGAGCACTGTCTTTGGTGACCCAGTCCCAGTCACTAGACTTGCTGAAGGTGTTATTTAGGCCTGAGCTAAATTTCTGCAGTCATTCTGTGTGACTGCAGATTGGCAAGTCCTGACGGTATGCATTATGCACATATTCCCGAAGTTGTCAGATCTTGTGGGTGGGGTTTTAAGCTCCAGACAAAATGCAATCTATCTACCTGATGCAACTTTAGGAAAAACAGGTGAGAATCTAGCAGGCACGTAACCTTCTGTTGTGTTTTAGAAAGCTAACAAAATCTATGCGATTTCAGAAATCTCGTGCACTCGCTTCTGTTTTTTTAACAAACTGAATTTGAGCATTGCAGCGTTTTTGAAACCTGCAGCATTTTTTCACCCATAGAAAGTAATTAAAATGCAAAAATTCAGCAAATAGGTTTTGCTGTGTTTTTTTGCAGCAATATTAGCTAAATTTTTGGTCAATAAAACTTTTTTAAACATTTACTGTAGACAAAGCACACATGTAAGGCCTGTTTCACACTTCAGTTTTCTGGCAACAGTCAAAATCCGTCGTTAGCAGAAAAAAACGGATCCGACGGATTTGCCTGGCGGATCCGTTTTTTACCCATAGACTTGTATTAGCGACAGATTACGACGGGTGGCCTTGCGTTTTGTCCGACTTGCGATGGATCCGTCATAAAATTGCTGTTCGTCGGCCGGAAAAAACGTCTATATGAACGTTTTTTGTCTGCGTCAAAAAGACGGACGGTGACAGATCCGTCACCGTCCATCGTCTGCTAGAATGGACGCCTATGTGCGACGGATGCGTCACCGTCTGTCACATGACGGAATCCAGTGACTGATTTTGTTTTATTAAACTGAGCATGCCCGAAAGAATTCCCATTCCTTAAATTTAACCCCAAAATCCGTTCTGGCACAGAAAATAATATCACTCTCTCTCTCCAGAAGCGCATGGCACCAAGTTCACCTCACCAGCCTTGATGGATCCGTCAAAAAAACAGGATCCTTTGCATCAGTTTTTTACAATCTGCACAGGATCCATTTTTTTCCAACTTTGACGGATTGTGACTGATTCTAAAAAACTGAAGTGTGAAACAGGCCTAATCTGCACCAAAAAAACTGTTCCACAAATGCAGCAAAAATGCAGCAATACCTGAATGCAGAGATTTTATTGCCAGGAGAGCAGGTTTTGGCTGCAGAAAAAAATGTTGCGAAAAACGCTGCATGTGAACATAACCCAAGTGTTACTAAACTCTAAACCACATTTGACCCCTTAGTGATAGCATTTTTGTTGACTGAAACTTACAGGGGAGCTTTATAATAATATTTTTCGATCGCGTAGTATTCTGATGATGTAACCCTACAATCTGATTGTAACACGATGACTCCTAGTTGAAACTCAATAAAATTAATGAAATAAAACAAAACTCAGCATGTTGGGAAGTTTCATGCGTACAAGTGCCTAAAGGCTTCTAGAGTAACAGGAACCTGTGTTATTTTCAGGTATAAAATAATCACATGGGAATGTACAGACGTCTAGACAAAATTCACTCCTTTTTAGTTTACTCATTTTTACTTTACGCACTCTATACAAAGCTGTAAAGTATGCCAAATTAATCTCGCAGTATTCCAAGGCAGAGACTAATCTTTTTATGCGTGGCTGTTTTGTCAATCACATGAGGAATTAAAAAAACAACCTATCATATGATTAGTTGTGGAACACAACTCCCCCAGCCAATCGACACCGGTACAATTTGCTTCGATAGCTAAAGATATTTTGGTGTCCTTGTCAAAATTTTAGTGCATATTTGTCCACGTCTAAGAATTTACCGTACTTCACAGGGAAAGTAGATGCCTCAGAGGCCCCATAACAGTATTGCCACAGTGCCCCAAAAATAGTGACTGCCACAATTCCACATAACACAATATTACCATATAAATGCCTCACAGTGTTGTCCCAAAAAGAAACACTATACACCCTGTGCTTTAAATGTACACTGTACTTTCAACATACTTTTCATAAATCAATAGTACAACCAAAAATAAGAAACTTTGTAATGTATCTTGTTAGAGAAATCTGCTTCATTCTCTTCCTATGAGCCACTTCTTCTCAGCCAATGCTCCCCTGTCTCTTGAACTGACCATTCCCTCATCTCAACTCTGTCTTGCTCAAGATAAGACAGACTGCCTGGACAATGAAGTATCAGGTTGCACAGCCCATTATACTTTATAGCAAGCGGAGGGAGTGGGGTAATAAAACAGGCATAGACACAGGCAGACATAAGACACAGGCAAACATAGATTGTGCTGAGTTTTCTAACAAGTCTTTTCCCTCACCCAAAGCTGGATTCATAGCTACACAGATTGCTACTGATATATAATTTCCTCCATGCTGCTTCTATCAGTGTGCTGCTAAAGGAATGAAGAGCAGAAATTCCTCTCTGTGTGCTGTGCTATGTGTGGAAAAGATCAGCAGTCAGTCTCATCAACTCAAAATCAAATGAAAATTACGAGATAGAGCCCGTAGAGTGGAAAACTGGTGAAAATTCAGGCTACAAGTCATATAATGGCAAGATGTAGTGTTATTCCTCATGTACACACAAAATAGCTTATTTTGATATGTCACTTGAATGTACTTACCCTTTAAATGGGTTGGCCACTTTCTCTTTTTGGTGCAGCTTTCTCCACAAACTAACCAGCACTTCTGTTCAGGCTGCTGGTTGTGGAGTGCATGGCCAGACAAGTCCATCAGCCTCCTTCAATAGCAAAGCAGCATTCCCATGTGAGGTGTTTTACAAATGGAGGAGGCAGATGGACTGGTGCTGGTCATCTTGTGAGGAAAACTGCTTTAAAGGAAATCTGTCAGCAGGTTTTTGCTATGTAATCTGAAGACAGCATAATGTAGGGGTTAAAACACTGAATTCAGCGATGTGTCACTGATCAAGCTACATGCTGTTGTTTAATTACATTGAAGGTTTGTTACTGGGACATTATCATGCTGCAGCAGCACATGAAACCTAGTCTGACTCTGCCCTTCCTGTGATAAGCAGCTCACTGTCAATAGATGCTACATCTAAAAACACTGATTGTGTCACAAATGTTGCACCCCGTAAGCTAAGTGATAGATTGTTGAAATCGGAGTGTCTTTTCCTACATTATGCTAATCTCAGATGAGGTAACAAAAACCTGATGACAGATTCCCTTTAACAAGAGAATTTAGCCATCCCCTTTAATGAAAAACTTGTCATAGTAGCCATCCCCTTTAATGGAAAAAACTGGACATAATGGGGGAATGCTATGTGGAACAATAATCAGAAGGTAGACTTTCAGTATTGCCTGCTTCCCTGTATTTATTTCATGTGAATAGTGTGGACAGGATCCTTTAAAGTAATTATTTAGCAGTGCTGATGCAGACATATGCAACGTGTAAATGAGATGTAGTATCTGCCTGTAAAATTATACAACGAGCCGGAAGGAAAAGAGCGCGCGTCATGTGTCTACTGATGTGAGACTGTTTAGTAATATGTCTGATCTTTCATCACACAGGATGAAACATGTGTCCTTTGTATATAGTGATTGAGGAGTGCACAGACAAGTGCTGAAATGTACAGTAATCTAAACACTTTGTCATATGGCCCTTCCACGGGCACTCAATCTCACTTTTTATTGGCGGACTTTCACTGACTCGTAGTGAAATCCTTTTATGTTACATGCCCTAACCAGGGGGACCATATGTAGGTATGTCTAGGGGAAAAAGTGTATAAATATGTTTAAAGATTGCGCATGTTAAATTATCAGTCTACCGTATCCCACAATTGTGTTTGGGTCTAAAGATATGTCCCCTCAATCATTCCCTTCATACCTATGGCACCCTCTTACTCTGCCTACTCACATGTCCCAGCCATGAAACCAGTCCAGTAGTTGCCTGTCCTTGTTCCAGGTTATTTTGTAGGGCTTGTTGTTTGTTTGTTTTTATTGCTTTGGTCTTGTTTTGGTCAATTAATATTTTTATGTAAAATGTAGAATAATAACTTTTCTTCTGTGTAATATTACTGGATCTAGATTAAAAGTTGTACTGATTTATTAGACTGTCACACAAAGTGTAAAAAGCGTATTTCCTAGGACCAAGAGGCTTCCGAAGGACAGTGTGTTCTTCTCGTAAGCTGATGTCTATAGAGAATGGGCAACGTCCAATGATCTACATCAATGATTACTTCAGGGGTTGACATAGCATTGGTGCAACCTATGCAGCCGTACTTGGGCCCAGAGGGTAAGGTGTCACATTCACTCCTCCAAAGCAGGTGGAATTGTGCATTATGATGAGCTACTGGGCCCATATACTGCTCTGGAACAGGGGCCCTTTTCTGCCTATATCTGCCAGGGGATTACTTTATATATGGTGTTCATGTGGTTGTTTTACAGACATCATTTATTTAGGGTAACAACTAAAATGGGCCAGCGTTAGCCTCTGTTCTTTCATAGCATCTGCAGTCTCTTACTGGCTGACCCGACGAGATTCAACTCCAGTTACAGTAAGTATAGTGGAGGTTCTGGGCATTCAATCTGAAATGTTAAACTCTGGAAAATTTTGAATGTGGTTTGGACTGGGCAGAAGATATTTTAAAAATAGCAAGACATATTTGTTGATGCTCGCTAGTCTCACATCAAAGCACATAAGAGCTAACAGTCAGATGATGGAATTAGGAGAAACCCGAGTAAAATGGAAAAGCGTCCTCCCTCAGCAGAAAATTGTTAGAAAGGGAAAAAATCACAGTCTCATTGTAAATGTCACATGTAACGGGCAGGTTTGCTATGTGTCGTGCACAGATGTGTTTATGCGAAGTTGCCGGTCTGACATGAGCTCCAGCACCATCTGTGGTCAGGGAATGTCTTTGATATGCTTTGAGCCTGTAAATGTTGTAGGCAAATTCTCAGCCATTGAAGGTCTTCTTCTGCCGTTGCCTAATTCTAAACAGGACTTAGAGTATACTTTTAGGAATATACAAAACATTTTTCTCCTCTTCACATACATACATTAAAGCCCTGATTTATCACTAAAATTCTGACTTAACACACTTTGAAATGTCAGAAAATTTGCAACTTGTGGCGTTTTTACACCAATCCCATCAAACTTCGCCAACTTTTAGAAAAATGGTCTGAGCTGAGATGAGGTGGAACTTAGTGCGCCTGACTAATATATGAAAATTTCCACCACTAAGAGCTCCAGTCAGAGTGTAGTAACATTTTAGGTCGCTTGTAGCAATTGAAGGAAGAACCAAATTCTGTAGAGGCACATGCCCCTTAATAAATTTAGCGCATCTTACTGCAGTGCTCAGTTCATCAAGACAAAAAAGACAAAACACCAGTCTTGATGAATCAGGCCAACAGTGTGGTAGAAGCTGTAGATAGAGGCGCAATAATGACACTTGCAAGTCAGTCATCAGACATTTATATCTTACACCATAAATCTGCAAAACATGACCATGTCGTCTTGTAGAGGCTTAGAAAACATGGCTTCCTGTCCACAAACTGTGTGTGATATTACAGATCAGCCCCATTAATGTCACTGGAGCTTAGTAATACCAACCCCAACCCATGGAAAGGAGTGGTGTGTTACTGCAAGCAAAAAGCCATGTTTTCTAACCTTGTACAATGCTTTTAAGGCAATATGTACTGCATCCACTACCATAGCTTCTAACCTATCGACTTGCTTGCACAGCACAGTAGCTTAGTGAACATTATTGATGCCTCACTAAATTGGGATGTTGAATTAAAATCTGAAAATCTTCTCCCTGTGTTTACATGGTTGTCTTCTTAGTTCTTTATTTTATATGTGTGTATAAGTATATACCATAAATGTCCATTAAATAGGGGGTTTTAGTGGATAACACTAAACATAAAATATAACCCACTGTTCTAGGAAAGCATTGAATGAAAAAAAGTGAAAAATCCAAATAGTAAATGAAAATGTTCTTAGATATATAAAGCATATATAGCAGATAAAAAGATATAAAAATAAAGGTGCACCCCTGGAAGAAGCAAGGTGAAACGTGCTTCGGGGTGGTTGGGAAGCCATGTCTGGTAATAGTCTCCCCGTTGTTCATATAAGATCCCATTTCACAGGTAAAAATTAACAATCATAATGATCTTTTAGTGGGCGGCTATTGTTTAACATATGTGTGTAGGAAGGTATGAGTACCCCTTATTTTGTGAGGGATACCTGTTCATGTAGCCTCATTAGTAATTTATTGCCTTCTGTATTTGCACCATCAAGCTATTTCTGCCTTCGTGTTTTAAGATTCATGTTTTTATAAGTTTTTTATCTGCTATATACGCTATATTTATCTAATAAAAGTTGCATTTACTATTTGGATTTTTCACTTTTTTATGGGACATTCACTGCTTTCCTAGAACAGTGAACTATATTTTATATGTGTGTACTGGAGACTAGTTCTACAAAAGTTAGAAAGTGCCATTGCAGTTGTCTACCCCATAAGTCATGCTTTGCCATATGATTTAGGATTTTATCATAGACTAATTTGACAAATTATGGCTCAGTGGATAGCACTGTTGCTTTGCAGTGCTAGGGTACTGGGGTCAAATCCCACCAAGGACAACATCTGAAAGTTTATATGTTCTCCCCGTGTTTGTGTGGGTCTCTTACAAGTACTCTGTTTCCTCACACTGTTCAAAATCGTACTAATAGGGAATTTCCATTATGCCCCTCATTGGGGACAGTGATAATGTTTCTAAAGCACTGCAGAATAGGATGGCATTATATAAGTAAGCATAATAATCAAACCAGGATCTTTTCCAAAAGGAAAAGGTCTCCATTCTAAGTCATGTGGCAGAGGTCAACATTGACTTCTGGGTGGCCACCTCCAGTAGATGGAAAGCCAACTTGCTACGTTTTTGCAGGAGGACTTATGTGCATATCTTTTTCCATAAATCATTGCCTGGCCTGCCTCCCTATGGTCTCCACAAGTAGAAAAAGGACCCCGAAGACCTATGTGTGTATCTGACAGGTTGTGGTCTTACTGTTGAGATGGAGTGATTACCATCAGTGTAAAATACTGTTCTATATAAATAATAAGAAGAAACGTGAAATATTTGTTAATGCTTGTTATTATATGCTGGATTCACACATGTGGGGCTGTACAACTTTATATATAGATATTTATATGTCTTCTATATTTATGTAAAATTTTTCATGCTTTATTTCAGACTTATATCGGCTCCATCCTTGCTTCTGTCAATCCCTACAAGCTGATACCTGGTTTATATGACCGAAATACAGTGGAGTTGTACAGCCGGCACCACTTGGGAGAAATCCCCCCTCACATCTTTGCTGTGGCCAATGAATGCTACCGCTGCCTATGGAGGCGACATGACAATCAATGTGTTCTCATCAGGTGAGTAATATATGCAGCATCAAATGTATAAGGTATATATTGAGGATGAAAGGTGAATATAATCTCTCATTTAGGCCTGGGTCAGAGGAGCGTATAAAAAATTTGTCCGAGTTTCATCCAGAAAACTCCGAAAATTTTCATCCTTGTGGCATCTGTTTATCCGTTTTTTACATCTGTATGAGATCTGTTTTTATACATCAACATCTTAAAATGTACATGAGGAAATTCCAATACGCACATGATCTGAATGACATTTGTTTTTTTACGTACTCTGGGTCTGTTTGAAAAAGCTGTCATCTGAATAGCTGCATTGAATTACATTGGTCAGTCCATCAAAACGAGCCCTTATGGAAATTACCTGAAATTAGCTACTTTGAGCATCAAATGAAACCCAATTCAATTGTGTTCTAGTTTTGAACCATGCCCAAGTCACAAGGGAAAGTACACTAGTAAGATTTACTGATCAATATGTAACTTGCTTGCAGATTTTAGTCGGTTGCTAGACAATTGTGGCCTGAAGTTGATGTTTTTTCAGCATTTGATGCAGTTCAATAGAAGTAAATGGAGAGGTCATGTAGTTTTTACTTGGCTGTCTTTTTCATTCACTTGTATTGAAGTGTGATGTTGTGTGACAGCTGCATTGAGGTATACAAATAGTATGCTGTGCATTTATTTAAGGCTCATTCACATATCAGTTTGTCATAAATGTTCTATCAATTTATTTAAGGCCTCATTCACAATCCATGTTTAAACACGTACCGATATCAGTGTTGTGCATCAGTGTGTCCCTTTCTAACATCATTGTGTCATCAGTGTTTTTCACTGATGATTAAAGAAATAAGTAAATTACATAGCTTCTCCTATACTTGCAATGTTAAACACATACAGCAAACGGATGGTACACAGGCTGTACACTGATGCCATCCATTTGCTGATTGTGTTTTTCACTGACTCATAGACTTGTATTGGCCCTTGTCATCTGTGCTGCCGGAAAAAAACTGACATGTCTCCATGTATTTTGCATAGACACTCAGTCAGTCCAAAACACGGACATGTGAACAGCAGCATAGATTATAATGGTATGTGTTATATCGGTAAAAAAAACATGCAATTATATGCTAAATGTCTGAATGAGGCTAGCAAATAGCTCATGGATACATTACTATGAAAGCTCCTGATTTATGATTTGGGTTTTTTTGCATTGTGGTATTCGTTTTTTAGAACTAAATTTTTCAAAATGGTGCACGCATTTTTGAATTTTGAGTCAGAAAATGGTTTCTATTTTGTCTTCAACTTTTTATTACTTCTTAGTGCAAAATATTGTGCATTTTGCAAAATGGTGCAAAAATTTGAACATAAAATCAATTTAGTGGGGAGTGGAAAAATATGCATACAGATTATTATGCAACTTTTTGAAAATTCCCAAATGACAGGTGAAAACATCTGTAAACCCTAAACTCTGCCTACAGTAGCAAACTAAAAAAAGCAAGTGAACACATAAGATAGAAAAGGTGCAAATGGAAAGATGGTTCTGGTGCAGACTGAAGCAAAGCAGAAAACAGTAAAAACTCATCAAAAAGACAGGCGTAAATGCTTTAATGAATCGGGCCCCAAATGCCTTTTACACATGTCCTACATTAATTTGTGTTGAGGACCAAAGTCATACATTTAAAGGGAACCTGTGATGCCAAAAAACGCTATTATGCAGATATGGGTTTAATTGCGTTCTAACATTGTACAGACGACAAACTGAAAGCTCGACTACCAGTAGGAAATTAACTTTATTCATCCTGGTAGACTCTGGCTTTCAGTCATAGAGACGGCCGGCGCTGCTTCAGTAACTGCACAGACAAACTAGTGACAGACTTAACAGCCAGCTCTGTACTGATGCACTGCTGAGCCGGCTGTCAGTCAGTGCCGGGCGTGGTTACAGCCGTTACAGCGTGCACTATGCACTGAGCCTTGACTTGAGCTGCATCGGCCGCGCCTCTATAACTGAAAGCCAGATGCTGCCGGGAGGAATAAGCATTATTTCCTCCTCGTAGCTGGGCTTTCAGTGAAAGGAGTACCAATTTCTTTCTCTGTGGTGGTATGTGGCTATGTCATAGTTAATTCCTAAGCATCCATGTTCAAGTGGACTATTATGACTGTTGGCAAATAGCGGGAAATTTACATAAAAAAATGCTCTGTTTTATTTGAGTTGTCTATTACATTTATTATTTAGTTACATCCTTTTTATGTCTCTGTTTGCGTCTGCTGGTAACGTCTCACCGATGGTTAGCTGCCTTCATGGCTATGGTTTGTCCTGTGATAACTCTGCTTGAAGAAGACTTAGGTTGATGTCCTATCATGACACATAGCCCTGAAATGAAGCTGCAAATACAAGTATAACTGGGATTATTGCAAATGTGCTTGCTGGGAGAGGAGGTGCAATATGTTATGTCCATGGCTCCCCCTAGTGGATGACATTCAATTTACAGTCTAGGAAGAGATCATGAAGAAACTGGCAGCAAATGAAAAAGAAAAGGTTAAACAATTATTTCTATTGCTCAGACTTGCAGATATTTAAGAAAAGGCTTCAAATTTAAGCACTGGCAATTTCTTCCTAACCAAACGGATTATTAATACAAAAATATCTGCTGTATTAGTGTTAGAAAGACTATATTTTCTGCAAAAAAAAATGCAAAACCTGTAAGGAAGTATTACAAATAAAGTAAAAATGAGCAAATAAAGTAAAAATGATCTAGACATGAGCAATTCACAGGCCAGATAAGTCTGTTTATTGAAGGAGTTTTATGAGATATAGTTTCTACCTGCTATTCCTAATGCTAAATAACTTGGCAATTTTGGGGGACTTTGTATAGACTTCTTTAATATGTTAATAATTACTGGCCACTTTTCATAGTGACTTAGGCCACGTTCACACGTTCAGTATTTGGTCAGTATTTTACATCAGTATTTGTAAGTCAAAGCCAGGAGTGGGTGATAGAGGAGAATAGGAGAAAGAATTTGGGTGTGATGGGAGTGGAGGGGGAGAATGTGTGACACTGGTCTTGAGAAAAAGCTGACTTTTGGTTTCTGGGGGAAAGAAGGGGTGAAGAGAACAAAGTGGGCTCAGGAAGATGGCGTTTGGAATGACCCAAGGTTTACAACAATGGGGTAAATGTAACAATACGGTTTAATTGTTAGGTAGTGCAAACTTCAACTGCACCAGTTTATCTTGAGTGGGTTCACATTGCGTTATAGCAGTCCGTCTAATGGATTGCGTTACAACGCGGCATTAACATGATGTAACGCATCCGTTAGCTCACCCATTGACTGCCATAACGTAGCGCATCGCTAACGCATGTCATAATCGGCATTCATTAGCGATGTGCTGTCATGCTGTGACGGACCCTCGGACGCGGTCTGCAGCGTTCGAGGGTCCGTCACTGCTAGCACAGATGGAGCATCTGCGCTAGCGCGATCGATTAACGCGATCAAAAAAAGGCAGTTGCGTTAGGGCAGTCCATTTAACAGATGCGTTGAACGGACTGCCCTAATGCAATGTGAACCTAGCCTTAGTGTCTCATGTTGCTTCATAAATCCATCCAGTTGTAAGAATGTCTAGCCTTACTTTATGCCAGAGATTTGTGCCACAATTCTGGTGCATTTTGGCCCACTGTGTCGAGTTTTAGGATATTCTCCTTTCCCGACCAGCAATACCCATGTAATAACAAGGCCGCGCTCCCTTGGTGCAGAAAGTGTTTAAAATACATAATAAAGTACGGACAGTTTTTTGGTCTAAATTACATCAGAATTTTTGATAAATCTCTCCCATTAGATAGACACCCTTCCAACACATGATCTGACAATGTTTTTTTTGCAGATTACATTTGCATTACTGCCAGTTTTATCACATCAATATAGTGGTTTGATACAAGAGGGGACATAAGTTTTTTTTTGTTTTTTTTTTAATTTGTCTCCTGGCCTGATTGGCTTCTGCCGTCCGAAGCTGATTAAGGAGACAGGTTATTGTGTTATATGGCCGCTTGTGCAGTTTCCCTCTTACTATGTCAATTCTTCTGAATTACTTTCTGAGCTAATAATTCTATATAGACATAAAAGAATAAGTAAATGGAAGTAATGTACTTTGCAGCGAAACGCAGCCACATTAACCTTTGAATAACTGGGATCTTTTTTGTCTTTCAGTATATCTGTCTGCTAGTCCTTTTCTTTATTTTACTGTTTTTAGTTTCTGGAAATATACAAAATAAAGTTGTAGAAATCCTGGATATGGTCGAGTGTATATTGCGCTTTACAGCTGTAGTTTCATCATCCTCAAAGACAATGTTAGGCCTAGATTATAATTTTTACATTAAGAATATTTTTCTTTATTAAAGGGAAATTGTTAGGTCCCCCAATTCTATCAAAGTTCCACCATAATGTTCAAGAGCCCTATACTTGTATCCCACAAATGTACTTGATGTCCAAATCATCTCTTCATATGTGTGCCATAATAACTATAATTGCACCTTACATCATATGTCGGCCTGTTCTGGTAGGCCTCCATCTATCCCGGTCTAGTCCAGCCTCAGACGCTGTAATTGGGGTCTGATGGGCACGAGGTTTGTCCTCCCCATTGTCCGTGTCATCTCCAGGTCACTGGAAATCTTGCCTTACTCCAAGCACATAGACAGTAAACCCAAGTGACTGCCTCCCAGGTTCATTGGCACTCTTCTTATGCCTAGACAGGCATAATGACACCGAGTCAAGCTGTACTTCTAGATAAACTGGAGAGATGGTTTGCGCTGCCAGTTGGTTGGACTACACATTGCTTTGGGTCCGTGGACATCAGTAGCGCACCCATGAAGCTGGAGAGAGTATGTCTGATTTCACTGTGCATATCGCCAAGAAGAATAAGATTTCCAGTGACTTAGAGATGAGACCATTAATGATACTCGGGGGCTTGATTACAGCCAGTGTAGTCTGGGGGAAGCGAAGCCCCACCGGACTAGTCCAGGGTAATTAGCATATGATGAGTGGTGCAATAAAATGTTTTCGTCACACATATGAAGAGATGTGTCGGACATTAAGGTCATTATTGAGATTAAGAATCAGGCACTAACGCATTTTAACCGAAATTTGAGAGGCTTTGGGACCTGCCAGGTTTCTATTCATTTTTAGATCACTGAAATAAAGGGGTGCACGAGAAGTTAAACACATGGTCACCTTGGATCTGCCATGGGTGGACATGCTTTAAAGAATAACCGTTGTTTTAATTTTTTCATTCTTTTTTTTTTTTAATAAAGTACTCAGGCTACTAGGTAACTTTGTAATATATCTCATAAGAGAAATCGGCTTCTTTCTCTTCCTGGACCGCTCATAAATTCTCAGAATTTTCAATTCTCGAGTAAAAAGTATTACGATATAATACAAGTTTCTTTTTTTTGTATATATTCTTTATTTAGAAAATTTCAATAATATAACAGGAAAGGAAAAAAAGGTAAATATTTTCCAGAAATAGTAAAAGAGGAAAAAAAAAAGGAAAAACATTCATAATAAATCACAACGATAACACTACAAGGCTGCTGTTTTGCAAACCAAAAGAGTTGTAAGAAGAGTTTAAAAATACAATAATAATACAAGTTTCTTATGTTCATTTGTAGCACTGATTAATGAAATAAAATTAATATGACGGTTACTTTTTAAGTCAGATTGGGACATCACAAGACTCCAGTACTTTTTACGTGTTCCGGTCATGCCTACATATTCCTATGTGATGTCTAAATATTTCTTATTTATTTCAGCGGTGAGAGTGGGGCAGGAAAGACGGAAAGCACAAAGCTCATTCTAAAATACCTATCTGCAATGAGCCAACATTCCCTGGAAGTTTCTTCAAAAGAAAAGACAGCAAGCGTGGAACAAGCCATTCTGGAGAGCAGGTAAAGGTCAAATATACAAAATATATGTGCTTGTGTCTTGTATGTCCCATGTAGTTTCATCCATTGAGTCACACAATGTAATATATAAGTCTGATCACATGATCGTTGCCCTACCAAAGTTCAACTAGCCATGACTTCTATGTGGAACTGTCATGAACACCGTACTGCACTTGCTCAGTGAGCCAGTGCGCGTGTCCTGAGTCTGGCAGACTGTACTCAAAGATACCTGTGGAGCGGGGCAGCAGGGGTGAAGATGGGTGCTTCAGGACCTGAAGCACGTGACTGCCAAGGGGTGGAGCAGGCCACAGGTCTCTCAGAGCAAGCAGGGTCAGAGAGAGATTGTTTCAGGCCAGACAGGACCTTAAGCACCTGACTGCTGGGGCGTGGCCTAAGCTACAAAAGCTAGGAGCAGAAGGAAAACTTCTAGAAGGGTAACTATGGGACAAAGTTACCAAGGGGCATAGACAGAACTGATAGTCAGAACGTAGCCAAGGGGTCATACACAGCGAGGGCAGTGCAGTACAAGAGAAGTAGACAGAGGGTAGTCAGGACGTAGCCAAGGGGTCTTACACAGAGAGGGCAGCGCAGAACAAGAGAAGCAGGCAGAGGGTAGTCAGGACGTAGCCATAGATCAGAAAACCCGAACGGGCAAATACACAGTACCAAGACAGTAGACAAACTCACAACGAAGAGACGGACTGAGTCAAAACCAAACAAGCAACAAGATATCAGGCACAAGGCACAGGCACGCACGGGGTCAACTAACTCAGCCAAGAGCAGGAGTATAACTGACACCAGACCTAGGTCAATTGGCAACTAAATAGCAGTCCTCTGCCAGAGAGAGGCAGAAATGATTAACCCCTGTCTAACCAGGACGGGACAAAGGCAGAACCCCGTCCTGGATCATGACAGAAACATTACTGCGACATTACAATTGTTGGTAGATCAGCCAAGTATCATTTCGTACAAACCTGAGTGCCCAGTGCTTTCGAAGCAATGGTTATTCATACACTTAATAAATGAATATAATTATTATGCTACGATAACAGCTAGGTGACCGTGAGAGACTGTACACCTGAGAACTCACTACCATTCCAGCCTCTACCAGATCTGACCACCAAGTCCAAAGACTGACGCCAAGGAATTCAGCATGACCAAATATTACCTGGTACAATGCAGTTCTTCCCAGGGTTATAACATTTTCTCAGTTTTATTTCAATGACAGGCTGTCACTCTTGGCTAATATGGATTGCATACCTAGATGTGTATCTTCACCTTAGCTTTAGATGCTGAACAAAACTGGTTTGATGCCACTCTATGCAAAGACAATGTAACTTATTTCTACCATTTTGCACAATCTCTCTATGTAAATGATTATGTGCACGTTTATTATCTATTTTTATTTCTCTAATAAATGTAAAATAAAATTTAAGCCAAATAGTCATCATAAAAAATATACTACCATTTTCTACGAAGGTCTGTAAGTCTTCATGACGTCTGACTACAATCAAACCATAATTAGTCTGATCCAGTCCAGCAATCATGTCTTCTGTCTTCTTTCTAATCCATAACAATTGAGAGGGGGCCAATAGCGAGTACCACGCGGCTTGTGTGCAGTCTGTAATCATATATTTCAGCATAGCAGCTGTAGGCGCAAAGCAGGATGTATTTAATCAAAACATTTTGTAAAGATATTTTACATGTTTTACTTTACATACATTTCTATACATTTAAACAATTTAAAAAAATGCAAACGCATAAAAAAAAGTTATGTTATAACCACCTTTAATCCGTAAAAAATATTTAATATCTGTTATTCATTACATTCAGTTTCACTAAATTTCAGCCTGCAATCTTCATTCCGTCATTCATTTTAAGATTATGTGATATAGTGTTTGCAACCAGCTCTTAGTTTAATAGGCGATCATATCTGCACTCTGACTTTGTACAGTCAGTATGATCTTTTTTCCCTGGAGACTTGGTTGCGTTATCCTCCTTTCCACACTTTCGTCTGCCGTACACAATCCCCTTCTTCCCCACCATCCTTTCTGCTGCTATCTCTAGCATAAAGAGAAGTGATGGTCTCTCTCTGCTGTATCAGAAGCAACTGGACAGCTATGTGAAGGAGTTGCTCAGACTCTACAAAGGGAAACTTGCTTAATTTTACATTGAAGATTACCAAAAACATATTTCAGTGTAAAGGTTACTATAACCTTTTACTTGTGCACATTTTCACATTGTATCAAGTTTAATACAGCTTTCATTGCAATACTGATCTCTTTGACATTGTTTTTCTAGTCTCAGATGCAATATTAACCTCAGAAAGGTGGAGACAAAGATGGAATGCAGGAAACTAATTGTACAAATAGATTTATAGTCATCAGTGGAGGTCATCATGTAGTTGCTATAAATATGTAGTGCATGGAAAAACAGATTTCTGATTTAGATATTGCACAATATTTTATTTAGTAATACTCTGCTGTTTATAGATGCAACATAAAATCCATTTATTTTGCCTTTGTGTCTCGTAGTCCAATTATGGAAGCCTTTGGGAACGCGAAGACTGTGTACAATAATAACTCAAGCCGTTTTGGGAAGTTTATTCAACTCCATATATGTCAAAAAGGACACATTCAGGGCGGACGTATTGTAGACTGTATCCTTTCACGCCAACATAATGGCACCTTTTAAAATCATTTCTACTTATTATACTGTCAAGAACAAATTAGACATAATTTCCTCTAGATGGATGTCGCTTATCACCTCTAAACAAGAGAGAAATAACGGCAGCTGTACTGATTAATATTAATATAATAATTAGAATTGTTTCTTGTGTCAAGATGTCGGCCTTGTATTTATAAAGTGAAGAATAGTTTTCAGCCCTCTTAAATGTATGCATGGATAATTTCTACATTTCTTGGTCGTGGGTTATGACTCTTTAACTACTGTGTTCTCGTAATGAAGATTTATTAGAAAAGGTTAGTGAGTTGGTGCCACTTATTGCATTATTTTCTCACTCGATGATGAATGACAAATGAATTGAAGCCTTTTTTTACCTCTTTGTAGAATCGAGTTGTGCTGCAGAACCCCGAGGAGAGGAATTACCACATATTTTATGCACTGCTGGAAGGAGCTGGGAAGGAAGAGAGAGGTATTAATCCATTAGGCTTTGGTGAAATGGGCTTGATGTTCTTTTATTAGTCTTGGATGTTATTTTTACGTTTTCTGCTGCGTTACTTTATCGTGCTAAGAGACCCTTTGTTCACCAAGGGGAAAGCAAGTACTGAGTCTTTGAAAGGCAACTTCTTCACACGGCTGAAATATGTTGGCGCTGACTTGTAAGCTTTCTAGACAGAGTACCTACAGTAGCTCAAGAGTTGGTCGAATGGCCCTACAAATTGACTCAATGCTAGACAGATTTTCCTTCCCTTACCACATAAGGAGCTGTCTGTCCAGGTGGGTGAACTAGGAGAATGGACTTTGCCCACAACTTGTTTCTTATTATTTACATTTCGAATGGAAAGATGCATTTTTTATTTTTGAAAAATGTTTAAATACAAAAAAAAAGTATTTCAGAGGAGGATAACAAGTCACCCATAGCAAGTGACAGTATAGAAACCATATACCTGGTGATTAACTCATTTAGCTCAGTAAACCTCAATCATGTTACAGTATGGGATAATAGAAGTAATGCCACAAATAACAACTACAGCAAAGAAATAAACAAGTTACAGGTAGCTTACTTTAACCTAACAATTACCTGGACCATGATTCAAAAAGATTACCTTGCTGCAGAAAACTTTACTGTATCATTTTATGTGGCTCCAGCCATGTCACCTTTTGTGTCTAATTACAATTACCGTATATACTCGAGTATAAGGCCTCTTTCACACATCCGTTGTGCGCCTGACGGCGCCCTCCGGCATTTTTTTGTCCAACCGCATCCGGCGAAATGTAATGCCAGATGCGGTTTTTTTTTGCATTGACTTTTATTAGCGCCGGATGGCGCCTGATGTCAGTGCGTTGTATCCATTTTTGTCCGGATCCTGCGGAAATGTACATTCCGGCGGCCGGACAAAACGGAGCATGTAACATTTTTTTTTTTTGCCGGAGCTGCCTGATGTGCCTGAAGCGGCGCATCAGGTGGCCGGAAACAATAGAATTCAATGGAACCGGATCAGACTTTTGTGCAATCCGGCAAAAGTCTGATCCGGATTCTGGAAATCAAGGTCTACTACTACTACTACTACTACTACTGTCTACTACTACTACATTTTCCAGTGTCTCCGGGCATCAGAAACCATCTTTTTCTGGGTTCAAAAGTTCAGTTCGGACCCAGCAAAAAACCGGATCCGTTGCATCAGTTTTTTTGTTTCAGCGCCGGATCCGTCCCTTTAGGCATAGGACGGATCATGCCTGATACAAAAAGACGGATGTGTGAAAGAGGCCTAAGCCGACCTGAGTATAAGCCGACCCCCCTAATTTTGCCACAAAAAACTGGGAAAACGTATCGACTCGAGTATAAGCCTAGGGTGGAAAATGAGGCAGCTACTGGTAAATTTCAAAAATAAAAATAGATACCACACTGCTCCACAGATTATGCCCCATATATTATGCCCCATATGCTACCCCATAGATTATGCCCAATATGCTGCCCCATGTATTATGCCTCACAAGATGCTCCATAGATTGTGCCCCATATGCTGCCCATGTATTATGCCCTACAAGATGCTCCATAGATTGTGCCCCATATGCTGCCGCATGTATTATGCCCCCATATGATGCTCCATAGATTATGCTGCCCATGTATTATGCCCCACAAGATGCTCCACAGATTATGCCCCATTTGCTGCCCCATGTATTATGCCCCACAAGATGCTCCATAGATTATGCCAAATTTGCTGCCCCATGTATTATGCCCCACAAGATGCTCTAGATTGTGCCCCATATGCTGCCCCAGATACTATGCTCCACAAGATGCTCCATAGATTATACCCCATATTCTGGCCCATGTATTGTGCCCCATATGCTGCCCCATGTATTATGCCCCCATATGATGCTCCATAGATTATGCCCCATATTCTGGCCCATGTATTGTGCCCCATATGCTGCCCCATGTATTACACCCCACAAGATGCTCCATAGATTATGCCCCCAAATGATAGTATAGGTCCCTTATGCTGCCGCTGCAAATGAAAAAAAAATAAAATAAATAACATACTCACCTCTCGTCGCTGGGGGCCAGGTGCCGGTGTCCTGAGCAGGCGGGGACACCGACGGGGACAGGTGCCGGTGTCACCGCTGGCTCAGGCCCCGGCACCTGCAATATTCACCTGTCCCCGGTCCACCGCTGCACGCCGCTGTCTTCGGGTCCTCCGGCAGTGAATGCTCAGGCAGAGGGCGCGGCGCACACTAACCACGTCATCGCGCCCTCTGACCTGAACATTCACAGCTAGAGGACGCGAGGACACAGCAGCGTGCAGCAGTGGACCGGGGACAGGTGAATATCGCATATACTCACCCCCTCCTGGCGCAGTCTCTGCAGTCCCTGCTCTTCTCCCATGGTCTCCGCCAGCTATGCCTAACTTCAGCGGTCACGTGTTACTGCTCATTAAAGTCATGAATATGTGCATATTCATGACTTTAATGAGCAGTACCACATGACCGCTGTACACAGGCGCCGGAGGCCGTGGGAGAAGAGCAGGGGCTGCAGAGACCGCGCCAGGAGGGGGTGAGTATATAGGACAGCTGCGCTCCGCCTCCCTGCCGACCCCCTGGTATATGACTCGAGTATAAGCCGAGAGAGGCACTTTCAGCCCTAAAAAATAGGCTGAAAATCTCGTCTTATACTCGAGTATATACGGTATATAGATTTTATACATCATTGTGCATTGTGCTATGTGCGCCATGTTAGGAAATGCTACACCTGTACATCTGCACTTATGGAGCTTTAGAACATGATATTGTTTTCTAAACCCTATTTCCTATTTTTAGAGTTATCCCTAACTGAATCATACCTGTGTGTAGATAGGCCCCCTTTTCCCTAATTTGGAGGTCTGTGTTTCACGTACATGTTGTATCTGTGGTTTAAATGGATAGAACAAGCACCCATTGTAAACGATGGTGCTGTGCACATGTCCATGCCTTTTTGCATGTGTTTGTGCTAAAATCACCAAGACATGTCCGTTTTTACCGGCATCATGGATGACAATTACTAATACAAGTCTATGGGTCCATGAAAATGGCATGTAACTCACAGATGGCATCAGTGAACAATCCGTCATTGGTCCATGATTGCAAAGGATTGAAGAAGCTTTGTAATTTAATTGTATATTTTTTATCCATCTTTGAAAAACACTGATAAAAATCTTATCCAAAACACTGATTACACTGGTACGATTTTTTTGCGTATGTGAGCAAACACGGACATCTAAATGAGACCATAGCTATAGGGTCCCATAGCAAATGCTATTATCGTTATCTTTGGAGTTAAAGGGGCATTCCCATCTCATACCTTTAGGGAATATCCACAAGCTATGCTATAAATGTATAATACATTGATGGGTCCCACTAAAGAGACCTGCATATAGTTCAAGAAGGTTGCTCTTTTGACAACTTCTGCACTGACCGCAGCACCTGATGGGGCCCGATTGTCAAGATAGAAGTTGGTTACATTCATGTGACCCGCATCTATGATACATTTATTTTTGTGGACTATCCCTTAAGTGACAGGTTTTTCAAGTAGTTTTTGAAATATTCCAGATTGCAAAATTTGAATATAACTTTAAATTATAAAAAACGTAGTGTAACCTAATTCTTCAAATGATAAAATTGGTGACGATAATTTACTTACACATTAAAAAATTTAATAATTATTTGTTTAGTGGTATTTTATTTACCTATCCATTAAAAAAGAGATACAGGGTGGGCCATTTATATGGATACACCGAAATAAAATGGGAATGGTGGGTGATATCATCTTCCTGTTTGTGGCACATTAGTATATGGGATGGGGAAACTTTTCAAGATGGGTGGTGACCATGGCGGACATTTTGAAGTCGGCCATCTTGGATCCAACTTTACTTTTTTTCAATGGGAAGAGGGTCATGTGACACATCAAACTTACTGAGAATTTCACAAAAAAAAACAAAGGTGTGTTTGGTTTTAACGTAACTTTATTCTTTCATGATATATTTACAAGTTTATGACCACTTATAAAATGTGTTCAATGTGCTGCCCATTGTGTTGGATTGTCAATGTAACCCTCTTCTCCCACTCTTGACACACTGATAGCAACACCGCAGAAGAAATGCTAGCACAGGCTTCCAGTATCCGTTGTTTCAGATGCTGCACATCTCGTATCTTCACAGCATAGACAATTGACTTCAGATGATTGGTCGTCATGGGCCAGTTGAATGGCCACCAAGGTCTCCCAATCTGACCCCATTAGACTTTTATCTTTGGGGTCATCTGAAGGCAATTGTCTATGCTTTGAAGATACGAGATGTGCAGCATCTGAAACAACGAATACTGGAAGCCTGCGCTAGCATTTCTTCTGCGGTGTTGCTATCAGTGTGTCAAGAGTGGGAGAAGAGGGTTGCATTGACAATCCAACACAATGAGCAGCACTTTGAACACATTTTATAAGTGGTCATAAACTTGTAAGTAACTCATGAAAGAATAAAGTTACGTTAAAACCAAGCACACCATTGTTTTTTCTTGTGAAATTCTCAATAAGTTTGATGCGTCACATGACCCTCTCCCTATTGAAAAAAATAAAGTTGAATCCAAAATGGCTGACTTCAAAATGGCCGCCATGGTCACCACACATCTTGAAAAGTTTCCCCCTCCCATATACTAATATGCCACAAACAGGAAGTTGATATTATCAACCATTCCCATTTTATTTAGGTGTATCCATATACACTATGTTCAAAATTATTATGCAAATCGGTTTTAAGTGTCATAGCGTTTTTTGTTTTTTTTTGTAAATGAAACTCATTGATGGTATTGTGTCTCAGGGTTCTTTGGATAACTGAAATCAATCTCAGATACCTGTGATAATTAGTTTGGCATGTGAGCCCACTAAAAGGAAAACTGGATGTTCCACACTATTAAGCAGGCCAGAGTTTTCAAGTAATATGGGAAAGAAAAAAGGATCTCTCTGCTGCTGTAAAGCATCAAATAGGGCAATGCCTTGGTCAAGGGATGAAAACATTACATATTTCCCGAAAACTTAAGCTTGATCATCGTACTGTTAAGAGATTTGTGGCTGATTCTGAGCACAGACGTGTTTGTGCTGATAAAGACAGAATGAGGAAGGTTTCTGCCAGGCAAGATCATCGGATTACGAGAGCAGCTGCTACAAAGCCATTACAAACCAGCAAACAGATATTTGAAGCTGCTGGTGCCTCTGGAGTCCCTCGAACCTCAAGGTGTAGGATCCTTCTAAGGCTTGCTGTGGTGCATAAACCTACTATTTGGCCACACCTAAACAGTGCTCACAAGCAGAAACGTTTGCAGTGGGCCCAGACATGCATGAAAACTAATTTTCAAACAAGTCTTGTTTACTGATGAGTGTTGAGCAACCCTGGATGGTCCAGATGGATGGAGTAGTGGATGGTGGGTGGATGGCCACCATGTCCCAACAAGGCTGCCACGTTAGCAAGGAGGTGGAGGAGTCATGATTTGGGCCGGAATCATGGGTAAATAGCTGGTAGGGCCCTTTAAGGTTCCTGAAGGTGTGAAAATGACCTCTGCAAAGTATATAGAGTTTCTGACTGACAACTTTCTTCCATGGTATAAAAAGCAGAAACATGTCTTCAGGAGCAAAATCATCTTCATTCATGACAATGCACCATCTCATGCTGCAAAGAATACCTTGGAGTCATTGGCTGCTATGGGCATAGAAGGAGATAAACTCCCCTGACCTCAACCCTATAGAAAACCTTTGGAGTATCATCAAGCAAAAGATCTGAGAGGGTGGGAGGCAGTTCACATCAAAATCGCAGCTCTGGGAGGCTATTCTGACTTCATGCAAAGAAATACAAGCAGAAACTCTCCAAAAACTCACAAGTTCAATGGATGTAAGAATTGTGAAGGTGATATCAAAGAAGGGTTCCTATGTTAACATGTAACTTGGCCTGTTAGGATGTTTTGGAGTTAAGTAGCTTTTTTGTTCAGTGAATGTGCCCTCCTAATGCTGCAAATTCCACAAATGAGCATTTTCAGTTCTTTAAAACAGATCAAATGTTCAGAAATTCTACTGTGCCTAATAATTTGGAACAGTGCATTTTGAGTTTTTTTCCATTTTGTTGATTATACTGTTATCATTGGGAGGTTTCTTCAGTAAAATTCGATGTACTGTATACTCTAACTGGTGATGACTTTTAATAGACTGACTGTCATTTGCACCAACCACTTAGGAAAATCAGAGAAAAATATAATTTGCATAATAATTTGGAACATAGTGTAAATGACCCACCCTGTATATGTTTTCCACTTTAAATTTAGTATGCGTATGTGTCCAGAAGAAACATGTAGTCTGGTTTCCTTCCTCTGTGCTATTAATCCTACAATGGAATTTGCAAAACAGCAACAAAACCATAAAATATCAGTAAATACAGAAATAGAGATACTGAGCACAGGAAGTTTTCAAGAATTTGTTTCTATTTACAGCATAATAAAGAGAGACGTAGAATGTGAGCTTACAGTTAAGTTGGGCTAATTTTCACATTTGCGTCTTTTAGCGCAGCGCTTCGTGCGCTACCGAAAACGTGTGCAAAAACGCAAACAAGCACATTCAAGCACATGGTTTTTTTAACGCATCAAAGTACACATAACGACAAAAAACGTAGCATTTACATGCGTTTATATAGCGTTTTCCATGCACAAGAAGCATGTGTCAGTACTGGAGCTATGTGGTGGCAAAATCACAAATGACTTTCAACACCAGTCTCTTCAGTCTAGAAATATTAGTAGACTGAATAGAGGATGTGGTTACTTAAAAGGTATATCTACAATCCCCTGGCCTTGTGTCACAAAGAGTGAAATGTAGATGGGCAAAACACACCATCCTCAAATCACTCTTTATGATAACTGGCAAGGTGATAATAGATATGCCTTGCACTCAGCAACATCCTCTATTCAGTCTAATAATATTTCTAGACTGAAGAGACTGGTGTTGAAAATACAAGTCATATATTTGTGATTTTGCCACCACATAGCTCCAAGACTGACAAAAGAAGCATGTGTCAGTATTGGAGCTATGTGGTGGCAAAATCACAAAGTGTACGGCGCAGTGTGTGTACGGCTCAGTGTGTGTAGGCGGCGAAAGACACAATGAAAACAAACAGTTTGGGGGCAAAAAAAAAGAACATTTATTTTGACAAGACACAAACAAAAAAATTAATGTGGATGACGTTTGGGTGAAGAAGGAGGTAACTTGGGGGTGTGGAGCGATGAGGATTGACTTTGGGAGGGAGACAAAGGGGTTTGAGGGGAAGGGTGGGGGAAGGCAGAGGGAAAAACACAGTGGGAGGTGAGGGGGTGGTAGGACTGGGAGGACAAAACTCTTTCTGGCCTTTTCGTCCCGTCTTTGTTTTCTTTTTTGAGGTCCTGGTGCTTGGGGACCTGGTGTGGCTTGGGGACCTCCTGGTGAGTGGAGACCTGCTGTGGCTTGGGGACCTCCTGTGGCTTGGGACCTCATGTGGCTTGGAGAGCTCGTGTGCCTTGGAGACCTCGTGTGGCTTGGAGACCTCGGGTGGCTTGGGAACCTCCTGTGGCTTGGGGACCTCCTGGTGCTTGGAGACCTGCTGTGGCTTGTGGACCTCCTTGTGCTTGGAGACCTGGTGTGGCTTGGGGACCTCCGTGGGCTGCTGGACCTCCTGCCAGGGTCAGAGGCCCTGAAGATGGAATGAGGGTCCCCCAGCTGCTGCTCGGTGGTGGCGGTCCAAGCAGGGGTGGAGGGCCAAGCAGGGGTAGAGGAAGTCCAAACAGGAGCAGCGCTTGGCATCGTGGTGGCGGGACAGTGTCCAGCTGCACTGTGACTGTGTGTGGTGTAGTGTGGTCCGGCATGGCTTGGAATGCTGGTGGCCGTGCAGTGGTATGCAGCAGAAGTCGTTAGTGCGGTGAAGCGAGTCAGTGGTGGAACGACTGGGAAAGGCACCACTGTCTGCTGCACGTACCGACTCTGCTGCATAGCCTGCATGTAAGCATTGTTGCAGGCATGCATCACAGTCAGCTGGAGATCAGGAGTAAGGTATTCCGCCATGCCCCATTCAATTTGTTGGAAAAAAACAGTGAGCTGGTCTTTTGAGATCGGCTTCAAGACAGTCATGGCGACGCTCGACAGAATGGATGCGTTGGCCCACTAGTACCAAACCGCTATCCACTCTGTCGCCCAACACCTTGTGGCTATCTTGAAAAACCATGCTCAAATGTAAAAACTCGGGCATGAGATTCCTGTCAGAGGCCTTTTGCCGCGGGCGGGAAGTACCCGCATAACCTGTGGCAGAGACCTGTGACAGGGGAAGACCTGATGGACCAGCTTCCTGATCCCCAGCTGACTGTGTTACCAGCCTGCAAGGTGCTTCTTGGCTAGTGGATGGCTGGGACGGGTCCGAGGCAGCTCTCTGAAGGACCGCTTCAGGACCAGGTTGCAGGGTGCTGCTCCAGGTGCTGTCAAAAAAAACAAAAAAAAAACAATTACTATCATGCATTTACAAACGCCAAGTCCTGTGGAATAGAAAAACACAGATTCAACACAATGCAACAACAGCAAAATACTTATGCTCTGGTGGCAAGGACCGGTCTTAAGAAAGCCAAAGCCCGATGATAGCGATACTTTCTTGTGTTCTTTGCCGCAGCACCACTGGCAACCCGGTTCTCCAGCCTCAGGTCCCTGTTGAAGCGGTCCTTCATTGAGCGCCAACGGGTTCGGACCTTGTTCACTGTGGAAAAAAAAATTTAGAAAATGCACTGTAGGCCGTGATCACACAACTGTGTGGGATGCTAGAAACTCATAGGAGTTACCAGCATCCCACACAGTTGTGTGATCCCGCCAAGGTGACTGCATCATCACACAGATAAATACTTACTAAAATCCTTGTGTACCTGGGAAGAGGCATTGTCCCAGCCATCCATCAGCCCTGCGGCCACCTCTTTCCAGAGCCGCCGGATCACCACGTTGTCACAGTGCATTGGATGACAGCTGTCCCACAATGGGACTCGCTCATGGACCAACTGGATTAGGGCGTCATTATCCAGGGCGAGTTCCTCATCCCGTTGTGGAGCCTAGAAAAGAAAGCAAAACATTAATCTTGTCAACATTTGTGGATGAAAAAGATGGAAAACAAGAGAGAAGAAAGATTGAGAATATAAGCAAGATTGAATAGGAAAAACAAGCAAGAAAAAAGTCATGGGCAAAACAAGAAAAAAAATCAGTCACTCTATACTTACAGGCCGCCTCCCCGCCTGCACTCGGACTGGCTGCTCCCGCTCTTCCTGCTGCTGTGGACGATGTGGACTGAAAAAGAAAAAAAAATTGCCACATGTGTCCATGCAACAGCAAATACTTACCAATCAGTATGGAAGGAAGGTACTCACTTCACCCGCTGCTTGGGCCAGTTCACTAGGGCCAGCACATATTCTTCTAATGAAGACATGCTCCAATAAAAACATAGACATTAGTACATAAGAAATTGAGAAAAAAGGAAAGAAAGACATTAGGTTTTATACTCACATTATCCAAGTTTCCAGGCAGTCCAATACAATTCCTGATGCTGTCTTGCTCTGTGTCTGTCTTGCTCTGTCTTCATCTGTTTCAGGCTGTAGAGTAGTGGACTGAAGTGCCAACACCTTATCTTATATAAACTACCCCATACAATGTTTCTTTATTTAGTGGGTGGTTTCAACCAGTGTCTGGACATGTGTTATCTCTAACAACGCATGCGTTGTAGAACGCTGACCTGCGCTTGACCCAGCGCACGTCAGTGATCACATAGACTGTAATGTGTTTGGGCGCTTTCCATGCGCGATGCGAGTGCATGCGCCTTTTTAATGAGTTTGGGTGGACCCAAAAATGCAACATGTTGCGTTGGGCGCGCCAAGTCGCTCACGATAAAATAACGCAAGCGCACAAAAACGCTGAAGATCGCATGCTAATGCTAAACCATTCGCCTCTCCTGTTAAAGATAGGGGCGCATGGCGCATGCGATCGGATCAGCACGATGCGCTGCACTAAAAAACGCCAATGTGAAACCTGCCTTAATGGGACTCTGTCATCAGGTTTTTGACACCTACTGTATTTTTCAAACTATAAGATGCGCCAGACCATAAGACGCACGTAGGTTTTAGAGTAGGAAAATAGAAAAAAAAATTAAAGCAAAAAATGTGGTCAATTAAGAACTAAAATCCCCCATCCTGGTGTATATACACACATGGTCAAAATTTTTGGTACCACTCGTTTAATTACAGAAAAACCCACAATGGTGATAGAAAAAACTTGAATCTGACAAAAGTAATAATAAATCAAAAATCTATGAAAATAAACAAATGAAAGTCAGACATTGCTTTTCAACCATGCTTCCACCGAATTTTTAAAAAAATAAAACTCCTGAAATAAGCCTGGACAGAAATGATGTTACCCTTAACTTAATATTTTGTTGCACAACCTTTTGAGGCAATCACTGCAATCAAACGATTCCTGTAACTGTCAATTAGACTTCTGCACCTCTCAACAGGTATTTTGGCCCACTCCTCAAGAGCGAACTGCTCCAGTTGTCTCGTGTTTGAAGGTTGCCTTTTCCAGACAGCATGTTTCAGCTCTTTCCAAAGGTGCTCAGTAGGATTTAGGTCAGGGCTCTTAGAAGGCCACTTCAGAATAGTCCAATGTTTTCCTCTTAGCCAGTCTTGGTGTTTTTAGCTGTGTGTTTTGGGTCATTATCGTGTTGCAAGACTCATGACCTGTGACTGAGACAAAGCTTTCTGACACTGGGCAGCACATTTCTCTCTAGAATCTCTTGATAGTCTTGAGATTTCATTGTCCCCTGCACAGATTCTAGACACCCTGTGCCAGATGCAGCAAAGCAGCCCCAGAACATAACAGAGCCTCCACCATGTTTCACAGTAGGGACAGTGTTCTTTTCTTGATATGCTTCATTTTTCCATCTGTGAACATAGAGCTGATGTGCCTTGCCAAAAAGTTCCATTTTTGTCTCATCTGTCCATAGGACATTCTCCCAGAAGCTTTGTGGCTTGTCAACATGTAGTTTGGCAAATGCCAGTCTGGCTTTTTTATGATTTTTTTTTCAACAATGGTGTCCTCCTTGGTCATCTCCCATGACGTCCACTTTGGCTCTTACAATGACGGATGGTGGGTTCTGACACTGATGTTCCTAGAGCTTGAAGTTCACCTTTAATCTGTTTAGAAGTTTTTCTGGGCTCTTTTGTTACCATTCGTATTATCCATCTCTTTGATTTGTCATAAATTCTCCTCCTGTGGCCACATCCAGGAGGTTGGCTACAATCCCATGGAACTTAAATTTGTGAATAATATGTGCAACTGTAGTCACAAGAACATAAAGCTGCTTGGAGATGGTCTTATAACTTTTACCTTTAACATGTTTGTCTATAATTTTCTTTCTAATCTCTTGAGACAACTCTTTCCTTCGCTTCCTCTGGTCCATGTTGAGTGTGATATACACCATGTCACCAAACAGCACAGTGAATATCTATAGCCGTCTATATACAGGCCCACTCACTGATTCCAAGATTGTAGACACTTGTGATGCTAATTAGTGGGCACACCTTGATTTAACATGTCCCTTTTGTCACATTATTTTCAGGGGTACCATCATTTCTGTCCAGGCCTATTTCATGAATTTTATTTTTTTTTAAATTCTGTGGAAGCATGGTTGAAAAGCAATGTCTGACTTTCATTTGTTCAGTTTCATAGATTTTTAATTTATTACTTTTGTCAGATTCAAGTTATTATGTGACCATTATGGGTTTTTCTGTCATTAAAACAAGGGGTACCAACAATTTTGACCATGAGTGTATGTCCCCAATCCAGGTATACATGGCCTACTCGTCACCATTCAGGTATACATGGTCCCATCATCCCCATCCTGGTGTACATGGTTCCCTCATAACCATTCTGGTATACATGGGCCTCTCATCCCCATCCTGGTATGCATGGCCCCTCATCACTAACCTGGTATGCATGGACCCCCTCCTCCTTATCCTGGTATGCATGGCCACCTCCTCCCTATCCTGGTATGCATGGCTCTCTCATGCCTATATTGTATGTATGACCCCTCATCCCCATCCTGGTATGTATGGTCCCCATCAGAAAAACATTAAAAAAACATAAACCATTCTACTTACTTTTCATGCGCTGCTTACAAGCAGAGGATATCTGCCAGAATACTCTGCAAGCAGCCGGCGGCTGCGGCTATTTTGCCCACTATTAAAGATCAATGAATATTCACTGCTCCCCACACCCATGGGAGTGCAGAGCACTTAATATACATTCCGTTTAGTAGTGGGCACACATGATCGTCCAGCTGTTGCAGGAAGCCGGCGACTGCGGCTAACAGTGTGCCTGCTATTAAAGAGAAGTGAATATTCACTGCTCCACATACCCATAGTCCCTCCCACCTCTCCATGCTAGCTTCAGTGTATAGAGGTGGGAGGGGCTATGAGCTTGGGGAGCAGTGAATATTAATTTCTCTTTAACAGTGGGCACAGGAGTTAGCCGCAATAGTTGGCTTCTGGCTCCTGTGACCCGGTTCTCCGCCGCTGCTGCTCCCCCACCTCCGCATCCACAGCCACAGCAGGTATATCCAGACTATAAGACGCATCCCACAAAGACGCATCCCACATTTTCTTCCAAATTTTTGGAGAAAAAAGATGCATCTTTTAGTCCGAAAAACATGGTAATCTGAAAGCAGCGTAATGTAGAGAAAACAAGTCCAGCGGTGTACCACTTATTGGGCTGCTTGTTGTAGTTTTGATGAATTCACTGTTGTATCAAAAGGAGATTATTATAGAGAACTAGAAAACCTGCTGCCATGTAGTCCTCCATATTAATGAGCTCTGTATAACCCCTCGCCTAATACTGATTGGCAGCTTTCTGCGTATGCACAGTGTACAGAGAAAACTGCCAATCAGTGCTGGGGCGGGGTTATTCAGCATTCAGAGAACAGGAAGATCTGCAGTAGATAAAACAGGAATTTTATTAAAACTGCAGCAAGCAGTCCAGTAAGTGATTCATTTGAAATCAGGGTCTCTGTCCCTACATCATGCTGCTCTCAGATGGGGTAGCTAAACCTTCTGACAAATTCCTTTTAAAGACTATAACCACTGACAACATGAGTCATCCTCACAGATGTCATAACATATTGCATGTTTTCTCTGACCTGGACCAGTTTTCTGTGGATATATATATATTCAGTGGTTCATAAAAGCCAAGTTAAAAGGAAACTTATTAAAATACTTATTTCATTAAAGTATATTTATGGCTCTTGACATGTTTACATTGCGACTTCCATTCTTAGTCCAAATCACATCCTAGTACTGGCTTTGTCACATCCTTTTTGAAGCTGAGTTACTACTAACGGACACTCTGTGGGGCAGGATACTCAGGAAGTCCGAGGTCAGATACCAGGAGGGCGTACAGAAGGGCAAGACAAAGGCTTGGTCAAGTAACAGTCTGAGGTCAAATACCAGGAGGGTATGTCAAGATAAGGGGATAAGACAAATGGATTGTCAGAGGCCAAGTCTGGGGTCAGGTACCTGATGTCAGAGAGCATCAAGAGCAAAAGGGATAACACACACAAATAATCACTTCAAATCCTAGGTCCGGCAACAAGATCAGGGAACCAGACACAGAGCAAAGCATACACCAAACAAAGCAAAACTACAGTTGACGCCCCAGCATCAGATTGGACAACTGGGTTGTCACTCAGAACATCGACAATCCAGCACACTCCAGATCCTATAGGGCGGCTGAGCTGTCACTCACAGTGTCCCTTGGCCACAGTGAATGATGAAACCATCACAAACTTGGCATTCAGCCCTATTCCCATCAAATCTGAAAAAATTGTGATGGAGGGGGAAGCGCCAAAGTATATCTGAACAGAGCCTTAGCTGTGCTGTTTCACAGCCAGCGTCCTGAAAAAGTGTGCTGTTGCTTAGTAACTGGAGAGGAAACCAGTGGGTGACACTGGGCGGGTACCACACGTTTGTTGAGAACCAAATGCAAGTTTTGTTGGAGACTTTAGCATATCAATTTGAAAGTATCACCTGTAAATGACCATTCATTTCTGTGTTTTCCCACAGAGGCTTTTTATTTATTGCATCCAGAGAAATACCACTACTTGAATCAGTCCGGATGTATCAGAGATGAAACCATCAGTGACAAGGAGACCTTTCACGAAGTAAAAGTAGGTTGACATATGACATATACAGCCTATAGATGTAGCAAATGAACTTGGCAATTAACACATTACATACCATGATGCAGAAAAATAGCATGATGATGAAAAAAACATTGAAATTGTCAAGTTAATGTTTGCTACGTTTGTATTTATATGAGTCTACACATAATAGATACATGTAATGACTGGATATTTTACAAGGGTCTCAGCCAGTAAGGGATAATGCCTAGAATAATGGTAATTGAAATCACAGCTGTTTATAAATGAAGGGTGCTGTGTTATAATTACAATAAAACAGTATGGTATTATTTCAAGAATAAAGGTCAAAAGTGCCTCTTCTATCTGGGCATATTTGGTGCTGTACCGACTGCTGTGGCACCTTCGTTCCTCCGTATTACGCACTAGTGGGGGTCTGACTCTTGTTTATGGTAAGAAGATCACTTTAAATATATTATGTATTGATTCTAGATCTGGTGTGAATCTATTCACTTGTCCCTTTCCATTCCAACACTAATCTGTGGCCAGTCCACTGCACATGTGCGGGAATACCACCTCTTACCTGCCAGGATCCGCGGCCACTCTTTTGGGTAGCCGGCCTGGCACTATGTCATTGTTGTAGAGTGTACATGAGAAGTTGCACTGGACCAACTAATCAATAGAAAAGTCGTGGATGCTCAGGTAAGATCCGTTTCTCCCGCTCCCATGCAGAGCCACAGAGCAGTGTCATGGCCGATGGAATGGGATGTGTGAATAAATTTGCACCGACTCTAATAGATTCCTATATTACAGTATGTGCACACGTCACATTTTTGTTCCTTTTTTTTTCCAGCAAATTTTTAACTCACTTTATTACTGGTAAGGAAAGAAACGTAATGCCTACAACAGGAATCCAGACTGAACATTTATTTTTTAAATGTATTTATTTTACTCACTTATATAGCACCATTAATTCCACAACGCTTTACAGACATTATTATTGTCCCCATTGGGGCTCACAATCTAAATTCCATATCAGTATGACTTTGGAGTGAGGGAGGAAAACGGATAACCCGGAGGAAACCCACGGAAACACAGAGGAACATACAAACTCCTTGCAGATGTTGTCCTTGGTGGGATTTGAACCCAGGACCCCAGCAGTGCAAGGCTGCAGTGCTAACCACTGAGCCACCATGCTGCCCATTTCTAGTTTACCAGATACAATAACAAAATTATACACACTTTCACAACAGCATTGCCTAACATACCAGGATAACTTTGTGCAATGTGTTCTGGACATGCTTAAGTTACTTCATTAGACTGGAAAATATGTGAGAATCTGTCAACAAGCCATACTGTGTAGGGTATAACCCAGAAGGTAGGAGAAAGCCCTTTTGTCTGATGTGGTCATCTGATGACATGCTTTAGATGTTTGTGGCACTTGTGTTCGTCTACATGATGTACACGCTGCGGTAGAAATCCAGAGATCTTTGTTTCATCATCATTAATTGCGAAAGCTCTAAGATGAGGGATGTTCTGCATTACTAGCATTATTCTACGTGAGCCCAATCCTATCTGCTGTCAGTTGATACTTCACCCAGAACTGATCTCCAACCTAACACAATTTAGCTGGGATCTACCAGTAGAAAGTGAAATCAGTACGGATAAGGACATATAACCAGAACCACCCCCACAGCTCAGCTGAGAACTTATCCCCTGGATCATATTAAGTCCTGACATATAATCATATGATCGATGATGAGACAACAGATCAGTGACCCATGGTGTCTCACAAACTGCAAAGATCTGAGACCTACGTTCCTGAATACAATAATTTTAATGTTCACCCGGACCTAGTCAAACTCAAGCTTTATTTTGTTTTTCCTTAGACTTTTATTATTTATTTCTATGATTCTGTAACATTTCCATTTTTGCAGATGGCTATGGAAGTCATGAAATTTAATTCTGAAGATGTCCGTGAAGTTTTTAGGTTACTTGCTGGGATTTTGCACCTTGGAAACATAGATTTTATAACTGCTGGTGGAGCACAAATCTCTACAAAGACAGGTAAGAACCGTGTGCTCTATGTGCTATCCACGGCATTGGGAATGGGGTGACATCTCTCATAATGTGTTATTTATGATGACACGATGTTATTTTATAACCAGCACTAGGGCGGACTGCAGATTTGCTGGGGCTGGACTCTGAGCAATTAACGGAAGCACTAACACACAGATCCATGATCCTCAGGGGAGAGGAGATTTCTACACCGCTCAGCATCCAACAAGTAAGTTCACAACTTATTAGCATGTTTCATTGGGAAGAAGATAGAAAATATTTAACATGCTGCAAATCAATGCAAAATCCAAAAATATGAAACACACTTTAGTGGAAGGGAAAACCTTGACCTACAAATGCAGATTTTAAAACCAAATCAGTTGAAGAAGTTTCATGAAAAATTCCTTTAACTCTGTGTAACATGAACTGTAGCCTTCCAATAAAGATCACATCAGAGATGACAACGTATATGTTAGGGGAGGGAACCAAGGGGCTAAGATTACAAGAATTGGGAAGGCTCATGGAAGAAGGAGGATCGTAGATACATTTAAAGTGACAGTTTGTTATAGAAAAAAAAAAAGTTTTTCTCCCATTAACTCTACCTAGACAAATCACATTTATCTTAGGTGACTTTTCTTGCTGTATAAACCTTCATGTAATTATTGTACCTATCTTGTAGTCAGGGCCGGCGTTTGGGGCAGGCAGACTAGGCAGCTGCCTAAGGCCACCGCTTGACCAGGGGCCCCCAGGTAGTGGCGTGCCCCTAATAGCATCATGCCACACACCCGCTATGGCACCCCCCCCCCCGCATCCAACTTATCGGTATCATAGACGCCAATACAGTTGAAAGAAAGCAGTGATGGAGGAGAGAGCGTCAGATGACACTCCCTCTCCCATCATTCCTCTTCTGCTTCTGACTCAGCGTGCGCGCAAAGACATCACTTCATCATGTGCAATGCAATGCCAGCAGTGGATCCGATGAAACACGCTGCTGAAGCCAGAGCAGCGGGAGAACGGGAAGAGGTGAGTACTGCTGGACTGTGGGGCTGCATTATAGTGTGTGCATGTGTGTATGTATATATATATGCATTTTGAAGTCATGTGTATAGGATGAACTTAGCATCCCTCGTATTAACCCATATTGTTTCATGTGCTACCACAGGCAATAGACAGCAGAGATTCCGTGGCCATGGCTCTCTACTCACAATGCTTTACCTGGGTAATCAGGAAGATCAACAGTCGGGTTAAAGGAAAAGACGATTTCAAATCAATTGGCATTCTAGATATCTTTGGATTTGAAAATTTTGAGGTATTGCATATGTCCCTTCATTTTCCATATGTGCCTTTATGACGCTGTTGGTTCTCATCCATTTTCTCCATATACCTCCTGATTAGTAAAGGGATGATAGCATAAAGAGAAGTTCCTACATACTCTTCCTCCATCACTGTCCTGTTGTCTCTATAGGCAGCACAGAACCAGAAAGTAAAAAGTTTGATTCAGCTACCAAACTTCAAACGGATATAGCATCTCGAACAATGAGCCTTGTACCATTTGAAAGTTAGAATTTTCTTTTATTATGATACCAATATATTACTTCCTTGGCAGTGAAAGAGTTAAGCCATATGCTCACCCCTAGACAGCATTTTACACTTATAAATAAACTGAGTACTGTTTAAAGACATTGCATTACTTTTCTTTTACTGATCACACTTTAAAGCCTGTATTATAATCCAGAGCTGAAATCATAGTTCAGCCGACATGCTGGTCTATCTCATAGCTATATGTAAACTGTACAATGTTTAAATGTAAGTATACTCTTAAAACAAGTAAATGAATTACATATTTCTACGGGTTGCATCTATTTTATCTGGCATTTTGTTTCAGGTGAATCGCTTTGAACAGTTCAGTATAAACTACGCCAACGAGAAGCTGCAGGAATACTTCAATAAACACATATTTTCCTTGGAGCAGCTAGAATACAGCAGGTGAGAGTCAGAGCTCGGTCAGCTATAGAAGGCAGCAAACATACAATACACATTTCTAATATCTTCTTTGTACCTTTACCTTTCCTGTAGAGAAGGACTTGTGTGGGAAGACATTAACTGGACGGACAACGGGGAGTGCTTAGACCTGATAGAAAAGGTAAGTCAGTTGTGATTCAGATGACTATGATCTGCTCATAACATCACTCACTTATTAATGATGTCATGAATTGCCCAAAGCAATTAGGAAGATACCCTCACATTTACACCATGTGAGAAAATAGGTAAATAATAATTTGAGGGTAAAGTTTTGTCTCTCTACAGACAAAAATTTTATTTTATTTGTTGTTTAGTGATCCCTTTTAAATATTATAGTTAGCACAGATTTTGTGACGTTGAGTCACTACTCACAGGCAAGCCGTGGGAACGGTTAGTCAGGAGGTCCAAAGTCAGATACCAGGAGGGCTCATAGTATAAAAGAGTAAGTCAAAGGCGTAGTCAAGAAATGGTCCAGGGTCAAATGCCAGAAGGGTACGTCAAAACCAGGGAGTACAAGAAACGGATAGTCAGAGGCCAAGTCTGGGGTCAGATACCTGAAGTCAGAGAGCATCAAAAGCAGAAGGCATAATCCAAGAGAATTGTCACATCAGATCCTAGGTCATACACAAGATCAGAAGTCAGACACAGAGCAAGCACATAACTAAAGCAAAACTACATCTGACAGTCTGCTGCTTGTAGCAAGCCAGCTAAATACCTAGCAAATCATTTGAGGACAGGAAGCACCTGGGGAAACAACTGTAGACCAGACCAGATTGAGCAGCAGGGCTGTCATTTAAAATGCTGACAGCCCAGCACACCCCAGGATCAGATTGGATGACTGGAGTGGCACTCACAAAACCGACAGTCAAGCACACTCCAGATCCTATAGGGCGCTGAACTGTCACTAACAACGTCCCTAGGCCACAGTCAGTTATGAAACTATGACACATTTCTTGTTCTTTATGTGAACCACCTGCTCTAACATAGAACATAAGATGGACCCTTCTTTGTGTTACCTATCTGTGTAAACGAATGGATATATGAAAACTGAATGGGACTAGCTGGTTCTAACAGCATAGTAAATAGGATAATCTGTGTACTGAGAACTTTCTGCACCATAACTGCTGAGTTTTAGAAAGATCTCAGACAAGGAAGAGTCAGCGATATTTGTATGTAGGAAGAAGCACCTTGGATGACATCACTGACTTGTTTGCATGTATTTTGCTTTACCAGAAACGGGGATTATTAGCTCTAATCAATGAAGAAAGCTACTTCCCTAAAGCCACCGATAGCACCTTACTGGAAAAGCTGCACAACCAGCATGCGGTTAGTTTTCCTTTTACTGTTCTGTGTTGGTTTTTTAGCAGATATATATATCTATATATACAGATACAGTACAGACCAAAAGTTTGGACACACCTTCTCATTCAAAGATTCTTGTGTATTTTCATGACTATGAAAATTGTAGAATCACATTGAAGGCATCAAAACTATGAATTAACACATGTGGAATTATACATTACACTTTACAAAAAAGTGTGAAACAACTGAAAATATGTCTTAAATTCTAGGTTCTTCAAAGTAGCCACCATTTGTTTTGAATACTGCTTTGCACGCAGAAAAGGTGAACGGATGGACTCTACATGCCTGGTTCCCACCGTGAAGCATGGAGGAGGTGGTGTGATGCTGTGGGGGTGCTTTGCTGGTGACACTGTTGGGAATTTATTCAAAATTGAAGCAGTGAGCGGTCCAGCTCACCCCAAACCATCTCGATTGGGTTCAGGTCTGGTGACTGTGGAGGCCAGGTCATCTGGCGTAGCACCCCAACACTCTCCTTCTTGGTCAAATAGCCCTTACACAGCCTGGAGGTGTTTTGGGGTCATTGTCCTGTTGAAAAATAAATGATGGTCCAACTAAACGCAAACTGGATGGAATAGCATGCTGCTGCAAGATGCTGTGGTAGCCATGCTGGTTCAGTATGCCTTAAATTTTGAATAAATCCCCAACAGTGTCACCAGCAAAGCACCCCCACATCATCACACCACCTCCTCCATGCTTCACGGTGGGAACTAGGCATGTAGAGTCCATCCGTTCACCTTTTCTGCGTGCAAAGCAGTAATCAAAGCAAAAGGTGGCTACTATGAAGAACCTAGAATATAAGATATATTTTCAGTTGTTTCACACTTTTTTGTAAAGTGTAATGTATAATTCTACATGTGTTAATTCATAGTTTTGATGCCTTCAGTGTGATTCTACAATTTTCACAGTCATGAAAATACAGAAAAATCTTTGAATGAGAAGGTGTGTCCAAACTTTTGGTCTGTACTGTAATTATATATATATAATATATATATATATATATTGTAACATTTCCAGGGGGTTTAGCTCTAGGATCGCTGTCTGGGTAGACAGAATGGCATGAAAACAGTTCATTCAGACAGCAGTTCTGGTGTAAAACTGGCCGCAACCAGCTTTATTAAAGTCCACAGCAAACAGATTAAAACAAAGCATAAACAGAAAACCTGGGCTTGTCTAGCCTCTAATTACACTTAGATAGATGGCCCTCTCTATCCGGGACCCAGACTCTACCAGTCTGTGCCCAAAACAACACATATCACATATGTTACCAGTATGGAGCTTCACAGATACTCCTCCTTGTGTCTGAAGGCACCTTCCATGACCAGACTTGAGAGAGATCCACTCCTATTCAGCCGCTCTTCACACGGATTCGCACTGAGACTACTCCTATGTCCGGGTCCTTCCTGCACCCAAACTGAGATAGCTTAAACACTCTTGGAGACTGCTTCCTTGTGCCAGGACACCTCTCTGTGTCCAGGCTAAAGACAGCTCTAACACTCTTGGAGACTGTTTCTTGTGCCGAGACACCTTCCTGTGTCCAGGCTAAACTAGCTCTAACACTCTTGGAGACTGTTTCTTGTGCCAGGACACCTTCCTGTGTCCAGGCTAAACTAGCTCCCAGATTGTGTTTGCAGACACCCACTTCTGGTCTCCTAATTAAGACCTGAGTAGTTTCAGGCTTGTGCTGCAAGTGTGTGCTGAATGTGAGGTGTAGTGACCTTTCTCCACCACTAGGTCCACAAAGCCACACATTTCCCTTATACCTAGGTGAAATGTACACCCCATTCATCACATATTCACTCACTGTCTCACATATCCCCTCCCTCTTCTCCAGACCGGAGGGCTGGTCATCCAGACCGGAGGGCTGGTCAATAATCCAACAGAGACAGTGAACTCCGGACCAGTCATGGCCCTCACCAGCTTCATCTCCACCACTGTCACTTGTATCTTCACCTGAGTCATAGCCAACATCAGCTTTCTCTTTATCTGAAGCATCCGCACTACCCTGTACCCTCCCAGGCCTATACTCTCTGCGGGCCTCGGGTATCCTGCACGGTTTCATCTTGACCTTAGGGCCGGGCTCACCTTCGACACAGTGCCTGGCCAGAGAAGCACGACCCGACACATCAGAACACCTCTGCTGACTCTTCCTCAGAAACTCACGTACCTCCTGTCCCTGGTGCACTGACCATGTGTCACCAACTATCACAGAAGGTATAGGGGGTTTTTCACTTTTCTCCAGTTCCCCACTTTCAGGCTCTTCTGGCAAGACATGCCCAGAAGCCCCACCGTCAGTCCTAGACTCTACCTCTTCAGCCACGTTCTGCATCCCATCTGGGCTCCCGTGTGTCTGCAGCGGCAACGGAGTGACACATCGCTTTTCCCATTTGTTGGGACGTGGCTCCGATGTAGCCTCCCTGAAAGTGCGCCTGAGCTCACCAATGCCAGCTACTGATCCGGACCGTAACCCGTCCACGCCGCTGTCTTCGGCAGAAACAGATTCCTGGACAGAGTCAGTCCCCATATCTTCAGTCTTGCTCCTCACAGCTTCACTTGAAACCTCAGCTTCTGATGAGGCATCTGGCTTGGTGACCACCACTTCCATGGCTTTTTCCACCTCTGCAGCATCACCTTCAGAGTCCTTGGCATGATGCAGATCCACACCACACACTGACAACTTCTCATCTTCAACAGCATCCACTTGTGCTGTGTTCAGTTTCAGAGTCCTGCCTTTAAAGCTCAGCTCTCCTCCTTTCACCTTAGTCTTCGCCAGGGAACCGGCCAACTGTAAAACATCTTCAGATGCCATCTTCTGTCTGGCTGTAAGGTCAGCATCAGCTTTCTTCTCAGGACTCTCAACCTCCTCTGCTACCATGCCTTCCTCATTTGCACTGGTTGCTTTATGGTCATCAGATAATTCACTATCACTATCTGACCCCTTTTTCTCAGCCACATCTGGCTCACTGTCAGGGCTATACACTTCATTTTCATTCACATCCTGCTCACTGTCAGGGTTATACAATTCATTTTCATTCATATCCTGCTTACTGTCAGGGTTATACAATTCATTTTCATTCACATCCTGCTCACTGTCAGGGTTATACAATTCATTTTCATTCACATCTTGATCTGGAACCTTAGTTAACATGTCATCCACAACATTAACTTCACCATCTGGTCCCTCAAGTATGTGACTATGTGTCAACCCCAGCACTATACTTCTATATAGCTCAGGTACTAGGAGCTGACTCACGACCTCTCCCTGGACTTCAGTGTCCCTATACAACAGGCCATTGTCCATGGCAGCATGAGGAAACCTCTCCTCAGAGCCAGGCTCCTGGGAAACCTCATTTAGAACAATCATATTTTCCTGTGTTGTCCTAAGAGTGGGGTCTCGCCACTGCTCACTCTCAAAATTGTCACAGGACACAGGCAAGTCAGGGACACTCGGTTCCCGAGAACCACCATCCTCGTCTCCCAACATCACCTGCAAAGGAATTTCATCACTATCACAGTCATAATTATTATCAATATCATTATCATGATTATGATCAGTATCATCATCACTATCATGATCATCATCATTATCATTAGCAGCATCAGCATCATTATCATGGTCATCATCATTATCATGATCATCATCATCATCATCATCATCATCACATAAGTTTAACGGCCCACTAGCATTGTGTTCCGCCCCTCGGGACTGCGCACCCTCAATAGGAGCTTCATCACACTGTCCATCAGAAACATTTTTCCCCCAGAGATCCTTAGATCGGGAAAGTCATTACCCAATATGACGGGGTGCACCAGGCTCTTCACTACCCCCACTTCATATGAAACCTCCCCGAGTTTAGGGACCAAGTCCACGGCAGTCTCTGGGTAGACTTTGGTGTCTCCATGGATGCACACCACACTCAGGTGCTTATCAGGGATGAAGTCCCTATCAATCAGGCTGTCACATACGGAAGTCACTGGACTCTCTGAGTCCAAGAGGGCCTGTGCTGGGCAGTCATTTACAACCACCGGGGACCCCTGTGGTCCAGTCTCTTCGGCTGAGGTGGACACACACACAGGTTCTGCGCAGAGAGAGAGGGATCTGCCAACATCACAACACATAGGCTCCCCCTCTATTGGACAGTTGGCTGCAATTTCACGCCAGCTCCAACACTGTCCATCACACTCTCCCACCCACATGTCCCCCGGCCTGAACCCGCTTATCAGCATACCCCATGTCCCCAACAGCTGGAACGCTCTTACCGCGAGAGTTCAGCGTCCGGGAACTCTGAAGTGACGACCTCTCAGACGGCTGTACCTCAGGAGGACGTGCTTGGGTGTAGCGGTCCACTATCACCTTTTCAACTCCATAATCAAGCCTGCTGACTGCAGACTCCCAACTGTATCTCCAGTCATGAACTCCCCTGGCACGGGCTGTCACCGTAACACCCAGCCGGGTAAGAATCTCCGCTTTCAACTTGCCATAGTCTTGGCTGTCCTGCTCGCTCAGGTCAGCATATGCCCTTTGGGGCTCTCCAATCAGATAGGGTGCGACCATCATGGCCCATTCAGATAGGGGCAGATTCTCCTTCTCTGCCAATCTCTCAAACCTAGTGAGATATACCTCCACATCATCACGAGGTGTCATCTTTTTCAGGGACCGTCTTACCGCCTTCTTTACAGCGGACAACGCAGGTACCTTCACAACATTACTCTGGGACGAGGTGTTGAGAGCTGCAATCTGCTCAAAAAACAACCGGTCATTCTCCTGCTGCTGCTGCAGGAATTGCTGCTGGGCCTGCTGCATGCGCTGCTGGTGCTGCAGGCGCTGCTGCTCCATGCTCTGCTGCAGGCTCCGCTGGGCCTGGGCCAGGTACTCAATGAGCTCCTCCATACTGCCGGACTTATCTGTCTCAACCCCGGCAGTTTTATGTTGCACATTAACTTGTGCCATTTGTTCAAACAGCGCCTCCATGCTGTCATCCATGCTGTCAGACTTCTCTGTCTTAACAACGGCAGTCTTCACTCAAGACATACACACTCTACAGTCTTTTCCATAGAAAAATTCATCTCTGCTGTGCAGACACTTTTTTTTTTTTTTTTCCTTTGCAAAGTCTATTAGGGCTCCTGTCTCTTTAAGACTGCTCCACAGACTTTTATTTTGCTGCTGCACATTCCACAGTCATTTTCACAACAAGTTCAGCTTTGCTGTGCATACATTTTCTCTCTGCAGACCCTATCAGGGCCACTGTCTCTCCAAGACTGCTCCAAACAGACGTTTCTGCTGACACACTTTTTTTTTTTTTTTTTCTGCTGCTATTTCAATAGACTTCACCTTTAATGCTGTCTCTCGCCACTGTGCTGCATACACACTCCAGCACTAACTGTATCAGGCACTGCGCTGCCCCAGCATTCTCCGCCAATTGTAACATTTCCAGGGGGGTTTAGCTCTAGGATCGCTGTCTGGGTAGACAGAATGGCATGAAAACAGTTCATTCAGACAGCAGTTCTGGTGTAAAACTGGCCGCAACCAGCTTTATTAAAGTCCACAGCAAACAGATTAAAACAAAGCATAAACAGAAAACCTGGGCTTGTCTAGCCTCTAATTACACTTAGATAGATGGCCCTCTCTATCCGGGACCCAGACTCTACCAGTCTGTGCCCAAAACAACACATATCACATATGTTACCAGTATGGAGCTTCACAGATACTCCTCCTTGTGTCTGAAGGCACCTTCCATGACCAGACTTGAGAGAGATCCACTCCTATTCAGCTGCTCTTCACACGGATTCGCACTGAGACTACTCCTATGTCCGGGGTCCTTCCTGCACCCAAACTGAGATAGCTCAAACACTCTTGGAGACTGCTTCCTTGTGCCAGGACACCTCTCTGTGTCCAGGCTAAAGACAGCTCTAACACTCTTGGAGACTGTTTCTTGTGCCGAGACACCTTCCTGTGTCCAGGCTAAACTAGCTCAACACTCTTGGAGACTGTTTCTTGTGCCAGGACACCTTCCTGTGTCCAGGCTAAACTAGCTCCCAGATTGTGTTTGCAGACACCTACTTCTGGTCTCCTAATAAAGACCTGAGTAGTTTCAGGCTTGTGCTGCAAGTGTGTGCTGAATGTGAGGTGTAGTGACCTTTCTCCACCACTAGGTCCACAAAGCCACACATTTCCCTTATACCTAGGTGAAATGTACACCCCATTCATCACATATTCACTCACTGTCTCACAATATATATATATATATATATATATATATATAAATATTTGCAATTTTGTGTAGGGTAATGCTAGGACATGGAGACCATGTGTTAAAAAGAATGGATAAACCATTCAGGGTCAAACTCCTCATAGAGTTAAGGAGAAGCTATGATGTTTGTCATGTAGTGTTGTTTCGGCCCATAATTTCTTCTGTACTTTCCTGATGCCTACAAAGCCCTTTGCAGTAGATGGTATCTGTGAGTTGGGGGTGAGGGGGTCTTTGCCCCCACATCATGCTGTCTGTAGGCTACTGTGCACAATCCTGTTTACGGTTCACTTTAACGCTTCTCTAGAAGAAATATGCAAATTGCCTCTTCAGAGAGAAGGAGGACTTGAACTCTATAGCACCACCTCTTTTTGTCTGAAGAGGCAAATTGCAAATTAAATTTCCCATAGGAGCATTGCACGCCGAATAAGCCTCCTTACCTTGAAATGCCAGAGCTGGGCAAGGAGAAACGTTACCACTTAGAACCCTCTCTAGAAAAAAGATATTTTACTCCCTAGTGCCACGTACAGGCAACTATCCCAAAATTCAGTTTTGACCCATTAATCTGAATCTGCCAGTAAGATAAACACCCCCAAAGGCATATATAGGCATGTAGGTAGGCTTTTTTTTAGCGTAATAGGTTGTAGTTTTTATTGATATCATTTTGGTGTAATGTGACTTTTTGATCAATTTTTATTTCTTTATTTGGGGCCGTGCGGCGACCGAAAAGCAGCAATTATGCCCATTTTTTTTCTCTTTTCTACTTTTATCTTACGGTTTAAATAATTGTATGCTTTGTTAGATCAAACATGACGATATCAAATATGTTTTAATTTTTTTTATTTTTGATTGATGCAAACTATATTATGTTTTAGAATATTTTTACAAGCTTAGTTTTTTAATTTTTACTGTTTTGTTTTGACTGAAATGTTCATTAGATCTCGTTTAAGGGTTAATGAGTCAGATATTGATTTACAGGGTAACCACCCATAGGTGGCACTAGAGAGACAAAATATTCTTCCTACAGATATATTATAAGGATTCCCAATGATTTTATTTTTATTACTGCCACTATTATACATTATTATACAATTATATTTTCCTATAGGCAACTTTTACATGCGTTTTTTTTTTTTAAATGTTTCCTGTTTCTTTAGTTTTAATTTGTTGTGTATTTTTATTTTCTATAGAATAATTCCTTTTATGTGAAGCCAAGAGTTGCTGTTCACAACTTTGGTGTAAAGCACTATGCTGGAGAGGTAAATATTGTTTCTTTGCCATGTATAAGTGGCCGTAATCAGAGAGTACAAGGGTCTGACACCATCAGATGACAATATCTACAGTGGCATGTAAAAGTTTGGGCAGCTCTGGTCAAAATTACTGTTATTGAGAACAGTTAAGCAAGTTGAAGATGAAATTATCACTAAAAGGCCTAAAGTTGAAGATGACACATTTCCTTTGTATTTTAGGCTATTTTTATTTATTTAAAGTTACAGTCTTTTTTTTTTTTTCATTTTAAAAATTGCAAAAAGGAAAATGGGCCAACACTAAAGTTTTGGCAGCCATGGAGATTTAGGTTAAAGTAGAACTCACAATGATCGAAGGTATGTGTGGAGAAAAAAGGGCACAGAATTTTAGGAAAATAATATTTCCTCAACCTTTAATCATGGGAGTGGATTAATAATGCTTTGGTTGTGTTGCAGCCAATGGCACAGGGAACATTTCAACAAATTCTTGATGTAAACATAACACCATCTGTAACAGTGGCGTAGCAACTGTTTGTGGCGCCCGGGGCGGCAAATTTTAGGCCACACCCCTAGCCACACCCATTTCACTGGTCACACCCATATCCACGCCCTGACCACACCCACTTAGCACTGCTGATCACACTGTTTCATAAACAATAATTATAAACACATACCTCTCAACCGTCCCGGTTTCAGCGGGACAGTCCCAATTTCGGGACCCTGTCCGCTGTCCCGGCCAGGCGGTTTACTTTCCGCATTAGAATCGTACATACGGAAACCCAGGGGACCTCCCACACATTCTGGCAGCCACAAGTCACGTTCCATCGCTGACCTCATTTCCCCAGGATGTGGGGATCTCACCAGCTATGCAGCGCTCCATTCAATACCCGGCTCTCACTGAGCGAGACAGGCAGGATCTGGGGATCTCTTCATCTGTTGAACAGATCCCATGTTGAGATCCCCACATCCTGCTTGTCTCGCTCAGTGAGAGTCAGGTATTGTATGCAGCGGTCCGTACAATACCCGGCTCTCACTCCAACAGATCCAGCGGCTCGATGCGTCGCCGTTCTGAAGACTCTCCCGAGAACGAGTTACAGTACCTGCTGCTGTAAGCTGACCGCCGGAAATGAGGTCAGCGGTCATTTCCAGCGTTCAGCTGACTTACAGCATGTCACCTCCGGTGGAACGTGACGTGTGGCTGCCAGAACGTGTGGGAGGTCCCCGGGGTTTCCGTATGTACGATTCTAATGCGGGAAAGTAAACCTCCCGGCCAGGACAGCGGGACAGGGACCCAGCCCTACACAGATAACAGCATTCGCTCCGTCCCCACGCAGACCCATGCACATAATGGCACCCCTCCTTCCCCCCTGCAGCCCTCAAGCACACAGATCCCGCAAGTAACAGGACCCTTGTACATGCGCGGCTCCGCTCTTTGTGGCCCTGTAACACATGGCTCCGCTCCACACACCTCACACTCACAAGGCTCCGCTCCGTACACCTCGTACACACAAGGCTTCGCTCCGTACACCTCGTACACACACGGCTTTGCTCCGTACACCTCGTACACACACGGCTCCGCTCCGTACACCTCCGCTCCGTACACCTCGTACACACGGCTCCGCTCCGTACACCTCGTACACAAGGCTCCGCTCCGTACACCTCGTACACATGGCTCCGCTCCGTACACCTCGTACACACACGGCTTCGCTCCGTACACCTCGTACACACACGGCTTCGCTCCGTACACCTCGTACACACGGCTTCGCTCCGTACACCTCGTACACACGGCTCCGCTCCGTACACCTCGTACACACACGGCTTCGCTCCGTACACCTCGTACACACACGGCTTCGCTCCGTACACCTCGTACACACGGCTCCGTTCCGTACACCTCGTACACATGGCTCCGCTCCGTACACATGGCTCCGCTCCGTACACCTCATGCACACACAGCTCAGCTACATCCACACTGTAAACCCCTTATGATCCCACATGTAAACTTACCATCATCCAGCACCATGACCACCAGTACAGCAGCAGCTTCCTGCACACAGGGGCCTGATCATGTGACACCTAACTCCTCCCCTCCTGTGACCTCATCACAGGTCCTGCTAGCATCTTTACAAAGGACAGCACAGCAATGGTAAATGCTGGCTGTGCGAAGTTGGGAGGGCAAGGAAGGGTGCGCCGCCCCCACACACAGGTGCCGCCCCCACACACAGGTGCCGCCTGGGGCGGACCGCCCCCCTCCGCCCCCCCAACGCTACGCCACTGATCTGTAAGAAAGCTGAAGAAGAAAAGTCAATGGCTTCTACAAATGGATAATGATTCTAAACACACATCAAAATCCACAATAGACTACCTCAAAAGGCACAAGCTGAAGGTTTGACAATGGCCCTCACATTCCCCTGATCTGAACATCATTGAAAATCCGTGGCTAGTTCTTCAAATAGCAGTGCATGCAAGACAACCCAGGAATCTGAAAGAACGGAAAGAATTTTCCAAGGCAGAATGGCGGAAAATCCCTCAAACAAGAATTGAAAGACTCTTGGCTGGCTACAAAATACATTTACTAGTTGTGATAGTTTCAAAATGGGGTGTTACTAGGTACTAACCATGCAGGGTGCCCAAACTTTAGCAATGTCCCATTTTCCTTTTTATGATTTTTGAAATGTAATTTTTTTTTGCCTAAAATGCATAGGGAATTTGTCATCTTTAACTTCAGCCCTTTTAGAGATCATTTTAATCTTCAACTTTACTTAACTGTTTACAATAACAGTAATTTTGAACTAGGGTGACTAAACTTTTACATGTCACTGTTTGTGATTTACAATCAGATTATGTAGTCACTTTTCAATTAATATTTTACTAAGATTATCTAGTTGTACAATGATGTCCTCTCTTCCAATTAAAAGGTCTTGTATGATGTCAGAGGTACTTTGGAAAAGAACCGGGACACTTTTAGAGATGACCTTCTCAACCTTTTACGTGAAAGCAGGTAAGGAGCATTGCTCTTCTTATATACATTGTACCAGTATTATTGGAATGATCCATGCTTATCCATATATATAGGGATAAGAAAAACTAAGTACAACCTCTTGAATTCATTGGTTTCACTTATCTGTTACTTAAAGGGAACTTGTCAGCAGGATTATGCATAGTAACCTACACACAGTGTCAGGTCGGCGTCGTTATACTGAATAAAATGTTTATATTCAAGTCTTACATTTTCACAATATTATTGTATATACACAGGTGGTATCAGCTCTCGGAGATTGCCAACAGCTGCTATTGCTCATGCGCGAGCGGTGCCATCTTCTTGGAGGACATTTTTTTTTCTTCTCCAGCAAGATGGCGCCTGCACAACAGCAGCTGTCGGATCTCTATACAAACCAATATATGCTACTGTGCAGGCACCCCGGGCGCCATTTTCAAAATGACTTTTTTTTTTTTTCCTCGCTCAAGTAAATATGAAAAAGGGATTAAATGCACAGTAACCATGCTATTATGCTGCAGCTACGGCTACGGCTGTCACCTGACTGCAGAAGCGTTTTTTTTTTTAATTTAGTATGTGATGGTATTCATTATGCAAACTAGGGGGCAGGTCAGTGAGGGATCAGTGACCTGTCAGCAGTCTGCATTATGAATACCTAATCAGAGTACCACATACATGAACCCCACCTTAGGACACGAGAATCTCATTAACACAAAACTGAAAATAAGGATTAAGAAACAGCCACAAGACAGATTTCATCACCCCAGGTATCATTGTAATCAGTTAAACGGCGCCGACCTGACACTGTCTGTAGGTTACTGAGCACAATCCTGCTGACAGGTTCCCTTTAAGTTGAGGTTTTGAGCATTCATTTATGCACAACTCTCTTAAAGTTCGAGTACAGCATTTCAATTGGATTAAGATGTGGACTTTGATTGGTTCAGTGCAACCGCTTGATTCTTTCTATTTTCCAGATTTTCTTATATATATTTGCAGTTGTGCCTAGGATCATTTTCCTGTTGCATGATCCAGTTTTGGTCAAGCTTAAGCTTTTGAACATATGGCCTCACATTTGACTCTAGAATACTTTGGCAGACAGATGAGTTCATAGTCAACTCAAAGGCTGCAAGGTGCTTTGGTCTTTTTGCTGCAAAACAAGCCCACATCATTACTCTTCTCCCAGCATTGTGCTTGACCGTTGGTGTTAGGCGTATGTGCTGATATGGTTTTTATCAAATGTAGCACAGGGCAACATGGCCAAACATCTTCACGTTGGTCTTATTTGTCCAAAGAATATTGTTCCAGAAGTCTTGTGGTTTCTTAAGATGCAATTTTGCAAACTTCAGCGATGTTGTCATGTTATTTTTTAGAAAGAAAAGGTTTTCACCTGCCAAATCCTTCAAAACAAGCCAGAATTGTTCAGTCATTTTATATTTGTACTGTCACACACTTGATCATTTAATATACAGAGGCCTTTAGAGACTCAGCTGTAGCTCATGGGTATTTTGCAATTTCTGTAAGCATTCCTTGTTCTGTCTTTAGGGTGCATTTTCTGGAACATACACTCCTGAGGAGACTGTCAACTGTCTTTAAGATAATTGTTAATGTGTTTCCTTCTTGGAATTGTCTTAACAAACACTTGAACACTGTAGACCAGCAAATTGCCATAACTTCTGCTTTTATAGATTTGGTCACACTTGCTGATGACCAATTAATAAAGGAACATTTGATTATCAGCACCAGACTGCTACTTAATCCCCATGGCAATTATAAAGGTGTACATATTTTTTTACTCACTGCTTCTGCATTTTGGCCTAGTTTTTGGTAAATTGATAATGACACAGTATAATTTGACAAGTATTGTTGTTCATGTGAGTTTGTATTTGCCTAATTGTTTTTCTTATTACCGTATGTTGTTATTCGTAAAAACTGTAAAATTCAAAGAGGGCGTACCTAGTTATTCTCATGACTGTAGGTACTTTTGGGCATACGTAGGCAGATAGCTCCCTCATAGCTGCCACAGCTCCTGAGCTGAGAGGAGACAGGTAAAATGCCAAAAATCCTGCATCCCTAGGATCAACTAAATTCTGGATACTCAATATTCCAAACCAGGGAAAGTTCTTTATCTCCTTTTTGATAGTCCATTTATCCTAAGAGTTCCGAGGTCCAAAGCGATTGTGAAGACCCCCAAGGGCTCCAAAGCACTCATGCAGGGCTGACCCTTCTGTGCACCTCACCATTAGTCAATCCCTTAGCACTCTCCTAAAATTACATCCAATGATTTACATTTTTGTTAATGCAGTTATTGAGTTATATAATTCTGAATGATCGGGCGCCAGACTACCAGACGTATACTGTATTAGCAAAGCATGACCTTTAGTGCTAAATTATCTCAGCAATAATATAGTCTGGCAGGATTATGTATTATGAAAATTGCCTAAAAATCTATTCAGGAGTCTTTTCATATGTGCATGAATTATGAGTTCTTATGGCTGTGAAGCTAATGTCTTCTTGATTTTTTGTTCTTACCTAGACTTGACTTCATATATGACCTGTTTGAACATGTTTCAAGCCGAAATAACCAGGACACTCTAAAGTCTGGAAGTAAGCACCGGAAACCTACTGTCAGCCTGCAGTTTAAGGTGTGTATCAAACTCCTTCTACCACCAGAGGGCAGTGCTAGGAAGCCTCTTTTAGGCCTGAGTGCCAAAGCTTAAGTTGTGGTGAAGCTTATGTTTAGTCTGGGAATAATTATAAAGCTATTCTTTATTTTAGGATTCCCTGCATTCCTTGATGGCAAAACTGAGCACATCTAATCCTTTCTTTGTGCGCTGCATTAAGCCAAATATACACAAGGTGAGATAGATCTCTGAATAATTAATGAAAACATTTGGATTTTTACCTTTCTTCTATCCTATTGTGCATTTAAAGTGTTAGTAGCCAAGTTCTGTACTCGGCTGTCTCCAGCATTCCCATAGAGAATGAACAGTGCAGGGGTTGAGCGTGCGCCCTTCCCCTCCGTCTGGGCTCTGCAGAGCCTGCAACCCAGGATCTGATACTTGAGGATCTGATACTTGAGATTGTTGAGGGTCACAGCAATCAGACCCCCCCCCCCCCCCCCCGCGATCAGTAAGTTATCTCTGTCCCATGGATAACTTTTGATTCAGGGGATAACCATTTTTGAAGTGAGATGTCGCTTCAATTAGTCATAAGTAATTTTAGAAACGTTACTGCTAATACCTTTATTAGGAAAGGATCAATTATTATGTATCTGTCTATATCCTTCTGTATTCCTTCTAAATGATGAGCCAGTGAAGTGGTGTATTCAGCAAGTAACAGCTCTACCTGTGTACAAGGTGTGGATTCTGGAACGCTGCCTCCATTACAGCATCAGGCTAAGACATTGACCCTTGGAATTCCCATGATATAACCACATATGCACTAAATAAAGCTGACGCTGGCTAGTAGCTGCTGCTTGGTGGCTCCCACCCGCTGATTGCATCTCTGTGAGCTGTTATGGTCCGTGTCGTGATGTGAGAGTAGTTGGGGATTGGACACATATTACTAGTGACATGTATAAAACTATAGCTCCACCCAAAATACAGAATCCCTCCATTACTAGCTCACCTGTTTTACCTGTGCAAATCAAGAACACATGAGATTCACTGGTGCAAATACTAATCTGACTATTACTGGACACCACCACAGTGTCATTCATGAGAATTTAAAGGGATCCAGTCCAAACACAATATCAGCTAGGTGCTAACGGACTGATGGGTGTCCCACATCAGCAGATCGGGAAATGCCTGACCACTTCTTCATTCATTTTCTATGAGACTTGCTTTCAATAACAGCAGCACTAAGCAGTAGTGATGAGCGAATGTGCTCGGATAATGTCTTATCTGATCACACTCGGGTGTTATCCGAGCATCTGGGCGTGCTCATATATTATGTTCGGGTCCAGGCGGCTGCATGATTTGCGGCTGTTAGACAGTCTCAGCACATGTGGGGATTGCCTGTTTTTTTTTGGCAGTCCTCGCTTGTGTTGCATTATTATTATTGCAACATAAATATTATTCATATGCTGTATAGTAATTAGAATCTTAATCGGTTGGTTTAGAATACATGTATGTGTGTATATACACAGCTCAAAAAAATAAAGGGAACACTCAAATAACACATCCTAGATCTAAATGAATGAAATATTCTCATTGAATACTTTGTTCTGTACAACGTTGAATGTGCTGTCAACATAATCACACAAAAATCATCAATGGAAATCAAATTTTTGAACCAATGGAGGCCCGGATTTGTAGAGACCCCCAAAATGAAAATGGAAACAAGTCGAAATAAAAATCAAAACAAGACAAAATTAAAGTGGAAACAAGTCAAAATGATGCTCAGTATTGTGTGTGGCCTCCACGTGCCTGTATGACCTCCCTACAACGCCTGGGCATGCTCCTGATGAGGTTGCGGATGTTCTCCTGAGGGATCTCCTCCCAGACCTGGACTAAAGCATTCGTCAACTCCTGGACAGTCTGTGGTGCAACGTGACATTGGTGGATGGAGCGAGACATGCTGTCCCAGATGTGATCAATCAGATTCAGGTCTGGGGAATGGGCAGACCAGTCCATAGCGTCAATGCCTTCATCCTGCAGGAACTGCTGACACACTCCAACCACATGAGGTCTGGCATTGTCCTGCATTAGGAGGAACCCAGGGCCAACCGCACCAGCATATGGTCTTACAAGGGGTCTGAGGATCTCATCTCAGTACCTAATGGCAGTCAGGCTACATCTGGCGAGCACATGGAGGGCTGTGTGGCCCTTCAAAGAAATGCCACCCCACACCATTACTGACGCACTGCCAAACCGGTCGTGCTGAAGGATGTTGCAGGCAGCATATCACTCTCCATGGCGTCTCCAGACTCTGTCACGTCTGTCACATGTGCTGAGTGTGAACCTGCTATGGACTGGCCTGCCCATTCCCCAGAACTGAATCTGATTGATCACATCTGGGACAGCATGTCTCGCTCCATCCACCAATGTCACGTTGCACCACAGACTGTCCAGGAGTTGACGGATGCTTTAGTCCAGGTCTGGGAGGAGATCCCTCAGGAGAACATCAGCAACCTCATCAAGAGCATGCCCAGGCATTGTAGGGAAGTTATACAGGCACTTGGAGACCACACACAATACTGAGCATCATTTTAACTTGTTTCCACTTTAATTTTGAGGGTCTCTCCTAATCCAGGCCTCCATTGGTTCAAAAATTTGATTTCCATTGATGATTTTTGTGTGATTATGTTGACAGCACATTCAACTTTGTACAGAACAAAGTATTCAATGAGAATATTTCATTCATTTAGATCTAGGATGTGTTATTTGAGTGTTCCCTTTTATTTTTTTGAGCAGTGTATATATGTGTGTGTTGAAGGATTGCAGTTGGAGGAAATAAGAAACTCGCTATTGTTACCCTTACCCCATCCAAGTCTTTGTACTGCTGTCCCCATCTTTGTAGACAGGCCACAGCGATTGGTTCATACAACTTATGTAACTGCTGCAGCCAGTCACTAGGCTGAATAGCCCTCCCATCAGCATGACCACTGAGCCTAAATATTGGCAGCAGCCATGAGACGCTGCAGTTACAATACCACAGCTGCAGCTTGTCTACAAAAATGAGGGCAGCGGCAGAGAAACTGTGCTGGACCTGGGGACGGTGAGTACCGTAAAGTTTGTTATTTTCTGCAGCTGCAACCCTTTGCAAAAAAAATAACCCTTTTAAGAATCAACCTGTTTTGGTAGTGCCATGTTAGTGCTATATCTCTAGACCTCAGTGGGGCTCTACTACACTGTATATGCCTCTGATTTTATTAAAAAGCAAACAGATGGTTATTTTGTACTAGATGGTGGCCCGATTCTAACGCGTCGGGTATTCTAGAATATGTATGTAGTTTATTTATGAAGATTTAAGAATAGTACAATGAATACACAGGATTTTATGGGTATATAGAGGCTGCTGCGGTTTATATAGAGGCTGCTGCTGCTGGGGTGTATATAGAGGCTGCTGCTGCTGGGGTGTATATAGAGGCTTCTGGGGTGTATATAGAGGCAGCTGCGGTGTATATAGAGGCTGCTGCTGGGGTGTATATAGAGGCTGCTGCTACTGGGGTGTATATAGAGGCTGCTGCTGCTGGGGTATATAGAGGCTTCTGGGGTGTATATAGAGGCTGCTGCAGTGTATATAGAGGCTGCTGCTGCTGGGGTGTATATAGAGGCTGCTGCTGCTGGGGTGTATATAGAGGCTACTGCTGCTTGGGTGTATATAGAGGCTGTTGCTGCTGGAGTGTATATAGAGGCTGCTGGGGTGTATATAGAGCTGCTGCTGGGGTGTACGTGGAGGCTGCTGCTGGGGTATATGTGGAGGCTGCTGCTGCTGGGGTGTATATAGTGGCTGCTGCTAGGGTGTATATAGAGGCTTCTGGGGTGTATATAGAGGCAGCTACGGTGTATATAGAGGCTGCTGCTGGGGTGTATATAGAGGCTGCTGCTGCTGGGGTGTATATAGAGGCTGCTGCTGCTGGGGTATATAGAGGCTTCTAGGGTGTATATAGAGGCTGCTGCTGGGGTGTATATAGAGGCTGCTGCTGGGGTGTATATAGAGGCTGCTGGGGTGTATATAGAAGCTGCTGCTGGGGTGTATATAGAGGCTGCTGCTGGGGTGCATATAGAGACTGCTGCTGCTGTGGTGTATATAGAGGCTGCTGCTGCTGGGGTGTATAGATAGGCTGCTGCTGGGGTGTACGTGGAGGCTGCTGCTGGAGTATATGTGGAGGCTGCTGCTGCTGGGGTATATAGAGGCTGCTACTGGTGGGGTGTAAGTGGAGGCTGCTGCTGGGGTTTACGTGGAGGCCGCCGGTCGGGGTACTTCCGCTGCTAGCAGCCGGGAGATGACCAGCTGGCGCCGGTCATCTCCCGGCTGTGTCGCCGCTGACCTCCATGCGGCAGGAGTTGACCCGCAGCTACCGTCGGGAGATCAGAGGCTAGTGCCGCTGATCTTTCGACAATAGCGGTGGCGTGCGTGGTTCAAATCCTGCGCCAATTCGCGGCCTGACTGTGCCTGTCGCTGATTGGTCGCGTCCGGCTGGGCGCAACCAATCAGCGACGTGGGATTTCCGTTACAGACAGACAGAATTAGACGATTATATAGTAGATTAGGCTCTGAATAAGTCTGACTGATACAAATTGTGGTGTTCTTCACTTGCCATTATACAGAGGTATTTTCCAGAAGCATTATCTCCAGGGAACAAGAACTGGCTAATATAGCAAATTCTTGTCCATGGACACACTACCCAGCTGGGGGGCGCTACCTATAGCCGTCATGGTACAGTCACGGCTCTGCTATGTGCACAAGCCAGTGCTGTATGGCCTTTAGCCGTAAGCTGTCACAGTAGCACCTGTATTAGTTTTCCTGTCTGCACATCAGAAGCTACAGTAAAGGTATTTTATATGTAAAAATGCCCCAGTAAGGTACATGGAAAACCACCAGCTTTAAATCTATGGACACCTTTTGTGATACTTACCGTATATGACATATTGGGGAACTACTCGAATAATAAATGAATAATTGTCATTGGATGGAACATATACACTGGGGAATTCTAATTGATGCGGGTTTTTTTTATTTAATGACTAAACCTACATTTAAGTCTGAAGGTGGGCTAATTTTCTCTACTTGTAGTTTTAGGGATTATGTATTTGTTCTTGTTTTGTTAACAAGGGATACGCTTTGTACACTTGCCAGTGGGCTTCGCGTTCCCCTGACTTCGCCTTCCATACATACAAGCAATGCTTTAATTACTACCTAAATCTTCCTAATTCACCAAAAACCCGCACTCATTCAGATTGCGAGTCTCCTTCTGCCCCTGTGTCTTGTTTTTAATCTGAGAGGCTGAATACCTTGAGTTATAAAATCTTACAAAAACATTCTTGACATATTTTAATACTATTGCCTGTTTGTGTATCTTTGGTATGCCTCTTGTCTCGTCAGGCATGTCACCTCTCTTCTGCGTGGTGACAAGGTGCTCCACGGGTATAAGAGGTATAAATTATTTCACACAAGGACTGAAATAAAGTGATTGATCATATTCTTTATAATATTCATTATTTAGTATTAGTTAACTGTGTTTAAACTATATGTTTTGATAATACATATTCTTTTCTTCTTATATAATACTTCACTATTTTGCTGAGAATCGTAGACTACCTCATTTACCTGGGACCATCAGTGAACTTCCTACCCCTGTGTAGAATGGCCCCCAGGGAGGTTAAAACTTTTACAAAGAGCAACCAGGGGGGCACAGTCATGACCATGACCACCAGAGGACAAGCTGTCCTTACCTAGAACCACGAGACGAAAAGCTGTCCTTACCTAGAACCACCAGAGGAGAAGAAGTCCTTACCTAGAACCACCAAAGAATAAGCTGTCCTTATCTAGAACCAGCAGAGGACAAGCTGTCCTTACCTATAACCACCAGAGGACAAGCAGTCCTTACCTAGAACCACCAGAGGACAAGCTATCCTTACCTAGAACCATAAGAGGAGAAGCTGTCCTTACCTAGAACCACCAAAGAAGCTGTCCTTACCTAGAACCACAAGAGGACAAGCTGTCCTTACCTAGAACCTCAAGAGGAAAAGATGTACTTACCTAGAACCACCAGAGGAGAAGCTGTCCTTACCTAGAACCACCAGAGGAGAAGCTGTCCTTACTTAGAACCATCAGAGGACATCACAGATGGCCTTCTCAAATATGAGAAATTCTGGGCATACATCTTAGCTACAAAGAGTACACAGCAGCACTATGCAATCATTGGATAGATGAATTCCAACATAGCTACGAAAAGTATGATGGTCTTAGTTTTTTATCAGAATTATGTAATCCCACCCAGAGATAAGGTGACCCCACTTGGATGGGACCCTAAATTCTACAAACTTACTATGGCATCTGCCTAGGTCTCTAATAAACTGGGTAGAACATGACCCAACTATATGTTTTAGTTACAGAAACCTGAATGTCCAAAGCAATTTTCTCTGCTTCGAGGTCATTTACTTATTCCATCTGAAATGCAGAAAAATGTTTCCACTACCTAAAATAACATCTGCTCATTTAAAGGTGACCCGTCAGGAAAAAAAACAATATTTACCTGAAGACATAGTGGTACTCTGCAGGTAAATAACATTTTAAGCCTTTAAAGCTGATTACTGGAAGAGCGGCTAAAGGGAGAAAATGAATTTTATTCTTCCTGCAGTCACTCACTTACAGTCATTGTGCTGCACCAATGGGACGTTATCAGTCTTTGCTCAGCACACAGTGAGCATGCTAAAATCACTCTCCAATATATTCATTGACATCCTGCACTAAATACACGCTGCAGAGCAAACTGTCAATCAAAGAGAAGGGGCGAGTGATTACAGCGCTGCAGAACCCAATGTCTCCCTGATTACTGAAAGCAAGCGGCTGCAGGGAGAATATAACTTCATTTTCTCCATGTAGCCTCTATACCAACACGATTAAAAGATTCTTATCTGCAGATTACCATTCTGTCTAGTCGGAAATACCATTTTTTTTTGCTAAAAGATTCTCATTAAGTTAACTGTTCAATGTTTTTACCAGCTTATACCCATGTTAGTTGCTGCAATCACCCCCCTTTCTCTTTGTATGACAGCCTGTTCTGCAGCGTGTGTAGAGAAGGATGTCAATCAGTGTTTCCAGGAGTGATTACAGTGCGCTCATTGTGTGCGCTCATTGTGTGCGCTCCGCACGCAGCTGATAACTGCTCTAGTGCCTGCTGATTAGCACTATGGCTCTAGGTAAATACCTTTTTTATAAAGACAGGCTGCTTTTACCCCCTCAAAGACGATCAATTTTTCAATTTTGCACTTTCATTTTTTTCTCACCTTTTTCCAAGAACCATGACTTTCTTATTCTTCTGTCGACATAGCCGTATGAGAGCTTGTTTTTTTTTCCAGGATGTTTTGTAGGTTTGAATTAATTTTACTACATTATGTACCGAAAAACAAGTAAAAAATTGTAAAAATTTCCGCAAACGCTTTTTGCTTTTTTTTTTAATACTGACATTGGGATGTAAAATGACCTGGCAGCATGATTCACCATATCAGTATGATTACAACAATTTCAAATGTGTATAATTTTTTTTTATTTAAATGGTGAAAAAAAAAATTCTGTCGTTTTAAGTTTTTTTCTTTGTGCCATTTATCATACGGATTAATTACGGTAGTTTTGTATTTTTATAGATGAGACTTTTACCTATACAGAAATGCCAAATATGTTTTATTTTTTTTTTTAATTTCTTCTGTTTTAATGGGGGGTAAAGGGGAGTGATTTGAAATTAATATATATTTTTTTATATTTTTATAAAGTAAAATATATGTATTTTTTCTCATTTTTTAGTTTCCATAGGGGACTTTAACTCGTGATCGTCTGATCACTTAGGCCTCCTTCACTTGTTTCCAGTATGTGTGGTATCCTTTATGTTAACGGATCACACACGTACCCATTATAACTTACAGCGCTGCTCAGATGTCTGTGTTTTTTCATTGATCGTGTATCCATGCAAGACACACAGAGACTTGTCCTATGGGTGAGCTTCACAGTTGTGCTAAAATGGTAGCGACTGCCATGATAACCATTGGTGACTTGTGATCACATCACGGGTGGTCCGATGAGAGCATTAACAGCAGCGATCAGAGCTCCAGCAGCGACACAGATGTAATATGTCAGACATTAGCAGCACAGCTCCTGAGCCCTCCTACACATGGGCAGCCAAGTAATCACTTACATGTATGTGTTCTATGCTTTAAGCGGTTCATTTCTCACTAAACAAAAATAATAGCTGCTCTTGTTCAAATAAAATACGTGATAATCCATATTCTATATAACTAGGACACTGCAGGTAAATTATATGAGATCTAAGAAAAATGATTTATACGAGATAGTTCATGTTTTATTACTCCTACTATATATCGGCCATTAGGGCGCACTGTTTTCTCGCTGGTTACAAACAATGTACAAAATCCCACCTGTATTTTTTGTTCATGACTGATGCTCCAGGTAGACAAAAAGTGACCCCAACCATGGTGTGCCCCCAATCACAACTGCCCGTCTGTGATGTGTAGGTGCAGATATAAAGGAGGAAAGGAACATGTTTAATGTGTCACTTGTATCATCAAATTCTATGAAAGGTCACTTTCCATGTAAAGCAGCTGCATCCTTTTATACAATGTCACTTTGGGATAGATTCCAGACGTTTGTATTTCTAGGTTCGGTGCAGAATACTATCCGAGCTTCTTAAGTCACAGGAACATAGCAAATTGCACAAATAGAAATCTGAACTGCATGTGCTGTGTGAATGTGGCTCTACGAAAAATAAACCTAGCACAGTGATTAGCATGGGGAAGTGTTTCTATAATGTTCAATAAATGTAGGTCAATCAATGATGTCTAATTGTAATTGCCTGCAGTTAGTGCTGGCGTCTGACCAATTATCTGGCACAATGCACTGTACGGCCCGGCTTCTTACTGCAGCCCCAACTCTTCCTTCTCCACCATTGTTCATGTTCCATCATCTGACTTTGTGTTATCTGGAGCTGTGTCCTTTGTGGCCTCGTTCTGTGTAAGTGGGGCGTCCTGTTATGTCACATATCACTGTCGAGCAGCTTGTTTGTCACTTTTCATGTATAAAATAGGACAGTGCTTCTTTTTGTATGTAGATAAAAGGACACTTTTTCTTTCTGTCACATGGTTCTTACAAATGTAAAGTCTCTCTGTGGATAGACAGGCGTTTTTCATTAAATATACAGTAGATATAGATATATTAGTACTAGTATATATATTATAGTGTATGATTAGTTTGATCATTTGATAACAATAATACTATGTCTAATTTAACATAGATACTATGGCTAGTTTAGATTGATAGGACTGTAATACATAGATATGGGATAGATAGATAGATAGATAGATAGATAGATAATAGATAGATAGATAGATAGATAGATAGATAGATAGATAGGCTAGTTTCACACTAGCGTTCGGCAGGGCTGCGGACTTCCTCCGTCAAGCCCCGCCCACTGCAGCACCTCTTCCTTTCAGCGCCCCCTACATCTGCATGCGTCCTGCGTACCCTATCTTTAACATTGGGTATGCAGGCCATGCTGATGTATTCGGATGCCTCCGCATGCTTCGTTTTGACGCTGCGCCATGCGTCGAACGCAACATGTTGCATTTTGTTGCATTTTGTTGCAGTCGGTGCAGCGTCAAAACAACGCATGCGGAGGCATCAGCATGGCCTGCATACCCAATGTTAAAGATAGGGTACGCAGGACGCATGCAGAGGTAGGCAGCGGTGAAAGGAAGAGGTGCAGCAGAGGGTGGGGCTTGACGGAGGAAGCACACAGCCCTCTGCAGCCCTGCCGAACGCTAGTGTGAAACTAGCCATAGATAGATAGATAGATATATCGGCAGCATTCTTCCAATATTGAAAAATATATGGTGCTTTTATTAGTGCATATCCAATAGCAATGTTTCAGTTTGTCACAAATGAATGGTTCTATATAGTATATCACAGACATCGGGTCATAAACAGTGATTAATCAATATTGCCATTAATAAAGCATAAAGTACCCAGTGGGCATTCCATAAAGAAGTAATGTGACAATGATAATAAAACATAATATATATATACACACACACACTTTTCAAGTGAATATAATGGATCATAAAATACATAAACATGTGAATTGAATAATTAACAGCAGGTGTGTGCATTATAATGATAATTATGGGACACACCTCATGGGAAATCCATGTTCCTATGAGGCCTCTTTCACACGTCAGTGGCTCTGGTACGTGTAGTGACAGTTTTCTCACGTACCGGAGACACTGACACACGTAGACCCATTAAATTAAATGGGTCTCTGCACATGTCAGCGTATTTTCATGGAACGTGTATCCGTGTGCAAAATACACTGACATGTCCATTTTTCTCCGGAAGCACGAACGCAAAATGTCCCGCACACTTGCGCATGGAGTGTTCACACAGTCCTCCGTGCGCACGGACGGGCGCAGGGGAAGAAGCGGCTACTGTCAGCGGTGTTCCCCTGCCTGTGGTGCTGAAGCTCCGTCATTATTCTCTCCTGCTCTGCCGGCAACAGCGAGTAGGGAGAATGAATGGGACGTGGGGTCCCCCTTAGTTTTTGAACCAACCTGCCATGAATATGGGCCCCCAGCCTAAAAACAGCAGCCCCCAGCTGCCCAGAAAAGGCGCATCATGATGAGCCCCGTCTCCTCTAGTGCTGCTTCTGTTCCCAGGGTGGGGTGTAAGCATTTCCTTTACGTACTGTATAGACAGTGATCCAGTCCTGATACCGATGGCGTTTTGCCGACCTCTGAAAAGCAATAATCTACAGAAGATATAATCACTGAACAGACGGACTACAACTTGGTGCACAAACCGTCTTTTTCCGGCGGTCTCTTCCTGGAACCTCCTTGAAAAAGCCCTTAAAAGTCGGCAAAAGAATGAACACATGCATAGCAATGTCAAGACGACTTCAAGCTTCGAAAGCCATGGAGTGGTTAAAAGAAATGACAGGTCCATTATTCTGGCAGCTTCCACTTGGGAGCCTCTCACCATTCATACAAGCATTTAAATAAAAAAAACACAAGATGCGCCAGAGAAGATGGCAAAAAAGATGCTTCAGGAGAATATAGTTTTGCAGGAAAAACAGCGTTACACCAGCATCTAAAAAAGAAGTCATCTGCCCAAACTCTTAGTTTATGTCCTCATGTGGGTTTGGAGCGTGTCTGCTTCAAAAGTCGCCTGAAAAAACACTCATAAACCTCTCCAAGGAATCTTTCTGTTAGTTTCTATGTAGAAATTACTTGCTGTACACATGTTCAGGCTTTTAAGTGTCTTTCAACCACTTCAGATGCCAAGTGATTAAAAGAAATGAACTGACCATTCTCAGAGGAATTTTGCACTTGGAAGACACTTCATACTTTACTATAGGTGTGAAGGAGAAGGCAAAAAATGTGTTTGTGAGTGTTTCTGCCTAAAAAATGCTCACATTTTACTCATTGCTTAATGAAGTTCAAAAAAATGCCTGCAAATTGCCCCTCCACCCCAAAAAAAGTACTACAAGAAATGCCCCCAACAGTGCTTTCAAACTGCTTAAGGAAACGCCCCAAAAGAATGTGCAAAGAGACTCCCCCAACTTAGATAATAAAAAAATAATCTAAAAAACCCCTCAAACTGTACTCACCTCCCGTACTGGTGCCTTTCCAGCAATTTAGGCACCAGTCCTTTTGGGGCTCAGGTGACACTGTTTTGACACATCAGCCCTGCGGCCAGTCGGCGGCTGCAGTTGGTCTGCTGTGCTCTCAATTCCCTTGGACAACCCTCGAACCTCTGAGGGAGGTGTGAGTGCAGCAGCCTATTAGCGATCACTGATTGGCTGCAGGCTCACATAGCATTACAATGTCACGCAAACCTTGGGAGCATTGGCGCCACCATCACTGTACTGATGCCATTATGGGAGGTGAGAACAGGATATGTTTATTTTACAATGGGAAATGTAGTATTTAAGTGGGGGTTGTTTTGAGTAATGGACAGTGCCTTTAAGTAAATCTCATTCCCATTCTGTGAAAAAAAATAAATGAACCTGTGTTACAATGCATAGAGTGAAATTTGCGTAAAATGTGGACAATTTTTGTAGTGAAATTGACAAAGTATTTAAGGCTGCGGATTTCACTGATGGTTTTAGGCTGCAGAAGTTTGGCATGGGACACATGGGTACAGGGTACATGGATACGGTGTACATGGGTACAGGGTACATGGGTATGGGGTACATGTGTATGGGGCATGGGGTACATGGGTATAGGGTATATGGGTACAGGGTAGATGAGTATGGGGTACAGGGGTACGGGGTACACGGGCATGGGGTACATGGGTGTATGGTATATGGGTATGGGGTAAATGGAAAATTATCCTTAGTATAGCCTCCTATATATATGTTAGAATTCTCCTTCCACCTAAGCTTTTTTATGGCATGGCATGTAGGTCCGGATTTACATTATGTGCCATGTGCTTGATAAATGGACTGTCCTACAATATATCATACATTACATTATAACAGGAGTCTGTGTGAGCAGCACCAGCTTCTACAGACTCCATTCATATTATTACTACCCATCGTTAGTGGACGCCATACTCTTCACAGTCCGAGCCCATTACTGAGAAGAACCTCGGTGGATGACTTCCAACTGACCAAGTTGCCTTGGCAATGGTTGGGGAAGACTTGCAATACTCCAAAGCTCTCACAGAGTGTACGCCTCATTACTAAGTATTCCTAGGCGGTGCCGACCTGCAGCAGGTTGTCTATTTTTCTTAGCGTTGACTGTTCCAAGAATGGTATTTGTTTTAACCTCAAGAACTTTCCTGCCTGCACAAGTTCTTTAAGTACACAATTCTCGTGGCTGTTTCTTCTGCCTGCTGCCAGTTCCTTGTGTGTGCTGATACACTCAACCTGCAAGGCTATCCTCCAAGTCCGACTTCCTTTCAGGCACAAGAAGGAATGAATTGAACAATCTCAGCCAAAGATATCACATGGGGGACTTGAAATACCAGCCTGCATAAGAAAGCCTTGTTCTGTGTGCTGGGAGCCTGGGCTGTCCAGTGCCTGCGAGCATGCCGCAAGCTGCACGGAGAGAGGAATAAAGGAAAGGTAAGTAGGTGGGCTGCTTTCCTTACCTGTACCATGGCATAGGGATTCACTAAAGGACTGAGCTGACCCGCGTCTGGATTTAATCCCCGGATTCTGGATCCAAATCTGCGGATGCCGGAATTATGTACTTTACATCATGATTTATCATCATTCAGAAAGTCTCCATATTCTAACTATTAAATCTTTTTCTGTAAATTGTAGTGAACTTATAAAATTAGGATAAAAATGCTGCCCGTTTATTGTGCTATGGTGGGGGCTTATTACCAGTATATATATATATTTGTTTGCCATTTACGCTTGTCTCTTATGTTTATTGTATTGTTAGTACCATTCAGACAGAGTTTCAGAATTCAAACGTTTACACAGATGTAGCAGGGCTGAATATGTCAGGACGATTTTCTCATAGAGTTACATGCAAGCACGTAGTATTGTGGCAACCCTACGAGCAACGGATTAACCCATGTTCCCCTTTTACTATGAGTTCTGCACATGGGTCCCCCCATTATTAATTTCTGCAGCAACATCAGCAAATAATTGATGTAGCAGAGCTCATTGTGCTACATCTTAGAAACTCATGTAATATTCCGTTTTACTACATTGACATGCTCAGCTCGTTCACATTGTGGTAACAGAAAATTTGCACCTGCCAATTTATTTCCGTTCCTGCTAGGATGTGCTCACGGACTTTCTGTTTTGCCCGACTCTTCTACATTGATTGCCTCAGAGTCAGCTATGGTTTATTGGCACGGCCAGAGCTACTAATACTGACAAACTTGGTTATTCTGCATGACAAACTCAAACTCACTGTACGAAAAACTCAGCTCTGCTGCACTAACTCAGTCTGCTACAAGGAGAAAATGAGCTCTGCTACATTACTCTGCTATGCTGCAGTGACTATCCCTGATTGTATACGTCAACAGACTCTGGACTGATAGAGCTGACAGGTTTCTACCACCCTAGTTTTATCCTTTTTTTGTTGTAAACCATAACATGTGGTCTCAGGTCTATAAGATTTGAGGACATTAATACACACTATATTGTGGAGGACATCTAGGAGCATACACAAAGTCCAGCTTCTCTATTCACTGTGTAATATGAAGAAACACATCTGAATATTTAGGAATCTCAGAAACCCGATAGTGGAGTTTGACTGTAATCCAGGCACATCTCAGTTATAGGGATTTTATTCCTCCGTCATCATGGCTCCATCCCTATAAAAAACTCTGCATGAGATATGATGGAATTTTCAGCAAGCTTATTTTTACACTGCTTTCTTTTTCTGTTAAGGTGCCCATGCACATTACATGTACTGTAAGTTCGGACACCCCGCTGATTTTAGATGTAATGTAAGTTAGGACACCTACTCGGAAGTGTGAGAGGGTCTCCCGACTCCCGATGACAGCAAAAGTCGGGAGAGATTGAAGAGGCATGCTGGATTTTAGCATGTTTCATGCTTTTCTCTCCACAGAAGATAAGCTCTTGTATGTGGATTCTGACATCAATATATACCACTCTCCCCATTGAAAACACATGAACATTTAGCTCAACCAAAGTGTATGGGCACCTCTATCTTTTTTGGATATTATTTAGGTTTGCCGTTGTCTGGGAGGCTTTGCACCCGCCACTCCATTTTGCTACAGCTAGTGCTGCACCTATATTTTTGTTTATGTGTGTATATACATATATAATATTTCTAAATATATATTATCCCCATGACCTTGGTCTTTAATGTCAGACTGCAGCGATGACATAATTACTCTGACTGCTACAGCCAAACAGTGGGCTCAGTGGCCTTGTACCGTCTACTTTAGGTTTGCTAATTGTCTGCAGAGGTCACATGCACTGTAGTGCTGAGAAAACACTGCAACCTGTCAACACAGACCATTTTACAAATGTAAACCTGCAGAATTAAAAAAACAAATCTTAGATATAGTGATGTGCGAACCTCTGCATGTTGGGTCTGGCGGGTTTGGCTGAACATTTAAAAAAAAAATTGGTTTCTGGTACCAAAACCCAGACCCCATTCAGATGAATGGGGAGCCAGAACAGGCTTTGTTTTCCACGCTGTCATCTGCATACACTGCCTTTGATCGGCGGTAAAATTATTACCGGCGGTCAGATAGGTTCTGTTCAAACATTGACAGATGACAGCATGAGCCAGCAGATGTGACCGACAGTAAAAAGTTTATCTCCGGTCACAGAGGCGTCGGCTGATGTGAGTACTCCTTCCATCAGCCTATGCCTGCTGTAGCTAATAACAGTGAGATCAGGCATCGCTGATGGGAGTACTCATGAGCATGCGCCATAAATAATTTTTTTTAAATTGATGTAGGGTCCGTTCTATTTTTGGTAACCAGCATGGCTTGATAACCAGTAGAGCAAAACTGACAGCTGCGGACTACAACCCTCAGTTGTCAGCTTTATCATGGCTGGTTATCAAGAATACAGGGATCCCCACATCATTTTTGTAATTATTTAAATAAATAATAACAAAAAATGGTGTTGGATCCCCCCCATTTTTGACAACAGCCAAGCTAAAGCACACAGCTGGGGGCTGGTACTCTGAGGCTGATAAGGGACCATGGATATTGGCCTTCAGCCTAAAAATAGCAGCCTGCAGCCACCCCAATTCTGGCACTTTGCCTGGCTCTCCCCACTTGCTCTGTGGTGGTGGCAAGTGGGGTTAATATTTGTGGGGGTGATGTCACTTTTGTATTGTCAGTTGACTTCAAGCCCACAGGTTAGTAATGGAGGAGCATCTATAAGACACCTATCCATTAGTAACCTCATAGTCATATTTTAAATAAAAAACACCCAATATAAAGTCCTTTATTTGAAATAAAAATCCACACCATGTTTTACAAATTTATTTAAAAATAACAATTATACTCACCTTTTGCCCATTCCATTGAAGCACTAGTCCCCTGTAAAAAAAAACAAAGAGAAAATAAATAATACACAACAAAAATACTCCCCTTACTTAATCCACCAATACCCATGTATTTTTCTGGAAAAAAGAAAAATAATAAACAACCATATTCCTCACCTGTCCAAAGTGCAGCTAATCCATACTGTTCCTTGACGATTCGCATGATTTGGAGAGCGGTCACTAACCGCTGTCCACACCAGCCGTCACACACTGACAGGAGTATAATCGCTCCTATCAATGTCTAACACTGAGCTCTCACAGTGATAAAGTTCACTGGAGTTCATAGCTGAACCCCAGTGAACTCACTTAAGGCAGCGCTGCATGAGAACTGCCTACAGGGCAAGTGGGAACAGTTGAGCAAAGTGCTTGAATTGGCGCATCTAATAGGTGTGCCTTTTCTGGGGTGGCTGCAGGTTGCTATCTTTAGCCTGGGGAGGTCAATATCCATGACCCCTTACCAGCATGAGAATACCAGCCCCCAACTGACTGCTTTAGCTTGGCTGGTTGTTAAAAATGGAGGGGGATCCCATGCTGTTTTTTTATTATTTATTTATTTCATTTAAAAACCGGCATGGGGATCTTTCTATTCTTGATAACCAGCCATGATAAGACTAACAGCTGAGGGTTGCATCCCACAGCTGTCAGTTTTGCCATGTTGGTAATCAACATTAGAACAGACCTCAAGTCCTTTATTTTTTAATTTATTATTTATAGCCCATGTGCCGACTGATGAATACTCCCATCAGCGGCGCCTGTTCTCACTGTTATTGGCGACAGCAGGAGTAGGCTGATGGGAGTAGTACTCACATCAGCCGACAACTCTGTGACTGGAAGTAAACTTTTTACCGCAGGTCACAGCTCTCTAACCTCCGGTAATAATCTTACCACTGATCAGAGCCGCTGGTGTTTCTTGTGCTGTCATGCAGATGACAACATGGTATACACCCGATGTTCGGGGTGCTGAACCTGAACAGTGGCGCAGACTTCCTGGAGAAGTCCGTGTTTGGGGTCCGTGAATGAGGTGTTTGGTACGGACCCCAAACAACTGTTCGGGTTCGCCCAGTACTACTTAGAAACCCTTTTAAACACAAGAATTTAAATGATTAGATTATCAATATATGATTATGTAGATGTATGCTGAATACAATCACATCTAATATATGATTTGGTATGGTGGCAACAAATTTTGATCACTATTTCCCCAGTCGTAGCCACATATCTAGATCAATAGGCCACAGCTACAAAATTATCAGTTTGTTAGCACATCAAGTCAGCCATGTTAGATATATAACATCAGCGATATTGCAAATATGGTAATATTAGCTGCAGGGCCTGTACAATAAAAACATTAATAAAGCATAAAAACAGCAGCAGTGAAATGTACAGTATATAATTATTATTATTATTATTATTATAGATTTTTATAGCGCCATTTATTCCATGGCGCTTTACATGTGAAGAGGGGCAAGTATAGACAAGTACAGTAAACATGAGAAATACAAGGCACACACAAGTACAGAAGGAGAGAGGACCCTGCCCGCAAGGGCTCACAGTCTACAGGGATGGGTGAGGATACACTAGGAGAGGGAAGAGCTGATCGTGCGGCGGTTCACTATAATACATGTCAATGCACCCTCAATCCAGCTCCACACCTGCAGCACAGTAGAGCCTGATATGATCTTGTCTATATACCTTTAATATTCTACAGTGCCAGCCATAATTCTACCTTTCATAGTGCTTTCAGCCATGGTACCCACAGCTGCTATGTCCAATAATGCCCTCCACAATGACTACATGCATAGTACCCATAGCATAAACCACATAGCCTAAGCTATAGTACACCAGAATGCTGCTATAATGCTTTTAGCAATATTTTTTAGCAATATTTAGCCATATTTCAAGTCAAAATTTTAGATCCACTGTGTACCATAATGTTGTGCATCATTCTGCTGCTCTTCACCATATATACAGTGCCACAGCTGGTATGATTTACACTTGGCACAGCTACGGTTAGATGAGACTGACCCGGATATTTCAATAGCTAGTTGAATACAGGACCTTGGTTTTGTAATTTCGGAGGTTTCAAATTTTTGCCTTGAATAGTTGCCTTTTCTTCTAACAGACAGATAAGAATACAATTGCCTGTTCAGTTATTAGTGGCAGACAAAGAATGTACACCATGTTTCTTCTCTTGAAAGGGGAGTATGTGTCCTCCAAATGTGACAATCCTGTAATTCAGGTCCCAAAGACAAGTGATTATTGCAGAGTGTATTAAAGGGTTTTTCCCCAAACAAAGTTAATTATAAAGTTTATTTTAATCAATACATCTTGGAAATAATAATTTCCACAATTGGATGTGTTTAAAAAAATGATCCTGTGCTGAGATAATCTTATAAATGTGCCCCTGCTGTGTACTGTGTAATGTCTGTATCTGACCATACAGGGACATGGGCTGATCATACCACAGCTCCTGGGCAGAGGGGAAGCAAATGAGAGTATACAGACAGGACAGCACAGGACCACAGCTGATTCTTTTTGTGAGATAAAACATTTCACTGCCTGTTTTTAAACAATGTTTTTCTCAAAGAAAGAATCATCTGCCATCCTCTGCTGTGCTATCTGTATACTCTATTTTGCTTCCTCCCCTGCCCAGGAGCTTGGTACGGTCAGACACGGCCATTACACAGTACACAGCAGGGCACATTTATAAGATTATCTCAGCACAGAGACATTTTATTTAATCACATCCAATTGTGGAAATTATTATTATTCCAAGATGTATTGATTAAAATTGACTTTGTTCATGGGACAACCCCTTTAAGTAGGACACATTCAAGACCCTTTTAACCCCCCAAACGGGTTATTCATCCTCTTGTGTAAAAAAGAAAGTGCTTTTTCTCATTGCTGCTGTCCATTATAAACACATAGTACATAGATTCAAAGCTTTTTTCAGGAAAAAAAAAAGAAATTTCAAGATTTTTAAACAGAAAAGAAAACACAATTTTTACATCTAGCATCAAAATTATTGATTTTGCTCTTCGTTAAGAGTTCTCTTTTAGGCCGGGGTCACACTTGCGAGTGCAATTCGAGAAACTCGCACGAGTCTCTCCTCAATACCCGGCACTGCCGCCGGTACTCGGACCGGAGTGTGCGGCTACATAAAAAAACATTCAGCCACACACTCCACTCCCGAGTGCCGGTGGCAGTGCCGGGTATTGAGGCAAGAGACTTGCGCGAGTATCTCGTATTGCACTCGCAAGTGTGACCCCGGCCTTAGAAGCCAACAGTGTCTGATCAGTGGGGTTCACCTCCTAGGTCCTTAGTGGTAATTTTAAACATATATGTATGTAAAACAATCCATACAATTTCCACCAAACCATTGAGTCATAGAGTGCAGTACCACTAGTCTCCACTCGGAGACCAATCTAACATGGAGAACCTCCTTACTCACAGCTTACAATATTATGGACATAAGCGTTCCTGTCCACCCATCTCATTACTTCTTACTAATGTCCTTGGTGGTGAGATTTGCTCTTAGGATGATTGCATATATAGTGAATCACTGCTCTTCACACATCATTGATTAACAGCTCCTTATCTAAATACCCTTCTTTGTTTTAGGCTCTTCCAATGGAAAGTTGAAGAATAAATCTTTGCTTAATTAAGATTTGGATGTAAAGGTACTGCCACACTAAACAATCCCGCTAGCGATCACGATAACGATGCATACTAATGGATCGCTAGCGGGATTGTTTCTATATCGCTAAGTGCGGCCACATTTAGCGATATAGTTAACGACGCTATCGCCGTTAGCGATCTTCTTAAGACTTTAGCGGTACAAAAGTACCGCTAAATCGCTAAGAAAAGGTGCCACACTAGCGATATATACTTACCCAGCGGAGCGCCGACGAGAAAATAGGGTCCGGAACGATTCCAGCGACGAGCGAGATCACAGCAGGAAGCTCGTCACTGGCAAGTGCCGCACTGAACAACATCGCTAACGGGATCGCTAAATAGTGACGTTTTTTAGCGATCCCGTTAGCGATATTGTTCAGTGTGGCATACCCTTAATTTATGTGTCACTGAGGAGCCTGTCCAGTGTACAATCTCTGTGCTCAGATTGTAGCTATTGTCTCTGTGCACAAAGGGATTTTGCTGTTTAGTAGCTTGACTTGTGTTTACCAGACAAAGCAAATATATACAAATCAGGCCCAATATAATCGTCAGGAGTTTTCTTTGTTTTATTTTAAGGTCCTGATTTAAAAGTAATGTTGTGTTGCTTTATAGTATATTGAAATTCTGTGGTAGTTGTGAATCCAAAAGCAAGAAGCTTTCTAAATAGCATCGTACACAACTCCCCAACTTTCTCAAGGGTTTGTGCCTCAGCTTTGAGAAAATGGGACTTTAATAGTTTCTTAGCAACGTGAAATGGCTTGTACGGAGGAAAGTATTTTATTGTGTCCCCATGTTCCAACCATCAAGAGTCATCCTTCCTCTTTCAAACTAAAACAACATGTTTTAAATCCAAAATTCCAACCAAAGCGCAGGACAGATAAAGTATATATGATATATACACATATACAAAAATATAGAGAGAAGGACATGGAGAGAGAGAAGGAGATGGAGAGAGAGAAGGAAAGGGAGAGAGAGAAGGAAAGTGAGAGTGAGAGAGAAAAGGAAAGGGAGAGGGAGAGAGAGGGAAAAGGAGAGGGAGAAAGAAGGAAAGGGATAGGGAGAGAGAAAAAGAAAGGGAGAGGAGAGAGAAAGAAAAGGAGAGGGAGAGAAAGAAGGAAAGGGAGAAAGAAGGAAAGGGAGAGAGAGAAGGAAAGTGAAAGAGAGAAGGAAAGTGAGAGGGAGAGAGAAAAGGAAAGGGAGAGGGAGAGAGAGAAGGAAAAGGAGAGGGAGAGAAAAGGAAAGGGAGAGAGAAGGAAAAGGAGAGTGAGAGAGAAGGAAGGAAAGGGAGAGAGAGAAAAAAAGGAGATGGAAAGAGAAGGAAAAGGAGAGGGAGAGAGAATGAAAAGGAGAGGGAGAGAGAGAAGGAAAAGGAGAGGGCGAGAGAGAAGGAGAGGGAGAGAGAGAAGGAAAGGGAGAGAGAGAAGGAGAGGAAGAAGAGGGAGAGAGAAGGAAAAGGAAAGGGAGAGAAAGAAGGAAAGGGATAAAGAGAAGGAAAGGGAGAGAGAGAAGGAAAGTGAGAGGGAGAGAGAAAAGGAAAGGGAGAGAGAAAAGGAAAAGGAGAGGGCGAGAGAGAAGGAGAGGGAGAGAGAGAAGGAAAGGGAGAGAGAGAGAGAGAAGGAGGGAGAGAGAAGGAGAGAGAGAAGGAAAGGGAGAGGGAGAGAGAAGGAAAAGGAGAGGGAGAGAAAGAAGGAAAGGGAGAGAAAAGGAAAGTGAGAGGGAGAGAGAAAAGGAAAAGGAAAGGGAGAGAGAGAAGGAGGGAGAGAGACAGAAGGAAAGGAGAGAGAGACAAGGAAAGTGAGAGGTAGAGAGAAAAGGAAAGGGATAGAGAAGCAAAGAGAGAGGGCGAGAGAGAAGTAAATGGGGAGGGAGAGAGAGAAGGAAAAGGGAGAGAGAGAGAAGGAAAGGGAGAGGGAGAGAAGGATTGGGATTATTGCCCCAATCCTTCAGTACGGCAGTGAGGTCTGGGGCCCAGTCTCATACCCAAACTGGTTAAAGTGCGACTGAAATATTCCACCTAGAGTTCTGCAAGCATCTTCTCCAAGTCCATCAGAGCACATCAAACAGCGCCTGCCGAGCAGAGCTGGCAGATTCCCACAACACCTCGCAATCCAGAAGAAGGCGCTGTCATTCAAGGCTCATCTACAAAGTAGTAGTCCCAGCTCCTACCATCCCAAAGCCTTCCTACACCAGGAAGCCCCAGGAAACCTCCCAAAACAAAGTACCCAAAGCCAGCCTGACCAAGCCATCAACCTACATGGCCTGAAAAAAGGCGAAATCCGGAAGATGGTACGCAAAGTCAAAGAGGAATATCTCAACATCTGGAGGAACGGCATAAACAAATCCCAGAAACTGACAATATACCAGAACCTACAGAGGGAGTACAAACTGGCCCCATATCTAGAGAAACTAGAAAACCCCAAAGAGCGACAGATCCTGAGCCGATACAGACTGAGCGCCCACAGCCTACTCATCGAATCTGGGCGGCACCAACAGAACTACAAGCCCCGAAAGAGCAGACTCTGCCAGCAGTGCCACCAGGAGGCCATGGAGGATGAGGCCCACTTCCTGCTGAGGTGCCCCAAATACTCCGCAGTGAGGGACACTCACTTCAAGAGACTGTCTGATCTCCTCCCAGACTTCACCTCCATAAGGAGGAAAAGAAACTGCCGATAATACTGGGGGTAAGAAGAAAGTGTAGCGGCCATAGCAGCGGAATATGTCAGTGAAATTAAAGGGAGAGAGAGAAGGAAAGGGAGAGGGAGAGAGGTCTGAAGGAGGTATAAAAAAATGCTGTAAAGTAAGAATGGAAATGTTGATAGTTTTTTTTAGCAGTTAGCAAAATGCAAAGTGAATGAAACAAGAGAAATCTAAATACATACCGTATATTGAATTTACGATGTATATATGGATATACTATACACCTAGATAATGATAGATAGATAGATAGATAGATAGAAATATAGATAGATAGATATTAGATAGATCTTGCAGGATGGATAGATAAATGTAATCAAATTAAAGGAATACAATCCGTTGTATAAAAGTAAAGAGAACCATGAAGCGGCAGATGCAATGTAATAAGCGTTCAATGGTCTGTTTATCATGTTAATCTATCCCTCATCTAACAGACGGATTGATTTTTTTGAAAATAGGTAATTGCAGACAATGGAAGAAGAGTGGCGACGCAGTGGCCATACAGTGCAGAAATTAATCATTCAGAAAGTTTAATTGGCTTGACATTAGACCATATTATTAACACATTACGGGTAACTGCGGAAGTGTCTCTAGAGGTTTACTCATAAAAGACATTCTACAGGGTCATGATCTTGCCGAAAATCTGCTGTCATGCGAAACAGTCAAGTGTACAGACGGTTCGTTAACCATAGTGCAGATGTTCTAGAGCAAGTGTAGTGTTAATGTATAGATGAAGCCATATAGTCCTAGTGATGATACATAAGAGTGTAGGTGGATAATAGATAGATGATAGATAGATAGATAGATAGATAGATAGATAGATAGATAGATAGATAATAGATAGATAGATTAGCTAAGTGATAAAAAGGAAACAAGTTGGAATACTGGAGAAGTCCTTTCTTGCACACAAGCCATGCAGTATGGGCTCGTAGCTTAGTATGTCTGTGTTATATGTGCATGAGCCCTATGAAGAACAAAAGCGTTCCTTGTGTATCTCCTGCCTGTGAGATGTAAAATCCTGTGACTGCAGTTCAGAATGAAATCCTTCCTGTAAATACAAATTTCAGAGGCTGTTACCATTAAACTGTACTTGAACTTGCATGTTTTATTTGCACAAGTCTTTTACGAGACCTCACATGACTTCTAGAGATACACATTAGTGCAGTCATTGGTTATGGGCATGTGTTTTTTTTATTATTTTTTTGCAATCCTCATACATGAAATCTGAAAATGTTTGAATGTGCTTGGAAACTCAGAAAATTTCACTATTAAGTTGATCGTAAATTAATCGGTTTTCTCATCTCTAATTGCAAATACTCAGTATATTAGGTTTCATAGAGTTGTGTCCTGGGTTCAAATCCCACCAAGGACACATCTGCGAGGAGTCTGTATGTTCTCCCCATATTTGTGTAGGTTTCCTCCGGGTACTCCGTTTTCTCCCTCACTCCAAAGACTTACAGATAGGGAATTTAGGTTGTGGGTAGAGTGATGAGGATGTCTGTGTATGACGGCGCTATATAAGTAACATAAGGTCTGTTCTGTACAGGCTCTTAGAGAATGTAATGCAGAGGTGGTGCCATGTCACTAAGAACCTCATTCTTCTGCACACCCCCATGATATGTAGACTGTTTTAGGCACGCTGCCTGGTTCGGACAGGTATGCGGTGTGTGTGGTTACAGTGTGTCAGGGTCAGGTGTGGTACATGTTGTTCTCCTTCTCATGCAGGCATACTTCTTGTCACATGTGTGGCATAGCGAAGGAGGAAATAATGGGAGAAATGCAAACACTGATTTATGATACATACAAGAAATAACAGTGTCAATCAAAGATAGCAGAAGAATGCTGTATTGTCATGCATGGAGCAGGAAGGAGGAGTTCTGCAGAGCAGCACCATTATTATACTGTATGGACGTCTCCTACTCCGGAGGAGCATGCTGAGAATACAGCGGGACATGGCGAGATGGCATCATTCAGTGGCCACTCACTTCTCCAGGTCAGAGGCCCCGTAAGACATGAGCACATTTTCTACAATGCCCCTCCTCAGACGGGGAAATGTTACTATGGATACAGAGTGCATGGAAAGCATGGCCGTAGTGTTCATTATATCCCAGCCTATCCATGTCACTGGCTCAGGTCATTCTACAGCTGGTTCTTCATGGAAATGCAAGTAAGGGGACAAACTCCGCAGCAGATGCTGCTGGCTCCTTAGTATTCAGGGGAAAGTAATGTACAGTCATGGCCAAAAGTTTTGAGAATGACACAAATATTAATTTTTACAAAGTCTACTGCTTCACTTTTTCTAATGGCAATTTGCATATACTCCAGAATGTTATAAAGAGTGATCAGCTTAAAAGCAATTACTTGCAAAGTCAATATTTGGCTAGAAAATTAACTTTATCCCCCAAAACACATTTCAACATCATTGCAGCCCTACCTTAAAAGGACCAGCTAACCTCTTTTCAGTGATTGCTCCATTAACACAGGTGTGGGTGTTGATGAGGACATGGCTGGAGATCAATCTGTCATGATTAAGTAAGAATGACACCACTGGACACTTTAAAAGGAGGCTGGTGCTTGGCATCATTGTTTCTCTTCTGTTAACCATGGTTATCTCTAAAGAAACATGTGCAGTCATCATTGCAATGCACAAAAATGGCCTAACAGGGAAGAGTATCGCAGCTAAAAGATTGCACCTCAGTCAACAATCTATCGCATCATCAAGAACTTCAAGAGAGAGTTCCATTGTTGCCAAAAAGGCTTCCAGGGCCCCAAGAAAGACCAGCAAGCGCCAGGACCGTCTCTTAAAAGTGTTTCAGCTGCGGGATCGGGCTACCAGCAGTGCAGAGCTTGTCAGGAATGGCAGCAGGCAGGTGTGAGTGCATCTGCACACACTGTGAGGGGAGACTCTTGGAGCAAGGCCTGGTCTCAAGGAGGGCAGCAAAGAAGCCACTTCTCTCCAGAAAAAACATCATGGACAGACTGATATTCTGAAAAAGGTACAGGCAGTGGTCTGCTGAGGACTGGGGTAAAGTTATTTTCTCTGATGAATCCCCTTTTCGATTGTTTGGGACATCAGGAAAACGCCTCATTCGGAGAAGACAAGGTGAGCGCTACCACCAGTCTTGTCTCATGCCAACTGTTAAGCATCCTGAAACCATTCATGTGTGGGGTTGCTTCTCAGCCAAGGGAATCGGCTCTCTCACAATCTTGCCTAAAAACACAGCCATGAATAAAGAATGGTACCAGAATGTCCTCCAAGAGCAACTTCTCCCAACCCTCCAAGAGCAGTTTGGCGATCAACAATGCCTTTTCCAGCATGATGGAGCACCTTGCCATAAAGCAAAGGTGATAACTAAACGGCTCAGGGAACAAAACATAGGGATTTTGGGTCCATGGCCTGGAAACTCCCCAGATCTTAATCCCATTGAGAACTTGTGGTCAATCATCAAGAGACGGGTGGACAAACAAAAACCTAAAAATTCTGACAAAATGAAAGCATTGATTGTGCAAGAATGGACTGCTATCAGTCAGGATTTGGTCCAGAAGTTGATTGAGAGCATGCCAGGGAGAATTGCAGAGGTCCTGAAGAAGAAGGGTCAACACTGCAAATATTGACTTGCTGCATTAACTCATTCTAACTGTCAATATAAGCTTTTGTTACTCATATGTTTGCAATTATTATATTTCTGTCTGTGATAAAAACATCTGTCAAACACACATAAAAACCAGAGGGCAGCAGATCATGTGAAATTATAATATTTGTGTCATTCTCAAAACTTTTGGCCATGACTGTAAGTGCTGGGAAGGCTTAGGTAGGTGGAGTGGGGCGTCCGATCGCTGGAAACGCTACATATATTGTTATACTGGGGGAAACATGATGCTTGTGTATGTACTCATGGAATGAGTTATGTATTGGGTGTGGGCTAAGAAAATAATCTACATTTGCAGAAGATTTTAGATCTTTAGATTACATATTCTTATCTGTTCCTTCACATTTTCTTCTCTTGTTGCTTAAATGTCTTGTTCCACTTTTGCTTGTGTCAATGAAAAGTTATAAAGAACTGTGAATTCTCATTGACACATCTACCTAGCCTTTCCTTCATTCCTTCTTTCATTCCATTTATCTTCGTTCTTTCTCTTTATATTCATCTCTTTCTTTTTCTCTTTCTTTCTTTCATTCCTTATTTCTTTCTTTCTCATTCCTCCTTTGATAATTTCTGTCTTTCTCTTAAATGTCTTGTTCCCCTTTTGCCTTGTGTCAATGAAGTTAAGAACTTTGAATTTTCATTGACACATCTAGTTAGCCTTCCTTCATTCTATTTTTTCTTTCTTTCTTTCTTTCTTTCTTCTTCTTTTTTCTTTCTTTCTTTCTTTCTTTCTTTCTTTCTTTCTTTCTTTCTTTCTTTCTTCTTCTCTTTTCTTTCTTTTCTTCTCTCTTTTCTTTCTCTTTGTTTTCTCTCTTTCTTTCACTCTTTCTTTCTCTCTCTTATTCCTTTCTTTCTCTCTTCTTTCACTTTTCTTTCTCTCTTTATCCTTTCTTTCTCTTTCTTTCTTTCTTTCTTTCTCTCCTTTTCTTTTTCTTTCTTTCACTTTCTTTTTCTCTCTCTTTATCTTTCTTTCTTTCTTTCTTTTTTTCTTTCTTTCTTTCTTTCTTTCTTTCTTTCTTTCTTTCTCTTTCTTTCTTCTTTCTTTCTTTCTTTCTTTCTGTCTTTCTCTCTCTTTTTTTCCCTCCCTTTTTTTCCCTCCCTTCATTCTTTCCTTCATTCCTCCTTTACTTCTCTCAGTCCTTGTTCTCATTCTTCTCCCCATGTTTATATTGTTATACTGAATTAGGCCGGGGTCACACTACCATAGAATAAGGGGAGTGCTATGCAAGAAAACATCGCATTGCACTCGGACCAGTGTTAATCTATGGGGCAGATCACATCACCGTTTATTTTCTCAGGCGTATTCGACGTGTGTGTGAAATCGCAGCGTGCTGTGATTGTACGCGTATATTATCGGAGACTTCGCCAATGCAAGCCTATGGGTGCGAGAAAAACTCAGACACAACACGGACCATCCATGTAGCTTGCGACAAATACGCACACATTTTCCTCATTTCAGCCCATTGAGCCATTTAATTGAATAGGGAAAGTCAGTGAGAAATGTAAAGCCATACGCATGTCATACGGATACATGAGTGGGAGAAAATCGCATCATTGCATCGCAAACGCATTACACACGGATGGCCATACGGAGAACACTTGTGCGACTCTCGGCAGGGAGACTCGGATGGATTTTTCATACGATTAGTGTGAATCCGGCCTTAATCATTAAGAAACCTATTAATCTTCAATGTATAAGATCTCTATATTACCATTTGTAAATAAATGTCCTTTTGTGATAGAATAGTGAAAATCCGGTTTTGTTTTTTTTATGTAAACTTTTTATTGAGAGTTTTGTCTAATGATGGCAGTGATTGATCTTGCGCTGGTGAATCGTCCCGTTCATTGTTCAGAGTCTCACTTGTGTTATAATTTTGCTGCTGCAATAAATTGATTTTATTATAGAACAATCATGATCAGTACGTTTCCTTGCTCTGCACTAACGTGCCGTTTTACCTGCACTTTCTTTTTCTTGCAGATGCCAGACCAGTTTGACCAGTCAGTGGTCCTCAACCAGTTAAAGTACTCAGGAATGCTTGAAACAGTCAGAATCCGCAGAGCTGGCTTTCCCGTCAGAAGACCCTTCCATGATTTTTATTTTAGGTGAGCATTTCTTGTATTTATGCCCCAATATTCAGTGTAGCCAAAGCCAATATTGTGGGTGTTCCTGGAGCTGATATTATGAAGACTTAGCAGAGCATTACAATGGTATTTTTGTATGTTTTGAGGCTCTAAGGTCACGTCACGCTTGTTTTTAGTAGATACTAAGATAATCATATGGAAAGGACTGTACTCCAGCAGGTCATTGATCTCTATAGGAATACATGTAACAGACAAGCATGTTGCTTGCTGCGGGCTGCGCTGCTGACCTGCCATAAGACAAAGCTGAATGGATAAAAAGTGCATATGTGTTTGCGGTGCAGTAGACATGTGCCGGCTATAGAGGGCAATGGCCTCCTCATTTCTGGCCTCATTTTTCTTTTCTCCCTGCCTAGAAAATGAAGCAAGGTGACAACCCTACATTCAGGCAGTTTCTTCATATATATGATCATGCAGTCTAGATGAGTAGATGAATTTCCAAATTCTGTTCCTGAAAATGGATTTTAATCTTCTTATCCCGATTAGTTATTGATTACCAATTTTCTTCAAGGTATAAAGTACTAATGAGAAATCTAAGCCTTCCTGATGACTTGAAAGGCAAGTGTGAGACCTTACTCCATCTTCATGACACGACAGATACTGAATGGCAGATTGGGAAGACCAAGGTAATACGCTTCCCTGTGTATTCATAAGAAACAGTAGCAAGCCATAAGCGTGACAGTAATTTATTACCGTGGGGTACGGGTGGCTCAATAAATCATAGGCTGCTACTCTTATAACACCTTACGGTTCAGTATAAGATTATTCACCGTGAGCCAGACATCTTACTAATCTAGCCTTATATTGTACATCACATAAGAAGAGCATAAAGGTGCACTTTATGATAATGCCCTAGGCAATGTTCTCTTGTTTATATAGCAGATATATGTGTCACTCTTTGTACGAATGCTCTCATGTTGATATAGGAAACACCGGAAAAGCAGATCACATCTCATCCTGAATAGCATAGGACAGGTGTCACTTTGGAGTCATGCACATAGCAGGTATTGATTATAGGCAGATCGCCCTTTTAGCTTTAGATGATCTGATTTTGGATGATATATCCCTAAATGAGCAGTAATACATATAACATTACCTATATGTAGCGTTACATGAGCACAACTCTAATGAATGCAATACAGTCCAAAGACAATCATGCACCCTAGACCACAAAGGAGGTAGGAATTCCCAAAACTATGCCAAAAACGTGCCAGGTATGAGGGTGTTCCTGAGTGGGGTGTAAATGTCTTGAATTTGGAGAATTGGTAAGTATGATACAGCAAGCACCATTATTTTCATTTCTATGAAAAGAATAATAAATCAGTCCAACTACTAAATATACTACTCGTATGACCGGTTTTGATTGCACAAAACTAAAAAATGAATCTGTGCAGCTCAAAAAAAAATGATTGTATTTTGTGCTTGACCAGGTCTTTCTGCGCGAGTCTTTGGAGCAAAAATTGGAGAAGCAGCGCGAAGTAGAGGTTTACAAGGCAGCCTTGATCATACAATCACACATCATGGGCTTTGTGGCAAGGTAGGCCTAAGGTGTCACATTGAAGGGTAAAATTGGTCTGGTGTGACTTTACCTGGGTTGTATTTATTGAATTACTGAACATAAAAATAATAATGTGAATATCCTCTGGATATCAGACTTCAGGGTTTGATAATTAGATAAATGATTATTGTTTGCTTATATAGCACCATCATATTCCACAGAGTTTTACAGACATAATCATCAGTTAAGTAACCAAAATCCAATGGCCCCCATCCCCTGTATGTTTGTAAGATGTATGTTCCCTTGTAGCATTCTAAATTCTCTTTCAGGGATCTAAGGGGCAATGTTTCTCCTTGTGGAGAGTGACAAGCCAAGCCTGGCTTGTCAGACTGAGGTGACTTATACGCCATGCTTGCTCCTCTGGGAAATTAAATATGCAAATTGTCTCTTCAGAGAAGAAGAGGACTAGGACTCTAGTGCCACCAATTGGAAGTAGCAATCCTAAAAGTCAGTATTGACCTCTTAACAAGCCTTACCATAGGACTTAGGGTAAATCCTATGGCAAGGCTCATCAAAGGGTGATATTGACTATTAGGATAGCTATTTCCAGTAGGTGGCACTAGAGGTTAAGTCATCTTGCTCTCTGAAGAGGCAATTTATATAAATCCTATAAGGACATACATTATGTAGTAATGTCACCCATCTTCAGCTCCTTCCTGGCATCTATTTCTCCCATCCTGGGCCCATCCTAGTATATATGTTCGCCATCCTAGTTATATTTCCCCATCCTGGCCCCATCCTTTTATATATGACCTCCATCCTGGTATATATGTTCCCCATCCTGTTATTTATGTTCCCCATCCTGCTCCCATCCTGGTATATGTGTTCACAATCCTGGTATATATGTTCCTGATCCTGGTGTATATGTTCCCCATCCTGGTATACATATGTCCCCATCCTTTTGGCACATCTGTGTAGCCCTGGTGGTAGGCACACGCAGTACCCTGGAGAGTGTGTGGCGAGACAGCAGTTTAATGCTAAATATTCATTCACTCGACATATACTAGACACACCCTTAGGGTAGTGGAGTTTACTCTTGAGGGAGTGGTCAAGGTATGTGTTAGAGTGATTTTTAGTCTAGTTCCTGTCTTCGGACAGTGAGGACGTGTGGAGTGAGTGTCTAGACTACTGAGAGAGAAGACGTCTGGAGGGAGGAAGGAGTCTAGCCTGCTTTATCACCAGTTCATATCGTGGAGTCTGGTATAGGTGTCTGGATACACCTTAGTCTAGTCAGAGCTGTATCACCTCCTCAGCATACACTGAAGGAAAGAAGAAGTTTTAGTACAGAAAGTCTTCAGCATCCCTGTCTAAAGGACGGTATCAGGTTCAGAGACGTGCTCCTGCCTGTGATAACTGAGCATCTGTGGCTAACTTCGTAGAAAGGAAAAGAAAGAAGTGACTGCTCGACCCTTGGCTAGTTTGAGTGCTTATGTTACCAGCGTGGACAAGGCGAAAGGCAAGTGGATTTATAGGATTAGTGCTTACGGATTGAAGAAGTCCAGCACATTGCACCCGGTCACTGGGGACCGAAGGGTCACTGTTGTTTCAAGCACAGTGATAAGAAAACCAGGAATCTACCGGACCCTAGGTCGCGGCAGACAGCCCCTTATAGTCAGTACGTAACTGGGGTCAGGGGGAGTGAAGACTTTGGAGTTTCTGCAGGACAAAATAAGAATTCAGCTCCTTCACAGGAAGGCCCCTAACACTAAGCTGACTGGGCAGGTACAGCTAAAGATTAGCTGGAGAATTGAGGGAACTACGCTTCAGGCTGGTTGTACTCGTTGTATTGGAAGTAAAGGAGGCCCCTAACTTGTCCAGCTGCTGTCTCAAGATACACTCTCCTTGGATCAGCCTCCCTGGGACCTGCCTGAACATCTTACAAGTAAAGGTATGGAAAGACGCTGACCGTGTGAGACTGTGTTCTTTATCTGCACTCGACTTCACAAATCCCATAGACTTTGAGGGACCAGTCCCACCTGTAGGGGACCCGACATCTAGCTGCCTCACCATCCCCTCAGAGATCTACAGCAGCGCTGGTACTAATTACCAGAATACTACAGGTGGCGTCACGAACTGTACATAAATCAATCCCCTGTAAATATTCCCCCAACATACGCCAGACCGCCCGGGCCACAGACCGAGCCACAGCTACCTGTGACAAAATCCCCATAGACTTCTACGGGCTCGGCTCTGAGTACCCCATTGCCCTGGTAACCCACAATTGTGGTGGCGGGTCGACACAAAAACTTGGCGTCACGAACAGGATGCGAAACTCGCGGAATTGCGAGCCCTGTGTGCCTAAGGAATTGTTTTTGTGAAAAAGGACTGTTTGCACTTTTGGCGCCAAAATCGCCATTTTTGTCGCCATATTCGCGCCCTCAGGCGCTGGAGAAGAAGGTGGGCGTACCTTCGTGGGCGTCTACCCCCCTGTGGCGCGAAGAAAATGCCTGCCCTCTCAAAGTGCTATTACAACATGCGGTCCTGCCCTACAGCAAAGGAGGTCCGCCTCCTCTTCACCTTCCCTGCGAGGAGGAAGAGACGCAAACCCCACCTCCACGGAAGAGACCGGATGTCTCCGCAGAAAGAGGAGAGAATCTTCTGGAACATGATGGAGGCAGGACGTGTGCAGCCGAGCAGGGAAGCGGAGGAAGGCAGGCCCCGTGCCCCAGCCAAGCTGCCACCAGCACAGGAGTCATCCGTGGTCCTGCACCTGCAGCAAGCATTGCTGGAAATCAAAGAAGAAAATGCACGATTCGAGTTACCGAAAATTCTGCTGCCCAAGGCAAAGGAGCAACCGGAGGCTGCCCCGAAAGTACCAATCCTGATCCCACTGGTGAAGCGGTGGAGGCGAAGGAGGTTGAGGAGGTACCGCCAGTTCCGGAACGCCCGCCCGGCCAGGAGGCCGCAGCAGATGATCGATCCCCGATAGGGACACCGGAGGAAACTCAGCCGTCAATGATGGAGCAGCAACAGCAGCAGGTTAGTGCGTCCCCAACTGAGCCATTGCGCACACCTGCTTCCTGCTCTGCATCACACCAGCATTGTGCATCGGCATCGCCCCCTGCGTACACCTCCGTATCGCAATCGGCGATCTACTCTGCATCGCAATCGGCGACCCAATCTACATCGCAAGAGTCTGATGCGATCTCAATTGAGCCACTACAAAAGCCTGCTTTTTGCCCAGTATCTTATGCTGCAGCAGCGTCCCCAGAGGAGGACGGGCCCTGCGGCCTAGAGGACCGGAGTGAACCGGCCCTGCAGGTAACCAGCGATGATGACACCCTGCTGGAACCCCGACATCCCCACCAGCCCAGTGCACACCAGCCACACAGACCCCGATGGTGGAGTCGATGATCTTGGTGCTGGGCACTGGGCCCAGGAATAGGAACGGTCCTGTGCGAGCATCGCATTGTTCCAGCTCCGGGGTGGAAAGTGTATTTGCAGAGAATGAATAGATAGTAAGGAAAAAGTGGTGAGATCCATATCGGGTCTACCAAAAGTAAAAAAGTTTGAAATGTTTTATAAAGTTTTGCACAAAATTATATAGTGAATATATATATTTCTACTGTAGAATGCCCGGCTGGGTAAATGATAAATAGTAACCAGAAAAGGTTTTGCACTTTCGTATTATGTGATTTGATATAATATGTCTTTGGTTTTACATTGGACTTTTGAGGTTAAGGACTGTGCTAACCCAGAACTTACTTGTAAATAGTTGCGCTTCGGTGCTTTCTCTTGGTTTTACATAAACCAGTCACAACTACCTCTGAAAACAAAACCCGTGTGGTGTGGCACTGAGTGAGGTCTGCAATCGGATGTCCTGCAGCCCACCCAGGACCCACGTTGAAGGTTTGGTGCGGGTCCTTCACAAGTATCTTGTATATTTATTGAATGCTATTTAATATTTGTATTTTTCTATAAAGTTTGCAACGTTCAAGATTTCCTCACCTCCCGGATGGGACGAACCAATGTTATTGTTTAATGTTTATTGCATAAACAAAATGTCTCTTTTGTATTTTACAGCCCGGGAGTGCTGTCTTTTACCATGGGGGAATGTGTAGCCCTGGTGGTAGGCACACGCAGTACCCTGGAGAGTGTGTGGCGAGACAGCAGTTTAATGCTAAATATTCATTCACTCGACATATACTAGACACACCCTTAGGGTAGTGGAGTTTACTCTTGAGGGAGTGGTCAAGGTATGTGTTAGAGTGATTTTTAGTCTAGTTCCTGTCTTCGGACAGTGAGGACGTGTGGAGTGAGTGTCTAGACTACTGAGAGAGAAGACGTCTGGAGGGAGGAAGGAGTCTAGCCTGCTTTATCACCAGTTCATATTGTGGAGTCTGGTATAGGTGTCTGGATAACCTTAGTCTAGTCAGAGCTGTATCACCTCCTCAGCATACACTGAAGGAAAGAAGAAGTTTTAGTACAGAAAGTCTTCAGCATCCCTGTCTAAAGGACGGTATCAGGTTCAGAGACGTGCTCCTGCCTGTGATAACTGAGCATCTGTGGCTAACTTCGTAGAAAGGAAAAGAAAGAAGTGACTGCTCGACCCTTGGCTAGTTTGAGTGCTTATGTTACCAGCGTGGACAAGGCGAAAGGCAAGTGGATTTATAGGATTAGTGCTTACGGATTGAAGAAGTCCAGCACATTGCACCCGGTCACTGGGGACCGAAGGGTCACTGTTGTTTCAAGCACAGTGATAAGAAAACCAGGAATCTACCGGACCCTAGGTCGCGGCAGACAGCCCTTATAGTCAGTACGTAACTGGGGTCAGGGGGAGTGAAGACTTTGGAGTTTCTGCAGGACAAAATAAGAATTCAGCTCCTTCACAGGAAGGCCCCTAACACTAAGCTGACTGGGCAGGTACAGCTAAAGATTAGCTGGAGAATTGAGGGAACTACGCTTCAGGCTGGTTGTACTCGTTGTATTGGAAGTAAAGGAGGCCCCTAACTTGTCCAGCTGCTGTCTCAAGATACACTCTCCTTGGATCAGCCTCCCTGGGACCTGCCTGAACATCTTACAAGTAAAGGTATGGAAAGACGCTGACCGTGTGAGACTGTGTTCTTTATCTGCACTCGACTTCACAAATCCCATAGACTTTGAGGGACCAGTCCCACCTGTAGGGGACCCGACATCTAGCTGCCTCACCATCCCCTCAGAGATCTACAGCAGCGCTGGTACTAATTACCAGAATACTACAGGTGGCGTCACGAACTGTACATAAATCAATCCCCTGTAAATATTCCCCAACATACGCCAGACCGCCCGGGCCACAGACCGAGCCACAGCTACCTGTGACAAAATCCCCATAGACTTCTACGGGCTCGGCTCTGAGTACCCCATTGCCCTGGTAACCCACAATTGTGGTGGCGGGTCGACACACATCCTGGTATATATACTCCCAATCCTAGTATATATGTCTCCCATCCTGATATTTACTGGTATATATGATTTCCATCCTGGTATATATGTTCCCCATTCTGGTATATGTCCCCCATTCTGCCGCTGTTCTTTAATGCATAGAAAAAAATAAATGATTATACTCATTTTCCCTCCGCTCCCCGCCACACCACAACCTCTTCTGGGGTCGGCAGCTGACTTCAGCATGCAAGCGACAAGAGCTCATGACATCACTTCCATGTGTCCCCAGTCACATGCAATCCAATGTCAGCTGATGGACTGTGATTGGCTGGCAGTGTGTATTGCAGCACGTGGACCGGGCAGGTTCTCTGCGCCTCAGTACACTACAGCTGAATGTGGGTTTGAGGGCTCACCTCCAGTTGAAATTTGTGCTGTCATCGGAAGCCCCCCTCCTCACGGGTCCGGTTTCAGTTGGAACCTCTTTGACTGAAATCGTTACGCCCATTTCTGTCCTTATTGGGACTCCCAGGTTAAAATTCCTTGTGGTCCTTGGTGGTATTTGGGCCCAGTATCCCAGTTCTGTGAAGCAGCAGTGCTAACCACCAATGTGCCTATAGGACAGTGTATGTCAATGCTGGCTCTGTGCTGGGATAGTCCAAGCTGTAGACATAATAGGCAGTGACAAAGTGTTCCTGTAAGAGGAGGCGAGATTAATGGATTTTAAAAAGAACCTTTCAGTGTTTTAGAGATTGTTGTAGAACAGTCCAATAGGAGAAAATTCAATGACTTATTGTCCACCTGACATTGATGCTGTACCTCAGGAACCAAGGGTGGTATGGCACAGCCCAGATTAATTTTCTGATTGTGTAGGTAAAAGCCCTTACAATTGTCTATAGGTTCAATGATAATTTACACATAGTAATCCTTAGAAATACATTTTACACTTTAATAGAAGTTGGTTGATGGTTGAGCAACCTTTAAACTAACGATTTTCCAAGTACTTTATTTTTTTATGGCAAATACATACACATTTTAGTACACATTGGCTCTCACAGTAGTTCAGATTGGCCATACATGTTCAATAACGCTGGGTGAAGGATAGACAGTATTTCTGGGACAGTTCTAGTAGCGTTCGAATAGATGGTCCCTAGACCAGTGACATTGGACAAAAGTTCCACACAAAGTTAAACACGACCTGTTTGTTTCTAAATAGTGACTGCATTTCACTTCTCAGCCATAACTAATGTTCACCCTGTGAATTATCATTTTTGTTGAAAATTGTCCGTTTTGATCAGCTGTATACAAATGGGTTTGGCCACCTTAAATAGTAACTACCGTAAGTTAAATTTTTGCTTCGTATATCATTAGTGCTCATCAAGATAGGAAGCTTTGTAATATATCTTATCAGATAAATTTGCTTCTTTCTCCAGTAGGACTAATCATTCATGTTCAAAATTCTCAATTCACGGATAAAATCTGTATTCAGTGAAGACAGATTATTACATCACTGAGATAGAATCTTATTAGCACCAACTGCTATGTCCTTTCTAGAAGCCCCCGTCTCACATAGCGATATCGCTAGCGAGATCGCTGCTGAGTCACTAGTTTTGCGATATCGCTGTGTGTGACATTCAGCGACGATCAGCCCCCCTGCCGGGTATCGCTGATCGTCGCTGAAATGTCTGGACATTTTTTTGATCGCTGGTCTCCCGCTGACAGGCACGCATCGCTGCGTGTGACAGGTTGGAGACCAGCGATCCGCTGGTAACCAAGGTACGCAGCGGATTTCCAGGCGCGGGGCTGTGCCTAGAAACCCGCTGTGTACCTTGGATACCAGCTCCCTGAAGCAGGGAGCTGGTAACCAAGGTATACATCGGGTTTCCAGGCACCGCGCAGCGCCTGAAAACCCGCTGTGTACCTTGGTTACCAGCTCCCTGCATCAGGGCGCTGGTATCCAAGGTACACTGCGGGTAACTAAGTGATGTTACCCGCAGTGTCCCTTGTACTGATCGCTGCCTGAGCTGCCTGTTTGGCAGCTCAGCAGCGATAATGTAGCGATACACCAGCGATCCTGATCGTTGTCGGGATCGCTGGTGTATCGCTATGTGAGACCCAGCCTTAGAGCGAGGGAAGAGGGGTTGGAGGATGGAGGTACTGTTTGTCTAGCTCCTCCATCCTCCTGTCTACATAATCTTGTCAGTAGGACCCGCCATCTCCTGTCTCACTGATGTAACATCTGTCTTCACTGAATACAGATGTTACCAGTGAATTGAGAATTTTGAAAATATTTAATCCGTCCTGGAGGAGAAAGAAGTAGGGTCCTCTGGTGTACAATAGCTTTATGAAATAAAAATAAAAACAACGGTTACTCTGTAACTCTCGAGTCAGATTTCTCTGCAGTCAAAAGTAAAATTACCATGCAAATGTACCTAAAAACTTGTGTAAAACCTCATCCCAACATCACTATCTTGTGCCAAAGTCTTCATAAAGATAACGTGAAGGTTGTTTTCTTTTAGCCCAATTTGTTAAAAAAAATATTCTACTTATGTTTAAGATTCACCTATGAGAGTTCAATATCTGTTCTCATTGAACCAAGAGAACTTCACTCTCGCTGTTTTTGATGGAAGCAGCAAGGAACCACATTGACCATCGACCCAGGATCAGATCATTTTTATGGGTCAGGATAATCATTTTTCCTGTCATACATTTGTTAATAAATAATACAGAATGAACTGTAGTTAAAGGAAGGTTAGTTATGTCCATATCATCTCTGATTCCCATTAGTGTGAGTAATGATCTGGAGAAGATGTAGTTGGAGTTAGTATTAAGTTAAATCAGAAGATCCTTTCCAGAACGATATAAGAGTCGCCCTAAAAGGATTATGTCTGAATAGTCATAGTCATAAATCTTTTTATCTTTCTATTTGATGAGCGATAATAGTATCAGAAAATACTGCTAACATTACTGGTTAACAAAGTGTCATACATTATGTATCAAATCCAGACCTATAGCCGCATCTGTGGACTTTTGTGTCTTCCCAAAGTCAATAGTGGCCAGTTCAATAGCTGTTTGCATAATGAGATAATCCCTTTTCATGTGCATATGAGTCCCGGCTGTACATATAGGCCAAGATGTCACCCAGAAAGGCATCCTGCTGGGTGCAATTACTTTTCTGGAAGCATGGCATATATCAGAGCTCATTCTGCCTCTTCCAAAGCACTAGTCATGCCAGGAGAACTAAAGATACGGCTGTGCTTAACATCAGCTTAGCCCGGAGTCTGCAAGGAGTGCGAGCTTCCACTTTGGATGTCATTTTTATTGTGGCTCTGACACCTTGACACTTGCTGTAAACGGGATGCATAAATAGGATGGATAATTTCTTATCGATTTGTGCAACACGCTTCTCTCCTTCTTCCCTGTAGAAAGCAGTACAGAAAGGTGCTTCACTGCATTGTGATTATCCAGAAGAACTACCGGGCTTTCCTGTGGAGAACAAAGTTTTTACGCCTTAAAAAAGCAGCTGTGACCTTCCAGAAGCAGCTGCGCGGGCAGATAGCCCGCCGTACATTCAGACAGCTCCGGGAACAGAAACGGAAAGAAGAAGAAGAAAGGAGAAGAAGAGAGGAAGAAGAGAGGGGGAGGAAAGAGGAGGAAGAAAGGCTGAGGAAAGAGGAAGAAAGGAAGAAGAAAGAAGAGGAAGAAAAGCTACGAAAACAAGCAGAAGAAAGGTATGGGATATAGAATAAGTGGGAAAATCCAGGGATTTATATTATATATATATATAGTTTACTATTTCATGCTAGCTACATCTATATATATAATCTTTATAGCACCAACACATATATATAGCACCGTCACATATTTACCAACTTATTGGCTACTCTACAGTGCTATATACATTACTTATAGTATATACACATATATATGCTATGCTACAGTAGTATATACATTACTATATATATATGTGTATATACTGTAGGTAATGTATATAATACCGTAGAGTAGCCAATAAGTTAGTAAATATGTGACGGCCATTGTTCTGCAGAGTCGATGAGTGCCTGATTCATTGCATTACAGGTGTTCATACAAATGTGTATATAGTAGATGCCAACAATCTAATGGCTGACCTGAAGCCATTTCATACATACAGTACTTTAAACTGTACAAGCAGTCGCTGCAGGAAGATCCTTCTTAGCACAGGATGGGTTGTAAAATCAATGAAAGATCATTGTGTATGCGCCCTGTGTAAGCCTGGAAAACGCATCTACTAATGCCGAATATCCTCTTACAGAGAAAGACAAAGACGGGAGGCAGAAGTACTCGCCAAGCAGGTAAGCAATTAACTGACACACTGATGTCTGGGGTCCTAAACCTAGAGGATGTCATGTTTCTGAGATGCAAGCATTAGAAGTAGTCATAATATTTCAAAGACATATTGATAGGGAACTTAGATTGTGAGCCCCAATGGGGACAGCGATGATAATGTATGTAAGGCGCTGTGGAACATCTTGGCGCTATATAAGTGAGTATAATGCATAATACGCAATTATACTATTAAGTAATAATTTACAATATCAAACAACAGAAATATAAAGTATTATAGTTTCTTATAATTATTTTGCGTATATTCGTCTTTGTACAGTGTCTTACAGAGAGAACTATCTCCGCTAATATATAGCTCGTGCTTGTGTTTAATCACTCGTCATAGCGGTGTCTTTTACCGTTCATTTTTATGGTTTACATTAATAGACACAGACATACATCTGCGCACTGCCGAGATACACATGTATGGGACATCGGATTTATTACCATCCCATAAATACCCGCTGCAGACAAACCTTATACTTGACACTCAGCTGAATGTAATCTTGGCCTGACCTTTAATATGATATGTGAAACATTCCTAAGCAACGTGAGAAACGGCAGAGCAACATGGCCTCTAAGCTAATATTTGTCTTACAATATATGGTTGTAGGTTGACTCGAGTGTCCTCCTGCCATTATATCATTTTATATCATTTTATTGAATGATTGATCTAAGATTTAGCATTGTCATTTCAGCAAGATCTTCTAGTGATGGAGGGGTTTATGTTGTATTACTGCATCCATTGCATAAAGCGATAGTTTCGTATTATTAGATTGAAAACCTTTGGAACGTTTTAAAATACTTTGTGTGTTAAATCTTTACGATTTTAAAGATCTTTATTCTAGTCCTTGAATCAAAAGGTTTATCATTTATTTCCAGCGCATAAATATAAATCCTGGAAATGTGATGTTGGTCATGGTGCTCGGATCATTTACAGCAAACAGTGCGCCCTACTGAAAGAACATCGCATGACCGGGACAAAATGACTTACACGTCCTGGAAGTAAACAATAAAGCTTCCCATTCAATGGGTGCAAGAGGCAGAGATCTGGAAACGTAAAGGGGTAGCCCAATTTTGTAAATTTCTGGTGTATTCATAGTGCAACCAAAAAAGTATAGAAGAGGTAGGTCCCACCAATGGTCCTGCATCTGCCTCCAGAACAGGGCCCTGACACCTGCTACTGTCAGTCCAGATATGGTCGGAACTGCCACACAAATGAATGGGAAGTCCGAGCACCTCTTCACTGACTGTGGTGGACATCTGCCCTGTTATGGAGATAGATACAGACCCCATTGATGGCACCTACATCTACTATACACTTATAGCATGCTCTGTGAAAAAGTAAAAATGTACAAGGTGGGAATACCCCTTTAAGTTTAACCTTGATATGCTGAAAATCCTTTAAAGGAAACCAGACAAGCTGTCCGAGCCACCGGTAGCGCAAATTTGACATTATTGCAGCAAAGTATCATTAACTCTGAAACGTTGTAGCATTTCAGAGGAAAACATACTTTGAAAAGGTGGCCGTGGACTATTCGTCTCAGACGACAGGTCATCGGCACTTCCCCTAGCCTACATATAGGAAGGGACTAGTCTGAGAGTGGGACAGGAAGAAGCTGTTGGGGACATCCTTAGACTAGTCATCTAAGTCACGTGGCCCTTGGCCGGCTTCTCCTCCTCCAGTTACGGTAATTGACAGTTTTCTTCCTGGCTTTTATTAATAATAACAATAATAATAATTTTATTTATATACTACCAACATATTCCACAGCACTTTACAATTAAGCTTGGACACATACAGACTATAAAGACATTATATAGTAACACATACAATGGGGAAAATAAGTATTTGACACACGCTGATTTTGCAAGTTTTCCCTCCTACAAAGAGTGGAGAGGTCTGTAATTTTTATCTACTCTGCACTTGTTACCTGTATTAATTGCACTCATTACCTGTATAAAAGACACCAGTCCACACACTCAATCAATCACATTCCAACCTCTCCACCATGGCCAAGACCAAAGAGCTGTTTAAGGACATCAGGGACAAAACTAGTTTAACAGTTACAGGAAGAGTGAGGGCCCTGCTCTCAAGCTTACAATCTATAAGGAAATAGGGGAGACACAATAGGTAGAACATGCTTGTTATGTACTGTCCAGCTATCATTATAATAAATAGGGGTTATGATATAAAGCACTTCAAAGTACTTGTTCTCACCCACAAAGCTCTCCACAGTGCAGCACCCCCTACATCTCCTCCCTCATTTCTATCTATCAGCCTAACCGACTGCTGCGCTCTATAAACGACCTTCGACTAACCTCTGCACTAATCCGTACCTCCCACTCCCGACTCCAAGACTTCTCCCGCGCTGCGCCAATCCTCTGGAATGCTCTACCCCAAGAAATTAGGACTATCCACAATTTGCATGGTTTCAGGCGCTCCCTCAAAACACATCTGTTCAGAGCGGCCTATCACATTCACTAATCAAAGTCATTCTAGGTGTAAGTGTGTGTGTAGCCCATTCACTATCTCCATCCATCCCTCACTCCCTCAAGATGGCTGGACCATCATTGTAAATGCACCATTGTATACACACACCTGCACTTTGTATCTCTCCCCACCTCATTGTAGATGTAAGCTTTAACGAGCAGGGTCGGCTTATCTTGCTTTAATTATTGTATCGTTAACGTTGTTACTTATGACTTGTGTTTTGAAACTGTTAAACTGTAAAGCGCTGCGGAATATGATGGCGCTATATAAATAAAGATTATTATTATTATTATAAAGCTTCATGAGCCGGTCATCAGCCAGGATCTGTCTAAGTGCAGTTACCAAATGCTACTGAGTGCACTGAGGAAGCGGAGACAGATGACTAAGAGGGCAAGATTCTGAAGAAAAATTAGAAAGCGGGAACAGGGAAGAGTTAGGTTAGTGACATGAGGTTATAGGCCTGGCTAAGGAGATGTATTTTTAAGTCACGCTTAAAAGAAGCAAGGGCTAGGTATTAATTGGATCATCAGGGTAGTGCATTCCTTAAAACTGGCACAGCACAAGAGAAGTCTTGGAGAGAGGAGTGGCAAATTATGGAGGATGTTAGTTTTAGATGAGTTGCAAAATGGAGAGCACAAGTTGGGTGATGTACAGAGATCAGGGAGGAGATGTAGGGTGATGCAGAACTGAGGAGCGCTTTGTGGGTGAGAAAGATAAGTTTATAATGTACTCTGTAGCGATTGGGTAACTAGCGCAATGATTGACACAGGGCAGAGGCATCAGTGAAGCGGCTAGACAGAAATACGACCTTGGCTGTCGCATTCCGGACAGATTGAAGAGGAGAAAGTTTGGTAAGTGGTAGACCGATCAGAAGAGTTTCAGTAGTTCCACAAGAATGAATAAGATTATCAGTAAGAGTTTTTGTAGTTTCAAAGGTTAGAAAAGATCAAATTGTGCAGATATTTTTAAGGTGCAGGTAAAATAAGTGATTAGCTACAGGGAATAAAGGAAAGTTTTGAGTAAAATATGAAGCCAAGACAGCAAGATTGCTGCTTAGGAGTTATGGTCGACCCACCAAAGGCAACTGCAATATCAGTTATAGGTAGGTTAGCTGAGGGAGGAAACTCAAGAAGTTCCTTTTTGGAGAGATTCATGCTTTTGTAAGCACGTTTTCTGTGAAACCATGACATCTCACAGTAAAACATACATGGCTGTAATAACACCACCAGTATCAGATTCTTGCTGCCGGTTGTTCGGTAAGCAAGAATCTCCTCTCAGGTTATCTTCAATAATTCCACAATAATGCATGTTGTCGCTGCACTTGTAGAACACTAAAGTCTGAGTTCCCACTGTGAGAAAACATAGTGGATTTTTCATGGTGTGTTTGTGTAAAATCCACTGTTTTTACAGTGACAGCAAAGCGCATGGGATGTTAAGAAATCTTATGCACGTGCTGCAAAAAATATTTGTAAACTGAGTAGCTGCGAGTATGAGATGCCCAGCATGTCAGTTTATGCTGCGGATATAGGAGGGAAAATGTGCAGTTTCTCCATACCTTTTTCACTATGATTTCACTGCAGGTATCACTGTAGGACTTCCACTGTCGGAGGTCCTCAGTAATACTTGCTGTGGGAATGTAGCCTCATAAGAGAAGTCAACGCTTCAAGGTTTTTTTTTGCATTTATGCTTATGCAATAGAATAGTTCAACCCTCACCATCCTTATCTCGATGTAACTAGACCAAACCTGTGTGTCCCAGTATAATACATATGTCAGAAGCAAAGGTATTTTGAACTATTCTCGTTTTATTATAGATTTGTGCTACAATTTATATAATTCCAGACGATAGTTACAATATGTGAATGATAAATAATTTGTAAGAAGCAACGACTTGTCAGTCTTTTGTTCCTTCCATAACACTTGGGTACAGTTGCTGTGCTAGTAAGATCTAGTCTTTTCTTGTTATCAGTTGACCTGTGCCTTGCTTACTTGTCAGCCATTGTTCTCATGTTCTGTCTTGCTGCCTGTTTCATATTTTAATAAAAGCTGTGTTTGTTTTGCTAATATGTGGATTTTTTCCTCATCAATGTTATTAAGGCAGGACAGAGAAGTGTGTTACACTTTAATTTTTTGAATATTAGTGATAGTAATTAATTACAAAAATACAAATACTTGATATTAGCTTTTATTTTGAGTATAACATTTTCATCTACATAACTGTAGGCTGAAGAAGCAAAGAAACGGAAAGAACTCGTTGCCATGTTGGAAGCCGAAAAAGAGATCAAGAAAAGTCGAGAAGTAGAAAAACAAAAGGAAAACAGACAAGTGGAAGAAATTCTCAGATTAGAGAAAGAAATTGATGACTTGCAACGCATTAAGGAGAAACAAGAATTATCCTTAACAGAAGCATCTTTACAGCGACTGCAACAACTCCGCGATGATGAGCTGAAACGTCTAGAAGAAGAGGCCTGCAAAGCAGCCCAGGAGTTTCTCGAGTCCTTAAACTTTGATGAGATTGATGAATGTGTTAAGAACATTGAAATGTCCTTATCTGTAAGTGATGTATTTCCCGAGGATCTCAGATGCATTGCCAGCTGTGAGAAACCGACTTTTAACTTTAGTCAACCTTATCCTGAAGAGGAGGTCGATGAGGGCTTTGAAGCTGACGATGATGCATTTAAGGACTCACCAAATCCAAGCGAACATGGTCACTCTGACCAAAGAACTAGTGGTATTAGAACCAGTGATGACTCTTCAGAAGAAGACCCTTACATGAATTATACTCTTGGACCAGCTGCTGAAGGTGGACCAAACAATATATTACTTTCTCCTGGGCAAGATCCACAAGCTGCAAAAAAGTTTCTGGGGAGAGTCTACATACTGTGTACCAGAAAAGCAACCAGATCGCCTGCAGGGCCTTGAAAACCTCATTATTCCTGATGGAGATTATGACTATGACCATGATGATTACCAAGACGGTGCCATTACTTCTGGAAGCAGTGTGACATTCTCTAACTCCCACAGCAGTCAGTGGTCTCCAGACTATCAGTGCTCCATAGGAACATACAACAGTTCTTCGGCCTACAGATTTAGTTCAGAAGGAGCTCAGTCTTCAGTAAGTTTCACTTTCAGTATGTCCCTTCTACTACTAATGTTTTCTCTGCACTTATGTATACATGAGATGTTTTATAGAAAAAGTGAGAGTTTTCAGCAAAATATCTAGAAAATTACAGCAAGATGCATTTTCTTGTCTTTTTTTTCACAAGAAAAATTGCAAATGTGCTGTAGCTTATAGGGACTTCGGTCAAGCCAATAAGATTTAATGTCTGTGGGCCTGATGGAGCCCAAGTACAAAGCTCAGCTATCTCTACTGTCCAGTCCCATAAACCATTAATAAAGCAGTGGTACTCATGCGGGACCATCACTTCATTCAAGCTCGGACTCCAGAGCCCTGTTCCTGGGATCCAAAGTGGACCCCCAGCAGTCAGCAACTTACCACCGTTCATTCCTGGTTACTTGTCATCATCATGTCTTACAAATAAATATTAAAATACACAACATTTCTAATTTAGTGACAATGTGGAAAGATGAGCTGACAACCCATCTTTTTATAGCTCCATAATCAGTCTGTCTGATAACAACTCTTTTTTTAGATCCGTAAGTGAAAATGTGGGAACCTGTCACATAAAAAATAGTGTCAACCTACAGATATTGGGCTTAGGCCTCTTTCACACTTCAGTTGTGCGATGTCAGTCAAAATCCGTCAAAATGTGAAAAAAACGGCGGATCCGTTTTTTTCCCATTGACTTGCATTAGTGACGGATTTTGACGGATGGTCGTCCGTTAGGTCCGTTTTTTGACGGATCCGCCAAAAAATTGGCGTCCGTCATTTCAGAAAAACGTCCAATGCAACGTTTTTTTGGTCCGCCAAAATGGCGGACTACGGCGGATCCGCCGCATCCGCCATTTTGTATAATGGCCACCTATGGGCGGCGGATCCGCTGGCATCCGTCGCCTCCATAGAAAATCATTGAAAATGCTGCCAAAACTGTCCGGGTCTCTCTCTCTCTCTCTTTCGACTTACATTTCCGGAACGAAAATTTCATCATTTCTGGGTGAAAACTTCTTGGCGGATCCGTCAGAAAACTGATCCGTTTTACATCCATTTTTACACTTTTATGACAGATCCCCATTTTCACACTTGGGCGGACGTCACACGACTGAAGTGTGAAAGAGGCCTTAATCTGCAGTTTAATAGCATTCTGAACCTGACTGGTGCCGGCACTTAGAGCCCCGCTGCCGGAAGGAAATGAACTTTATTCCCCCGGTAATGTTCGGCGTTCAGTCATAGGGGCGGGCTGGCTCGGCTTCAATCACCTCTCTGTATACACAGAGCATTGTCTGTAACCGCACCCCCATCACTGACTGACAGCCAGTCCTAATGTGGAGCTCCTGTCAGTCAGGACTGGCAGTGTGGTTACAGCTGCTGTTCCCTATACACAGAGCGGCGACTGAACCCACGTCCCCAAGCCAGCACCAACTCTGTAACTAAACTCCGAACGCTGCCAATAAAGTTAATTTCCTCCCAGCAGGGAGCTGCTCTAAGTGCCGGTGCCAGCAGGTTCAGAAAGCTATTAACCTGCAGATTAACCTCATATCTGTAGGTTAATAGCGTTTTTGCACTTGACAAGTTCCCTTTAACCAGACAACCAATCTATATTTTTCAGACAGATAAAAATGGTTCATAGGGAAACTCTTGGGCGCTAGAAGTCAGCTCACACATACGATGCCATAATATACTAAGTACACAAAAATGCAAATCATAAATCATTTACAAAGGCTGTAAATATCTGAAAAGAATAAAATCCTCTCTTTACCGATACATCATTCACATTTAATGAACAGATGCAAACATGAGTCAGCTATGAAATTTTTGATACCCCATTAATATTTACTGAATTCTTAAAGTGGATTTCTCTTTCTGATGTTCGGTGGAATAAGTTGTGCACTTATAAGAATACAGACGTGTATCTGTAAAACTTTTTTCTACCTTCCTTTAACAGATTATTTTTCCTTTTGTGTGTAATGCAAACAGCTTAACCCTCAATGGGCAGGAACTCTAAAATGGAAAGAAAATAGATATTTTCCATTGCTTTTGTGCTTAGCTATTTGCAGTTGAAAGAAGTCGCTGTTAAGACAGCAATATCAATTGCTCAGAACACAAAATGTCACTTCAGGCTGGGTAGAATGGAGACCTGTTGAATGCGTACTTTACAAAAGCTGACACAGTTAACCATTATACTAGTCCTCTAGGAAGTATGGACCTACTGTATAAGTTTCTATACAGAGAGTTCAATGAAAAAGTATAATGCTGCGTGCACACAGGGGTTTTTTAAGAGATTTTGGAGCAGAAACTGAGTGGAAACTTTCCAAAAAACTTTTACTTTTTTGTTGTTATGAAATTACTTGAGTCTTTTAATAAACATTTCTGGTCCACTGTGAGTCACTGATAATACCCTTAAAATATGGGGCCCATACATCATGGCTTTTACACCTGCATTCTATTCTATCGTAAAACGCTTTGAAAAGTTGTATGATTTTTTGTGACTTTTTGCATCCTTACACCATTTTCACCCAGCCCCGACAAATTAGGCAGAGCTGGGGTAAAATGGGACGTGATGACCTATCTCAAATTCATGATTAGTGGCAGAGTTTTTGTGACCTAACTATAATTTACAAAGAACTTATTTTCTGTTGGTAGTTTCTTAAGTATTAGGTTTGTTATTCCTAAAGGAATAACAAACCTAATACTTAAACTTAATTTCTCAAAGACTCTGATCCCCATTTACAGTTTTAAAAAACAAACAAACTAAACTTAACTCACCCCCTCATTGTCCAGCTCTGAGTCTCCACCACTGCTCCTGTTGTGTGTGTTATTGTCCAGCTCTGAGTCTCCACCACTGCTCCTGTTGTGTGTGTTATTGTCCAGCTCTGAGTCTCCACCACTGCTCCTGTTATGTGTGTTATTGTCCAGCTCTGAGTCTCCACCACTGCTCCTGTTGTGTGTGTTATTGTCCAGCTCTGAGTCTCCACCACTGCTCCTGTTGTGTGTGTTATTGTCCAGCTCTGAGTCTCCACCACTGCTCCTGTTGTGTGTGTTATTGTCCAGCTCTGAGTCTCCACCACTGCTCCTGTTGTGTGTGTTATTGTCCAGCTCTGAGTCTCCACCACTGATCTCCTGTTGTGTGTTATTGTCCAGCTCTGATCTCCCACCACTGCTCCTATTATGTGTTTATTGTCCAGCTCTGAGTCTCCACCACTGCTCCTGTTGTGTGTGTTATTGTCCAGCTCTGAGTCTCCACCACTGCTCCTGTTGTGTGTGTTATTGTCCAGCTCTGAGTCTCCACCACTGCTCCTGTTATGTGTGTTATTGTCCAGCTCTGAGTCTCCACCACTGCTCCTGTTGTGTGTGTTATTGTCCAGCTCTGAGTCTCCACCACTGCTCCTGTTGTGTGTGTTATTGTCCAGCTCTGAGTCTCCACCACTGCTCCTGTTGTGTGTGTTATTGTCCAGCTCTGAGTCTCCACCACTGCTCCTGTTGTGTGTGTTATTGTCCAGCTCTGAGTCTCCACCACTGCTCCTGTTGTGTGTGTTATTGTCCAGCTCTGAGTCCACCACTGCTCCTGTTGTGTGTGTTATTGTCCAGCTCTGAGTCTCCACGACTGCTCCTGTTGTGTGTGTTATTGTCCAGCTCTGAGTCTCCACCACTGCTCCTGTTGTGTGTGTTATTGTCCAGCTCTGAGTCTCCACCACTGCTCCTGTTTGTGTTTTTGTCCAGCTCTGAGTCTTCACCACTATTCCTGGTGTCTGTTATTGTCCAATTCTGAGTCTCCATCACTGCTTCTGGTGTGTGTTATTGTCTGCATCGTGAACGTCACTTTGAAAAAGCTGCCAATAACTGAGCTCAGCCTGAGTTGACGGCATGAACCATCAGCACTGCAAGCAAAAACAGAAACTGAGACCACAAGATGTAAACTTGGCACCGGACCTGGGGAGGATGAATCAAGGGCAGTTTGTTTTTTAAAGCAAACTGCATCCGGGGAGCAGGGTTTGTCCAAAGCCGGAAAAAACCCTGGATATGTTCGCATTAAAATCTGACCCATTATTGCTATGGCAGAAATCTGGGCTAAAGCTCAGATTTTCATTGCAGAAGTGCAGTTTGCACTGCCATAGATTTCCATGGCATTAGTCTAATTGTCATTCAATGGGCACTAATTTTCCACTTTTCTATAAAAAATTTGAGAAAAATATTATAATGTAGGCATGAAGAAATGTTCTAATGCAAGTAAGCAGAAACCCCAGTTACTGGCATGGGACATGAATTGTGGTAGCTATTCATGCAAATTTCATTATGTTTTGAAAATTTATAATATACATTCCACTAATCAAGGGCAGACATACCATTAGTGTGACCTCAGCAGTCGCACAGGGTCCCAATAGATATGGGGGCCCACATTTACCTACAGGTGGGATTGGGCATTATGACGAGCTTTTTGACTGCAAAGGGCCCATATATTGTTCTAACACAGGGGTCCTTTTCTGTCTGTGCCACTTACACAATCCTAAGGATATATATATAGTTTAAACTCCAAATGCAGTTAAAATAAATGAGAATTCTCCCGATCTGGGCAGTAACTAACTGTTCACTGGGGATTACACTTCTAGGACTCCTGTGTAGATCTTATAACGCTGTGCTTCTGCATTTACAGTTTGAAGATAGTGAAGAAGACTTTGATTCAAGGTTTGACACAGATGATGAACTGTCCTACAGGCGAGATTCTGTCTACAGCTGTGTTACACTGCCATATTTCCACAGTTTTCTGTACATGAAAGGTAAGCAATGGGATATTCTGCTGTGTATATGAGCCTTTTCTAGTATTGATGGTTTACGATCTCATCTGCTTTGGAGACAATATACAGTGTCCTGGGCTACAATGCATGTGATGTACTTCAAAAAGATGCACCCTGATGCATGTTGGGTATATATGTGTGTTTGTATATACAGTGCCTTGCGAAAGTATTTGGCTCCCTGGAACTTTTCAACCTTTTCCCACATATCATGCTTCAAACATAAAGATACCATATGTAAATTTTTGGTGAAGAATCAACAACAAGTAGGACACAATTGTGAAGTTGAACGAAATACAAAAACTGAAAAGTGGGGCATGCAATATTACTCGGCTCCTTTAACTTAATACTTTGTTGCGGCACCATTTGCTGCGATTACAGCTGCAAGTCGCTTGGGGTATTGGGGTATGTCTCTATCAGTTTTGTACATCGAGAGACTGAAATTCTTGCCCATTCTTCCTTGGCAAACAGCTCGAGCTCAGTGAGGTTGGATGGAGATCATTTGTGAACAGCAGTTTTCAGCTCTTTCCACAGATTCTCAATTGGATTCAGGTCTGGACTTTGACTTGGCCATTCTAACACCTGGATACGTTTATTTGTGAACCATTCCATTGTAGATTTTGCTTTATGTTTGGGATCATTGTCTTGTTGGAAGACAAATCTCCGTCCCAGTCTCAGGTCTTTTGCAGACTCCAACAGGTTTTCTTCAAGAAATGTCCTGTATTTGGCTCCATCCATCTTCTCATCAATTTTAACCATCTTCCTTGTCCCTGCTAAAGAAAAGCAGGCCCAAACCATGATGCTTCCACCACATTTGACAGTGGGGATGGTGTGTTTAGGGTGATGGGCTGTATTGCCTTTACGCCAAACATATGGTTCGATTTTGGTTTCATCTGACCAGAGCACCGTCTTTCACATGTTTGGTGTGTCTCCCAGGTTGCTTGTTGCAAACTTTAAACAACACTTTTTTGGATATTTTTGAGAAATGGCTTTCTTCTTGCCACTCTTCCATAAAGGCCAGATTTGTGCAGTGTACGACTGATTGTTGTCCTATGGACAGACTGTACCACCTCAGCTGTAGATCTCTGCAGTTCATCCAGAGTGATCATGGGACTCTTGGCTGCATCTCTGATCAGTCTTCTCCTTGTTTGAGATGAAAGTTTAGAGGGATGGCCGGGTCTTGGTAGATATGCAGTGGTATGATACTCCTTCCATTTCAATATGATCACTTGCACAGTGCTCCTTGGGATGTTTAAAGTTTTGGAAATCATTTTGTATCCAAATCCGGCTTTAAACTTCTCCACAACAGTATCATGGACCTGCCTGCTGTGTCCCTTGGTCTTCATGATGCAGGTGCATTTATAAGGAGACTTGATTACACACAGGTGGATTATATTTATCATCATTAGTCATTTAGGACAACATTGGATCATTCAGAGATCCACAATGAACTTCTGGAGTGAGTTTGCTGCACTAAAAGTAAAGCGGCCGAATAATATTGCACGCCCAATTTTTCAGTTTTTGTATTTCCACAAAAATTTTAAATAACCAATACATTTTGTTCAACTTCTCAATTGTGTCCCACTTGTTGTTGATTCTTTACCAAAAATTTACGTTTGGTATCTTTATGTTTGAAGCATGGTATGTGGGAAAGGTTGAAAAGTTCCAGGGAGCCGAATACTTTCGCAAGGCACTGTATATATATCAACGTTTAAGCCTTTATATTAATAAATATCACAAATACCACTTGAAAAATATATACATGTTTAAATAACTATGTATATATGCATTGCAAAAGCAGCATTAGTCTTTTTAGTTTTTTTTTTTTAAAGAACAATAATTAACCCCTATAACAGATCACTTGAGAGCTCTCCATACAGACTGCTGATGACATGTGGCTATTAAAGTCCATATATGCAGCACTTTGTCTTTGTTCGCATGGCGACGTAGAGGGCAGACATGTGTCTTGCTTTGATGAGAGCTAAGAGAACTGGGGTCGGGCACTCGTGCACAATGAGGTCATTCAGAAAGGTTCTTTATTAAAGGTCAGATGGAATATATTTTTTTAATAATGCCATTTTTTTTTATCTCAAATGATTCTTTATGGTAAAAAAGGGTATTTTTATTCTCTGACCTTCATGATGTGTCTCTAGACACTTTTTCCTTGTGAAACTCTATACAATATTTTCTTAAGAATCACATTATATCATATTCATATCAGACAGTATATTTAGACTTAGATAAGCATCATTTGTTAGAATTTCCCAAAAAGCTGATCTGTTTTTTTTTTCTGTTTAAAGGTAATGTGTCGCCAAAAATGACCTATTGTTTACATATTCGGTTCACATTTTAGACATATTTTTGTTGATTTTTTTTCATTAATTTTCCATGTCTCAAAAAAAATTCTGAAATCTTACACTTTTGGTCACTGCATCTAATATTAAGCAGACACTTAATCAGTTTACTATTTAATTCTGATCATAGACAGGATGACAATGAAAGGATCCACTATCACAATTGGTGATGATTACAGCTAGCCTCCTCCCCTTCTCTGCGTAGTGACCAATGCACAGATCACAGAGCATGCCTAGAAACCTAAACTCAATGAACATGTCCTGTCTAGTCTTCCTAACAGAAGCTCAAATGTATTGGTATGTGGTAAAAATATTTCTTTATGGTGTACTAGGATGGTCTGAGCTGTAAAGCATATAGACTACATCCGAGCCTTCAGATTAGCACACGTCACCTGTCAGACATAAGATTAGCAGGCACAGACACCCGTCACGGAACCAAAGGCCGTAGTAAATAATACAGGTATTGTAATGAGGATATGGAGTGAAGATAACAAATACAGTATGCAGCTCTCATTGACGTCAATGTAATAGTTATCCATTTCTGCCTTTAGGGTAATCCTTAAGTGCTGGCGGTCAAACTAGTTTTTATTTTGTTGTTGATGGAAGAACTTTAAGTTAAATCTCAATAATAAGTATTTTCCATATTTGGACTCTACACAGTGAGGTCATTATTAATAATTGCCTAGCTTGTATTGGAAGTCTGCGCAGGATCCTCATGGAAATTATATTATTTTTTTTATATTTTTAAAAACTTTTTTTTTTTACTTTTTAGTTGCTTCAATAATTTCCATGGGAGACTAGAAGCTGCGATCTTCTGATCGCCTCTACTACACAGAGCAGGGCTTCAGCCCTGCTCTGTGTAGCCAAAATACTCATCAGCTATTAGCGCCGGCCACTGGGTGGCGCTCATAACTATCCGGCAATGACAACCACAGGGGTCTCCTGCAGACCACGGGTTGGCATGCCAACCCATCAGTGACCCGTGGTCATGTGATACGGGCACCGATGGGCGGGGTTTGTGACGTACTTCCGGCGCGGGGATGTTAAATGCCGCTTTCAGAGATTGACAATTTAGCAAGTTAACAGCCGGGGGTGGATCTCAATTCCGCTCGCGGCTGTTCGGGGCACGTTACAGCTGATGAAATTAGCTGACATGTCTCAGAAAAGTTGCAGGCTCATCACCGGAGCCGGCACCAAACAGGGAATGGCCACCTTGGACGTACCTATACTTCCAAGGTCATAAAGGGGTTAATACAGAGGACTACACTACAGCTCTTTAGTAATAATAATCTTTATAATCTTTATATAGCGATAACATTCCGCAACGCTTTACAGTTTGCACACATTATCGTCGCTGTCCCCATTGGGGCTCACAATCTAGATTCTCTATCAGTATGTTTTTTTTGGAGTGTGGGAGGAAACCGGAGTACCCGGAGGAAACCCACGCAAACATGTGGAGAACATACAAACTCCTTGCAGATGTTGTCCTTGGTGGGATTTGACTCCAGCGCTGCAAGGCTGCAGTGCTATCCGCTGAGCCACCGTACTGCCCAGTAATAATCTTGCGTCTCTACATCATGATGTTCTCAGATTAGATGGTAAAAACCCGGTGATAGACTTCATTTAAGAGAAACACTCTAGATGTAAAGTGTTAATATTTGACAACAGGGCGAGGGATGAAAGTCATCATTGACCTAATTTTTTTTCTTTATCCAGATAAACAATTCTGTTGTATTTCAGCCTTCTTGGACCAATTTGTATAAGAGTCGAAACAAAAAACATTTTCTAACTTCTTCCCTAAAATGACCACGTCTGCCCAGCTTCATCCTACTTCTATGGAGATGACTGGACACATCACATACAGTAGGGAAAAAAGTATTTATTCAGCCACCAATTGTGCAATTTCTAACACTTAAAAGATGAATAACACACTATGCCACCAGGGACTCAGATCCTGCTGTGCCAGACGTGTCCCACTGCTTAAGCCAGTACATGTCCAGGCCCGTCTGAAGTTTGCTAGAGAACATTTGTATTATCCAGAACAGTATTGGGAGAATATGTTATATAGTCTGATGAAACCAAAGCGAACTGTTTGGTAGAAACAAAACTCGTCGTGTTTGGAGGAGAACGAATACAGAGTTGCATCCAAAGAACACCACACCTACTGTGAAGCATAAGGGTGGTAACATCATGCTTTGGGGCTGCTTCTCTGCAAAGGGATCAGGATGACTGATCCGTAGGGTTGAGCATTCCGATACTGCAAATATTGGGTATCGGCCGATATTGGCTGTATCGGAATTCCGATTCCGAGTACCGATATTTTCGTCATATCGGATACCGGAATCGGAATGTCACTGTCACTGTCAGTGTCCGTCGGTCGGGTCTGTCAGGAGTCAGTGGCACTTACCCGGCAGAAGATCTCCGGCGGTCACATCCTGGACTGCTTGATGGCCGCCATCCTCTTCTCCCTGGCGGTCACATGCAGTTTCTCGCGATAACTGCAGTGACTGCTGGGTAATCGCGGCCGTAAAGCAGTCCGATGACGTCACCGCCGGAGAAGCAGGTAATCAGCTGTGCTGCGCCGGGATGTCAGGCTCTGCCTGGCATTCCGATGTAGCAGAGCTGGATCGTCGTGGGACACTCGTTACTATGGACTGCGTCGGACAGGTGGTATACTGTTGGTTTGTTTTTTTTATTTTTTTACAGGAGATCGATGGCGTCGCAGGAATGAGAGTGTAATAAAATTAAT
>JARQOD010000006.1:200664202-201209382 GCA_033576555.1 Oophaga sylvatica | reverse complement strand
TTGGGGTCCTCTCGGAACCCGAGAAAATTTTCCATTCCCAATCTGTTGGCTTTTTCTGCAGCATGGGCTAGACAAGGGTTTGGCAGTTAGCACCCTGAAAGGTCAGATTTCTGCTCTGTCCTTATTGTTCCGGAGAACCATTGCTTCGAATAGGGACGTGCTCTCCTTTTTCCGCGGTATAGCTCGTAAGTTTCCGCCGCGGAAGGCACCCGTGTCTCCTTGGCGGCTCAACCTTGTTTTGGAAGCTTTTCAGCATAAACCTTTTGAGTCTATGGGTTCTGCTAGCCTTTCTTTGCTTTCTTGGAAGGTGGCCTTCCTTGTAGCAGTCACCTCTTTGAGGAGAGTTTCTGAGTTGGCAGCTCTTTCTTGTTCGCCTCCTTTTCTGGGGTTTTTTCCGGATCGTGTAGTGCTTCGCACACGGGGTGATTTTTTTTACCTAAAGTGGTGTCACATTTTCATGTTAACCAGGATATTGTGTTGCCCTCATTCTGTCCGGATCCGAAGAATGCGAAAGAGCGAGCTTTGCACACATTAGATTTAGTGCGGGCCTTGAAGTTTTATCTATCTATTACTCAAGGTTTTCGTAAGACGGACTCCCTATTTGTGGTTCCAGCTGGTCTTCGATGTGGTCAACGAGCTTCCAAGGATTCCATAGCTCGTTGGATCCGGTCAGCTATATTGGAAGCTTACCGTCTTCAGGGTGAATTTTGCCTGATTAAGTTTCGAGCCCATTCCACGAGAGCTGTGGCTTCATCGTGGGCTTTTCATCAAGGTGCTTCGGCAGTGCAGCTCTGCCGGGCGGCAACTTGGCACTCTGTCCACACGTTTACAAAGTTTTATAAAGTGGACGTCAGTGCTTCCGCTGATGCAGCCCTCGGACGTAGGGTCCTGCAGGCAGCTGTAGTTTAAAGTTCTAGATGAACTTGTGTTTAGCGCTGTTTGCGCATTTTTTCTGTTAATGTTGTTGGGTTTCTGCCTTTTGTTGGTTTTTTCCCACCCTTATTTTTGAACTGCTTTGGGACGTCCCATCAGTAATGAATTCCTGTGTCTCCCTCCCTTCCATCTGCAGCTGAAACACGGATTTTGGTAAGAACTTACCTGTAAAATCCTTTTCAGCGAAGGAAGGGAGGGAGACACAGCACCCTCCCAAGGCAGAAGTGTGTTGATGTTTTCAGATGCAGCGCGACCCTTATCTGATAGCGATTATCTGGGCTGAGGTCAGCGCGCTAAGGCTCTGTTCCAGCATCGCCAGCTCATCGCAGTAGTCAGGTTCCGTGAGTAGTACCTGGAACTCTGTGGTTTTTGGCTTTCTTTGCATGCATAACCTGTATCCTTGTGTTTTTTCTCTGAAGTTCCTTCAGAAGGGGTTATGTTGCTCCGCTGGTGATCTTGGTTCTTTCCTAAAAGCTTTGGTACGAATGGAGCTGAGTAGGAGGAGCCCGAGCTGGAGGGGCCAGCCAGTCAGCACTCTTTTGATCTGAGGTGACATCCTGATCTGGGGCTCCGCCTACCCATCAGTAATGAATTCCTGTGTCTCCCTCCCTTCCTTCGCTGAAAAGGATTTTACAGGTAAGTTCTTACCAAAATCCGTGTTTTTCATCTGTTCGGACAGCGACTGTATGGGATCCATAACTCTCTGCACAACCTGCGCCCTAAACACAGCCATGAAGCAAAAAAAAACAAAAAACTTAGTGGTCAGTTATAATATCACGGCTAGGATTGCAAGAGAACTCACCAGTGCAATCTCCCGGAAGACGAGTGCAGAAGAAAGCTTCAGGCTCCTAGGAACGCAGGGTGAGCAAGGCAGGAGAGAGATGGTTTCAGGGCCTGAATCACCTGACAGTTGAGGGGCGTGGCTTCAGCTCCAGGGAGCTAGAAGCTGAGGGAAAACTCCTGGAAAGGTAACTACGGGACAAAGTTACCCAGGGGCACAGACAGAGACGTAAATCTGAACAAGCCAAGGTCAAAGCACGAGAAGACAGTATAGTACCAAGGATGAGACAGAACGGATAGTCGGGGACAGGCAGAGGTCAAAACCAAACAGACAGCGAAGGTACAGAAACAGAATCCAACAAGCAGTATCCAGAGATCAGACCGAGTCAAAACCAAAGTATCAGGCAACAGGAACACAGCACAAACACACTCAGGGGTCAACACACTCTGCCAAGGGCGAAAATATAACTGACAGGGATTGGAGCTTCCTAGGGCTATAAGAAGCTCTCCCCGAACCAAGGAGAGGCCACAATAATAAGCCCCAGGTGTGCAGGTAAGAGCTTGCACTGGGATCAAAACCATAACCCCTAGCGTGCAGGTCAACCCTGCACTGGGATCATGACACCCCTCACCCCCAATCCTAATATGCATGGTCCTCTTACCCCCTATCCTGGTATGCATGGTGTCCTCACTCCCCAATCTTGGAATGCATGGTCCCCTCACCCCCAATCCTGGTATGCATGGTCCCCTCATCCACAATCCTGGTATGCATGGTACCCTTCATTCCCCAATCCTGGTATGCATGGTCCACTCACCCCCCTATCCTGGAGTGCATGGTCCTCTCACCCCCAATCCTGGTGTGCAGGGTCCCCTCACCCCCAATCCTGGTGTGCATGGTCTTCTCAACCCCCCAATCCTGGTGTGCATGGTCCCCTCAACCCCCCAATCCTGATGTGCATGGTCCCCTCACCCCCCAATCCTGGAATGCATGGTCCCCTCACCCCCCAATCCTGGTATGCATGATCCCCTCACCCCCCAATCCTGGTGTGCATGGTTCCCCCTCATCCCTATCGTAGGATGTATGGTACCCCCTCAACCCCCAATCCTGGTATACATGGTCCTCTCTCCTCCCCAATCTTGATATGCATGGTCCCCTCACCCCCCAATCTTGGAATGCATGGTCCCCTCACCCCCAATCCTGGTATGCATGGTCCCCTCACCACCCAATCCTGGTATTCATGGTACCCTTACCCCCCAATCCTGGTATACATAGTTCCCCTCATTCCTATCGTAGGATGTATGGTACCCCCTCACCCCCCAATCCTGGTATGCATGGTCCCCTCATCCACAATCCTGGTATGCATGGTACCCTTCATTCCCCAATCCTGGTATGCATGGTCCACTCACCCCCTATCCTGGAGTGCATGGTCCTCTCACCACCCAATCCTGGTGTGCAGGGTCCCCTCACCCCCAATCCTGGTGTGCATGGCCTTCTCACCCCCCACCCAATCCTGGTGTGCATGGTCCCCTCACTCCTCCAATCCTGGTGTGCATGGTCCCCTCACCCACAATCCTGGTGTGCATGGTCCACTCACCCCCCAATCCTGGTGTGCATGGTCCCCTCAACCCCACAATCCTGGTGTGCATGGTCCCCTCACCCCCCAATCCTGGAATGCATAGTCCCCTCACCCCCCAATCCTGGTATGCATGATCCCTCACCCCCCCAATCCTGGTGTGCATGGTCCCCCCTCATCCCTATTGTAGGATGTATGGTACCCCTCAACCCCCAATCCTGGTATGCATGGTCCTCTCTCCCCCCAATCTTGATATGCATGCTACCCCTCACCTCCCTATCCTGGTATGCATGCTACCCCTCGCACCCCTATCCTGGTATGCATGGTCCCCTCACCCCCAATCCTGGTGTGCACGGTCCCCTCACCCCCCAATCTTGGAATGCATGGTCCCCTTAATCCCCCAATCCTGATATGCATGGTCCTCTCACCCCCCAATCCTGATATGCATGGTCTCCTCACCCCCTATCCTCGTATGCATGCTACCTCTCACCCTTCTATCCTGATATGTATGGTCCCTCTCACCCCTATTAAACTGCACACATACAAAAAAAAACATTTATACTCACCTTTCTTCCCTGTGCTCCAGCGCTGTACCGTTCTGCCGGAGGCCGGGGGAGGAGTGTGGCACCGGAGTACGCGCATATTGCTTAAGACACACTGCAAATGTGTCTTCAGTAAAATGGCGCCGGATAGCACTATGCGCGATTCCGACGCGCACTCCGGCCCTGGTCTCCTGCGAGAAGCACCGCGGCAACGCTCCTCCCGGTCAGGTAAGTATGTAGGTATGGCGCCGGAGATCGCGGTATGCATTCAGTGTCTACACGTACCGCGATCTCCGGCGCCATACACAATCCTCACCGCTGGATGCCGTCTTCTGTCTGGAGCCAGACTGCGCAGGCGTGTCGCGCTTGCACAGTCTATAAAGGCTTCAGACAGAGTGACGCTCCTAGCGTTATGTTATAGATGGAGTGCAGTCATACAGCCAAAGCCCAGCTCTGTTCTGGATTACAGTACACTCACTTCAGTAGTTATCACTGCCAGCAGAGCACTTTGTTATTACATGAAATGGGCATTTAATTATCTTTATGATTGCATTATCGTCCCAATATTATCAGATGTGCTCAGGAATTAATTACCCATGTCAATTCTTGTTACAGTGTTAAAAGACAAAGGCTATACAACGCTCCAGGACGAAGCCATCAAGATATTCAATTCCTTGCAGCAGCTCGAGTCTCTTCTTGATCCTGTGCCAATAATCCAGGGTATTCTTCAGACTGGTCATGACTTGCGACCTTTGAGAGATGAACTTTACTGTCAGCTTATTAAGCAGACCAACAAAGCTCTACATCCTGGCAGCATCGGGAACCTGTATCATTGGCAGATTCTCACGTGTCTGAGCTGTACCTTTCCACCTAGTCGCAGTATTCTGAAGTATCTCAAATTTCATCTCAAGAGGTGAGATATAAGTTTAGATGGCATACCACTATTTAAATGACAAATATAACTGGGACCAGTCACCAGCAAAAGCACTATTTACCTGCTGAAAAAGGGGTAATCTGCAGGTAAATAACATTTTAATCACGTTCTGCTAGTTACTGGAATAGCGGCTACAGGGAGAAAATGAAGGTTTATTCTCCCTGCAGCTGCTCGCTCCCAGGCATTGGGGTAGTGCATGGTGTGGTTACAGTCACCGTTCACTATACAGTGCTATAATCATTCCCCAGCATATTGATTGACAGCCTGTTCTGTAGTGTATGTGTGCAGCATGTGTGTAAAGAGCAGGATGTCACACATGGTGAAGAAGGAATCATTACAGCACGCAGAGACTGTAACAACCTCTGCTCCGCCCCGATGACTGGAAATGGACTGCTGCAGGGAGAATAAAACTTCATTTTCTCCATGCAGCCCCTGATCCATTTACACTATTACACGTTATTAATATGATATTATCCTGCAGATTAACACGATATTTGCAAGTAAATAGTGTTTTTGCAGGTAACCTTTATTTTAATCCTTATACATCAAGACTGAACTGCATTATAGAGTACTATATATAATGATAGGTTGCCAACTATGTAGCTTGAAAACATTCAGAGAAATACTGTATATGGGTCTGCCACTCTTGCCCTGGTGCACTTTACACTATCTTTTCAGCTAGAGATTTGGCTTAGGAGCCAAAGGAGTACTCCCATTAAGATTTTCTTTTATTAAATGTGTGTATCTGTGTATGTACTCTAGCTTGTGTGTATTAATTTACTCAATTACTGCCACCTTCCCTAGGATCCAGGGCCGTTCTGCTCCTCTTCTCAGTGACATCACCGTTCTTCAGACTCTCTGGGTCATACTATGCTCTGCATGACCTGGAAGTGGCTTTTACAATGTAAGCCTATGGGGCATTAGAATGAAGCACAGTAAGAGACTTCCAGCTCATGCATAGAGCATAGCGTGAATTGGAGATTCTGAAGTGACATCACTGAAAAGTGGAGCAGAACGACGCTGGACACTGGTGAAGACGGCGATAAGTATTTTAGCACATACACACTAGACTGTAATGTACAAAAATGTAAGGGAAAAAACTTGAGAGCTTCTTTAATTCATGTGTTTCTACGTCAGTGTTTTATTCCTTTTTTACAATTTATTTTATTAAGTAAGGCAACTAATGATTTGTACTTGTCTGCTTTATTTTACCTTTGTAGAATACGAGAGCACTTCCAAGGTTCAGAGATGGAAAAGTATGCTGCATTTATCTACGAATCCTTGAAAAAAGCCAAATGCAGGGAGTTTGTGCCATCTCGAGATGAAATTGAAGCTTTAATTAAGAGGCAGGAAATTGAAACCACAGTATACTGCCACGGCGGAGGGGCTTGTAAGATCACTATCAACTCTCACACCACAGCTGGCGAGGTGAGTCCTTGACATGAACTGACCATTACAGGTCGAGGAGAGTTACAAAAACTAGAAGATGGCAAAACTAGACAAGTCGTCTGTAGTGACCCACATATTACATTATGAATGCCCTTTGGGAAATGAAGGTACAGTATATTACATATATACTAGATAATACTTTTCAAATGTGTCTCCAAGTGTCTTTCTTATTATAATTGGTTTTGTAAAACAATATTTATGCTAGTCAATGCAATAGTTTATAGATTTTATTATAATGATTGTTAACAGTAAATTTATATTATCCTATATTATCGCAGTTATGTTTAATCTGCTTCTAAAGGGGTCATCTTATTGGGACAATATTGGGAAAATCATGTCCTATACTGGAGAGCTGCTCTTGCCCTAGAGACCCTGGCACAACCATATATTACTTGTTCACCTAATGGGCAATAATGGTTAATGGGCATGGTTTAATACTACACTGTAATGCGTCCACAATCGAAACCTTACATCCGTCCTTCATAATGAAAGCAATTGTCTCTTTGCAGGTTGTAGAGAAGTTGATCCGGGGCCTGGCCATGGAAGATAGCAGAAATATGTTTGCCCTCTTTGAGTACAATGGGGTCACAGATAAAGCCATTGAAAGTAGAGCTGTGGTGACCGATGTCCTGGCTAAATTTGAAAAGTAGGTTTTGCTTGTTCTACGCTCTACTAGTGATCGCCAATGCTCACAATTGTAAAGTAGCACTTATCACTATACAGTATCTGTGTGTTTTTTCTGTTGATCTCTGTATTTTCTCTCAATCCATATGCTTTACTGTGATGTCATTTCAGTAATCAAGATACACAGTATCAATTTTATCATTTCCTTATCATACTATTAAATAAATGTTGGGTGTTCTGTCAAGCCATTGTGTACGTAGTGTCAGGGTCCGACCACCTAGCAACTCCAAACCCCGCCTGAGCCCTCCGGCACTTACTCAGAAAAATCTAGTGTCTTCTTTTATTCCACCAAATACAGTAGTGTCACGTTCTGACTTTAGCAAGTCTTTTTCTAGCTAGTTTTATCACATTTGAATATTTGTTATTTTGTGTTTTAGTAAACTGTTGCCCCCTGCAATGGAGGCCTAAGTCATTTACTTACATAAGTAATCATAATCTAATTGGCCATGCTACTATGGGTATAGGGTATGTTCACACATAGCGTTTTTTTGCTGTGCTTTTCTCTTGCACATTTTTGCATGCGTAAAAACGCAGTACCAGCAAAATGAATGAGACTTCTAAATTCTTATGCACATGTTGTGTTTTCTTTTACCTTGCTTTTTTCACCTGCAGTGCATTTTTTTCTAAATACAGAACGCAAATTCTTTCAAAGTTTTTACCCTCTAACATAATGCATCAATGAGATTTAAAAAATTGCATAAAAACTCAAACAAAGCAAAAAAAAAAAAATTTAAAAATGCACATAATAAGAACAGTGTTTTTCCTGCAAATACGAATGCGGCAAAAAAATGTTACATGTGAACATATCCTTACAGTTTCCAGAATATGCGTTTATTTAAATCAGCATAGTATACATACATGCAGGTCTATAGGGGATGTACCTATAGTGAAGCTGTGTATTTATATACAGTTCATATAGAAGGAACTATGGACATGCTGTGGGTGGACCTGACTGATATGTAGGCCGCAAATTTATAGAGACTTATCCGAGCACGTTCACTCATCACTGCTCGCAGGCCTTCAGTTGCTGGAGAAGGGTCTGCCTGCTGAAACAATGCTGGTTTTGCATACGCACTACATTAATCATGTCGGCAGGATCTTGGACTCTTCTGATTACATATTTTGTATTCCCTGTCAATCACAGCTGAATGTTTGGGCATTTAGAGACTGTGCTCAATGTGTTGGCATGGTTTTCTTTCAAAATGGAGTTGAAAATACACACAATGCTATATTTGTTAAAGCCAACGGAGCATTTGGCTGTGGCTAGTAAAATGACCATGGAAAGATGAGCATTGCAAGAGTCACCATTTTCACTGCCAGTTTTAGGCAAAGGTCTACTCCCTGCTTTTTTTATCTAGATAATTATCAGGTCATAGACCAGGTATTTTCAGCATGTAATCTTATATTCATTTTTTTCTCTTTTCAAGGCTTGCTGTCAGTGCTGAACCAGGAGATCAACAGTGGAAGTTCTACTTTAAGCTGTATTGCTTCTTAGACACAGAACATGTACCAAGAGACAGTGTTGAATACGCATTTATGTTTGAACAGGTAAGGATAAAGTAATCACGTTCTTCACAACTTTCTTCTACAGTCATGTAATACACAGCACAAATGTCTGGTTATTACAAAACCTAATTGCAAGGAAGTTCTGCACTTGACATTACCCACCATTATACTTTTCAGGCACATGAAGCAGTTATTCGAGGCTATTTTCCTGCTCCTGAAGAGACTTTACAGGTTCTTTCAGCTTTAAGATTACAGTATTCCCAAGGAGACCACAGCCTACACACTACAGTACCAGAGATGGACCAGTTCTACCCTGTTCATAAACTGAAGTCTCGTATTTCCCAATCCACCAAAGCGACCACACCAGTAGAAAGATCTGAAAGGAAAAGGTCTAGTTTCTTGGAAGGATCCTTAAGGAGAAGCTTTAGAAGTGGCTCGGTCAGTAAGCAGAAGGTAGAAGAAGACCAAATGTTGGATATGTGGGTTAAAGAAGAGATGATGTCAACCAGGACCAATATTATTGACAAATGGAAGAAATTCCAGGGCTTGAGTCCGGAACACTGCATAACCAAATACATGACCCTGATAAAAGAATGGCCTGGTTATGGGTCAACGCTGTTTGATGTTGAGGTAGGAAAATGATATATGAAATGCTTTGTATTTTGTTGAATGTTGGGATAGAAATAATAATTATATTCAGTGAAATAAGCTTATAATAAATGGTACTTGCTGTCACATACGCAAGTTCTTATCAAATTGTAACAATTGTTGTATGTTTGCCTGTTCTACAGTGCAAAGAAGGTGGATTTCCACAAGAATTGTGGTTAGGTGTGAGCGTTGAATCGGTTTCAGTCTACAAAAGAGGAGAAGGACGACCTTTGGAGGTGTTTCACTATGAACATATCCTTTCTTTCGGTGCTCCATTATCTAACACCTACAAGATAGTTGTGGATGAGCGGGAACTTCTCTTTGAAACTAGTGCGGTAAGTAAACTCAATTTTAATTATGTATCTTGTAGGAAAAGTTGGATTTGTAGAAATCGTAGAATCGATAGGCATGTTAATGATATGCAAATGATGAGAAAATGGGGAAAACATTTAAAAACATCTTCATTTATTCCATATTGACTAAGAGCACTACGTGCAGAAATACACACACTTATACACCTTGGCCGCTATACTAATGGTTATCTGAGGACTGTTCTGCCACACTGAATGTACTTAGACATGTAAATCATCAAGATCCGCTGCCGGCAGTTCCCTTTACAAATAAAGACCAATGATGTCCCAGATGTGTTCAACAGGAGACAAGTCAGGAGATGCTGCAGGCCATAGCAGTACGTTTAGGACATATAGGCTGCGCACAGTAGCACGAGCTATGTGGTGGCTTGTGTTGTCATGCTGAAAAACACCCCATTCTGCCGAAAGGTGTACTTCTAGAGGTCGAACCCCCATCAATCAATAAGTTGTCACTTATCCTATGGATAGGGCAGCCCCTTTAAGTAACCTCTAGTATGTTACATTGGATTATCTCAGAAATACTTGAATACATGATTTCCCACAAAGTATCTACTGTTTATAAATGAATTACATTCATCCAAATATATATAAATGTCAATAACCTATTTGTTTTACTCTCATAAAGGTGGTTGATATTGCGAAGCTGATGAAGGCATACATCAGTATGATAGTAAAGAAGAGATACAGCACCACGCGATCAGAAAGTAGCCATGGGAGCCAGGGGAGTTCTAGGTGAAGACGGTGCCTCTCACATATGCCCTTAACTCTCATTTAAAGGTGCTTCGATAATGAGTAGAACATCTCATCTCATATTCAGGCTGTTGGGACAGTCGGGATGATGCAGTGCCTAAACTATTAAAAATGACAGCAAGACCCCAAAGTTTCATTGCTTCTCTATGAGCATTGCCTTAGATGAAATGACCCTGCTGAATGCAGTGATGTGCCTTCTATGCCCCCAAATGCCTCCAAACCGAAAACCTGCCCTCCTTGTTTCCTCAAGAAGAGTATTGGATCGCTGCGGGCAGCCTTCCCATGACCCATTAATAATGCAACTTTGTATTTTTGCCGTATTTTTGTGTGAATTTTGTAAATTCTTTTTTTATTCCATGTATTGGATGAAAGTGAATGTTAATTTGCAATGCAGTGTGTATATTTTCCTTGATCAGTTCCATGTATTGATTGCGGTCTGTCGTGTTTGTTTAATGCCGGTTTTACCTTTTTGTATTACTTTCTTGCTGTAGCCAGTATACATCCCCGACTGCTGTATAGTAAATTAAGAGGTGACCTATCTACTAGAAAGAGTACAGTATTTATGAACTGCCTTATCATGCAGAGACTTCCAATATGTCAGTAGCTCTTGCTCTACAAACGGTTTCTTTACTTGATACATTTTGCCATATTAACATTGTTAAAGTGCTTGTAAATAGGGAAATGTGAGTGCTTTATTTTTCTATGGAAAGTTTTAATATGAAGCAAAATATTACACCACCTTGTGGTTAGCGTCAGATAAACCAAATCTTTATTCTGCAATGGAAAGGCTTTATGTTAAAAGATTTGCTTCTTTGTAATATAAAATCTTGTCAATAAAATATTTAATGTGGATTGGTGTGATTTAAAAAAAAAAAAAGTTTCCATTTTTATATTTATTTGGAACCTGGCACATGATTCGCCAGCAAGTCTCAGTCAAATTGTCAGATGGACAAATCTTCTGAAATAGAACCAATAGATAAGTAGTCACATCGCTAGACTATTTCCTTGGGTGCAATCCGAAAATGTGACCATATAGATGTGACCTTCCTTATCTTTGGCAAGAAAACATGATTTCACGGTACACCAACATGAGCACTTTATGCTGCGTGTTTATCTGTGGCCACCTAGTGGTCATGATGTGAATTACAGTTAGTCAAAGTCTTTGCTGCAATGTCGCAATAGTGTTTTCTGAGAAATTAAAGCTCTTAAAGGGGTTGTCCTGTCCAAATTGATAAGTCTACAGTCACTCTGTGTGATTGCAGAGTTATAAATCCCCCCAGCGCATGACCTGCACACTTCGAGGATTTGCCCGTTTCTGAGCCGGGACTGGAGTATATGTATGCGTTATACATACTCTCGGCCAGAGCCAATCCAGTGGGTGTAGCCTTACTCCATATACTTGTATGAATCAAGTCCGCACCTTCTAGTCGGCCACACCCACTGGACGGCCATGTCACTAGTTGGGGCGCTGCCTCGCTCCATACAAGTGTGTGGAGCAAGGCCACGTTCACTAGATGGGCTCTGGCCGGGAATATGTATAAATCATACTTATCCTTCGTTCCTGGCTCAGAAACTGGCAAATCCTCACAGCGCACAGTGCATGGATTGTGGGGATTCATAAGTCTGCAGTCACACAACAGACTTATCAATTTGGACCTGACAACCCCTTTAAGTAAAAAAAGTGAATGATGGACACCTCTGTGCATTCCAAATACAAAAAGTATTTCAATAAAATCATAGTTGGGGAGTTTTTCTTATTTGTCAGCCATGTGGCAAATTCTAATGCAGGGCTTCCCAAATGTTTTATTTTGGGACCCCTCTACAAAGACTAAGATAACGGCAGGGCCTCACCAGACCGAATCCTAAAATCTGTAAAGTTCTAAAATTAGTAGAAAAGGAATCGATAATGTCGCTAAACTATATATTTCTGTAGCCAGAATAAATATGTCAAAATCATCTCACCAACTGCACTTCCCTAAAATCTAGGGTGTCCTTCATTAGTAGGCTCATCTTTACGTTTGAGAATTACTGTTCTGAATTACAGAATAGCTGAAATGTGGCACAGAGAAGACAAAAAACAAGGTGATACAACCACAATAGAATTGAATAGAAACATGTTAACTCCTCAAAGACCTACAATGTACACTTTTGTCACTGCTCACTAAAGGGAATATGAAGCCAGATCAGGAGCTGAGCCTTCTTCATACGTGACAGGTGCCTGATGTGTTACATAGCCAGCATCTGCCTGTAATTACTGTGACCGGACCTAGCGCCAATTGCTACAATTTAACTCAGGGGTGTCGCTAGCATCAAAGATTCGGGACTCCTGCCCCAAACGTTTTGCTCAGAGAACCCGGATCTTCAGCAATCGCCGCATTGAACTGTATCAGCATCACCTTGACACCAGTACAGTTCAATTCCATGACAGAGCAGTGAGACACAAGCTCCCTGCACTATCACTGTTCGTCTTGTAAGCCGCAGCTGCCATAGGTCTGCAGCTTATGAGACATCAGCATACGCACACAGGTGGCATGATGACGTCATTGCATCACGCTGCTATGAAGATCCGCCATTGAAGAGACTGAGGCTGGGAGTGCCTGGAATCAGGATTAGGTGAGTAAAATCTTTATTATTTTTTATATTATTTGTGTGAGATCCATCATACCACACATAAGGGGCTGTGGGGCCATTATATTATAGATAGGAGGCTGTGGTGCCACTATACTATAGATAAGGGGCTGTGTGGTCATCATACTATAGATAAGGAGCTGTGGGGCCACCATACTGTAGATAAGGGGTGTGTGGTCATCATACTATAGATAAGGGGCTGTGGAGCCATCATACTATAGATATTATTATTATTAACACATTTATATAGCGCCATTTATTCCATGGCGCTTTACATATGAAAAGGGAAATATAGACAGGTACAATAAACGTGTGCTAGACAAGGGACACACAAGTACAGAAGGAGAGAGGACCCTGCCCGCGAGGGCTCACAGTCTACAGGGATGGGTGAGGATACACTAGGAAAGGGTAGAGCTGGTCGTGCGATGGTTCAGCAGACTGAGGATCATTGTAGACTGTAGGCTTGTCGGAACAGGTGGGTCTTCAGGTTCTTCTTGAAGGTTTCCGTTGTTGGTGAAAGTCTGATGTTTTGCGTCAGGGAGTTCCAGAGTATGGGGGAAGCCTGGGAGAAGTCTTGTATGCGGTTGTGGGAAGAAGAGATGAGGGGGGAGTCGAGAAGGAGATCTTGAGAGGATCGAAGGTTGCGTGTGGGTAGGTAGCGGGAGACCATGTCACAGATGTATGGAGGAGAAAGGTTGTGGATGGCTTTGTATGTCATGGTTAGGGTTTTGAACTGAAGCCTCTGGGCAATAGGAAGCCAGTGAAGGGCCTGGCATAGGGGGGAGGCTGGGGAATAGCGGGGAGACAGGTGGATTAGTCGGGCAGCAGAGTGTAGGATGGACTGGAGTGGTGCCAGAGTGCTAGAGGGGAGGCCAGACAGTAGGAGGTTGCAGTAGTCGAGGCGGGAGATGATAAGGGCGTGCACTAGTGTTTTTGTGGTTTCATGGTTGAGGAATGAGTGGATCCGGGAAATATTTTTGATTTTGAGGCGGCAGGAGGTGGCGAGGGCTTGGATGTGTGGTTTGAAAGAGAGGGCAGAGTCGAGGATCACCCCAAGGCACCGAGCATGCGGGACTGGGGAAAGCGAGCAGCCATTGACATTGATGGATAGGTCTGGTGGAGGGGAAGAATGAGGTGGGGGAAAGATGATGAATTCTGTTTTGTCCATGTTCAGTTTGAGAAAGCGAGCAGAAAAGAAGGCTGAGATAGCAGACAGACACTGTGGGATTTTGGTCAGTAGGGAGGTGAGGTCAGGTCCAGATAGGTAGATCTGCGTGTCATCGGCGTAGAGGTGATACTGCAAGCCGTGGGATTCTATGAGCTGTCCCAGGCCGAAGGTATAGATGGAGAAGAGTAGGGGTCCTAGGACTGAGCCTTGAGGAACACCGACAGACAGGGGGCGAGGTGAGGAGGTGGTGTGTGAGAGGGAGACACTGAATGTTCGGTCTGTTAGGTATGATGAGATCCAGGATAGGGCCAAGTCTGTGATGCCAAGAGATGAGAGAATCTGTAGCAGGAGGGAATGGTCCACGGTGTCGAAGGCAGAAGACAGGTCCAGGAGAAGGAGGACAGAGTAGTGTCACTTGCTTTTGGCGGTTAGCAGGTCGTTAGTGACTTTAGTTAGGGCAGTTTCAGTTGAGTGATGCGGTTGGAAGCCAGATTGTAGACGGTCAAAGAGGGAACAGGAGGAGAGGTGGGAGGACAGTTTGAGATATACATGCTGTTCCAGAAGTTTTGAGGCGTAGGGGAGAAGAGATATCGGGCGATAGTTAGACACAGAGGATGGGTCGAGGGAGGGCTTTTTGAGGATGGGAGTGATTGAGGCATGTTTGAAGGATGAAGGAAAGACACCATTTGTAAGTGAAAGGTTGAAGAGGTGTGTGAGAGTAGGGATGAAGACTGTGGCAAAGTTAGGGATGAGGTGGGACGGGAGTGGGTCAAGCGCGCAAGTGGTGAGGTGTGATTGTGACAGGAGAGTGGAGAACTGATCTTCTGTCATGGTGGTGAAGCTGGTTTTGGAAGAACAGGGCTGAGTGGCTAAGAGGGGCATTGGTGGCTGCGGGCCAAAGCTTTCTCTGGTCATATCAATCTTTTGCTTAAAGAAGGAGGCAAAGTCTTCAGCAGAAATGAGAGGAGAGGGTGGAGGTGCTGGGGGACGGAGTAGAGAATTGAAAGTGTTGAAGAGCTGTTTAGGGTTGTGAGAGAGGGAGGATATGAGAGATGCGAAGTAAGTTTGTTTTGCGGCAGACAGCGTGGACTTGAAGCTGGCGAGGGACTGCTTGTATGCATATGGGGCTGTGGAGCCATCATATTATAGATAAGGGGCTGTGGGGCCACCATACTTTAGATAAGGGGCTGTGGAGCCACCATACTATAGATAAGGGGCTGTGTGGTTATCATACTATAGATAGGAGGCTGTGGTGCCACCATACTATAGATAAGGGGATGTGTAGCCATTAGTGATGAGCGAGTATGCTCGTTCCTCGGGTTTTCCCGATCACGCTCAGGTGATCTCCGAGTATTTGGAAGTGCTCGGAGATTTAGTTTCTGTTGCCACAGCTGCATGATTTGCAGCTACTTGACAAGTCTGACTACATGTGGGGATTGCCTGTTTGTTAGGGAATTCCCACATGTATTCAGGCTGTCAAATAGCCACAAATCATGCAGCTACGGCAACATAAACTAAATCCATGAGCACTTCCAAATACTCAGAGACCACCCAAGCATGCTCAGGAAAACCCGAGCAACGAGTATACTCGCTCATCACTAGTAGCTATCATATTATAGATAAGCGGCTGTGTGGCCATCATACTATAGATATAGGGCTGTGGGGCCACCATAATAATAAAAATTTTATTTCTATAGCGCCAACATATTCCGCAGCACTTTACATTATTGTTGTGAATACTCTGGAGGCGACTTCTGAGCTGGGGCTCCCTCTGGTGGTTGCTGAGGGTAATGAACTAATTGCTGAATGGCCTTCAGCTAGCTCTGAATGGTCTGATATAAGTTACCTGAACTCCCTTCAGCCTTGCCGGTAATCAATTGTTCTTCCACGTCTTGCTTGGAGCTCAGCTTGCATTCCTGCTCTCATTCAGATAAGTGATTTGCTGTTTTTTTTCCTCTGGTTGGATTTTCTTGCTGGTTTGCTGCTTAGCAGTAGACTTCAGCCTGGTCCCCTTTTGGGGCCTGGCTCTGCAATTGTGCTCAGTTTGTGTTTGAACTTTTGCTCTGTTCCTATGTCACTTTTTATTTGCTGAATTGCTGTGTGTTACACCAGAGATCTGATTTAGGTGGTAGAGTTCGTGTGATCTCAGGTTTTTTGTTAATCAGAAGTGTTGGTATTTTGGTCAGGGTTTTTTTTTGGGTTGCAGTCAGAATTCTTTCCTATACTTTTCTACTTAGACAGATTGGGCCCCAGCGTTTGCTCATTCTATTTTCTGCCTGTGTTCGTATTTTCTTCTGGTCTAACCGCCATTACATGTTTGGGGGCTTCCTATTTCTTTGGGGATTCTACTACGGGGCAGATAGCATTCATCTTTCTGCCTTTAAGATCACCGTAGGTACGCTCCACGGCTACTTCTAGTGTGGCAGTTAGTTTAGGGTCCTGCAATCCACTAGTTTCCAGCCTCTCTGGTGTATTGCTTTTTTTTGGCTATTTTTGCAATCTCTCCTCAGCTACCGAAACATAACAATTATAGAGGGGACTTGTACAGACAATAGACATTACAGCATAACAATAAACACAGATCAAAGTAGATACCTAGAGGAATGAGGGCCCTGCTCGCAAGCTTACAATCTATGAGAAAAAAGGGGAGACACAAAAGGTAGATAGTAACAATTGCTTTCATTGTTCGGACCAGCCATAGTGTTCGAATCGGGTGTTCATGTAATTCTGCATGAACCAGTTAACAGCCAAAGTATGGAACAGTATGATATTCTGTAAAGATTTTTGCAATGTTTCATTATGGTATGTGCCTTTGATGTATACCTTAATTTGTATTTTTTGTATCTATTTTGATATAACTCAACATTGGACCAGGGTCTGGGATGGGGAAGGGTGGTAGGGAAAGGGATAAGTACTGTGGGGTATTTTGTAATGTTTTCAAAAACGTTAATAAAAACTATTTGATTAAAAAAAAAGTATGTAACAGTACAGACACAGAGGGCTATTAAATGCATAAAGCGGGTGAGAACATAATACGAGGTACCTGATTATGGTAGAAAATTTTTTGAATGGGCCAACAGGGATAGTTAGGTTAATGCGTTGAGGCGGTATGCCAGTCTGAACAAATGCGTTTTTAGGGCACGCTTAAAACTGTGGGGATTGGGGATTAATCATATTAACCTGGGAAGTGCATTCCAAAGAATTGGCGCAGCACGTGAAAAGTCTTGGAGACGGGAGTGGGAGGTTCTGATTATAGAGGATGCTAACCTCAGGTCATTAGCAGAATGGAGGGCACGGGTAGGATGGTAGGCTGAGACAAGGGAGGAGATGTAGGGTGGTGCTGAGCCATGGAGTGCTTTGTGAGTGAGGGTAATAAGTTTGTACTGGATTCTGTAGTGGATGGGTAACCAGTGTAATGACTGGCACAAGGTAGAGGCATCGGTATAACGATTGGTGAGGAATGTGATCCTGGCTGCAGCATTCAAGACAGATTGGAGAGGGGAGAGTTTGGTAAGAGGGAGACCGATTAGTAGAGAGTTACAATAGTCCAGACGAGAATGAATAAGAGAAACAGTAAGAGTTTTTGCAGAGTCGAAAGAAAAGGTCGAATTCTAGAGATGTTTTTGAGGTGGAGATAACAAGAGCGAGCTAGTGATCGGATGTGGGGGGTGAATGAAAGCTTGGAATCAAGCATGACCCCAAGACAGCGGGCATGTTGCTGGGAGTAATGGTGGAACCACATACGAAGATGACAATGTCAGGCAAAGGTAGGTTAGTGGAGGGAGGAAGCACGAGGAGTTCCATTTTTGACAGGTTCAGTTTCAGATAGAGGGAGGACATGATGTTAGAGACAGCGGTAAGACAATCACTGGTGTTTTCTAAAAAGGCAGGCGTGATATCGGGTGAAGAAGTGTATAATTGGGTGTCATCAGCATAGAGATGGTACTGGAAACCAAATCTACTGATTGTTTGTCCAATAGGGGCAGTATACAAAGAAAAGAGGAGGGGGCCTAGGACTGATCCTTGAGGAACCCCAACAGTAAGGGGAAGATGAGAGGAGGAGGAACCAGCAAAAGATACAGTGAAGAAACGGTCAGAGAGATAGAAGGAGAACCAGTAGAGAGCGGTGTCCTTGAGGCCGATGGAGTGTAGCATAGTGAGGAGGAGCTGAAAGTCCACAGTGTCGAATGCTGCGGAGAGATCCAAGAGAATTAGCATGGAGTAGTGACCATTAGATTTAGCAGTCAGTAGATCATTAGAGACTTTAGTAAGGGCAATTTCAGTAGAGTGTAAAGAGCGGAAACCAGATTGAAGAGGGTCGAGAAGAGAGTTATCCAGGGGTGGGATTCAAATTTTTAACAACAGGTTCTGTGTTTGTGCGTCGGAAAACCACACCCATTTTAAGTCACACCCATTTTAAGCCACACCCATTTTAAGTCACACCCATTTTTAAGCCACGCCAATTTTTAAAGCCACACCCATTCACACACACACCTTTTCCTCAAAAAAAAAGTAGGGGCGCAGTCAGTTGAAAAACAATAAATTGGAATGAGATCAGAACAGTGCACATTCTGGCCAGCGGCTCTCCTGACCCGAGTGTGACAGCTGCATATATTTCTATATATATATTTCTATGCAGCTGTCTCACCTGACTGACCGGCTGGCCAGGCTGTGCACTACATTCTGATTAAGAAGTCTCTTTCTAGACTCATACTGAACTGAAGATTAAACTATAGTATTGTGTAGCTGGGACTTACAGTTCTACCTTCTATCCAGAAATACAATATACAATAATTAGTGATGAGTGAACGTACTCGGATAAGGTGTTATCTGAGCATGCTCGGGTTCTAACCGAATGTCTTCTGCATGCTCGAAAAATATGTTCCAGTCCCCGCGGTTGCATGTCTCATGGCTGTTCGACACCCGCAACACATGCAGGGATTGCCTAACAAACAAGCACATTTGCTCATCAATAATAATAATAATGTATTTATTTCTCTAAGGATAGGGTCACACTACCGTATTTTGTCTCATCCGAGAAAATCGTTCCGATTAAGCTAATCACACTCTGATCGGAGTTTGATCAGAGTGTGCTCACAGCGTGCTCCGATTTTCGCGGATGTGGAGAAGGTGGAAATAAAAAGTTCCCCATCTTCTTCATTCTGTAAAGCTGTGAAAATCAGACTGCATTCAGATGTCATCCGAGTGCAGTCTGATTTTTTTTTTCACGGACTCACTGATTTGCCTAGCTGAGTGCGATCCCATAATCGGATGCAACTCGTGCGTGCTGCCATTTTTTCTTCTGACCAAAAATACGATTGTTTGGATCAGCCTAAAGTCGATACTACATAATATCTGAATAATAAACGTGTGTCTAATATCTAGACAAATGGGGAGATGCTGGGACTTATACTAGTGATTGTAATAATAGAACATATTTATTGTATTACCTGCAGTGATCTCTATAGATCAGATGCCAATATGCAATGCTGGGACTTACAGTTCCCCCACCACCACTGCATGTACAGTACCTAAGGTACGATATAGGTATTACTGTCATCTTTATAAAGTAGACCGTATAAAAAGCCGCAGGATGTAAATGTGACTCTATACACCTGGGTACATACAAGTGGATTGCAAGCTTCTCGGTAATAATGTCTAAGGCTGGAATCACACACAGCGACTAAAAAAGCTGACCGTTTTAGTGGGACGATTATCGCAGCAAAATGTCATGAACAGTCATCCGTCTGGCATCCAATTTTCCAGGAAAAATGCGATTTAGTCGCATCTGACCATAGTTGTAACATCCGATTTACATCCGACTTGTGAGAATTTATCGCAGGCTTGCAAAACTGACATAATGGATCCAAAATAATATTATTTAAATCACAAAAGAAAGAATAGATATATACACATAGAACACAGATATATATATATATATATATATATATATTATTGACATATATATATATTTTAAAATATATATATATATATATATATATATATTTATAGTTCTTACACTTCTACATACTGTAATAGCCGCTAATTCAATTGCCGGCTTTAGTGAAATCCCAGAAGCCGACATGAAATGATACATTGTTTTGACACAGTTAAACCATGTAATTTCAAGTATTTTGATATATGTTTTAAACTTACAATTGCATAAGTATATTTGTGCAAAATTTCAGACATGTAGGGGTTAATTAAAGGTGTAAATTCGTTGTAAAAAAAACCATTTTTTACAACGAATTTACACCTTTAATTAACCCCTACATGTCTGAAATTTTGCACAAATATACTTATGCAATTGTAAGTTTAAAACATATATCAAAATACTTGAAATTACATGGTTAACTGTGTCAAAACAATGTATCATTTCATGTCGGCTTCTGGGATTTCACTAAAGCCGGCAATTGAATTAGCGGCTATTACAGTATGTAGAAGTGTAAGAACTATAAATATATATATATATGTCACAATGATATATATATATATATATATGTGGATTCTATGTGTGGATATGTATTGATTCGATTCTTTATTAAAGCTGTCAGTGTGATTTTACAGTATAGCCGGGGATGAATTGCCGGCTTTTCTAAAGGACACTGATGCGATTTAATCGCAAGTCACACTGCAGTCCGTTTGTAATCAGATTTTTCATCGCTCCCATAGACTTGCATTGGCGATAGTCGACCCACAATCGGTGACAATCGCAGCATGCTGCGATTGCACTCGGACGTTTAAAACGGACCACAAAAAATCTGATACTGGGAGCTGCTCCATAGATTAACATAGGGCAGACTGCAATACGATTTTTCATCGCATTGCAGTCGTCCGATTTTGTCGCCAGTGTGACCCCAGCCTTAAGAAGGCACCAGGATCTGGTGGTCTGTCTCCAGCTGGGGGGCTTTCTACAGCTGTGCCCTACAGACAGCTCTGAGCATAGACCTCAAGCTCTCCAGAGAAGAAGACAACGCAGGGGGCTAGAAGAACTGCTCTTCCATGGAGGCCTTACTACTCTGACCGGCGTCTATCTATCATAGATAGAAGCCGGTCAGACCACCTCAGTCCACACAGACACACTCCTCCAGCTCCACTGCAGCGCCACAGCTCAGCTCACACAGTACCTCTCTCCTCTCCGGCTCCGCCTCGTGACTAAAGAAGATGGCCGCGGCCGCGCCGCTACCCAATCGCCGCACTGCAGAGATCAGTCCGCGGGGGCCGGGGCTGGCGGTGCGTTGCGGCGCTGCAAGCTGGCTGCAAAATAGTACCGGACATGGGCGTACCCAGGATCAAAACTGGGGGGGGCAAGGCAATGTCGCATCTTGTACAGGTTACATCATATACACTGTACATTATCCTGCATATTAGGTATGGAGCATTAGAACTGTTGTATATTGTATAATACAGCAGTGTATGCGACACTACGCTGTATATACCATATATTATACATGGCAGTCGTGCTCATGTCAGGAGTAGAGTTGAGCGATACTTTCCGATATCCAAAAGTATCGGAATCGGAATGGTATCGCCGATATCACTAAAATATCGGCGATACCCGATACGATACCGGAAGTCCCATGTAAGTCTATGGGAACAAAATATCGCAACTAAAAAAACCTCTTTCTTTCCTTGTAAACACTAAATATACACACATAGAATACATATATATATATATACATGTCATTGTGACATATATATATATATATACATATATGTATAGTTTATACACTTCTACATAGTAAAATATCCTCTGATTCAATTGCCGGGTAAAGCCGGCTTCTGTGAAAAGACAGAAGCACCCAACATGAAATGACACTTGGTGTACATAGGGTTAACCATGTCTTTTCATGTCCTTTGCTATCTGATTTGCACAAACAATTACATCAGTCTATGTGTGCAAAATTTCACACCTGTAGGGGTTAATTAAAGGTGTAAATTCGTTGTAAAAAAAAACGGACTTTTTTGCTACAAATTTACACCTTTAATTAACCCCTACAGGTGTGAAATTTTGCACACTTACACTCATGTAATTGTTTGTGCAAATCAGATATCAAACTACATGAAAAGACATGGTTAACCCTATGTACACCAAGTGTCATTTCATGTCGGGTTCTGCATTTTCACAAAAGCCGGCAATTGAATTAGCGGCTATTATACTATGTAGAAGTGTATGAACTATAAATATAAATATATATATATATGTGTCACAAATTCAATGACATGTATATATAATATATGAGGTGTAAAATTGCTGAAAAAAAATGCGTGGGCTCCCGCCCTATTTTCGCAACCAGACAGACAAAGCCAGTGAGTGGGGGCAGATAATAATAGCCCAGAGAGGGACCATTTTTTTTGGCCCCCCCGGCTACTTAACATCTGCCCCCAGACACCCCAGAAAGGGCAAATCTCTAATTAGATTTGCCCTTTCTGGCACTTTGCCCGTCTATTCCCATTGCCCTGTAGCGGTGGCGAATGGGTTAATAAGGGGTTAAAATGACCTTGCAATTGAAAGGTCACTTTAAGCCAGGTTAATAATTGAGAGCTGTCAATTAGACAACTATCAATTATTAATCCTATTGTATGAAAGAAAAATCAAACACACACACTTTAATAAAAAAGAAGTTTAATGAAATAATCACACAGTTTTTGACCATATTTTATTTACCTGCTAAAACCATTTCCTGTAATAAAAATAAAATAATAAAGCAAAATTATTCTTACCAATCCGATGCACAGTCAGGTCCCACGGTGTAATCCTTCAGAAAGGGTTAATGTTTACTGCAGGGACCGCAGCTAATGCTGCAGCCTCACAGTAAACCCCCAAATGAATGAGCTCCTCTCCTGGCTGACAGGAGAGGAAGTGGAAAGCTTAATTGATTGCTTTCCACTTTCACTTCAGGTCAGCCAGGGACACCATCAGTGACGTCAGAGGGAACTGATTAACAAAAATAGGGGTTCCCTTCGAAAAAAAAATGGCGTGGGGTCCCCCCTATTTTTGTTAACCAGCCAGATGAAGCAGACCGCTGAGGCCTGGATTTTCAGGCTGTTAAGGAGCCAAGATCCATGGACCTTGCCAGCCTGATAATACCAGGCCACAGCAGTCTGCATATCTTGGCTGATTAACAAAAAAAGGGGATCCCCTCGAAAAAAATTGGCGTGGGGTCCCCCCTATTTTTGTTAACCAGCCAGATGAAGCAGACCGCTGAGGCCTGGATTTTCAGGCTGTTAAGGAGCCAAGATCCATGGACCTTGCCAGCCTGATAATACCAGGCCACAGCAGTCTGCATATCTTGGCTGATTAACAAAAATAGGGATCCCCTCGAAAAAAATTGGCGTGGGTCCCCCCTATTTTTGTTAACCAGCCAGATGAAGCAGACCGCTGAGGCCTGGTTTTTCAGGCTGGTAAGGATCCAATATCCATGGACCTTGCCAGCCTGATAATACCAGGCTACAGCAGTCTGCTTAGCTTGGCTGGTTAACAAAAATAGGGGATCCCCTCGAAAAAAAAACAGCGTGGGGATCCCCCCTATTTTTGTTAACCAGCCAAGTAAAATGCAGACTGCTGCGGCCTGGTATTAAAAGACTGTCAAGGCCCATGGATTTTGGCCCTCAACAGCCTGATAATACCAGGCTACAGCAGCCCCACATTTGGCGCATCAAAAGATGTGCCAATTGTGGCACTTTACCCGGCTCTTCCCACTTGCCCTGTAGCGGTGGCAAGCGGGGTAATAAGGGGTTAATGTCACCGTTGATTGCACGGTGACAATAAGCCCGGTTAATAATGGAGAGGTGTCAATAAGACACCGATCCATTATTAATCCCAAAGTTTTTAAATGTTTAAAAAAAAGACACAGCAAGAAAAAAGTCTTTTAATGAAATAAAAGAGACAACACAGTTTTCATTAATTTTATTATACTCTCATTCCTGCGACGCCATCGATCTCCTGTAAAAAAAGAAAAAAAACAAACCAACAGTATACCACCTGTCCGACGCAGTCCATAACGACAGTCCCACGACGATCCAGCTCTGCTACATCGCAATGACAGGCAGAGCCTGTCATCGCAACGCAGCACAGCTGATTACCTGCTTCCCCGGCGGTGACGTCATCGGACTGACTGCTTTACGGCCGGGATTACCCAGCAGTCACTGCAGTTATCGCGAGAAACTGCATGTGACCGCCGGGGAAAGAAGATTGCGGCCATGAAGCAGTCCAGCCCGTGACCGCCGGAGATCTTCTGCCAGGTAAGTGCCGCTGACTCCTGACAGACCCGACCGACGGACACTGACAGTGACAGTGACAATCCCGATTCCGGTATCCGATATGACGAAAATATCGGAACTCGGAATCGGAATTCCGATACAGCCAATATCGGCCGATACCCGATATTTGCAGTATCGGAATGCTCAACCCTAGCTGTGAGGCCACCATACTATAGATAAGGGGCTGTGGGGCCATAATACTATAAAAATGGGGCAGTGGGGCCATAATGCTGTGGATAAGGGGCTGTGGATCATTATACTATATACATATAGTAGTGAAAATAAGATTTGATACACTGTCGATTTTGCAAGTTTTCCCACCTACAAAGAATGGAGAGGTCTGTAATTTCATATGTACACTTCAACTGTGAGAGACAGAATATAAAAAGAAAAAAACCCAGAAAATTACATTGTATTGATTTTTAAATAATTAAATGACATTTTATTTCATGAAATAAGTATTTGATCACCTACCAACCAACAAGAATTCTGGCCCTCACAGCCCTGTTAGCTTTTCTTTAAAGCCCCCGTCACACACAGCGCAGCGCCTGGAAACCCGATGTGTACCTTGGTTACCAGCTCCCTGCACCAGCGGGCTGGTATCCAACGTACACTGCGGGTAACTAAGCGACTTTACCCGCAGTGTCGCTGTCCTGATTGCTGCCTGTTTGGCAGCTCAGCAGCGATCATGCAGCGTCACACCAGCGATCCTGACAATTGCATATCGTTGTCGGGATCGCTGGTGTGTTGCTATGTGTGAAGGGGCCCTTAGAAGCCCTCCTAATCTACACTCATTACCTGTATTAATTGCATCTGTTTGAACTCGTTACCATTACAAAAGACACCTGTCCACATACTCAATCACACTCCAACCTCTCCACAATGGCCAAGACCAAAGAGCTGTCTAAGGACACCAGGGATAAAGTGTAGACCTGCACAAAGTTGTGATGGGCTAGAGTACAATAGACAAGCAGCTTGATAAGAAGGCAACAATTATTGAAACAATTATTAGAAAATGGAAGAAACACAAGATGACTGTCAATTTTACTCTGTCTTGGACTCCATGTAAGATCTCGCCTCGTGGGGTAAAGATGATTCTGAGAAAGATCAGGAATCAGTCCAGAAATACACGGGAGAACCTGGTCAATGACCTGAAGAGAGCTGGAACCATAGTCTCAAACATTACCGTTAGTAAGGCCTATTTCAGAAGTCAGTGTGTCCGGTACATGTGGTGACAGTTTTCAAACGTACAGGAGACACTTACACATGTAGAATGGGTCTGTGCACAAGTCAGTGTATTTCCACGGACAGTGTGTCTGCGGGCAAAAAATTTTGACATCTGTTTTTTACCCGCCGCACGGGCCGCAAAACATCCCGCACATGTGCACACTGATGACACACGGATGACATCCGTGTGTCATCAGTGCCACACGTACTGACGCCTGAGAAGCAGTGGTACTCTTGGCGCTGTTCCCTGGCGCCAGGTGAAGACCGCTCGCATAATTCTCCCTTGCTCTAGCAACGATCAGTGTTAGCAGGGGAGAATAAAGAGTTATATTCAACTGATAACACTGACAGTCAGCTAGTAGCTGCAACTCTCAGCAAGGCTGGTTATCAAGAATAGAGGGGTCCCCATTCTGTTTTTTAAATTATTTAAAAAATCTATGTGGGGTTCCCCCATTTTTGACAACTAGCCTTGCTAAAGCAGACAGCTGGGGGCTGGTATTCTCAGGCTGGTAAGGGGCCATGGAAAATGAACCCCCCAGCTTAAAAATAGCAGTCCACAGCCACCCAGAAAAGGCACATCTATTAGATGTGCCAATTCTGGCGCTTTGCCCGGCTTTTCCCACTTGCCCTGTAGCGGTGGCAAGTGGGGTTCATATTTGTGGGGTTGATTTCACCTTTGTATTGTCTGGTGACATGAAGCCCACGGGTTATTAATGGAGAGGCATCTATAAGACACCTATTCATTACTAATCCTATAGTTGTATTGTAAATAAAGACACAGCCAGAATAAAATATTTTATTTGAAATCAAACCAAAACACACATTTCTATTTTTATTTAAAAATAATAAATACAGTTATACTCACCTAACGCCTATTCCATTGAAGCCCTTGTCTCCTTTAATAAACCAAAAATAAAAAAAACAACAATATCCCTGACCTGTCAGACGTTCTGTCCCATACCTTAATCCATGTCTGGCAATTAATAATTTTCAACCTGGACGGTGCCAAGATGCAAGCGTCCAGGCTGAGAACCACTGGTGATAGGCAACGTTTATAAAAAATATAAAGATTTTACAAAGGGGAAAAACAATACAGCATTTGTAATTACATAAAAGGATAAACAAAAGAAAGTTAATGAACTTATCATCACAGCAATGGCTTCACATTTATAGAGGGAGACATGCTAGGAAAACAGAGAGCACCCACAGAACTGTACCTCCAAGTACTGACGACTCCCAAACTTGGCATTTGACTTTTATTAGCTCATAAGTTACACCCACACACACACCCTTGATGACTCTTACCAGGGTTGATTAGTAGGGTAAATTGGCGTGCACTCAGTCCGGAGGGAGCGAGGTGCTGGTGTAGTGGACTATAAGGCCGGCGTCACACACAACGACAAAAAATCGGTCCGTTTTAGACGGTCGATTGTCGGATCAAAATGCAAACATCACACATCCTTCTGGCATCCGATTTTCCTTCAAAGATGCGATTTAGTCGCATGTGTGTGTATCTTGTAACATCCGATTTTCATCCGACTTGCAAGATTTTCTCGCAGGCTTGCAAAACTGACATATAATGGATCCAAAAGAATAGTATTTCAATCACAAAAAAAAGAATAGATATATACACATAGAACACATATATATATATATATATATGTCATTGTGACATGTACATATACATATATTTATAGTTCCTAGACTTCTACATACTGTTATAGCCGCTAATTCAATTGCCGGCTTCTGTGAAATCACAGAAGCCGACATGAAATGATACATTGTTTCCACACAGTTAACCATGTCATTTCCTGTATTTTGATATTTGTTTAGAACTTACAATTACATGAGTGTATTTGTGCAAAATTTCAGACATGTAGGGGGTAATTAAAGGTGTAATTTCGTTGAAAAAAAAATGCGTGGGCTCCCGCTGTATTTTCTCCACCAGACAGACAAAGCAAAGCGAGTGGGGGCAGATAATAACAGCCTAGGGAGGGTACATTTTTTGTGCCCCCCCTGGCTACTAACATCTGCCCCCAGACACCCCAGAAAGGGCAAATCTATAATTAGATTCGCCCTTTCTGGCACTTTGCCCGTCTATTCCCATTGCCCTGTAGCGGTGGCGAATGGGTTAATAATCTCACCTTACTGTCACCTTAGTATTGAAAGGTGACCTTAAGGCAGGTTAATAATTGAGAGCTGTCAATTAGACAACTATCAATTATTAATCCTATTGAAGTAAATTAAAAAAACACAGACACATTAATAAAAATTAATTTTAATGAAATAAAAACACATTTTTTTGACCATATTTTATTTTACACTTAATCCGTGTGAAGCCATTGATCTCCTAAAATAAAGATAAAAAAATAAAAAAACATTATTCTTACCTATTCCGCTGATCTGTCACGTCCCACGCTGTAATCCTTCACAAAGGGTTAACTAGCTTTGAGCCAAGCAGTGCAAGTAATCCTGCATGCTCAGCTCAAAGCTCCTGAATGAATAAGTTCCTCTCCTGGCGACAGGAGAGGATGTGTTTCATGAATGAAGCTTAATTGATTGTGTCCACTTTCCCTTTAGGTCAGGTCACTAAAGTTAAATTGCCAATAAATCAATTAAGCTCCATTCATGAATCTATTCCTCTACTTTCGCTGGGAGAGGAACTTATTCATTCATGGGGTTAGAGCTAGTAGACAGAATTATCTCCCTGCTAACTGTAACCTCTTAACCCTTTCTGATGGATTACAGCGTGGGACCTGACTGTACATCAGATTGGTAAGTATAATTTTGCTTTTTTATTTTATTTTTATTACAGGAAATTGTTTTAGCAGGAAAATAAAATATGGTAAAAAACTGTGTGATTATTTAATTAAACTTATTTTTTATTAAACTGTGTGTGTTTGATTTTTCTTTCATACAATAGGATTAATAATTGATAGTTGTCTAATTGACAGCTCTCAATTATTAACCTGCCTTAAGGTCACCTTTCAATACTAAGGTGACAGTAAGGTGAGATTATTAACCCATTCGCCACCGCTACAGGGCAATGGGAATAGACGGGCAAAGTGCCAGAAAGGGCGAATCTAATTATAGATTTGCCCTTTCTGGGGTGTCTGGGGGCAGATGTTAGTAGCCAGGGGGGGCACAAAAAATGTACCCTCCCTAGGCTGTTATTATCTGCCCCCACTCGCTTTGCTTTGTCTGTCTGGTGGAGAAAATACAGCGGGAGCCCACGCATTTTTTTTCAACGAAATTACACCTTTAATTAACCCCTACATGTCTGAAATTTTGCACAAATACACTCATGTAATTGTAAGTTCTAAACAAATATCAAAATACAGGAAATGACATGGTTAACTGTGTGGAAACAATGTATCATTTCATGTCGGCTTCTGTGATTTCACAGAAGCCGGCAATTGAATTTGCGGCTATTACAGTATGTAGAAGTCTAGGAAATATAAATATATATATATATACATGTCACAATTACATATATATATATATATATATATGTATTCTATGTGTGTATATCTATTCTTTCTAGTCTTTATTAAAGCTGTCAGTGTGATTTTACAGTATAGCCGGGGATGAATTGCCGGCTTTTCTAAAGGACACCGATGCGATTTCATCGCAAGTCACACAGTGTGGTCCGTTTGTAATCCGATTTTTCATCGCTCCCATAGACTTGCATTGGCGATTGTCGACCGACAATCGGTGACAATCGCAGCATGCTGCGATTGTACACGGACGTTTAAAACGGACCACAAAAAATCTGATACTGGGAGCTGCTCCATAGATCAACATAGGTCCGACTGCAATACGATTTTTCATCGCATTGCAGTCGTCCGATTCTGTTGCCAGTGTGACGCCGGCCTAAAAGTCCTTAACATCAATATATATGGAATACACCGCACTCTCTAATGACTATATGCAAAGTATAGAAATTTATTAACAGGACATTAACCCTAGTATGCGTGACATCATAAATCTTCATATCAACGTATTGGGGGCCTTTTATGCAAATCATATGGAAAAATACACTTATATAACTTTTACAAGTTTATTTTAAAACTGCTAAATAAAATATGATTAGTAAACAAAATTTTAATTATAATTTTTCACAAAAAAAACACCCGCAAAATTTTTTTTTCAAAATTTCACACAAACATATGAAAAAACGCACAAAAATGCATAGAAATCTATACCAAACTAGCTGCAGCTACATTTCTATTATGTTTCTTTTCTATTATATTAGTCTTCCAAACAATTTTGACAAGTTATTTTTTCGGAAGAATGTTCTTTGCAGACATTTTCCTTACAAATTGAACAAAATCTCTCAGTTTTCCTTTCTAAGTTTCTTGGACACATGAAAAAGCGCTTTCTTTTTCTTTCTCCTGGCCCTGGAATCATATGAAACTGTACGCCACACTGTTTCATTGCTTCTTTAGTTTGCTTTAGCAAGCCTTTCACGTCGCTTCGCTGTATCATGTGAGGCACTACAAGTTCATGACAAAGGTCCTTCAAAAATAGGCGTCTCCTGTCCTTCCTCCGTGCATGGAATTCTGGATGAGTTTCTGTATAAATGATGAATGAATTAAGGGCTGCTACATCAAGCATATTTGAAAAAAGTACTACAGGCCATTGTTTTGTTTGCTTCCTGCATGAATTTTCTCCCACCATCTCATCCATTTTGTCTACACCTCCTTTTGTTTTATTGTAATGCAGGATGATTTCTGGTTTTAATTTTCTGTCATTGCTGTCAATACTGCAATTGTGATGCATGGTACTGAGTAAAATCACTGATTTCTCCTTCTTCGCTTTGTAAGATACTAAAGTCACTTTGTTATTGAATCCAAAGACACTCTCATAAAGTGCTCGCTGACGATTGTGTTTCAGTGCTTCTGGAATTTCTCGTCGGTTTGGCTTGATAGTACCAACAAGTGTAATAGCTTTTTGAAGCAGAAAATTGCCTAGTTCAACATTGGTGAAATAATTGTCCATGGTAATGTTTCTACCTGAATTGAATATTGGAACAGCAAGAGTTTTGACAATTTCAGACCCCAGATCCTTCTGTACTGGTGCACCAACCTCTTTGCCACAGTAGATTACGCCATTTATGCCATAATAATTTGCAGAATCACACATCCAGAAGATTTTGATTCCATATTTGGCTGGTTTGCTGGGCATGTAGTGTATGAACTTGCAGCGTCCTCTGAACGGTACTAGTTGCTCATCTACTGTAACATTAGTACTAGGATTGTAAAGTTTGGTGCAATTTTTGATAAATATGTTCCAGATATAACTGATAGGGGCTAATTTGTCTGTTTCAAACCTCAAACCTTATCATCAAATCGAATGTGTCTTCTAATTTCCTCATATCTGTCCACTGACAGTGTCGCCTTATAGTGTGGATCAGAAAGTGGGTCCAGAAATAATTCTCGTATTGGAACATCATACGATTTTTGACTCCCTGCCAGCAGTAAAAGTCCAATGTATGCATAAAGTTCCTCTTTTGAAATATTTTTCCAGGACTTATTTTTTGCAGAAGCGATACGTCTTCCTTCTAGGTATGAACATAAAAGGACCTCTTCTGCAATATTGTCAGAAAAAAAGTACAGAATACGTCTTTAGGGGAAAAGTAACTGGGACTTCCCACAGCTCCTTGAGCCTATCTCACAATATTATGGATTGCACTACGCCCAAATAATGTTGGATTACTGTCCCAAAAAACATTCGTTTTGGATGTTCTACTTATCACTTCTTGAGGATCCACTGTATTCACTTCTTCATCATCAGAAGAATCACTTGAGGATGTTTGATTCTCTGGTGGCAGGTACTCGTCATCGGACAAAGATAGTTCACTTTCATCATCACTTTGAAAATCAATTACTTCAATTCTTGGTCACTCAGACGCTTGGAGGAAGACTGTGCCATTGCTGACTAGATGTTAGCAAACTAAAAGAAAAAACAATGAACACATTGAGGGTTGTCCACTCTTTGCTTGTGTGTAACACACTGTAAGTGTAAAGTGCCCCCTCCCTCCTCTCACCTCCTCTCACCCTCAGCATCACCCTTTTACACTTTCTTTTAGGTGTTGTACAATTCTCTGGATGTCTGTAGCTCAATAGCTTTACCCTTTGCAGGTTTCTTAGAATCAGAGAAACTGCAACTGAATCAGACTTCCTCTCAACATCTTATCTCAGGTTCTTCACAATTAGCTCATAGTGTATACTGTCCTCATTTCTCTCTACACAGCTCATTACTGTGTTCAGAAGGACCTGAGATGATGTCATGGCCTTATCTCTCCCTTCAAAAATCACATGACATCCTCATATGGCATTATCTACACCCTGGCCCCTCCACCAGCATTACTGAGTACAAGTAAAGTAACTTGAGACACAAACACTACTGAGAACATGATAAATACATGGCCTAGAAGGCCTCCAATCCGTACAGATGTGGTTTTCACCAAAAAAGCATTGTTACACAGAAATGCCTATGAAAAAAATTATATGAACAACTGGATATTACCAACAACGACATACTTGAGGATTACCTGGAGTTTCAAAATTCTAAACTTAAGTAATTTTGCAGATAATAGCAAAAAAGTAAGCATGGGGGCCTAAAAAACCCCCAATACGCATGCTAAGGTTAAACATAAGAGCAAACAATAATGGTGGTAGGCGACCAGAAATAAACTGATGTTTCGACCCTCCCAGGTCTGAATCATATAGTCGCTGGCCGTATAGATATTATGCAAGGTCGGAGGATCCCTAAGGATTATGAAAACACTGCTCCACATAGAAAAATGAATAAAGAAATGTCCAGAGAGGTTGAGGACCTGTCGTGCTGTCGGTATAAGCGGCGCTCCTGCGCCTTGCTGCTGAGGCCAGTTTATTTCTGGTCGCTTACCCACATTATTGTTTGCTCTTATGCTTAATGTCTTGTTAATAAATTTCTATACTTTGCATATAGTCATTAGAGAGTGCGGTGCATTTCATATATATTCCTACCAGGGTTGGACATGGGATGTGGCTTCAGTTTAATGCAGCCCCCATAGAGTATAATCCAGCCTCATATAGTATAATGCAGCTCTATATAGTACACTGCAGCCCCCATATAGTATAATGCAGCCCCATAGATTATAATGTAGCCTCATATAGTAAAATGCAGCCCAAAATAGTATACTGCAGCCCATATAGTATAATGCAGCATCCATATAATATAATGCAGCCCCATATAGTAAAATGCAACCCCCATAGAGTATAGTGCAGCCCACATATAGTATAACACAGCCCCCATAGAGTATAATGTAGCCTTATATAGCATAATGCAGCCCACATATAGTATAATGTAGCCCCCATAGAGTATAATGCAGACTCATAGTATAATGAAGCCCCTATAGAGTATAATGCAGCCCTTCAGAGTATAATGGCCTCATAGGGTATAATGCAGCCTCATATGGCATAATGCAGCCTCATATAGTATAACGAAGCCTGCATATAGTATAATGCTGCCTCATTTAGTATAATGCAGCCCCATAAAGTACAATGCAGCCCCACAGAGTACAATGCAGCCTCATATACTGTAATGCAGCCTCATATAGTATAATGCAGGCCCATAGAGTATAATGCAGCCCCCATAAAGCACAATGCAGCCTCATATAGCATAATGAAACCTCATATATTATAATGCAGCCCCTATATAGTATAATGCAGCCCCATATAGTATAATGTAGCCTCATATAGTATATTGTAGCCCCATATAGTATAATGCAGCCCCATATAGCATATTGCAGTCTCATATAGTGTAATGTAGCCTCATATAGTATAATGAAGCCCCTATAGAGTATAATGCAGCCCCTCAGAGTATAATGCAGCCTTATACGGTATAATGCAGCCTCATATAGCATAATGCAGCCTCATATAGCATATTGCAGTCTCATATAGTGTAATGTAGCCTCATATAGTATAATGAAGCCCCTATAGAGTATAATGCAGCCCCTCAGAGTATAATGCAGCCTTATACGGTATAATGCAGCCTGCATATAGCATAATGCAGTCCCATTTAGTATAATGCAGCCCTATATAGAATAATGCAGCCTCATATAGTATCATGCAGCCCATAAAGTATAATGCAGCCTAATATCGTATAATGCAGCACCATATAATATAATACAGACCTCATAGAGTATAAGGTAGCCTCATAAAGTATAATGCAGCCCCATGTAGTATAATGCAGCCTCATATAGTATCATGCAGCCCTATAAAGTATAATGCTACCTAATGCATTAATATACATATTAATATATATAATGCAACGCTATAGAGTACAAGACAGCCTCATATAATATAATGCAGCCTCAAATAGTATATTGAAGCCCCATATAGTATAACGCAGTCACATATAGTATAATGCAGCCCCATATAGTATAATGTAGCCTCAATAATATAATGCAGCCCCATATAGTATAATGCAGCCTCATATAGTACAATGCAGCTCTGAGTATAATTTAGCCGCCATAGAGTATAATGCAGCCCTCAGAGTACAACGCAGCCTCATATAGCATATTGAAGTCTCATATAGTATAATGCTGCCCCATAGAGTACACTGCAGCTCTCAGAGTATAATGCAGCCACCCAGACTATAATGCAGCCCCTGTGTATAATGCAGCCTCATAAAGCATAATGCTGCCTCATATAGTATAGTTCAGCCTCATAGAGTATAATGCAGCCCAATATACAATAAAGCAGCCATCATAGAGTATAATGCAGCACCATGTAGTATAATGCACACCCCATATTACCCCAGTATTATGGCCACCATGTACTTACTGATTTAAAAGTAAATACAATTCTCACCTCTCACTGTTCCTCCGCTGCTTCGGTCTCTGCAGTGCATCTACTCATCAGCTCCTCGGCTTGGCATTGCATGGAGCGCAATGGAGTGACATATCGTGCCCGCTGCGTCAGAAGCATAGGGGGAATGATGGGAGAGGGAATGCCAGCTGATGCTTTCTCCTACATCATTGATTTTAACTGGATAGGCATCTACAGTGGGTAAGGAAAGTATTCAGACCCCTTTAAATTTTTCACTCTTTGTTTCATTGCAGCCATTTGGTAAATTCAAAAAGTTCATTTTTTCTCATTAATGTACACTCTGCACCCCATCTTGACTAAAAAAAAACAAATGTTGAAATTTTTGCTAATTTATTAAAAAAGAAAAACTGAAATATCACATGGTCATAAGTATTCAGACCCTTTGCTCAGTATTGAGTAGAAGCACCCTTTTGAGCTAGTACAGCCATGAGTCTTCTTGGGAATGATGCAACATGTTTTTCACACCTGGATTTGGGGATCCTCTGCCATTCTTCCTTGCAGATCCTCTCCAGTTCCGTCAGGTTGAATGGTGAACTTTGGTGGACAGCCATTTTCAGGTCTCTCAAGAGATACTCAATTGGGTTTAGGTCAGATCTTTGACTGGGCCGTCAAGAATGGTCACAGAGTTGTTCTGAAGCCACTCCTTTGTTTTTTTAGCTGTGTGCCTAGGGTCATTGTCTTGTTGGAAGGTGAACCTTCGGCCAAGTCTGAGGTCCAGAGCACTCTGGAAGTGGTTTTCATCCAGGATATCTCTGTACTTGGCCACATTCATGTTTCCTTCAATTGCAACCAGTGATCTTGTCCCTGCACCAGAAAAACACACACATAGCATGATGCTGCCACCACGTTTCACTGTTGGGATTGTATTGGGCAGGTGATGAGCAGTGCTGTGAAGTCTTGTACAGACAGGTGTGTGCCTTTACAAATCAAGTCCTATCAGGTTTATTAAACACAGCTGGACTCTGGACACTGTGGTACTGTTATACCCCGTCTTGCCCCCATGTGTTCATCCTGCACTGATAAAGGCAGTACCCAAGTATGGTACTGGCTACATGAACCCCAAAACCAGCAGTGTCCTTCCCTACAGTTTCTTCCTCTGTTCAGAGGATTCATCAGGGGATTGTAAAATGCAGGGGTAAGTGGAGTAAGAAGTAATCAGTGTTCTTGCAGTGGCAAGTATTGCTATATAGTACAGTCATGGCCAAAAGTTTTGAGAATGACACAAATATTATATTTTCACATGATCTGCTGCCCTCTGGTTTTTATGTGTGTTTGACAGATGTTTTTATCACAGACAGAAATATAATTGCAAACATATGAGTAGCAAAAGCTTATATTGACAGTTAGAATGAGTTAATGCAGCAAGTCAATATTTGCAGTGTTGACCCTTCTTCTTCAGGACCTCAGCAATTCTCCCTGGCATGCTCTCAATCAACTTCTGGACCAAATCCTGACTGATAGCAGTCCATTCTTGCACAATCAATGCTTTCATTTTGTCAGCATTTTTAGGTTTTTGTCTGTCCACCCGTCTCTTGATGATTGACCACAAGTTCTCAATGGGATTAAGATCTGGGGAGTTTCCAGGCCATGGACCCAAAATCTCTATGTTTTGTTCCCTGAGCCATTTAGTTATCACCTTTGCTTTATCGCAAGGTGCTCCATCATGCTGGAAAAGGCATTGTTGATCACCAAACTGCTCTTGGAGGGTTGGGAGAAGTTGCTCTTGGAGGACATTCTGGTACCATTCTTTATTCATGGCTGTGTTTTTAGGCAAGACTGTGAGATAGATCGATGCGGTCCAAAACGTCAGATGTTGGGCAATTAGAGGTATGGACACAGGATTATAAATGGACGGTGGGAGACGCTATCAGATACCTGACCACCGCACCATTCTCATTTGAGGTGTGACCTACAGTCATGGCCAAAAGTTTTGAGAATGACACAAATATTAATTTTTACAAAGTCTACTGCTTCACTTTTTCTAATGGCAATTTGCATATACTCCAGAATGTTATAAAGAGTGATCAGCTTAACAGCAATTACTTGCAAAGTCAATATTTGGCTAGAAAATGAACTTTATCCCCCAAAACACATTTCAACATCATTGCAGCCCTGCCTTAAAAGGACCAGCTAACCTCTTTTCAGTGATTGCTCCATTAACACAGGTGTGGGTGTTGATGAGGACATGGCTGGAGATCAATCTGTCATGATTAAGTATGAATGACACCACTGAACACTTTAAAAGGAGGCTGGTGCTTGGCATCATTGTTTCTCTTCTGTTAACCATGGTTATCTCTAAAGAAACACGTGCAGTAATCATTGCAATGCACAAAAATGGCCTAACAGGGAAGAGTATCGCAGCTAGAAAGATTGCACCTCAGTCAACAATCTATCGCATCATCAAGAACTTCAAGGAGAGAGGTTCCATTGTTGCCAAAAAGGCTCCAGGGCGCCCAAGAAAGACCTGCAAGCGCCAGGATCGTCTCTTAAAAGTGTTTCAGCTGCGGGATCGGGCTACCAGCAGTGCAGAGCTTGCTCAGGAATGGCAGCAGGCAGGTGTGAGTGCATCTGCACGCACTGTGAGGCGGAGACTCTTGGAGCAAGGCCTGGTCTCAAGGAGGGCAGCAAAGAAGCCACTTCTCTCCAGAAAAAACATCATGGACAGACTGATATTCTGCAAAAGGTACAGGCAGTGGACTGCTGAGGACTGGGGTAAAGTTATTTTCTCTGATGAATCCCCTTTTCGATTGTTTGGGACATCAGGAAAACGCCTCATTTGGAGAAGACAAGGTGAGCGCTACCACCAGTTTTGTCTCATGCCAACTGTTAAGCATCCTGAAACCATTCATGCGTGGGGTTGCTTCTCAGCCAAGGGAATCGCCTTTCTCACAGTCTTGCCTAAAAACACAGCCATGTATAAAGAATGGTACCAGAATGTCCTCCAAGAGCAACTTCTCCCAACCCTCCAAGAGCAGTTTGGCGATCAACAATGCCTTTTCCAGCATGATGGAGCACCTTGCCATAAAGCAAAGGTGATAACTAAATGGCTCAGGGAACAAAACAGAGATTTTGGGTCCAAGGCCTGGAAACTCCCCAGTTCTTAATCCCATTGAGAACTTGTGGTCAATCATCAAGAGACGGGTGGACAAACAAAAACCTAAAAATTCTGACAAAATGAAAGCATTGATTGTGCAAGAATGGACTGCTATCAGTCAGGATTTGGTCCAGAAGTTGATTGAGAGCATGCCAGGGAGAATTGCAGAGGTCCTGAAGAAGAAGGGTCAACACTGCAAATATTGACTCGCTGCATTAACTCATTCTAACTGTCAATATAAGCTTTTGTTACTCATATGTTTGCAATTATTATATTTCTGTCTGTGATAAAAACATCTGTCAAACACACATAAAAACCAGAGGGCAGCAGATCATGTGAAAATATAATATTTGTGTCATTCTCAAAACTTTTGGCCATGACTGTACAGGGGTTGGAAAAATAATGGAAACACCTGGAAACATCAACAAAAGTTAGTTTAATATGGTGTAGGTCCACCTTTTGTGGCGATTACAGCCTCAATTCTCCGAGATATGGATTCATACAAGGTGTGAATTGTTTCCAAAGGAATTTTAGCCCATTCTTCAGTTAAAACACCCACCAGTTCTTTGAGTGACGATGGTGGCGGAAATCGACGTCTAACTTGAATCTCTAAAATCGACCATAAATGCTCAATAATGTTGAGGTCTGGTGATTGTGGGGGCCAGATGAGACTTCATTAGAATGTTCCTCGTGCCATGCTTTAACGATTCTAGCTGTATGAATTGGTGCATTATCATCCTGAAAGATGGCGTTCCCCTCCGGGAACAGTGCTTGAACCATAGGGTGCACCATGCATACCAGGATTGGGGGGTGAGAGGACCATGCATACCAGGATTGGGGGGTGAGAGGACCATACATACCAGGATTGGGGGGGTGAGAACCATACATACCAGGATTGGGGGGGTGAGAACCATGCACGCCAGGATTGGGGGGTGAGGGGGCCATGCATTCCAGGATTGGGGAATGAGGGGTACCATGCATACTAGGATCGGGGATGAGGGGACCATGCATACCAGAATTGGGAGGTAAGAAGTGCCATGTATACCAGGATTGGGGATGAGGGGACCATGCATACCAGGACTGGGGGGGTGAGAGGACCATGCATACCAGGACTGGGGGGTGAGAGGGTACCATACATCCTAGGATAGGGATGAGGGGGGACTGTTGTGAATGGGTTTGAGATGAGTTCTGAGCAGAGGCTCCCTCTGGTGGTTACAAGCGTGCTAGTCTGTCCAGTGAAGATTGTGAGGACTGGGAATCAGGTGTTACTGATTGGTCTTATATAAGGGAGTCACCTTCCCATCAGGGTTGCCGGTGATCAATTGTTCTGGTCTGGATCCTTTATTCCTGTTTCCCTTGTAGCCTGCTGTGTCGTGTCTGCATCTCCTGCTAACAGATAAGACATTTTCTTCTTTTGTGTTTGTGCTATATTTTTGCATTTTGTCCTGCACTTCTGTGGGGGCCTTCAGGGTCCCGTCCGGGGGCTTCTGCCCTCTCAGTTTTGTTCAGCCACTGATGCTTGTACTTTTGTTTTTTGCAGTTTTTTCAGTGGCTGCTGTTTTGATTTTGTTACACCAGAGAACTAATTTAGGTGGTAGAGGTCGTGTGATCTCAGGTGTTTTTGAAATTAGTAGAGTTGGTGCCTTTCAGGGTTTTCTGGGATTGCAGTAAGTACCCTTCCTATCATTTTCTATTTAGTTAGTTTGGGCCCCAGCGTTTGCTCATACTATTTTCTTTCTGTGTCAGTATTTCATCTTGTCTAACCGCCATTACATGTCTGGGGGCTTTCTATTATCTTTGGGGTTCTGCTCCGGGGCAGATAGCTTTCCTATTTCTATCTTTAGGTGTAGTTAGTTTCTCAGGCTGTGACGAGGCGTCTAGGACCAACGTAGGAACGCTCCACGGCTGCCTCTAGTTGTGGTGGTTAGTCAGGGTACTGCAATCTCATAGATTCCAACTGCTCTGGTGTATTGCCTTTTTTACCTGCACTCCTCAGCTACCGAAACATAACAGTATCACCGGCCTAAAAATTGAAAATTTTATGGTACTCACAGAAGGGAAAAAATATTGTGAAAGAAAAAAGGTTGTCAGAGTTGTCAGAGATATTTTTCTGTTTTTTTCCCTCTGTATCTCTGGGTGCTGGGGAGGATCTTTTCTCTCAATGGAGTTTGCACAGTTGTCTGGCCGTGTGGATCAGCTTGCCACTGAGGTTCGGAGTATTGCTATCTATCTTGCTGGGTTGCCTGTTGTGGAACCTAGGATTCCCATGCCAGATTGTCACGCGGTCTTATGATATGTGTACGATGTCAGTAAACTATTCTTAAAAGAACAACACTCTATACAACATATAGATTAGCAACATCAGCATGTAAATATAGAATAGATTTACCTGACACGATATCCGTTGAACTCAGGGTTAATCTTGAGGACTTGATACACTGTCACAGGAAAGAGGAGGACCGGGGGTCTAACCTGACCCTAAACTGGGGTCCTAACTAATCCCTCACCTTGGAGGTACTGATAATGGTTCAGAGGTCCAAGTCTCCAGCCTAACCCTGTCTCCTATCAGTCCCTGAACCCTGTAATCAGTCCTAAGAAGGATTCTGATTACCACCAAAGGGATATGGGCTGATCTCTGCTAAATACACAGATTAGACATATAAGACAGACTGGAGAAAACACAGACTTGCATACACACTCAAACACAGAAGGAACATAAATGATCTGGGATATTAAACTCTAAGCAAGGTGAGCTTAAAACAACTAAGGAGCTCTTTAACTTAAGTCTATACAGATACAATCCTATCTGTGGTCTGCATGAAGAATTTCACTGGCAACTCCCAACACAGACAACCAGAGATTTAAAGGAAACCAATCAACAAATAATTAATTGCAGCCGGGAGAAACTGCACCCAGTCCCAGAACTGAGCACAGACAGAATTAACTCCCTAACTGCCAAACACAAAGAAACAGCAACTCAGCTGTGAGAAGTCAGAATGTGCAACCGCGACGATCTTCGTGGCGATGCACACATGACACAGATTTGTTTTTAGGGGATCGAGCTAAGTTTCAGAATTTCAAAATAATTGTAAATTGTTTTTTGCCTTAAAATCTAAGTCCTCAGGGAACGCAGCGCAGCAGGTTCAAATTATCATCTCTCTCCTGCGCGGCGATCCTCAGGATTGGGCTTTTTCCCTGATACCTGGGGATCCTGTTTTGAGTGATGTTGATGCGTTTTTTCAGGCCTTGGGGTTATTGTACGATGAGCCTAATGTCACTGATCAAGCTGAAAAAGCCTTGTTGGCATTAAATCAGGGGCTTGATGACGCTGAGTTATACTGTCAGAGATTCCGTGGGTGGGCAGTCCTGACCAAATGGAATGACGACGCTTTGGCAGCCCTTTTCCGGAAGGGTCTGTCTGATAATGTAAAGGATGCTATGGTGGGATTCCCTGTCCCCTCTGGTCTCAATGATTCTATGTCATTAGCGATTCAAATTGACAGATGTTTGCGTGAGCGGAGAAGTATGCGTGGAATGGTGTTGCCTTGTGAACCAGCTTCTGAACCCATGCAGTGTGATAGAGTGGTGTCTGGGGCACAGCGTCATGAGTTTCGAAAGCGCAATGGGTTATGTTTCTACTGTGGTGATGCCTCTCATGCTATTTCAGTCTGCCCTAAGCGGGGAAGACGTTTTGCACGCTCAGTTGTCTTGGGTAGTGTTCAGACTAAGTTTTTATTAACTGTCACTCTGATATGCTCTCTGTCCTCATTTTCTGCTCAGGCTTTCGTTGATTCTGGAGCAGCTATTAACCTGATGGATTATGATTTTGCTAAACGTTGTGGATTTCCCTTGATACCCCTACAGAAGTCTATTCCCCTACTGGGGATCGATTCTACCCCTTTGGCTGAGAATAAACCCCAGTTTTCTACTCAGGTGATAATGAGGGTTGAACCTGATCACCAGGAGTGCTGCAAATTTTTGGTTCTGTATAATCTGCATGACATTATCGTGCTGGGTTTTCCTTGGTTACAGTCTCATAATCCTGTTTTGGATTGGAAATCTGTGTCTGTAACCAGTTGGGGCTGCCAATGTGTTAATACCAACACTCCTGTTTTTTTCTGCCTCCCCCCAGGCTCAGGATGTTCCTGACTTTTTGACTGATTTTTCTGATGTGTTTAGCGAAAGTAAATCTGCATCCTTACCTCCCCATAGGAGCTATGACTGCGCTATTGAATTAGTGCCGGGTAGTAAATTCACTAAAGGTCGCCTTTTTAACTTGTCTGTACCTGAACATGACGCTATGCGGTCTTATATCAAGGAATCATTGGAGAAGGGTCATATCAGACCATCCTCTTCACCCTTAGGTGCCGGTTTTTTCTTTGTGGCCAAAAAGGATGGTTCATTAAGGCCGTGTATTGATTATCGTCTCTTGAACAATATTACTGTGAAATATCAATACCCGTTACCCTTGATTTCTGACCTGTTTTCCAGGGTGAAAAACGCTACTTGGTTTACCAAGCTTGACCTCAGGGGGGCGTATAACCTTATTCGCATTATGCACGGGGATGAATGGAAGACGGCATTCAATACCCCTGAAGGGCATTTTGAGTACCTGGTGATGCCCTTTGGGCTCACTAATGCTCCTTCCGTCTTCCAGTCCTTCATGAATGACATTTTCAGGGATTTTGTGGACAAATTTCTGATTGTTTATTTGGATGATATCTTGATTTTTTCTAATGACTGGGTGTCATGGGTGCATCGCCACAAAGATTGTCGCAATTGCACGTTCTGATTTCTCACAGTTGAGTTGCTGGTTCTTTGTTTTTTGGTAATGAGAGAGTTAATTTTACCTAGCTCTTTGCTAAGACTAGGTGCAGCCTCGCCCGGCTGCTTTTGATTATGTTCTAATTAGTTTCCTTTATATTCCTGCCAGTCTGGGTGTTAGACGCCGGTGAAAGCATTCATGTAGTCTAGCAGACTGGAGCGGTTCTGAGAATACTTAAGCTAAGAGCTCCTTAGTTGTTTTTTACTCTTATAGCTTATAGTTTATCTCTGAGAGCTTAGGTGTTCCTACTGTGTGTGAGTGTTGTATGTAAGACTTTATTTACTTTATTTCTTGTCTTTCTTGTATGTCTTTCTGTTCATTAACCGTTACCTGTTCATTCCCTTTGGTGGTATTCAGGGTCCTTCTTAGGACTAGAATACAGTTGGCAGGGATTGATAGGAGACAGGGTTTACGCTGGTGGCCTGGACCTCTGTACCTTTAACAGTACCTCCAGGTTGAGGGATTAGTTAGGACCCCAGTTTAGGGTCAGCTTAGACCCCGGTCACCCTCTAGCCGGAGACAGCGTATAACGGATTCCGTTTTGACCCACTGGACATTCTGTCAGGTAAATCTATGTTATCATATATCTATGCGCATGTTATATAGTATGTTGCCCTTTTGATATAGATTACTGACATCACATATATATATCTGCTATACAGCGTGACATTTTCACCGGCCCAACTAAAGATTCTCCCCAGCTGTCATGGATCCAGTAGCCCAGCTGGCCCGGCAGTTGCAGGGGTTGTCCATGGAATTTGCAGACATTAAGTCCAAGGTTTTGTCCCCCCGGAGCAAACCAGATCTGAACCTAAGGTTGCTCTCCCGGACAGGTTCACTGGTGGGCGGGACAAATTTTTTACTTTCCGGGAGGCATGTAAATTGTACTTTCGGCTGCGGCCTCGGTCATCTGGGAGTGAAGAGCAGAGGGTGGGAATTGTTATCTCGCTCTTACAAGGGGACCCTCAATCTTGGGCGTTCTCTATTCCTCCAGGCTCCCCAGATCTCCAGTCAGTGGATCGATTTTTTACTGCCCTGGGTCTGGTATATGATGATCCGGATCGAGTCTCTCTTGCTGAAACAAGGTTACGTAAAATACGGCAAGGAAATCGTCCAGCGGAGGAATATTCTTCTGAGTTCCGTAGATGGGCAACAGATACTCAGTGGAATGACCCAGCTCTTAGGAGCCAGTTTTGTCAAGGGTTGTCTGACAAATTAAAAGATGTGTTGGCTCAGTATGATTCTCCTCCATCACTGGAGGCTGCTATGGCCCTCGCTATTCGCATTGATAGACGACTTCGGGGAAGACGCGAGGTAACTCCGCCCCCCGTGATGACTCCACCTACTACTAAAGTCCTTATACTGAGGTTCCCCTGGTCTGTTCTGAGGAACCCATGCAGTTGGGAGGGACATCATTTTGTAGGAGGGAATCGGCGGTGCGCCGCAAGACTAGAAGGTGTTTCTTTTGCGGGAGAGAGGGACATTTTGTTGGGGGGTGTCCATCCCGGACCTCTTTGAGCCAAGGAGTTAACCTGGGAGTGTGTATTTCGTCCCCAAATCCCTCTCAGTTTCTCGTGCCTGCGGAGGTGGTGATTGGTACTAGAACTGAGAGGATTTCTGTTTTTCTTGATAGTGGGTCCGGGGCTAATCTGGTGGACGCTCGGTTTGCCCAGGTGCATGGTATGCAACTGAGTGTATTGGCCAAACCGGTCCCTATACTCTCTATTGATTCTAGACCTCTTGGTCAAGGTAGCTTGGTACAAGCTGTTCATAACATAGATCTTCGAGTAGGGGCAATACATAAAGAGCAATTGTCTTGTTATGTGTTGGAGGGTCTACCTACTCCTATTGTGTTGGGACTTCCTTGGTTGGCTAAACATAACCCAGTGATTGATTGGCAATCCAGAAAGATAAGCCAGTGGGTGAATTTTGCAAGAATAACTGCATGAGCACGGTCATCGGTGCGGTTGTGCCTAGGACTTTGCCTCCTTTTCTGGAGGACTTTGGGGAGATGTTCTCAGAGGAGGGTGTAAAGAGTTACCTCCTCATCGCGCATATGACTGCTCAATAAAGTTGCTTCCTGATGCCTTATCTCGTACTTTCCCAGGGACCGGGAGGATGGATGATCCGGTTCCTATTCCTCAGGAGGGAGTTGTAGTGTCAGCTGTATGCTCTGAGCTTGAGGGGGAGGTATTGGGGGCTCAGGGGGACGCCCCTGTGGGACTTCCAGGGAGACTGATAGTTCCAGATCGGTTAAGACTGAAGGTTACGGAGAACCGTTACAAACGGATGGCTGATAGGGGGAGAGTTTCTGGTCGAGATCTGAAGGTGAACGATCTGGTGTGGTTGTCTACCAGGAATATAAAACTTAAAGTTCCCTCCTGGAGGTTGGGTCCCAGATTCATCGGGCCGTACAGGATCAGTTCCATAATTAATCCTGTGGCATTTCGTCTGGACCTCCCTCCTACGTTTAAAAATCATAATGTGTTTCACAAGTCATTACTTAAAAAGTATGTGGCACCAGTTATACCGTCACCTCTACCTCCTTCAGTGGTGGTCAATGATAACGTGGAATTTCATGGGTCGAAAATCATTGACTCACGTCTCAGTCGCCGATCCCTTCAGTACTTAGTTCATTGGAGGGTGTATGGTCCTGAGGAGGGGACGTGGGTCCCTGCGTCTGATGTTAACGCAGATCGATTGGTTCGGACCTTTCACACAACTCACCCGGGCAGACCTGGCCTTGAGGGTCCGGAGGCCCCTCGTAGAAGGGGGGGTACTGTCATGGGTGCATCGCCACAAAGATCGTCGCGATTGCACGTTCTGATTTCTCACAGTTGAGTTGCTGGTTCTTTGTTTTTTGGTAATGAGAGAGTTAATTTTACCTAGCTCTTTGCTAAGACTAGGTGCAGCCTCGCCCGGCTGCTTTTGATTATGTTCTAATTAGTTTCCTTTATATTCCTGCCAGTCTGGGTGTTAGACGCCGGTGAAAGCATTCATGTAGTCTAGCAGACTGGAGCGGTTCTGAGAATACTTAAGCTAAGAGCTCCTTAGTTGTTTTTACTCTTATAGCTTATAGTTTATCTCTGAGAGCTTAGGTGTTCCTACTGTGTGTGAGTGTTGTATGTAAGACTTTATTTACTTTATTTCTTGTCTTTCTTGTATGTCTTTCTGTTCATTAACCGTTACCTGTTCATTCCCTTTGGTGGTATTCAGGGTCCTTCTTAGGACTAGAATACAGTTGGCAGGGATTGATAGGAGACAGGGTTTACGCTGGTGGCCTGGACCTCTGTACCTTTAACAGTACCTCCAGGTTGAGGGATTAGTTAGGACCCCAGTTTAGGGTCAGCTTAGACCCCGGTCACCCTCTAGCCGGAGACAGCGTATAACGGATTCCGTTTTGACCCACTGGACATTCTGTCAGGTAAATCTATGTTATCATATATCTATGCGCATGTTATATAGTATGTTGCCCTTTTGATATAGATTACTGACATCACATATATATATCTGCTATACAGCGTGACACTGGGACTCTCATGTGAAACATGTTCGAACTGTATTCCAGATTTTGAGAGAGAATGCTCTGTATGTGAAGGGATCAAAGTGTCTTTTTGGCGTACAGAGGATCTCATTTCTGGGATTCATTTTGTCCCCATCTGTTATTGAAATGGACCCGGTCAAGGTTGAGGCCATCTGTGATTGGGTCCAACCTACTTCATTAAAGGCTCTTCAGAGATTTTTGGGTTTTGCCAATTTTTATCGTAAATTTATTGGTAATTTCTCGGTTATTGTTAAACCATTAACTGATTTGACCAGAAAGGGTTCTGATGTGGTGAATTGGCCTCCTGAGGCAGTCTCTGCATTTCAGGAACTTAAGCAGAGATTCACTTCTGCTCCTGTTCTACGGCAGCCTGATGTTTCTCTGCCATTTCAGCTGGAGGTTGATGCCTCTGAAATTGGGGCATGTGCCGTTTTGTCCCAAAAAGATCCAGAGACCTCTAAAAGTAACCCTTGTGCCTTTTTCTCTCGAAAATTTTCTCCTACTGAACGTAATTATGACGTGGGTAATCGGGAGTTATTGGCCATGAAGTGGGCTTTTGAAGAGTGGAGACATTGGCTGGAGGGAGCCAAACATCAGGTGGTGGTCCTTACGGACCATAAGAATCTGGTCTATCTGGAATCTGCCAAGCGACTCAATCCTAGACAGGCCAGGTGGGCCTTGTTTTTCACACGTTTTAATTTTGTGGTTTCCTTTCTTCCTGGCACTAAGAATGTTAAGGCGGATGCCCTCTCGAGGAGTTTCCTTGCGGACTCTCCTGAGTTATCTGATCCTTCTGTTATTTTGAAAGAGGGTGTAGTTCTTTCCGTCATCTCGCCCAATTTGAGACTTGCTCTGGAGGGGTGTCAGGAGGATAGGCCCGAGCGCTGCCCTGTTGGAAAATTGTTTGTCCCGGACCAGTGGAAAAAGAGTGTGATGTCTGAGATTCATTGTTCCGCATTGGCTGGGCATCCCGGAATTTTTGGTACCAGAGACTTGGTTAGTCGGTCCTTTTGGTGGCCTACCTTGTCTCGTGATGTCAGGGAATTTGTGCAGTCCTGCGGGACTTGCTCTCGCTCCAAGCCTTGCTCTCGCTCTAGTGGTTTGTTGATGCCATTGCCTGTGCCCAAGAGACCATGGACCCATATCTCTATGGATTTCATTTCCGACCTTCCTGTTTCTCAGAGAATGACCACCATCTGGGTAATTTGTGATAGGTTTTACAAAATGATACATCTTGTGCCATTACCTAAGTTGCCTTCCTCCTCTGAATTGGTGCCGTTGTTCCTTCAGCACGTGGTTCGTTTACACGGCATTCCTGAGAACATTGTGTCTGACAGAGGAGTCCAGTTTGTTTCCAGATTTTGGAGGACTTTTTGTTCTAAACTGGGTGTTCAATTGTCTTTCTCCTCGGCATTTCATCCTCAGACCAATGGTCAAACTGAGAGAACAAACCAGACATTGGAGACTTATCTAAGATGCTTTGTGTCTGCTGATCAGGATGACTGGGTCTCTTTTTGCCTTTGGCTGAGTTTGCTCTTAATAATAGGGCTAGCTCTGCCACTTTGATGTCTCCATTTTTTTGTAATTCTGGGTTTCACCCTCGATTTTCTTCAGGACAGACGGAGGCTTCTGTCTGTCCAGGTGTTGACTCTGTTGTGGAGCGTATGCAACAGATTTGGGACCAGGTAGTGGAGAGGTTGTCCCTCTCTCAGGAGAGGGCCCAGCGGTTTGCTAACCGGCATAGGACTGATGGTCCTCGGTTTAAAGTGGGGGACTTGGTCTGGTTGTCCTCAAAGAATATTCCTATGAGAGTAGCAGCTCCTAAATTTAAGCCTAGGTTCATTGGACCTTCTAAGATCATGGAGATTATTAATCCTGTTTCTTTTCGTTTGCTTCTTCCAGGGACATTTAAGATCCATAACGTGTTCCACAAGTCCTTGTTGAAGAGGTTTGTTGAGCCAGTGGTTCCTGCTGCTGTGCCTCCTGACCCTGTTTTGGTTGAGGGCAATCTGGAGTATGTGGTTGAGAAAATATTAGATTCTCGTTTTTCTAGACGGAAACTCCAGTATTTGGTTAAATGGAGAGGTTATGGTCAGGAGGACAATTCTTGGTGTGTTTGCTTCGGACATCCATGCTAGGAGACTTATCCGTGCGTATCATAGAACTCATCCTGACCGACCTGGTTGCTCAAATGAGGGTTCGGTGACCCCTCCTCAAGGGGGGGTACTGTTGTGAATGGGTTTGAGATGAGTTCTGAGCAGAGGCTCCCTCTGGTGGTTACAAGCGGTGCTAGTCTGTCCAGTGAAGATTGTGAGGACTGGGAATCAGGTGTTACTGATTGGTCTTATATAAGGGAGTCACCTTCCCATCAGGGTTGCCGGTGATCAATTGTTCTGGTCTGAATCCTTTATTCCTGTTTCCCTTGTAGCCTGCTGTGTCGTGTCTGCATCTCCTGCTAACGGATAAGACATTTTCTTCTTTTGTGTTTGTGCTATATTTTTGCATTTTGTCCTGCACTTCTGTGGGGGCCTTCAGGGTCCCCTCCGGGGGCTTCTGCCCTCTCAGTTTTGTTCAGCCACTGATGTTTGTACTTTTGCTTTTTGCAGTTTTTTCAGTGGCTGCTGTTTTGATTTTGTTACACCAGAGAACTAATTTAGGTGGTAGAGGTCGTGTGATCTCAGGTGTTTTTGAAATTAGTAGAGTTGGTGCCTTTCAGGGTTTTCTGGGATTGCAGTAAGTACCCTTCCTATCCTTTTCTATTTAGTTAGTTTGGGCCCCAGCGTTTGCTCATACTATTTTCTTTCTGTGTCAGTATTTCATCTTGTCTAACCGCCATTACATGTCTGGGGGCTTTCTATTATCTTTGGGGTTCTGCTCCGGGGCAGATAGCTTTCCTATTTCTATCTTTAGGTGTAGTTAGTTTCTCAGGCTGTGACGAGGCGTCTAGGACCAACGTAGGAACGTTCCACGGTTGCCTCTAGTTGTGGTGGTTAGTCAGGGTACTGCAATCTCATAGATTCCAACTGCTCTGGTGTATTGCCTTTTTTACCTGCACTCCTCAGCTACCGAAACATAACAGGGGACCATGCATACCAGGATTGGGGGGTGAGGGGACCATGCATACCAGGATTGGGGGGTGAGGGGACCATGCATGCCAGGATTGGGGGATGAGGGGTACCATGCATACCAGGATTGGGGGGTGAGAGGGTACCATACATCCTAGGATAAGGATGAGGGGGGACCATGCATACCAGAATTGGGAGGTAAGAGGTGCCATGTATACCATGATTGGGGATGAGGGGACCATGCATACCAGGATTGGGGGGTGAGGGGGTACCATACATCCTAGGATAGGGATGAGGGGGGACCATGCATACCAGGATTTGGGGTGAGGGGACCATGCATACCAGGATTGGGGTTGTGGGGACCATGCATTCCAGGATTTGGGGGTGAGGGGACCATACTGTCATGTGTGCATCGCCACGAAGATCGTCGCGGTTGCACATTCTGACTTCTCACAGCTGAGTTGCTGTTTCTTTGTGTTTGGCAGTTAGGGAGTTAATTCTGTCTGTGCTCAGTTCTGGGACTGGGTGCAGTTTCTCCCGGCTGCAATTAATTATTTGTTGATTGGTTTCCTTTAAATCTCTGGTTGTCTGTGTTGGGAGTTGCCAGTGAAATTCTTCATGCAGACCACAGATAGGATTGTATCTGTATAGACTTAAGTTAAAGAGCTCCTTAGTTGTTTTAAGCTCACCTTGCTTAGAGTTTAATATCCCAGATCATTTATGTTCCTTCTGTGTTTGAGTGTGTATGCAAGTCTGTGTTTTCTCCAGTCTGTCTTATATGTCTAATCTTTGTATTTAGCAGAGATCAGCCCATATCCCTTTGGTGGTAATCAGATTCCTTCTTAGGACTGATTACAGGGTTCAGGGACTGATAGGAGACAGGGTTAGGCTGGAGACTTGGACCTCTGAACCATTATCAGTACCTCCAAGGTGAGGGATTAGTTAGGACCCCAGTTTAGGGTCAGGTTAGACCCCCGGTCCTCCTCTTTCCTGTGACAGTGTATCAAGTCCTCAAGATTAACCCTGAGTTCAACGGATATCGTGTCAGGTAAATCTATTCTATATTTACATGCTGATGTTGCTAATCTATATGTTGTATAGAGTGTTGTTCTTTTAAGAATAGTTTACTGACATCGTACACATATCATAAGACCGCGTGACACATGCATACCAGGATTGGGGGGTGAGTGGACCATGCATATCAGGATTGGGGGTGAGGGGACCATGCATACCAGGATTGGGGGGTGAGGGGACCATGCATACCATTATAGGGATGAGGGGGTATCATACATACCAGGATTGGGCGGTGAGGGGACCATACTCACCAGGATAGAGATGAGGGGGTACCATGCATACCAGGATTGGGGGGTGAGGAGACCATACATACCAGGATAGGGATGAGGGGGTACCATGCATGCCATGATAGGGATGAGTGGTACCATGGTTACCAGGATTGGGGGGTGAGGGGACCATGCATACCAGGATGAGGAATGGGGTGCCATGCATAGCAGGATAGGGATGAGGGGTACCATGCATACCAGGATAGGAGGGGGGCAGGATTGCCAGGATTGCTATTTTTTCTGCCTATTAAAGTAATCACATATAAAAATGTCCACCAAAGAGAATCCAATGAGCCTTACAGCATCAACAAAAAAAAGGCCATGAGTGACACGGGATGGGTCAGGGAGCCATCGTGCCCTGTTCACACTGCGCTTTGGCTTCTCTATATGTGTTCAGTGCCAGATCCGCCGGCACAGGACCCCAGTGCTCTGTATCTGGTGATACCAACTGTGCCGGGGTCGCTTGGTCAGGTAGGTGGCACTGTGAGGATGACAAGGAAGAAATCATCATGTGGGAAAATCTGACGCTGACTTACAATGGCTCTGACACCAGGCATGTGAGGCTGGACCCCAGTGTCTCCTGTGGATCTGCCATCCTCGTGGTCGCCCACCATGGTTTCCATAAGTGACATTCCACTAATTTGTCCACAAGGCCGGTGTCAGATTCATGTGGGGACATCAGCACCATTAGTACCGCACCGCGGCTTTCTATCAATACCAGGAGGGTTGTGGCCGAGCAGATGTCAGGTCTGAATATCCACCACAATCCACCTGAAAAATCTGTGGTGGTCGTACCTCAATGGGGGCACCCACCTTTTACCCTATAATGGCTGGAAAGATATTCTAACAAGGTGGCTACTTAAAGGCCCTTTATGTTACAGCGCACCTGTGTGTAAAGGGTTAATGATTGGGTCAGCCTGGCACAGGACGATGTGGTAGCCCATGACCAGCACACTTGGCATCCCCGGGTGCAGGCGCCTCACCTCATCCCCGGGAGCGCCGGGAGCAGCGCCGTGCCACTGTGACGTGGGGGAGGCAGCCACTTCCCGGCGAAGGGGGGAGGACGGAGGAGATCCCACCTGCCCGTCCTACATGGGGGCACCGAGCATCCTCCTCAGCGACAACACATAACACACGGCGGGAGGAGGAAGCAGCATGGCCGGCGACACCGGGGACCGGGAGCCCGTATGGCGGCACACTGTACTGCGGGCGGCGGACGCGCTGACCTGGAGGAGGCCGCTGTACAGCCTGGCAGCCTTCCTCTGCTGCAACCTCCTCTTCTGGTAGGTGAAGGCACAGCAGGGCGGCAGCGGGGCGGAAACCGGGGTGGAGGGCGACATACCGGAGACAGATGCACATCCACTACGGAGATATACACAGGGGTGCGAGGACATTACAGAGAGAGAGAATATAGAAATAATATATATATAAGATAGATAGATGTAGACAATAGATAATATATAAATAATATATATATAAGCTAGATAGATAGATAATAGATAATATATACATAGATAATATAGAAATACTGTATAGATAATAGATAGATATATAGATAATATATACATAATATATATATAAGATAGATAATAGATAATATATACATAGATAATATAGAAATACTGTATAGATAATAGATATATAGATAATATATATAAGATAGATATATAGATAGATAATATATAGATGATGTATAGATAATAGATACATTCTATAGATGGAGGTAGGGTGGCAGGGTTGCCCTATTGTCCTACAGGCCATGTGGGTGGGGGTGATGGCTCTCAGGCCAGTGCACTGTTTATCCTTCTCATCCCACATGTACAGTAATCCTATATAGACTGCTGATATAATGGGGCCAGGGCCGGCCCGAGAGATTACTGCGCCCTAGGTGAAACTATTTTGTTGCGCCCCTACTATTAAGTATACGTATTTTTTTCTCTCGGGCGCCCCCTTAGTGTAGTGTGTGCATTTTTGGTTGTTTGCTTTGCCAACATTTGAAAACTTAGGAGCAAAATAAACGCGCGGGATCAAACACCTGTCAGCAGACGATGCAAACGACTCACGTCCGTAGTTTAGCGCCTCCTTTCCGTGCGTAAATTGAAGCTCAACGGTTTTTCTTTTAAATTTATGGTAAAAAAATTTATGTACACTTTCTTTCCATCCCTAAAACTTTTTGCCTTTTGAAAAGATTTTTTATAATTTTTTCTATTTTTTCTCTGGCGCCCCCTTAGGGTCGGCGCCCTAGGCGGCCGCCTAGTTCGCCTATACGTTCGGGCCGGCCCTGATTGGGGCCCCGGAATGTGGGGAGACGCCGCCGTACATCCTATTCTGATACTTAGGGTAAAGAACAAAGTCGTTGAGTGAAAAATTGTGTATTGTATAAGAGGTGAGGAGGTAACGTGCGTATCTTATACTGATGAGATGTATTTTAGTTGCACAGCGCCACCTAGAGGCATCAGCTTCAGGAAAAACTTTGGAATGTTGCTAGATGTCACGTGGAACATTGCGATTGCCTGGGTGGCTTTAGCAGAATGGTGATATTGCAGGGCACAGTGACATTCTGTCACTTTCGAGGGGCGCTGTCTGGAATGTTGTAGGGACACTGTGGCTTGCTGTGACTTTTGGGGGCTCTGTCTGGAATGTTGTAGGGGCACTGTGGCTTGCTGTGACTTTCGGGGGCTCTGTCTGGAATGTTGTAGGGGCACTATGGCTTGCTGTCACTTTCGGGGGGGGGCGCTGTCTGGAATGTTGTAGGGACACTGAAGTGCTGTGACTTTCGAGGGGCGCTGTCTGGAATGTTGTAGGGACACTGGTGTGCTGTGACTTTCGGGGGGCGCTGTCTGGAATGTTGTAGGGACACTGTGGTGTGCTGTGACTTTCGGGGGGCGCTGTCTGGAATGTTGTAGGGACACTGTGGTGTGCTGTGACTTTCAGGGGGCGTTGTCTGGAATGTTGTAGGGACACTGGCGTGCTGTGACTTTCAGGGGGCACTGTCTGGAATGTTGTGGGGACACTGGCATGCTGTGACTTTCGGGGGGCACTGTCTGGAATGTTGTAGGGGCTCTGCTGTGCTGTGACTTTCAAGGGGTGCTGTCTGGAATGTTGTAGGGTCATTGTGGCTTGCTGTGCCTTTCGGGGGGCGCTGTCTGGAATGTTGTAGGGGCACTGTGCTGTTTTCTGGGTGCACATTGGCTTATTGATAATTTTAGAGGACAGTGTAGATTGCTGCCACTGCTATGGCTTATTAGAAAAGTGTTGGCCTGGTAAGTCTAGTGTCTGATTTCCGTTTTTTCGATGCAGTGGTAACAGGACCCCCAGTGTTGGTACCGGCTCCTATCATTACAGCCTTAAGCCCTGGTAGCTTTATGATTAGAACTGATGCTGTGAGTTTAATGGAATTGCAGTTTGTTCACATTTTCAGTGTTTTCTTTCTATGCCTTTATGTTATGCAGAGATTTATATTCCATAGAGTCACCATGTCTCTGTGATAAATCATTAATGGCACCAGGATTGCCCTGTAATGGGATGATGCCAGTACTAAGGCTGGTATAATGATAGCAGCCGTGCAGTGATGAAGAATTGCACAGTATTCATCAGTTTCCCTTCAGGTGGAGATTGGATGGACTCTTTCTAGCAATGGGCAATGTTCCTCTTGTTGAGGGGGAGTCCCACCAAGGCCAGAAGAACAAGTGGCACTGAAAAGCATCATGGCCTTGGAATTCGGGATCATGAGAGAAGCCGTTAGGTGCGTGTATAATTGTGGCTGTGAGGGAGTTTCTGAGGATTGCGGCTGTGACTACTGAATGGGTGGAAGGTTTTCAGAGGATTGTAGCAGTGACTACTGGGGGGGGAAGTTTTTGAAGATTTTGGCTGTGACTGCTGAGGGGGGTTTTCTTTTTGGGAGATTATGGTTGTGACTACATGAGGGGAGGGTTTTAGTAGATTGTGTGTGTGGTTATGGAGGGGGGTAGGTCTTCAGGTGTTGTGGTGGTAACCAGGCGCTGGGTAGATTGTGGCAGGAGTCGGGTAGATTTTCAGAGGATTGTGACTGTGACTACTTTGAGGGGCAGGTTTTCAGGGGAATGATCCTGTGACTACTGAGTGGGGTACGGTTTTAGGGAATGGTGTGTAGACTACTGGTGGTTTTGTTTTTGGGAGATTGTAGTTGTGACTACTTGAGGACAGGGTTTTTACTGAGGGAGGTAGGTTTTCAGGGATTGTGGCGGTGATTACTGAAGGGGTTAAGTTTTCATGGAATGGTTCTATGACTAGCGAGGAGTTGTTTTTTTGGGGGTCGTGGATGTGATTACTTAGGAAGGAAGGGTTTTAGTGGATTGTACCTGTGACTACTGAGGGGGGTAAGCTTTTGATGATTGTGGCTGTGACCGCTGAGCGTGGTAGGTTTTCGAGGATTGTGGCTGTGTCTATTTGGGGGATTGCGTATTATGACAATGACTACTGAGCAGGTAGGTTTTTGCGGATTGTGGCTGTGACTACTGAGTTGAGTAGCTTTTCAGAAGATTGTGGTTTTGACTACTTGGGAGTGAGCTAGGTGTCCAGGGGATTGTGGCTTTGACTACTGAGTGGGGTAGGTTTTTAGAGGATGGTGGCTGTAAGTAGTGAAGTTTAGTGTACTTTCAGGGGGTTGTGGCCGTGACTGCTGAGGGTGCGGTTTGGTATTAGAGGGATGGTAGCTGGGAATACTGAAGGGTGGCGTAGGTTTGGGGGAATTGTAGCTATGATTACTAGGAGGAGCATAATCTGTTGTAGAATTGTAGCTGTAACTGTTGAGATCGGGTGGCCTGAGGAAGATTATGGGCGAAGATACTTATAGGATGGTTATGACTACTGCGAAGGCGATGGACTGGCGAAGTTTGGCATTGATCATTGGGAGGGGAGAAGCTTGGAAGTGTTATTACTGTGACTTCTATTGACGGAGGGGTCACTGATCAGAATAGTTTTTGTGCTTTCACATAAAGTAGTAATGATGGGACAAAACTTAATTAAAACCTAAGTACGGTACTTGCAGCTTTAGGGTATATGCACACAGAGTTTTTTGGGGTGTCTTTTGGAGCAGGTCCACTTAAAAATAACCCTAAAAAGTCACTTCAAAAACACTTGAAAGACTCTTCCTATTTGTTTTGTAAAACATTTGTTGTTTTTATGTTCTGTGTTTTGGTTCTTTTTTTGCTACATACTTTGAAACAAAACATGGTGGGAAAAAAAGTGCATGTTGCATGTTTTAAGCCAATCTTGATGGAAAACTTATGCACTGTCCAATTCAAACGCTACAAAAAAATTGCTTCAAAATGAAGAACTTTTCCAAAACTCTTAAAACTTTTCAAGAAAAGAAAAAAATCCAAAAATGAACCAAAAAAGTATTTCCTGAAGCGGTTTCCATTTGAAAATACATAGTTTTTGACCGCCTCAAAAAATCTCTGTGTGCGTATACCCCTAAAGGTATATTCACACTCAGTCTTTTTGTTGAGTTTTTGGAGCAGAAACTGAACAGAAACTTGAAGTTTTTACATTTTCAGTTTTCGCTCCAAAAAAAACTCCTGAAAAACTCAGTGTGAACATCCCCTTAAAGTGAAGCAAAAAAAAAAATACGAACTCATGCTATGCCAAGTGAGTCTTTACTAATTAATAGAGGGCTGCAGACAGGCAATTATTGCTGCTGGGGTATGTTCACATGGGGCTGATTTGCTGCAGATATTCTGGGATAATTTTAGAACAAATATCATTCAAATGTTGTAAAAAAGTCTATGCAGAATTTGACCTGCAATGTGAATTTTTAATCCGGATCATGTCAATTTCGTCTGCAGGTCCAAGTTCATTCTTTGAAATGCATAGGCAAATTTGCAGCAATATTCACAACAAATCCACATGTAACTTGTGCGGATTTTGCTGTAGTTCCCATAAAAGAATTTCTGCAGATTTTTTCCACTCATTTTATCTTATCCGTAGACAAGAGAGATATAGCTGTGGCCCTATACTGCAGGCAAAAAACCTCAAGTGATGTGCAAATCCAGACTGAGGATGATTTTTCCAGAACGGTTTTATATTATTCTTCTTGTAATTATTATATGGATCGGTGAAACAATAAGCCTCCGCTACAATACCATGACCGGTCTCTGACTGGGTATGATAACTCTGTTTGACTAGCTATTTACTTTGTATGGCTATCAGCTTGGCAAACTGATAAAATAAGCTTTTCATAAATGTTTATGGGGCTTTTACAGTAATTATATTTTTCAATATCCTGCTGTAAGTTAACACGCCGCAATTAAAACATGAAAGATAGGAGAAAACCCAGTGCTGCTTTACTGAGAGCGATTGTACTTCACACGGAAATGAGCCAGTAAGTAATCAGCAGAGATTAAAGTCATTTTCCACTCTTAGGTAAATAAACTTTATTTATGGCGAAGCCCCTTATGTACGTTGTATAAGAATTGCTCGCTATTTGCAGGGCACCTTTTTGCTGGGAATGAATGAAAATATTCTGGTTTACACTCAGAGACCCAAAATCTATAATATACTAATGATATCCTGCTGTGAAGGTGCATGATTATTACAAGAGAAGAGCTTTGACATGCTAAAGATCCTTTGACAAGGGTGAACATTCGCTTCCAATCATTGCATAGTATTAACTTGCCCAAACGACAAAATACGGCACTTATTTTTTTCTATGCGGACATAAAAAATAATCATTGGTCTGCTGCACAGCACATGTAATGAGGGAGTAATGTAAATGGAACAAATAATTATACAAACGTCCATTCGGAGAATATTCCCCCTCTCAGTCATTGTTACCTTAGTAATACCTGCTGCTGAGAAATGTAGCACTACACGGCGGCCATGAAAGTGAACAGCCATCTGTTTAATACAAGGACAGGTCAAGTCACCCAGGCCAGCTTTCTGCTCTTGCTCAAAAACAGGGTCCCTATTGGGGTCACCTTGTGAAATTTTCATGCCTTATTAGGCAGTCTTAGGTCGGGTTCACGTCCCGTGTTTATGACTCTATTTGTGGCTTCCCTCTGAATCCCCAAAAAATGGGATACTGATGGGCCCCAGCAAAATCTGTCTAGGAGGTTAAAGTTTCTCCTTGTGGGGAGTGACCAGTCTGCGTAGGGAGACTTACAGACCATGCTATGTACCCTGGGAATTGTAATATGCAAATTGTTCTCTACAAGCTGAAACTTTACACTTCAGCTCCCCTATCAGAGACCTCCCACCCACCCAACCATTACTCCTGCTTTGCACTGATGAAGGGTAAACTCTCCAAAGCAAGTGTCTGCAAATGGAGTTTCTGAAATGTTTATCTAGTCATGTGCCAAGTCCCTTTAAAGGTTCGATACTGACTTTTAGGATTGCTACATCCGATACGTGGCACTAGAGTTTAGTCCTATCTGAAGAGCCTATGTGTATCTTTCCAGCTGGACATAACAGCCTAGTCTACTATTTTTTGTGGCTAAAAAGATGGTCATTGCCAGGTTGGAAGTGAAACAAATTCTAAAGTTTCATACTTTGGATTCCATTTGCTTAATTGAAGTCAGTGGTTGAGTTAACAGAGCTGCTGCCATATTCTTGGTGTATGTACAGTACAGACCAAAAGTTTGGACACACCTCATTTAAAGATTTTTCTGTATTTTCAGGACTATGAAAATTGTAAATTCACACTGAAGGCATCAAAACTATGAATTAACACATGTGGAATTATATACTTAACAAAAAAGTGTGTAACAACTGAAATTATGTCTTATATTCTAGGTTCTTCAAAGTAGCCACCTTTTGCTTTGATGACTGCTTTGCACACTCTTGGCATTCTCTTGATGAGCTTCAAGAGTTAGTCACCGGAAATGTTTTTCACTTCACAGGTGTGCCCTGTCAGGTTTAATAAGTGGGATTTCTGGCCTTGTAAATGGGGTTGGGACCATCAGTTGTGTTGTGCAGAAGTCTGGTGGATAGACAGCTGATAGTCCTACTGAATAGACTGTTAGAATTTGTATTATGGCAAGAAAAAAGCAGCTAAGAAAAATGAGAGGCCATCATTACTTTAAGAAATGAAGGTCAGTCAGTCCGAAAAATTAAGAAAACTTTGAAAGTGTCCCCAAGTGCAGTTGCAAAAACCATCAAGTGCTACAAAGAAACTGGCTCACATGAGGACCGCCCCAGGAAAGGAAGACCAAGAGTCACCTCTGCTTCTGAGGATAAGTTTATCCGAATCACCAGCCTCAGAAATCGCAGGTTTACAGCAGCTCAGATTAGAGACCAGGTCAATGCCACACAGAGTTCTAGCAGCAGACTCATCTCTACAACTGTTAAGAGGAGACTTTGTGCAGCAGGCCTTCATGATAAAATAGCTGCTAGGAAACCACTGCTAAGGACAGGCAACAAGCAGAAGAGACTTATTTGGGCTAAAGAACACAAAGAATGGACATTAGACCAATGGAAATCTGTGCTTTGGTCTGATGAGTCCAAATTTGAGATCTTTGGTTCCAACCACCGTGTCTTTGTGCGAAGCAGAAAAGGTTAACGGATGGACTCTACATGCCTGGTTCCCACCGTGAAGCATAGAGGAGGAGGTGTGATGGTGTGGGGGTGCTTTGCTGGTGACACTGTTGGGGATTTATTCAAAATTGAAGGCATACTAAACCAGCATGGCTATCACAGCATCTTGCAGCGGCATGCTATTCCATCCTGTTTGTGTTTAGTTGGACCATAATTTTTTTTTCAACAGGACAATGACACCAAACACACCTCCAGGCTGTGTAAGGCCTATTTGACCAAGAAGGAGAGTGATGGGGTGCTATGCCAGATGACCTGGCCTCCACAGTCACCAGACCTGAACCCAATCGAGATGGTTTGGGGTGAACTGGACCACAGAGTGAAGGCAAAAGGGCCAACAAGTGCTAAGCATCTCTGGGAACTCCTTCAAGATTGTTGGAAGACCATTTCCGGTGACTACCTCTTGAAGCTAATCAAGAGAATGCCAAGAGTGCAAAGCAGTCATCAAAGCAAAAGGTGGCTACTTTGAAGAACCTAGAATATAAGACATAATTTCAGTTGTTACACACTTTTTTGTTAAGTATATAATTCCACATGTGTTAATTCACAGTTTTGATGCCTTCAGTGAGAATTTACAATTTCATAGTCATGAAAATACAGAAACATCTTTAAATGAGAAGGTGTGTCCAAACTTTTGGTCTGTACTGTATATTATACGATACTTACAGCAAAACATGTGATTTTGACTTTTACTTATTTTTCAGGTTTCTTGCCTCTACTCCATGGAGAATATATCATCTATTGTCACTCATTTCAATCGGACTTGTTATGGTTCAGATAATCAGACATTTTTTACTGTCGAGAAGTCGAGGTAAGCAGCTTCATAAATGCATAATTGCAAAAATGCTATTTATCTCTAAGTAACTTTGCTATTTATCTCTAAGTAACTTTGATGTGAAAAGATGGTTTATATTACAGGTGGACAAAAAGTAGATTTCACCTGGAATCCACCTAAAAAAACACTAACCAACTTGCTGTGCATATGTCCCAACTTTTGTCAATTCCATTAATACTTTCATGACATGTGAAGTACATTTACGTCATGTTATGTCCGTGACTTTGATGCGGATGCACATCTTTCCCCTCACATGTGCCTTTAAAGGGAACCTGTCAGCTCATTTTTCCGCAATAAGCTGCGGCCTCTGCCTTTCAGGGCTTATCTACAGCATTTAACCTGAAAGAGAAGAAAAACACGTTTTATTATACTCACCCGAGGGCGGTCCGGTCCTATGGACGTTACAGGTCTGGGTCCTGCGCCTCCCATCTTCATGCGATGACGTCCTTCTCCTTGCTTCCTGTCGTGGCTCCTGCGCAGGCGTACTGAACTGTCCTGTTGAGGGCAGAGCAAAGTACTGCAGTGCGCAGGTGCTGGAAAGGTCAGAGAGGCCCAGCGCCTTCGCACTGCAGTACTTTGCAGTTCTTAGCCAATTTTATTCCCAGAAACCCCTTTTAGACTTTCAAAGCTGAGAGGTCAAAGCAACGACGTCCTGTACTGGCAATCCTATGAGAGCTACTGTGATACATGAGCTGCCCAAATCTCTGTTCTCCTGAGATACTGAGCTGTGAGCAGGGCCAGATTTGTACAGCTTTTCAGTCTGTAGATGTAATACAGAATGGTTTATTAACAGAAGCCAAAATGTAAAACGTTCTTTATACAATGATTAAATTAGTAATAGAATATCACAGGACCTTCTACCATTGGAAGAAAAAGGATTCCACTGACGCTTCTGCTGGACGAGCTTGAGATAGACTGGAGAGATGGGAATTCTGGAGAGCCTATCAAGCTCACTTTGCTCATAAGTTCCATGGGCCGCATTGGAAGAGAGACAAAATATGTATCAGGACACCGTGACTAATGCATAATCAGGTCAGTCCACGTGTCCACCCGGGTACAAGGATAATCTGGTTCTCAGCGCACACAGGTTTAGCTGGGACGGGCACGACTGTCAGCGTGCAGGACCTGAGTCACGTGACCAGTGAGGGAGGATCAGGGGCGGAGCCAACCTCCGGGCTCCCGGAGGAGATAGCAGAAAGCGGAGGGGACCGGCAGGGAAAAGGAAAAGTCAGGCGAGCCAGGTCAATACCGAGAGGTCAACGGGATACCAGAACGAGAGACAAGAGTATGGTCAGGTCCAAGCCAAGAGTCAGAAACCAGGAAGGGCGACGGAGGTACCAGGGGAGCAGACAAATGGGCAGTCACAAGATGAAGCAGGAGTCAATACCAGGCAAACAACAAACGGTACAGAATCAGTGGACAAGTGCAAAACGGGAGGACAAACCGGGTCAGAAACAGGGCATCACACGAGAAAAGGCACAAAGCACAAGCACTCAAGGGTCAAATAACTCAGCCGAGGGCAGGAGTATCACTGACAACGGACAGAGCACACAAGAGGCTATTTAAAGCCCTCCTGAGGCACCAGACCAGAGCGTCCATACAGACCATAACAACGTGTGTGAGACTGTTCATTCGGTCTGTGCCGATCTACCTTGTGGAACGTAATATATATTGGAGAATTTATTAGACATTTATGGCATATCCTGGGAATATGACATACATGCCTTTGATATGAATACCTTATTAAATGAATTGTATCATCAGAGATGAACAAACTGTTCAAATCAGGTTTTTAATATCTAAACTGACCACTACAGCAGACACACTGCATTGATATTTCCTTTTCTTTTCAATCGATATGAAAGTTGAGCTTTATAGTCTTAAGAAAAGATTAGAGTAATTTCTTAAAGGATTACTCCCATTTTTCATAAATGGTGTGTTGCTGGATAGTGCAATTTTGCAGTTTACAGCTCATTAAAATATTCAGCCATTCTTGAGATATTAACACATTTAATATGTTTACAACTCTTTGGATACCGACAACCACTGATAGACGGCAGAACATGTGCAGTGCTTACAAGCTCTTTTCTAATGAGCTTGTAAGCTTTGTTTTGAAGATGACCAGGATTGCTGAAGTGCACTGTTACCTCCTAATCGTGGCCAGGTTCAGTGTAGTGGTCACACGCTAAACAGCAGTGGTAGTCAGAATTTTAGGCAATGTGCTGTAAACAAAAGAAGTGAAAGTGTTAAAAACTCATGAATGCATGCAAATTATAATAAGCAATAAATGAAAAAAGTAAACTAGCACAATCCAACAATATCTATATATGAAGATGGGAATAACTTTTTAATATAGATTTTACCGTTCACTGTAATTCTGTCTGTTAATGAGAAGACTTTGAAAAAGTTATCTGTATAAAGCAGAGTGTGTCAGGGGATTATGAAGTTCTGCGACCAGACTGAAAACAGCAAGTTTTCTAGATTACTGAAAAGCATAAAGACGGGAAAAATAGAAAAAAATCATTTAGATGCTAAAAATGTTTAACTAAAACTTTATTTAAACAATTGATTTCTTGATGATACATTCCCTTTAATATCTGATTTATTGTACTGGTTAAGACCTTACTATGTTAGAACTAGCAAAAGTATACAAATTATAAATCAGGGTGGTCAGAACATCAGAGCCTCCCTTAACAAGGACAGTATATAGACTCCTTGATTTCTAGCTGCTAATTCATACATGCTGCATGCCCATCCTTAACATTACAATCATGACCAGAAGTTTTGAGACACAAATTTTGGTTTTCACAGAGTCTTCTGCTTCAGTTTTTATAGTGGCAACGTGTAATAACTCTAGATTGTTATAATGAGTGATTAAATCAATTGCATGGTAAGGGGCAATGGATATTGCCCACCTCCCAGCCTGAGAATACCAGCACCCAGCTGTCTGCTTTAGCTTGGCTGGTTGTCAAAAATGAGGGGGACCCCATTCCATTTTTTTTAAGTATGCCATGGGGACCCCTCTGTTTTTGATAACCAGCCTTCTGAAGCTGACAGCTGAGGGTTGTAGTCTGCAGCTGTCAGTTTTGCCTGACTGAGTATCAAAAATACAGGGGAACCCCATGTAATTTTTTAAAATTTATTAATTTATAGCGCAGGGGCAGCTGATGAATGCTCTCATCAGCCGCCATCTGCTCTCGCTGTTATCAGTTGAATGCAACTCTCAACATTCTCCCCTGCTAGCGCTGATTGCAGCGCAAGAAGGGTACAGTGAAGTGAGCTGTCTTCAGCACCCAGCGCCGAGGAACAGCACGAACTATACAGCTGATTCCCAGGCACCGATACGTGTCACATTGATGACACATGGATGTCATCAGTGTGTGCGGGACGTTTTGCTGCTGTTAAAAAACGGACATGTCAGCATATTTTGCCCATGGACACATGGTCCCTTGAAATACTCTGACCTCTGCACAGACCCATTCACTTGAATGTGTCTTTATGTGTAAGTGTCTCTGGTACGTGTGAAAACTGTCACCACACATACCAGACACACTGAAAGAGCCCTAATACAAACAGATAAGGCTAGGTTCACATTAGCGTTTGTGAGCGTAGCGTATCATCTGCATGCACAAACGCATGCAAACGCAGCGTTTTTTATCCGCATCAGCTTACACATGACACAAAAAAAAAACGCTGCGTGTATATGCGTTTGCATGCATTTGTGTTATTTATGCGCATGCATTCGATATTTCCAGGTGCAATCAGTTCCAGAATGTACGCAGTCTGAAGTCCGCGTGCGAATCAAACGCATCCATGCGCATGTCCTTGCCTACCAATGCGATCCCATAGACAGTAATGCGCTGTTTTGACGCACTCATCCGCATGACTGCGCATATTTGACGCTTCGAAAAATACAACATGTTGCGTTTGCCGGACACCGTGAAATGACGCATGCGTACGCAAACGCTTTTGAACGCATGTCCCTGCATACACTATGTTAAAGATATGTACGCATGACGCATGCGGATCTATGCGGATCAAACGCTGCGCACAGATAACACAAATGTGAAACCAGCCTTAGATACTGTGTGTCTTTCCCAGTCACACCGTGATCTCCAGGGTAGTGGGCTTTACTCCAGTACTCCCTAAGGACTTTAAAAATCCACTGTGGATTTCCCTGTGAAAACAAGCTAATTGTGTAGAATAAAAAAGCATTCTACTCTCCGACCCTGGCTCTCACCTGCTAACGTTTTGCTAGAGCTGTGGTTATACTTGATGACACGTCAGGGTACCAGACTAGTTTTGCTGGGGGGGGTAAAAATAAGTATAGAGGTTTTTTTTTATTTTAAACAGAGTAAATTATGCTTTTTAAAACTTGTGATTATGTTGGTAATAGTATTTGATTTTGACTAAACCTTTGAAGAGTGAAAATTTGCAAAAAAATACACAACCAACATAAATGTACATGCTGCAGAATGAAAAGTCTACACTGCAGGTCAGTTCTTGACACTTTTCTGCTTCTGTTTGCCATTGTGAATTTGTCCATGCAGTGAATAATCTGCAGCAATTTCTGCAGCAGGTGTGAACATACCAAATTGTCACATGAATACTATAGTCATAGTGTCATAGTAAATTTTTGCTTAACATGACATAATCTCTGATGTTTCATTTTACAGGTTGCCAACTATGGAGAGGTATTGTCAGAAGGTATGGAGGACTTACATTTTAACCATATTATAAACTATTGTAAATATAATGAAGTATCTTACTGTGATAATAGCATGTTTCCGGTGATATCAAACACTTTGGCTGCAGATTGCATGGTATCGTCATACAATTTTGATCTGCTCAGTTTGACATGTTAAAAAAACGTATTATTCCTATGAAAAGAGGTCCATCTTGTACTTGTGATAAACCATCTAGAGTAGTTTATGCTGGAAAATTGTACTTTACCACCGTAAAATATGAAATAATATCTTTTTAAGGACAATATTAATATTTTATTTCCTAATCTTTTTAGGTTTTATGAAACATTGTATGTAACATAGTTACTTGGGTTGTCCATCCTTAATAAAACTTTTATTTGGGGTTTGATTGCTTAAAGGGGTATTCACAAGTTATCCACTAACCTTGGGATAGGGGAATTTCTCCCAATTTCTGGTGGTCCTTTCTTCCTTTGTGACGCCCACTGATACTGAGAGTCGGGGCTCTGAAGAACTGTGTGTTAATGGAGTAGTGGTCGATTATGCACTCATTCATTCTTAATGGGACCACCAGAGATAGCCAAGCACTACACTTGGCTGGTCTCCAATAAGAATGAATGAGCAGCAATGCACATGATCAACTAACACTCCACATGGGACTGGGGATGGGTGGGGGTCACAGTTGTCAGACCACAGCAATTGGAAAGTTATCTGCTATCAAATGGATAGGAGATAACTTCCAAACTTAAGAATACCCTCTTTAAAAATAGCTATCTGAGGCATAATAACCTACTGTCACTCATGGTCTGCGCTGGCACTGGAAACCATGACGTAAGCGTCCTTCTGTAATAGGACCAGTGATTGGCTGTATTGGCCAGGTGACTGTGACTTCAGATGTTTTACACCTGCAGCCAATCACATCGCTCAGCAGTTCTTGTTCTGAATGGAAGTTGGAATTGTTATGTCAGCGAGAGCTTCCATGGTCGGTACTCCTATAAAGCTTGACCATATAGTATGACAGTGATATAGTATTGCAGTGTATTGTAAGACTAATCAAACAATTGCATGTTAAGCTCTTAAGGGGGGCTAAAAAATTATGCATAAAATAGTAAAAAAAATATTTAAAAAAGTTAAAATCACCAAATATCAAATTACCCCCCCATTTACCCATAGATTAAAATAAGCTTTTTTGGTATTGCTGCACCTATAAAATTCAGAGTATCCAGGATTAACATAATCCTCCACCCACCTCAAAAAAAAGGAATAAAAAATTAGAAAGTTATATGTACCTATCTGCTACTAAAAACTACAGCTCGCCCTGCAAAAAGTACTGTCACGGCTCCATTGAAGAAGAATAATACAAGCTGTAAAGTATAAAAAACAAAACTAACTAAATTTAGTTCTGCCGTGATCGTTCTGACCTACAGAATCATGTACATACCATTTTTACCCCAACAACATTGCCAGTAATGTGGATTCTTTTTTTCACCATCTCAACCCGCATCATTTTTTTTGCTTTTCAGACCATTATATAGTAAATTGAGGGTATTATTGAAAATTGCAACTCATCCTGCAAAACAAACTCCTGTGCAGCTACGTTGATAATTAATTAAAAAAGTTATGGCTCTTGGAAGAAGGAGAGTAAAAGTGATCCCCAAAAACTAAATTGTCTGCAACGAGAGTGGGTTAATGTGTTTTAAATGTTATGAATTCATGAGATCTTACATAACTAATGGCAATTATTTTACTTTCTTTGCTAAAACAATATGTTTTCATAAAAGGTATTTCATAGAAAAACAAGCAATGAAAAACAGCAATGACACCAGATATGGGTGCACTTACCTATGCCAGCCGGGTACAGACTTTCATAATTATGTTCATTGCTCTATTAGAAGATATACAGAAACAAATCTATTTATCCTTTTAACAACTTAGCATTTCTTTAATCATTTTTTCTATTTTGGATATGATTATTTCTGAAGTACTTCCTTATTGTACTTTATGAATGGGAAGCATCTGTTTATTATCATCTACAATTAGTTTTCCTAAAATCTTCCTCCAAAGCCCACATCATCCTGATCAAGCAATCATCATCTCCTGTCTTTAACAATAAGTTTCCAAACAAGAAAGTTTCCTAATAAAGCCAAGAACACTATGAAATAACATAAAGTAGGTGCCACATGTACTTAGACTGATTTTGAGGATTGAAAGTTCCTTCTCACTGCCCCTTTCTGATTTCTATAAGAGAAGCTATTTTTTAAAGGGAATCTGTCAGCAAGATTTGATCCCTGCTGAAACTATTTATATGCTTTTTTAGCTCTTTAAGGCTCTGTGCCCACGTTGAGTATTTGCTTACAGAAACGTCTGCAAGGTTTCTGCATCTCTGGGTAGGAAAAATGCTGCATTTCTGTATGCGTTTTTTGCATGCGTTTTTGTACAGTAATGAAGGCTTTTTTTAGCTAAATAAAAATATTTTTTAAAAAAGTTTTGTGATGTAATTTCTTGGTTCAACACCACCTTTTTCATGCTGATGCAGTGGCATCAGGGTAATGGGATTAGGGTTTGGTGTCAGCAGCTGTCATTGACACCTAGCCCTAGGCTAAAGGTACTGCCACACTAAACAATCCCGCTAGCGATCACGATAACGACGCATACTAATGCGATCGCTAGCGGGATTGTTTCTATATCGCTAAGTGCGGCCACATTTAGCGATATAGTTAACTACGCTATCGCCGTTAGCGATCTTCTTAACGACTTTAGCGGTACAAAAGTACCGCTAAATCGCTAAGAAAAGGTGCCACACTAGCGATATATACTTACCCAGCGGAGCGCCGACGAAAATAGGGTCCGGAACGATTCCAGCGACGAGCGAGATCACAGCAGGAAGCTCGTCGCTGGCAGCTGCCGCACTGAACAAAATCGCTAACGGATCGCTAAATAGTGACGTTTTTTAGCGATCCGTTAGCGATATTGTTCAGTGTGGCATACCCTTTAGTAATGAAAAGGGGTCAGCTTGACACCATCATTACTAAGCCGATAAGTAAACACACACAAAAAACACACATATTGTCACCAGCCTACATAGGAGCGTTAACAGAACGAGCGTACATAGGCTGTAACCAACAGCAACTGTTAATTTTAAAGGAAAAAAATGAAAAAAAAAATTGCGTTAGCTCCCGCTTAATTTTAATAACCAGCAAAGGGAAAGCTGACAGCTGAGGGCTGATGTTAATATTCTGGGAAGGAGCCAATAGCCATAAAGGTTCCCAGGCTACTAATATCAGCTCACAGCAGTTTGCTTTGCCCTTACTGGCTAGTTTACAGCATCTCCTGCAGCAAAACTAAAATAATGAACCACAATATTCCTCACCTTTCCACAGAGAAGATAATCCATAATGTCCTACGACGATCCTGATCACTTTGAGAGCAGTCACTGATGTGACTGCTCACAAAGACGGACGGCGATACACTGACAGGAGGTAATTGCTCCGGCAGTGTATAGCACAGAGCTGATGTGAGAAAGTTCTCACGCAGTGGTGCAGTAAGTGAGAGCACGGGAGCTGATCAGCTGATGAACTCCGGTGAACTCTCTCACGGTACACTCAGTGATACACTGCAGGAGCCATTACCTTCTGTCAGTGTATTGCCGGTGGCCGGGTAGAGCAGTCACATCTGCCGATGTGACTGTTCTACACATGAGATCACTGTGGGACACTCGGGATTACGTGGACTATGGCGGACAGGTGAGTATATGTTGATTTATTATTTTACATTTTTTGTAGTAGAAAAGGGCATCAGGGATTGGGCGTTAAGGTGAGTAAAATGTTTTTTTTATTTTTATTTGAATATGTATGTAATTATTTTACTTTTTTAACTGTGAGCACAGGCGCCGGCTGATGAGACCGTTTCCCATCAGCGGCTCCTGCTGTCACTGTTTTCATCGTTTGCATATCATTAACTTGTCTATTGATCCCGTGATTTTCATAATTCCACAACTTTTCCTTCCTGATGTTGCACTTTCAGTGTTGAGGACTGTGTTATTATTAATATTATTGCTACATTTATTTTTCATTTTTTTTGTTAATTTACCTTAGATTTCTTGCAAAATGTTAAATTGTTTGATATTACACTTTTACTATTACATATCAGTTTTTATATTCACATTATTGCGAACCAATATCTTGTCTTTCAGAGTTAATAAGATATTAAAGATGATTGCTTTACATACCTACCAAATAAATAAATTCTTAACCTTCTGGAAAAGAAACCCTCCTCTGCACTGTGAAAATTATTTTTCTTCCAAAATACATAAATATATGTAGTCTTATCAAGTATGATAGTTTTCAGCTATAAAAATTATCCAAAGCTTGCAAATTGGTTCTCAGAACTGGGTTACAAGGAAGAGCATGAATAGACCTCAGTAGTGGAATTCAATCCACACTTGAGTGTCCAGAAGGCTTACTGGCAGATGGTGAGTATGGGGTGGTGTCAGGATGCTTTGCCAGGAATATGTAAGTAAAATTTGCAGTCCTTCCTTGACCTTTGTAATTGATGTTCCTAAGGGGTGCGGGAGGATAACAATGTCATTGTAAGGCCTCTTTCACACATCCGTTTTTTTGTGTCAGGCATAATCTGTCGAACACCTAAAGGGACGGATCCGGCACTGAAATGAAAAAACTGATGCAACGGATCCGTTTTTTTTTACTGGATTCGACCTGAACTTTAGAACCCAGAAAAAGAGGATGTCCGGAGACAGTGGAAAATGTAGTAGTAGTAGTAATAGTAGTAGTAGTAGTAGTAGTAGTCCCTGATTTCCAGAATCCGGATCAGTGTTTTGACTGTTTGCACAAAAGACTGGTCCGGTTCCAAACACTTGTATTATTTCCGGCCGCCTGATGCGCCGCTTCAGGCACTATCAGGCGGCTCCTTCAAACGAAAAAAAACCTTGTATGCACCGTTTTGTCCGGCCGCCGGAATGTACATTTCCTCCGGATCCGGACAAAAACGGATACAACGCAATTACATCAGGCACGATCCGGCGCTAATGAAAGTCAATGGTAAAAAAAAACGCATCCGGTACCGGATCCGTTTTTTTAACAACACGCCGGATCATGCCTGAAGTCAAAAAACGGATGTGTGAAAGCAGCCTAAGTAACACCATGTCGCGACCGTAGACAGGTTTCCTGTTTAGTCCCTTGCTGAAGTCATCGGTAATATGCAGCATCTCTCAGACTGTCTGGCTTCACCATTTAGGTGTTAGCACTTGTCTTATTACTTATTGTAATGCTTGGTTAAAAGAAGACATAACAAATTGATCTTGATTATAACAGGTTAACACAGCACAGTTATAACACAAATCAAATAATTTTTGGCATGCATTCCTGGAGAAACCCTGCGTTTAGCACATTTACACCATAAAAAGCAAAAAATATATAGAAAAGTAATTCTTAAAAAAAAATTAACCAATAATAGTTTTTTTTAATTATCAATTAGTAATTCCACTTTAAAGGGAATCTGTCAGCAGGTTTTCACCCCTAAACTACTTATATTTTCTTGTAGCTCTTTCAAAGACAAGTCCAGCACACCTTTACATGGCCAATATGTTCCTCAGTTATTGGGAAATCAGCGGTTCAATTGATATGCAAATGAGGCTGCTGATCTGAAGCCTCTGTCACTCCAGATCAGCCTCCTCCTGTAAAGCAGTAAAGTAGGAGGAGGCGGCGCTGGGCGGGTATTAGAGCTGGAGTAACAGAGGCTCCAGATCTGTGATTCTGTGGTTCTTATTGGCAGTAACGCTACCGCCGGTAAGACTGACAGTCAGAGCGCTGCGGGGTCATGTTGTCAGATGTCAGCATGACCCTGCAGTGGTGACATGCGGTAAAAATTTTACCGCAGGTCAGCAGGCATGGGCTGATGAGACTACTGTGACTAGAAGCAAAACAGCAAAGCAAGCCAAGAGCTTTATCAAGAGTTGACCAGAGAAAGCACAGGCTGTTGGCCATCAGATAGGAAAACCAAACCACAGCCAGAGATCACCAGATCGCATCCACGAGACAAGCCATGACAGTATCCAAGTGTTACTTACATTTTTAGATATAATCCTTCTGTCTACAGCTGTTTTTTCACTTTTTACCCACCCCCCTACAAGAGTGAGAATTGTTGCTTTTATTGCAGATTTAAAAAAAAAATTGCAGAGGTAAGTCTGGCCTATACCTATTTGCCTAATGACACCCATATTCTCATACATTTTTAATAGCGTCAAAAGTAGAGTGTAAAATCGCAGACTTGTAGAAGTCATACATTTTTGTACAAAAATGTGTGATTGAATTTGCTACTTTGACATAAAAAAAACTGGTACAAAAGCCTTGCTAAATTCTTCCCAGTGTATTTTATTTCCACATGCTTACCACTTCCTAATAAGTAAGCTGCACTATGTTACTGTCTGTGGATATCACAATATGTAGCTGATCTTAAGCCTGGCAGCACAGCTCGGTGCCGTCCTAACTTCCTGACTTGTGCTTATGTTATTCATGTACAGTACAGACCAAAAGTTTGGACACACCTTCTCATTTAAAGATTTTTCTGTATTTTCAGGACTATGAAAATTTTAAATTCACACTGAAAGCATCAAAACTATGAATTAACACGTGTGGAATTACTGTATATACTTAACAAAAAAATTTGAAACTACTGAAAATATTTCTTATATTCTAGGTTCTTCAAAGTAGCCACCTTTTTCTTTGATGACTGTTTTGCACACTCTTGGCATTCTCTTGATGAGCTTCAAGAGGTAGTCACCGGAAGTGAACACCATTTCCGGTGACTACCTCTTGAAGCTCATCAAGAGAATGCCAAGAGTGTGCAAAGCAGTCATCAAAGAAAAAGGTGGCTACTTTGAAGAACCTAGAATATAAGACATATTTCCAGTAGTTTCACACTTTTTTGTTAAGTATATAATTCAACATGTGTTAATACATAGTTTTCATGCCTTCAGTGTGAATTTACAACTTTCATAGTCATCAAAATACAGAAACATCTTTAACCCCTCTCTGCCATCCGACGTACTATCCCGTCCAAGAAACCCGTGACAATGTGCCCATGGACGAGATAGTACGTCAAAGTGATCAGCTGCGCTCCCGCACTGTTCTGAAGGCCTCTTCCCTGCAGGACCCCGGATCCAAGATGGCTGCCGGGTCCTGCAGGGAGGTGGCTTCCTCAGTGCCTGCTGAGAGCAGGCTCTGAGGAAGCCTGCAGCAGTGCCTGTGAGATCGCTGGTCTCACAGAGTGCTGTGCACACTGTGAGACCAGCGATCTGATAGAATACAGTAATGTCCCACCCTGGGACAAAGTAAAAAAGTTAAAAAAATGAAAATCACAAGTGTAAAAAAAAAAATCCAAAATAAAGGAAAAAAAAAAAATATTCCCCAATAAATTCATTTCTTCCTGTAAATAAAAAAAAACAATAAAAGTACACATATTTGGTTTCGCCGCATCCGTAACAACTTCTCCCTATAAAACTGTCCCACTAGTTAACCCCTTTAGTGAACCCCTTAAAAAAAAAAAGGCAAAAAATCAATGCTTTATCATCATACCGCCGAACAAAAAGTGGAATAACGTGATCAAAAAGACCGATATGAATAAATATGGCACCGCTGAAAACGTCATCTTGTCCCGCAAAAAAGGAGCTGCCATACAGCATCACCCGCGAAAAAATAAAAAAGTAATACAACAACAACTTTTGTGGTCCAATTTCTCCTGTTACCCTTGGGAAAATAAAAAATTGGTGACTAAAAGATAATTTTTGTGGGAAAAAAATAGGATTTTTTATTTTCTTTCTGGCATTATAAACTTGTGTGAAGCACTTGGGGGTTCAAAGTGCTCACCACAGATCTAGATAAGTTCCTTAAGGGGTCTAGTTTCCAAAATGGGGTCACTTGTGGGGGGTGTCCACTGTTTAGGCTCATCTGGGGCACTGCAAACGGAACATGACTCCATCAACGTCTGCATTCCAAAACGTTATTACTTCTTTTCCAAGCCCTGCCGTGCACCCAAACAGTTTCTCTCCCCCCCCCACATATGGGGTATCAGCGTACTCAGAACAAATTGGACATCAATTTTTGGGGTCCAATTTCCTTGGGAAAAATCAAAAATTTGGGACTAAAAAATCATTTTTGTGGAAAATTGTTTTGTTTTTTTTTCACACCCAGGCATTATAAACTTTTGTGAAACACTTGGGGTTCAAAGTGCTCACAACAGATCTAGATAAGTTCCATAGGGGGTCTACTTTACAAAATGGTGTCACTTGTGGGGGGTTTCCACTGTTTAGGCGCATCAGAGGCTCTCCAAACGCGACATGGCGTCCAATCTGAATTCCAGCCAATTTTGGTTTGAAAAAGTCAAACGGCGCTCCTACCCTTACGAGCTCTGCCGTGTGCCCAAACGGTGGTTTTCCCCCACATATGGGTATTGGCGTACTCAGGAGAAATTGCACAACAACTTTATTTGTCCATTTTCTCCTTTTACCCTTGTGAAAATAAAAAAAGTTTGTAAAAGATCATTTTTGTGACTAAAAAGTTAAATATTCATTTTTTCCTTCCACGTTACTTCAGCTCCTGTGAAGCACCTGAAGGGTTAATAAACTTCTTGAATGTGGTTTTGAGTACCTTGAGGGATGCAGTTTTTAGAATGGTGTCACTTTTGTGTATTTTCTGCCATATAGACCCCTCAAAATGACTTCAAATGTGAGGTAGTTCCTAAAAAAAATGGCTTTGTAAATTTTGCTGTAAAAATGAGAAATCGCTGGTCAACTTTTAACCCTTATAATTTCCTAACAAAAAAAAAATTTTGGTTCCAAAATTCTGATGTAAAGTAGACATGTGGGAAATGTTATTTCTTAACTATTTTGTGTGACATATTTCTCTGTTTTAAGGGAATAAAAATTCAAAGTTTGAAAACTGCAAAATTTTTGCCATATTTGCGTTTTTTTCTAAAAAAATAAACGCAAGTTATATCGAAGAAATTTTATCACTAACGTGAAATACAATATGTCACGAGAAAACATTCTCAGAATCACAAAGATCCGTTGAAGCGTTCCAGAGTTATAACCTCATAAAGTGACAGTGGTCAGAATTGTAAAAATTGGCCTGGTCATTAATGTGCAAACCACACTTGGGGTTGAAGGGGTTAAATGAGAAGGTGTGTCCAAACTTTTGGTCTGTACTGTACTTTTCTACTTTACTTAACTACTGAGTAGCTCTTTGTAGGTTTTGCTGTGGTTCACTAAATGTGCTGGTATTTACTTAAGAATATTAATTTACGGAAATAATTCTCTGTCTGGAATATCGAAGTTTAGGCGAAGCCACCTGTTTAACCTTTAATAAGCCATTTCATAGTTGATCTATGTTAACTGTTTATTAACTGTAGTTTTCAAAACTGTTTTCATTAATGTAGGTATCAATTTAATGTATGTAATGTGTATTAACGGGTTATTCCAAAAAAGCAATTTATCCTTAATTAATTGCTAATCACTGAGGTCTGACAATTGAGAGCACCAGCGATCCCGAGAACAGGGCTCTGGAACCCCGAGAACGAGGCTGTTAAGCTCCATTTTGAATAGAGTGGAAGTGCGTCTGGTCGATCTCTGCTCCATTCACACTCTATGGGACTGCTGAAGAAAGCTGAGCACTCTGTTCCTTAAGCAAGGAAGGAAGCAGAGGCCAACCATGTGCCCCTCCACTCGATTCAATACGGAGCTGAAGAACCACGTTCTCCATATCACTGATGGTCCTTGGGGTTAAATCCCATGCAATGAGCAAGTTTCTTAATATTTTAGGAATAAACCTTTTACACCACTATTATTTAAGCCAGTGGAACTCTTTAAAACCCCTTAAAGGGAATCTGTCACCCCATTTTTGCTCTATAAGCTGCGACCACCGCCATCAGGGGCTTATCTACAGCATTCTGGAATGCTGTAGATAAGCCCCCGATGTCACCTGAAAGTGAAGAAAAACGAGTTAGATTATACTCACCCAGGGGCGGTCCGACGTCCGGTCGGGTCCGGAGGGAGTCGCTGTCCGGTTTGGCGCCTCCCATCTTGTAGCGAAGCCAGCCTCTTCTTTCCGTCCCGTCGCAGCTCCTGCGCAGGCGCACTGCTCTGCCCTGGTGAGGGCAGAGCAGAGTACTACAGTGTGCAGGCGCCGGACCTCTCTGACCTTTCCCGGCACCTGCGGACTGCAGTACTCTGCTCTGCCCTCACCAGGGCAGAGCAGTGCACCTGCGCAGGAGCCGAGACGGGACGGAAAGAAGAGGCCGGCTTCGCTACAAGATGGGAGGCGCCGAACCGGACCGCTACTCCTTCCGGACCTGACCGGACGGCGGAACGCCCCTGGGTGAGTATAATCTAACTCGTTTTTCTTCACTTTCAGGTGACATCGGGGGCTTATCTACAGCATTCCAGAATGCTGTAGATAAGCCCCTGATGGCGGTGGCCGCAGCTTATAGGGCAAAAATGAGGTGACAGAATCCCTTTAACATCCAATGACGTGCAATGTCCGTCATTAAAAGCCTCCCCCGTTTGGTGCGATGAGCTTGCACCTTTTCCTGCACATGACAGCTGATCTGATCAGCTGTCATGTGCCCCTAACAGCCGTGGGTGGAATCGTGATTCACCCCCTGCTGTTAACATGTTAAATGCCGCTATTAATCTCTGATAGCAGCATTTAACATGCACACGCCCGAAGCTCATCACAAACCACGCCCATCGGCGCCAATGTCACATTACCGTGGGTAGCCAATGAGTTGTCATGAAAACACGTGTTCCGCAGGAGACCCCTGTGGTTGTCATTGCCGGATCGCTGTGTGGTCGGCGATCATAGCAAGTGAGCAGCCCTGCTCTGTGTAGCACAGGTGATCAGATGACCACAGCTTTTAGTCGCCTATGGAGACTACTGAAACAAGTAAAAAAAATGTTTTTAAAAATATTTAAAAAATTTTAAAAAAACATAAAAGTTTAAATCACCCCCCATTCGCCCCATTCAAATTAAAACAATAATAAATAAATAGAAAATACACTTGTTTGGTATTGCTGCATTCAGAATCTCCCAATCTATCAATACGTAAAAATAATTCATCCGATTGGTAAACGGAGTAACGTGAAAAAAAGTCAAAACACCAGAATTATGTTTACGTGAAAATGGAGTCCAGTCTGCAGGCATCAGGTTATAGCGTAAGGGGAGTGGAGCAGATGGATATATAGCTTTGTGAGAAAAGATTCAGTATAATCTGTGTTTCAATAATTTAAAGGGGTTTTCCCATGAACAAAGTTAATTTTAAAATTGATTTTAATTAATACATCTTGGAATAATAATAATTTCCATAACTGGATGTATTTAAAAAAAAATGTTCCTGTGCTGAGATAATCTTATAAATGTGCCCCTGCTGTGTACTGTGTAATGGCTGTGTCTGACCGCAAGATCTATTGATAAAAATGGACATTGTTGATTGGAAAACCCCTTAATCCTCTGCTCTTTCTGGGATTTCCGGTACAGTGGGCGGTCCTATCAGTGACTGAAAGCATTCTTAGTATAAGGATGTATACAGAGATAGCTGTCAATCACTGCTAGTAAGATGTAGTTGAAACCAGGGTGGATAAAAATCATGATTTTTTTAAAAAAATCAAAAAAATCGGATTTTTTTGATTTAAATCGGATTTTTTTGATTTAAATCGGATTTTTTTGATTTAAATAGGATTTTTTAATCAAGTTGTACACAAGCAAAACTTTGTCTTTTTTGCAAATCAAATTATTTTACACAAATAAAAATATTAAAACAGTTGATGATTATGAAACCTAATAATTTTTATTTGCACTATTAAACAATCAGAATTGAACAACTTTGTCTTTCAATATTTTGTACAAGCCGCTCTTTCTTTGTCGTATACAGCCTGAAGATGTTTTCCTGAGATATCAAATCTACTTGGTGGTTTGTAGCCTGGTCTTATTCCTTCGATCATTTGTACAAACAATGGGTGTTCAACTAGTCGGAAAGAAGAATTGGTTGCAAATATGAATTTAGCAATTAATTCATCAAAATGTTCTTTCTGGCTCGTCGTAGTCTTTAAGAGGAATTTTTCTACACTTTGCACGCAAAGTTTTTTGTTGGGCTGCTTTGTTGAAGTTGTACCCAGATATTGATTGTCACGTGCAGCACAAGCCATATTTGACCCTGAAAGCACAGTAATTAAAAATATAATTTGACTGCGTATTTGAAGAAATATAACGAAAATATTTTGAAACAAACTTTTTGAACAATGTAATGGTCCTCGTCCTATAAGGGCTGTCTCAAAAGTTATGCTACTCAAGTTTCCGGTGAAGTTGCTGTAATACTAGTAGTATCAGAGCAACTGAAAAAAATTATGTCACAAAAGTTTTAAAAATGTTTTTTTAAAAAAATGGTCAATTTGGCAGACTTCAAAAATGAATTGTAGCCTACAATAAAAAAAAAAATAGGCGTATACACACTCTTTTATTTTACTTAACGTTAATCTTCTGTGAAATATTGCCTTAACATAAATTTAAATTCTATACTCCAGAACTAGTGCTAGAAATTTTTCTTTTCATAGACTTTAACCATCCCAGTAAAACGTCTGTTAAAATAGGTTGTAATTGCCAGACTTACCACTAGTGCTAGGGTCCTGGTGCATAAGAAGCTGTGGGGGTTCATTGACATTAGTTGTATCACTATCAACATCTTCATTTCCCTTCTGGTTGCAGTTTTCATAATGTGATTTCAAACGGCAAACAAGTCCTTGGATATCCTTTTGACAGTATTTGCACTTTGCTCTCCCACCTTTCTTTCCAAGCTCTGCTGGCATTCAACAAAATGAACCCAAATAGGGTCTCTCTTACGACCTGCCATGGCTCACGCAGATCACTTCTGAAGTTTGATTGTTACTACTGCTGACTGACTATCCAACAAGTTTGGGCATGTCAACTGAATGGAAAAAGAAACTGAAACCAAGCTACAGAAAGTGAAACCAAGCTAGAAGTGTGGAGTTAATGAACAATGATTGAAAGTTTTAGATTTTAATTGTGATTTATATATAAAAAATCTTTTGATTTAAATCAGTGATTTAAATCATGATTAAAATACGATTTAAATCGATCTGATTTAAATAGAAAAAAATCATTTGATTTAAATCATGATTTAAATCGTTGATTTAAATCGGCGTGATTTAAATCAATCCACCTGGTTGAAACACTTAATTTTTTGATTTGTCACATGGTCACAGGTTTTCTTAATGCACAGAGGTGGATTAATTGTGGGTTTTTCTGGCTGATTTTGCAACAGAAAATTTGCATGGTAATACAATACCGTAGAGTTTAATCAATCTCATCTACAATGTGCAGAGATTTTCAGCCAGAAAATGACTTGTATATCAGTTTACCCAATTCAGTGCAGAGGGTTGGAGACTACGGCATATCCACTTCAAATGTTTTACATACGGCCCTATCTAGTAACACACTAAAGGGTATGTCACACTTAGCGAGATCGAAAGCGAGATCGCGCAAGCGACAGCGATTTTATGACGCTCAGCGACATCGTTAGCGACATTGCTGTGTGTGACATGTAGCTGCGATGTGGCCCCCGCTGCGATGTCGCTGATCGTGCACGAACGGTTTGGGCCGTATTTTGATCGTTGGCGTCCCGCTGGTGAGCCTGAATCGCTGTGTTTGACACCTTTTATGAACGATGTGCGACCTCGTTGACAACTCATATGTCAGAGGCGCAGGCGGGACTAGGTTTTCTTTAGTAACGCCCCTCAGCTCCGATTGGTGGCCACAACATCACCTCAGCAATAAATGGCAATAGTGGCACAGACTGGATCGCAGCAAAACGCAATAACGGCACAGATTGGATCACAGCAAACGCAATAGTGGCACAGACTGGATCGCAGTAGCTGCAAAGGCTAGCAGGACGCAGTATGGAACGATGCTGGAGATTCGAATGAACCGCTTCCGCTCGAGAGCAATGGAAAGGAGCGCTAATACGTCGTCTTTTATGACGTGGTCGTCCAATCACAAAGCGAGAGAGCTGTGACATAAACAGTCATGACATATAGTGACCACCAATCTGTGCTGTGGGGCGTGGAAAAGGTTGCGCTCAATCACGCCTATCGAGGTCGTGATCTTTAACAATTCATGCTGTGTGACACATCCCAACGACCGCCGAGGTCGTTTTACAGATCGCTGATGTGTCGTTGATGAGATCTTCCTGTTTGGAAGCTACTAGCGACCTTATAGCGATCACACCAACGATCTCGTCAGCTTGTGTCGTTGTCGTGATCGCTGGTGCGATCGCTTAGTGTGACAGTACCTTAAGGCATTTATATGTGGGTCAATAGAGGGTGACTTGACTCCTAATGATACAGAACAGGATGCTATGGCCAGCCGGGGTGGTGAGGGTTAAAGGAGAATGATGCCGATACACTCACTCTCCAGTGTAACAGAGAGAGTCTCCTTGGGCACTCACAATCAGTGCCCACATCGAAGCGCTAATCAGGAATGTACAGCATGATCCATGAGAAGCCAAGCTGGGAAGGATGAGGAAGCCACCTCATCCAAACTGACTCCAATGGGCATCAGTATAGCGGAGAGCGGCTCCCACTACACTGATCTGCACATTTGTCTCAACTGCTCCTGCTTCATCAACTGTGGGTGGCTACTCCTGCTGCAATCACCGCACCCACATCGAAGCACTGTGGAGGAATATACAGCTTGATGTGGATGCTAGCAAGAATGATTGGGACCAAGCTTAGGAGCTCCTGTGCCAAGCTGGATATTTATACATATATATTGCTGCTGTCCTGGGATAAGAAATCTGCCTTATTACAGTTGCTGACTTGTGACGGGCTGTCTACTAGTCTCTTAATAATTATAGTGGTGGTAGATTTTGAGAAACGCATGGTTAACATGTATTTCCCTGAGTCATGGTCACCTCAAAGTCACACTTCAGCGGGAGCTGAATGATTAACACAGTGACATGTGTCATGAGTGGACATTCCTTTAGAGTCAGGGGAACCTGCCCTGGCAGCAGTCGGCTCTTTGGCACAGCACACTTACCTATTTCTGTAAAGTTAATTAAAGTGGGCATCGGGATGACCTTTCAGTTAGAGTAGCACTTTGCTGCTGATAGACTATGAGTATAAGTAGATATCTGACATTGCTTATGGGTGTTTATATTGTTGGGAGATATGTCATCTTATATTCTGGTTGTCTCGTTTCATCTCGCGGTTGTAGATGATTGTTCAGGGGCAGGTGGAAGTTACGAGGCAGTAGAATGCTCCTGCAGCACGGGATGAACTTCATAAAGGTTATTTTTACTTTAGGGATTCACGAATCACAAAGTCAAATGCTAGAAAGCAGAGAAACAGGTTGATGATTAAAGGTTAAACTCCTGACAATGGCTTTCCTGTAATAAGTGGTTTGAGGACTAAATCATATTTAACCTTTTTTGTCACCAGACTGAACTATATGTATTCTCAGGTCTAGAAAGTGAAATTACCTGTCATGGGTTTACCGCAACAGAGAGGGGCCAGAAAACTGTGGTGTTTCCTGCACTGATTAGAAGCACTTCACCATCATAATAAACGGTGCAGGCTTCTGCTAGCAGTGCAGGGTTTAAATCTTTTTAGTGGTGGTGTCTCAGAATCTTTTCTGCTTTGATGACCTCAGTTGGAGGTGTTAGTTGAGTAGGTGTTTGGAGTGTTGTTCTAAAGACTGTTGCTTGGTGATTTGACTGTATGCATATCCTCATCCTCTCCTATTTGGTTTTCCCTTTCTTTTCCTTCCCAATGTTCCACTCTGATGTTTGTGAGTGCATATTTCTATGATTGGTATGATCATTTATCCCTGTACGTCTTCCCTTGTTTGTCTGGTTTGTGTATCCTTATATACAACTACTCCACACTTCACTGGGTGGGTGAGGGGACAGATAAGGGCTGATTCAGGAGCTCAGCAAGGTACATGGATCCAGCATCTTCACCATTCAACATAATCCGGGGAGAAGGGATAGCTAGGGCGCCCCTAGCTTTAGAGGTAGGGAAGGAACCCCTAGCCCCGGGATATCAAACTTCAGTCATGTGACATTACCCATCTAGAGTCCCAGGTACCTAGATTCAGAAGAATGTGGTGGGCCATGGTGTTTGGTGTCAGCATTACCAGTATCCAGTTCACCTTGCTCAGAATATTTAGATGAGCTAAGTGAAGTCGACATGTTTAAAAAAATGACCAGGGATGCTTTTAAAATAAAAAAAAACCTGAGACATCCTGGCTCTTATTCCTGTGGATCCAAGACAGACTTATTTGATGGTCTGCACTAGGGTCAGAAATTATGATGCACCGTTACACTCACCTGGCAGATGGAGCCAATAACAGGCCTTACATCATGGCTTCCCGGTGTAGACCACCAAAGCAGTTATTACAGTATCCATGTGGGGTAATAGCTGTGGAATAAGTATCAGTTTATTATTTTAAAAGCACCTCTGCAGTTGGCTATTTTTTTTTTTAACATCCCCTTTAACTACCAAATCCAATCACTACAGCATCACCACCTTGTGTATTGTGACATATTGAGGCAGATGCGTAAAGCAATATTTTAATGAAACACTTGTTTTTATTGCTCATAGCCATCAATATTAGTGCAGCTTTCATTTTACAAAAATTGTTAAAATAAATAAAATCTTTTCTCTCTCATTGGCAGGATTTTTTTTTACAGTTTTGATAAATTATTATTTATATAGTACCATTGATTATATAGTGCTGTACATGAGAAGGGGTTACATAAAAAATACAGATATAAATTACAATAAACATACTAACAATGATAGACTGTACAGAGGGAAGAGAACCCTACCCTTGCAGACTTACATTCTACAGGATGATGGGGAAGGAGACAGTAGGTTGAGGGTTGCAGTAGCTCTGGTGGTGTTGAGGTGGTAGCCTGGTCATTGCAGTCTGTAGGCTTCTTGAAGAGGGGAGTTTTCAATTTCCGACTAAAGGATTTTAATGTGGTGGATAATCAGACGTGTTGGGCCACTGAATTCCAGAGGATGAGGGATATTTGGAAGAAGTCTTGGAGGTGATTGGGTGAGGAACAGATAAGTGTGGAGGAGAGAAAGAGATCTTGGGATGACCCGAGATTAAGTGAGGGAAGATATCAGGAAATCAGTTTGGAGATATACAGCGAAGACAGGTTATGAATGGGTTTGTAGGTCAGTGCTAGTAGTTTAAAGTGGATATGCTGAAGAATTGGGAGCCAATGAAGGGATGTGCAGACAGGAAAAGTGGAAGAATATGGAGGATAGAGATGAATTAGTCAGGCAGCCGAGTTAAAGACAGACTGGAGAGGTTCGAGAGTGTTAGCACATAGGCCACAAAGGATAATGTTACCATAGTCAGGGCGGTAGATGATGAGTGCATGCACAAGTAGTATTTTACAAACACAAACACTTGAGCCATGCACACAGTGAACAAGCCTGTAGGGACATTGTTCACACCACCGGAGGATTGAAACATAGAAAAGCACAGTAAAACAAACGTATAAAAATACTCTTGTAAAAAAGTAACAGTAAACAGCAAGTGCTAGTGAAAAGATGATAAAACACAGGGTATTTGGTTGATACGTTTCTTGCAAAAAATGTATACTAAGCCGCTCTACCAAACGTCAAGGTATACTCGTATCAGAGCAGTCCCTGACTAATGTATTTAATCCCTAACTGATATATTTAAAAACCTGGTCATGTGTATAGTACCTGTATGAGCAGGATCCAGAAAGGTAATGTCCAATGTGGACACGCTGCAGGGACTGCCTGAAACGGATATACAGTTAGGTCCATAAATATTTGGACAGAGACAACATTTATCTAATTTTGGTTCTAGACATTACCACAATGAATTTGAAACAAAACAAATCAGATGCAGTTGAAGTTCAGACTTTCAGCTTTCATTTGAGGGTATCCACATTAAAATTGGATGAAGGGTTTAGGAGTTTCAGCTCCTTAACATGTGCCACCCTGTTTTTAAAGGGACCAAAAGTAATTGGACAAATGACTCCAAGGCTATTTCATGGACAGGTGTGGGCAATCCCTTTGTTATGTCATTCTCAATTAAGCAGATGAAAGGGCCGGAGTTGATTTGAGGTGTGGTGTTTGCATTTGGAAGGTTTTGCTGTGAAGGAAACATGTGGTCACAGGAGCTCTCCATGCAGGTGAAACAAGCCATCCTTAAGCTGCAAGAACAGAAAAAAACCCATCCAAGAAATTGCTACAACATTAGAAGTGGCAAAATCTACAATTTGGTACATCCTGAGAAAGAAAGAAAGCACTGGTGAACTCATCAATCCAAAAAGACCTGGGAGCCCATGGAAGACAACAGTGGTGGATGATCGCCGCATACTTTCTTTGGTGAAGAAGAACCCGTTCACAACATCAACTGAAGTCCAGAACACTCTCAGTGAAGTAGGTGTATCTGTCTCTAAGTCAACAGTAAAGAGAAGACTCCATGAAAGTAAATACAAAGGGTTCACATCTAGATGCAAACCATTCATCAATTCCAAAAATAGACAGGCCAGAGTTAAATTTGCTGAAAAACACCTCCAGAAGCCAGCTCAGTTCTGGAAAAGTATTCTATGGACAGATGAGACAAAGATCAACCTGTACCAGAATGATGGGAAGCCAAAAGTTTGGAGAAGAAAGGGAACGGCACATGATCCAAGGCACACCACATCCTCTGTAAAACATGGTGGAGGCAACGTGATGGCATGGCCATGCATGGCTTTCAATGGCACTGGGTCACTTGTGTTTATTGATGACATATCAGCAGACAAGAGTAGCCGGATGAATTCTGAAGTGTACCGGGATATACTTTCAGCCCAGATTCAGCCAAATGCTGCAAACTTGATTGGACGGCGCTTCATAGTACAGATGGATAATGACCCCAAGCATACAGCCAAAGCTACACAGGAGTTCATGAGTGCAAAAAAGTGGAACATTCTTCAATGGCCAAGTCAATCACCAGATCTTAACCCAATTGAGCATGCATTTCACTTGCTCAAATCCAGACTTAAGAGGGAAAGACCCACAAACAAGCAAGACCTGAAGGCTGCGGCTGTAAAGGCCTGGCAAAGCATTAGGAAGGAGGAAACCCAGCGTTTGGTGATGTCCATGGGTTCCAGACTTAAGGCAGTGATTGCCTCCAAAGGATTCGCCACAAAATATTGAAAATAAAAATATTTTGTTTGGGTTATGTTTATTTGTCCAATTACTTTTGACCTCCTAAAATGTGGAGTGTTTGTAAAGAAATGTGTACAATTCCTACATTTTCTAACACATATTTTTGTTCAACCCTTCAAATTAAACGTTACAATCTGCACTTGAATTCTGTTGTAGAGGTTTCATTTCAAATCCAATGTGGTGGCATGCAGAGCCCAACTCGCGAAAATTGTGTCACTGTCCAAATATTTCTGGCCCTGACTGTACCTTGACGTTTGGTAGAATACCTTAGTATACATTTTTTGCAAGAAACGTATCAACCAAATACCCTGTGTTTTATCATCTTTTCACTAGCACTTGCTGTTTACTGTTACTTTTTTACAACAGAGTATTTTTATACGTTTGTTTTAATGTGCTTTTCTATGTTACAAGTAGTATTTTAGTAGATTGAGGAAAGTTTGGATTCTGCAAATATTTTTGAGTTGCAGGCGACAGGAGGTGGAGAGAGCTTGGATGTGCGTTTTGAAGGACAGGGCAGAGCCAAAGGTTACTCTGAGACAGCGGATTTCCGGTCCATGGGAAAGCTTGATGTCATTTATTGTGATACATAGATCAGGCGGGGAAGATGTCTGAGATGGAGGAAAGAAAATTAGTTCAGATTTGTTCACATTGAGCTTGTAGAAGCGAGAGGACAAGATGGAGGATATGGCTGATAGACACTCTGGGATTCTGGACAGCAGAGAGGTGACATCTGGGCCAGAGATGTAGCTATGAGTGTCATCATCATATAGGTGGTAGGGGTCCTGGGACAGATCCTTGAGGAACTCCAACAGAGTACGAGCGGGGTGAGGAGGTAGTGTGGAAGTGGGAGATGCTAAATGTGTGGTTGGAAAGGTACGAAGAGATCCCGGGTAGGGCAAGGTCTCTGAGGCCAAAGGAAGAGAGGATCTGTAGTAGGTGACAGTGATCAACTGTGTCGCAGGCAGAGGACAGGTCTAGAAGGAGGAGTATAGAGAATTGTCTGTTAGCTTTTGCTGTAAGTCGTTAGTAATTTTGGTCAGGGCAGTTTCAGTAGAACGAAGGGGATGGAAGCCAGATTGTAGATTGTCGAAGGGCAAGTTAGATGAGAGGTGGGAGAAAAGTTTGGCATGGACGTGTTGCTCAAGGAGTTTGGAAGCGAATGGGAGCAGTGATATGGAGAGATAGCTGAACATAGCGGTCGGGTCGAGGAATGGCTTTTTGAGAATAGGCGTGATTGTGTTATGTTTGAAAGCAGAAGGGAAGGTACCAGAAGTTAGTGAAAGGTTGAAGAGATGGCTTAGGGATGGGATAAGTGTGGTGGTGAGGTTGCGGAGGAGGTGGGATGGGATGGCGTCAAGTGCACTGTGATGAAGTGCGATTTAGAGAGGCAATAAGTAAGCTCTACTTCAGTGATGTTGGAGATTGAAGTTATGAAGGAATGGCATTGGTCAAGTGTACAAAGGGGTTGTGGTGGTTGAATAATAAAGACTTGCCTTGTTTGGTCGATCTTATTTTTGAAGTGTGTGGCAAAGTCCTCAGCAGAGATGAGGGAGGTTGGAGGGGGCAGTGGTTGGTGTAGGAGGGTGTAAGTGTTGAATAACCATGGGGTTGTAGGTTAAGGAAGATATGAGGGTTGTGAAGTAGGCCTGTTTAGCAGAGGTGAGGGCTGATTTGAATGCGAGTGTTGCTTGTTTGAAGGCAGTGAAGTCATCTTGTGAATGTGTTTTCTTCTTACACCGCTCAGCAACCGTGGACACTTGCCAAAGTTTTTTAGTGAGGTTATTGTGCCAGGGTTGTCTATTGATTCGTCGCACTCTGCCATGCACAAGAGGGGCGACCGTGTTAATAGCTGAATGCGAGAGTGGCATTGTAGAAAGCAGTGACACTGTGTTGTGAAGTGAAGATATGGATGCCAGTGATAGAATAGAGTCTGTGAGTGTCTAGATGTGCAAAGTTTCTGCGGGGATGTGCTAGTTGCTGGACATGGGTGACAAGTGTGGAGGACGGGGATGAGAAAGTTAGTGGATGTTTGTCAGATAGGGGGAGAAGGGAAGTTGTGAAGTCAGATAGGGAGCAGAGAGCTGAGACGGGTGAAGATAAGGTCTAATGTATATCTATCTGTGTGTGTGGCTGAAGAGGACCACTGAGTAAGTCCAAAAGATGAAGTAAGAGAGAGGAGTTTGAAGGCTGCTGACTGGAAGGTGTCAGTAGTGATGTTGAAGTTACACATGATGATGGTGGGAATGTTAGCAGAGAGAAAGTGAAGAAGCCAAGTGGAGAATTGGTGAAAAAAAGGCGGTGGCCAGGCCTGGAGGTCGATTTATGACGGCCACTTGGAAGTTGGAGGGAGAGTAGATAGGAGAGAGTTCACTTCATAAGAAGGGAGGGTAGAGGTGAGATCGTGTTGACGGTGCAGTTGGTAGAAAGGAAAAGACTCACTCCTCCACTATGTCTGTAACCAGGGCAAGGAATGTGGGTGAAGTGGTGGCCACCGTAACACAGCACAGCCGGGAAGGCTGTGTCTTAGGGTGTCAGCTATGTTTTGGTGAGTCCCAGGAAGGAAAGATTGCAAGAAGTAAGAGGTCATGAATGACATGGAGCTTGTTGCAGACGGAGCGTGCGTTCCAGAGTGCTACAGAGAGAGGGAGAAGGGGAGTGGGTGTCAAGGGCACAGGGAGAGATTGCGGTAGTTCGTATTAAGTTGGGATCGATAAGAGGGGGAATTAATGGGAAATATTAGCTGTGAGTGTCCATGATTGGGAGTGATGTCACCTGCAGTGTGTAGAAGAAGAGAGAGGAAGAGCAGGTGGGAGAAGGAGAGTGGCCGGCCTGTTTTATGTCTTAATAGGAGAGATCTGAGGTTGAGGAACAGGTCTGCAGATGAGGTCGGGTGGGGAGGTAATTACCGTATTTGTTTAGAGGGTGCTTGGGTGTGGGATAGCAAAGAAAAGTAAGGATTAGTGGGGCTAAAACTGTAAGGGCATAGGTAAGCAGAGTGAAATGGTAAATGTGGGAAAAAGAAAAGCTAAGTAGAGTTAATAAACAGTGATTACTCTTAACTTTCTGGTCTCTCCTGGTTTATTCCTGGTATATTTCTGTATAAAGCCCCCGTCACACTAAGCGAGATCGCTCTTGAGATTGCTGAAGCGTCACTGATTTTGTAACGCAACAGCGACCTAGCCAATGATCTCGCTTAATGTGACACGCTCGAGGACCGGCCCCGCTGCTAGGTATCGCTGATCGTCGTTGAATGTCCTGAACCATTTTTTCATCGTTGGTCTCCCGCTAGCCAGCGCACATCGCTGCATGTGACAGCGGGAGACCAACGATCAGCGAGCTGGTATCCAATGTACATATCGGGTAACTAAGCACTGCGCGGCACCTAGTTACCCGATATGTACCCTGGTTACTGGCTCCCAGCTTCTGCTGTTGAGAGCTGAGAGCCGGTATCTAGGGTACATATCGGGTAACTAGCCGCCGCGCGGTGCTTAGTTACCCGATATGTACATTGGATACCAGCTCCCAGCGCATACAGCAGAAGCTGAGAGCCGGTATCTAGGGTACATATCGGGTAACTAGGCGCCGCGCGGCACCTAGTTACCCGATATGTACCTTGGTTACCAGCTCCCAGCTTCTGCTGTAGAGCGCTGAGAGCCAGTATCTAGGGTACATATCGGGTAACTAGGTGCCGCTCGGTGCTTAGTTACCCGATGTGTACATTGGATACCAGCGTGCTCACTGGTCCTGATCGCTGGTGAGTCTGCCCATGTGACAGCTCACCAGCGATCAGCTAACGATGTCCCAGCGATCCCATCCACGTCGCATCGTTGGTGAAATCGCTGGGACATTGAAGAGTGTGACGGGACCCTAAGCGAGATCGCTGGCTAGGTCGCTGTTGCGTCACAATATCGGTGACGCTTCAATTGACGCTTCAGCGATCTCTCTAGCGATCTCGCTTAGTGTGACGGGGGCTTAACACTTATAAAGCCACAATTAGATGCAGCCACACAGACCTGTGTCTCTAAATTTATACATTGTGAGACAGTGAGAGTATGTGTGTTGAATGGGGTGTACATTTCACCTAGATACTTTGCTGACTGGTATAAGGGAAATGTATGGCTTTGTAAACCTAGTGGTAGAGAAAGGTCACTACACCTTACATTCAGTACACACTTGCAGCTCAGGCCTGAAACCACTCAGCTGTTAATTAGGAGACCAGAAGTAGGTGTCTGCGAACACAGACAGAGAGCTCGCTTAGTCTGGACAAGGAGTCCAGGCACAAGAAGGAGTCTCCAGGAGTATGAGCTGTCTCAGTCTGGGTGCTCGATGTACCCCAGACACAGGAGTAGTATCTGTGAGAATCCATGCGGATAGCTGCTGAATAGGAGGGGAGCTCTCTCAAGTCTGGACGTTGGATATGCCTTCAGACACAAGGAGGAGACTCTGTGAAACTCCATGCTGGTAAATGCTGAACATATGTGTTGTTTTGGCCCAGGCTGTTAGAGTCTGGTCCTGGATAGATAGGGAAATCTATCTAAGTGTAGTAAGTGGCTGGACAAGCCCAGGTCTTATGTTTATGATTTGGTTTTGATTATGTTCTGTTTGCTGTGGACTTTAATAAAACTGGTTGCGGCCAGTTTTTACCAGAACTGCTGTCTGTGAATGAACTGTTTTCGTGCCACTCCGTCTACCCGGACGGCGATCCCAGAGCTATATCCCCTGAAAAGCTTACAATTGGTGCTAGAATGTGCGTGCAGCACAGTGGCGAGAGACAGCAATAAAAGGTGAAGTCTGTTGAAGCAGCAGCAGAGAGAGAAAAAAAAAGTGTGTCAGAGAAAAAAAAAAAGAGAAACGTCTGTTGGAGCAGTCTTAAAGAGACAGTGGCCCTAATAGAGTTTGCAGAGAAAAAAAAAAAAAAAAGTGTGTCAGCAAGGAGAAACGTCTGTTGGAGCAGTCTTAAAGAGACAGTAGCCCTAATAGACTTTGCAAAGAAAAAAAAAAAGTGTCTGCACAGCAAGGCTGAATTTTCTGTGGAAAAGACTGTGGAGTGTGTATGTCTTGAGTGAAGACTGCCGTTGTTGAGACAGAGAAGTCTGACAGCGTGGATGACAGCATGGAGGCGCTGTTTGAACAAATGGCGCAAGTTAATGTGCAACATAAGACTGCCGTGGTTGAGACAGATAAGTCCGGCAGTATGGAGGAGCTCGTTGAGTACCTGGTCCAGGCCCAGCGGAGCATGCAGCAGAGCATGGAGCGGCAGCGCCTGCAGCACCAGCAGCGCATGCAGCAGGCCCAGCAGCAATTCCTGCAGCAGCAGCAGGAGAATAAACCGGTTGTTTTTTGAGCAGGTTGCAGCACTACAAAAGACTTGCAGCGCATCGTCCCAAAGTAATGTTGCAAAGTCACCTGCATTGTCCGCTGTAAAGAAGGCGGTAAGACGGTCCCTGAAAAAGATGACACCTCGTGACGATGTGGAGGTATATCTCACTAGGTTTGAGGGACTGGCAGAGAAGGAGAATCTGCCCCTATCTGAATGGGCCATGATGGTCGCACCCTATCTGATTGGAGAACCCCAAAGGGCCTATGCTGACCTGAGCGAGCAGGACAGCCAAGACTATGCCAAGCTGAAAGTGGAGATTCTTACCCGGCTGGGTGTTACGGTGACAGCCCGTGCCAGGGGAGTTCATGACTGGAGATGCAGTTGGGAGTCTGCAGTCAGCAAACCTGATTATGGAGTTGAAAAGGTGATAGTGGACCGCTACACCCAAGCACGTCCTCCTGAGGTACAGCCAAAGGTCGGACAAGGAGACCACCAGGACGCCAATCGTCTGGTCAGCCTGATGGAGAGGGCCTTCACCACCAAAGACTGCCTCCGTGACCAGCCGTCTGAGAGGTCGTCACTTCAGAGTTCCTGGACGCCGAACTCTCCCGGTAAGAGCGTTCCAGCTGTTGGGGTCGTGTGGGTGGGAGAGTGTGATGGACAGTGTTGGAGATGTCGTGAAATTGCAGCCAACTGTCCAATAGAGGGGGAGCCTATGTGTTGTGATGTTGGCGGATCCCTCTCTCCCTGCGCAGAGCCTGTGTGTGTGTCCACCTCAGCCGAAGAGACTGGACCACAGGGGTCCCCGGTGGTTGTAAATGACTGCCCAGCACAGGCCCTCTTGGACTCAGAGAGTCCAGTGACTTCCGTACGGGACAGCCTGATTGATAGGGACTTTATCCCTGATAAACACCTGAGTGTGGTGTGCGTCCATGGAGACACCAAAGTCTACCCAGAGACTGTCGTGGACTTGATCCCAAACGCGGGGAGGTTTCATGTGAAGTGGGGGTAGTGAAGAACCTGGTGCCCCCCGTCATAATTGGTAATGACTTTCCCCGGTCTAAGGATCTCTGGGGGAAAAATGTTTCTGATGGACAGTGTGATGAAGCTCCTATTGAGGGTGCGCAGTCCCGAGGGGCGGAACACAATGCTAGTGGGCCGTTAAACTTATGTGATAATGATGATGATGATGATAATGATAATGATGATGATGATCATGATAATGATGATGACCATGATAATGATGCTGATGCTGATAATGATAATGATGATGATCATGATAGTGATGATGATACTGATCATAATCATGATAATGATATTGATAATAATGATGACTATGATAGTGATGAAATTCCTTTGCAGGTGATGTTGAGAGACGAGGATGGTGGTTCTCGGGAACCGAGTGTCCCTGACTTACCTGTGTCCTGTGACAATTTTGAGAGTGAGCAGTGGCGAGACCCCTCTCTTAAAACGGCCCAGGAAAATATAAATGTTCTAAATGAGGTTTCCCAAGAGCCTGGCTCTGAGGAGAGGTTTCCTCATGTTGCCATAAACACTCACCTGTTGTATAGGGACACTGAAGTCCAGGGAGAGGTCGTGAGCCAGCTCCTAGTACCTGAGCTATATGGAAGTATAGTGCTGGGGTTGTCACATAGTCACATACTTGAGGGACCACCTGAAGGAAACCAGGGACCAGATGGTGAAGTTAATGTTGTGGATGACATGTTAACTAAGGTTCCAGATCAAGATGTGAATGAGAATGAATTGTATAACCCTGACAGTGAGCAGGATGTGAATGAAAATGAAGTGTATAACCCTGAAAGTGAGCAGGATGTGAATGAGAATGAATTGTATAACCCTGACAGTGAGCAGGATGTGAATGAAAATGAAGTGTATAACCCTGAAAGTGAGCCAGATGTGGCTGAGAAAAAGGGGTCAGACAGGGATAGTGGTAGTGATAGTGAATCATCTGATGACAATCAAGCAACCAGTGCAAATGAGGAAGGCATGGTAGCAGAGGAGGTTGAGAGTCCTGAGAGGAAGGCTGATGCTGACCTTGCAGTCGGACAGAAGATGGCATCTGAAGATGTTTTACAGTTGGCCGGTTCCCTGGCGAAGACTAAGGTGAAAGGAGGAGAGCTGAGCTTTAAAGGCAGGACTCTGAAACTGAACACAGCCCAAGTAGATGCTGTTGGAAATGTGAAGTTACCAAGGTATGGTGTGGATCTGTATCGTGCCAAGGACTCTGAGGGAGATGCTGCAGAGGTGGAAAAAGCCATAGAAGTGGTAGTCACCAAGCCAGATGCCTCATCAGAAGCTGAGGTCTCAAGTGAAGCTGTGAGGAACAAGACTGAAGATATGGGGACTGACTCTGTCCAGGAATCTGTTTCTGCCGAAGACAGCGGCGTGGACTGGTTGCGGTTCGGATCAGTAGCTGCAACTCGTGAAGCTCAGGCTGGAAGTTCGGCGCCCGGAGCCCCAGCGGTGTTCCCGAGTGACACCAAGGATCTGGATAAGTCACAAGATGAGATTTTGAGACATCAGGCTGGCGTTGGTGAGCTCAAGCGCACTTTCATGGAGTCTACATCGGAGCCACGTCCCAACAAATGGGAAAAGCGATGTGTCACTCCGTTGCCGCTGCAGACACACGGGAGCTCAGATGGGATGCAGAACGTGGTGGAAGAGAAGAATCCGGCGGGTTCTGAGTATACAGATGCAGCTATCAAGGAGAACTTGAAAGCCGGAATAAATGGAAATATTGGAGACCATAATGATGTGACTGAAGAGGTAGAATGTAAGACTGACGGTAGGGCTTCTGAGCATGTTCTACCAGAAGAGCCTGAAGAAGGGGCCGAAGACATAAAAGACGTCCAACAGGTACCAGATGAATTGATGACTTCTCAGAAAAAACTCCAAACTGTGATGAAGGAGTGTGATGAAAGCCATGAGCATCTTCGTGAGAAGGTCAATGAAGTAAAAGGAAGGATACAGGGAATCTCTTCGTTGCAAGAGCAAATGCTGCTCAATAAGTCTAAGGCTCTATATAAGAATGCTGTTGTTACGGTAGAACATTACAATTCAGCTGGAGACTTAGCGGATGAATTATGTGTACTGCAAAAAAAAAACGATCAGCTCCTTCTACAGTCCCAATCATTTGAACAGTGTAGCTTAAAATGGTCAGAGACCATGGCAGAGGAGCTTAAGGTCTGTGAAATAGACTTTATGAGTCAACCGATATTCAAGAAAATAGATGTGCTAAAGAGGGTTCAAGGGGAACTAGAGAAAAGTGAAAAACCCCCTATATCTTCTGTGATAGTTGGTGACACATGGTCAGTGCACCAAGGACAGGAGGTACGTGAGTTTCTGAGGAAGAGTCAGCAGAAGTGTTCTGATGTGCCGGGTCGTACTTCTCTGGCCAGGCACTATATCGAAACTGAGCCCGACCCTAAGGTCAAGATGAAACCGTGCAGGATACCCGAGGCCCGCAGAGAGCATAAGCCTGGGAGGGTACAGGGTAGTGCGGATGCTTCAGATGAAGAGAAAGCTGATGTTGGCTATGGCTCAGGTGAAGATACAGATGACAGTAGTGAAGATGAAGCTGATGAGGGCCATGACTGGTCCAGAGTTCACTGTCTCTTTTGGATTGTTGACCAGCCCTCCGGTCTGGATGACCAGCCCTCCGGTCTGGAAAAGAGGGGGGGGATATGTGAGACAGTGAGAGTATGTGTGTTGAATGGGGTGTACATTTCACCTAGATACTTTGCTGACTGGTATAAGGGAAATGTATGGCTTTGTAAACCTAGTGGTAGAGAAAGGTCACTACACCTTACATTCAGTACACACTTGCAGCTCAGGCCTGAAACCACTCAGCTGTTAATTAGGAGACCAGAAGTAGGTGTCTGCGAACACAGACAGAGAGCTCGCTTAGTCTGGACAAGGAGTCCAGGCACAAGAAGGAGTCTCCAGGAGTATGAGCTGTCTCAGTCTGGGTGCTCGATGTACCCCGGACACAGGAGTAGTCTCTGTGAGAATCCATGCGGATAGCTGCTGAATAGGAGGGGAGCTCTCTCAAGTCTGGACGTTGGATATGCCTTCAGACACAAGAAGGAGACTCTGTGAAACTCCATGCTGGTAAATGCTGAACATATGTGTTGTTTTGGCCCAGGCTGTTAGAGTCTGGTCCCGGATAGTAGGGAAATCTATCTAAGTGTAGTAAGTGGCTGGACAAGCCCAGGTCTTATGTTTATGATTTGGTTTTGATTATGTTCTGTTTGCTGTGGACTTTAATAAAACTGGTTGCGGCCAGTTTTTACCAGAACTGCTGTCTGTGAATGAACTGTTTTCGTGCCACTCCGTCTACCCGGACGGCGATCCCAGAGCTATATCCCTGAAAAGCTTACAACATCTATGATTAGATCAGGTGTGAGCAGGACATGACAGGTCATGGAATCACAGCAGGGATGAATTAAGACACAGGTTCTAATATGAACCTATTGCTTGCTACACAGCAGGGAAAGCAGTCATACCAAGATGAACAGATATACACAGGTGTGAATTACGATCAAAGGATTACAGGAAATTACAACCAGGAAACCATACTGGCGAAGATAGCTACATAGGTGTGAATTGTGTACTGTGATTATGAAGGATAATACAGGAATTAACCCCTTAATGCCCTATGACGGATATATTTATTTATTTTACTCATTTATATAGCTTTATTAATTCCACAGCGCTTTACATACATTATTGGCACGGTCGCCGATGGGGCTCACAATCTAAATTCCCTGTCAGTATGTTTTTGGAATGTAGGAGGAAGCCGGAGAACCCGATGGAAACCCACGCAAACACGGGGAGAACATACAAACTCCTTGCAGATGTTGTCCTTGATGGAATTCGAACCCAGGACCCCACCGCTGCAAGGCTGCAGTGCTAACCACTGAGCCACTGTGCCGCCCTATATATCAGTCATAGGTCACCTCCCCCTTTTTGGTGCGGGCTCCGGCTATGAGCCCGCACCTTTTTCAGCACATGACAGCCGATCTGATCATCTGTCATGTGCCCCTAACAGCCACGGGTGGAATTGCAATCCACCTGTGGCTGTTAACCTGTTAAATGCTGCTGTCAAATTCCAACAGCTGCATTTAACATAGCCACGCCGGAGTCCCCTGTGGTTGTCATTGCCGAACTGCTATAATCGCCGCCCCATGGCCAGCGCTCATAGCAGATGAGCATTACATAGAGGAGGGCTGCAGCTGTGCTATGTGTAGCACAAGCGATCAGATGATCTCAGCTTCAGATCTCCTACAGAGGCTATTGAAGCAAGTAAAAAGTAGAAAAAAGTTTTTAAAAATATTTAAAAAAAAATAGAACAAATCACCCCACTTTTGCCTTATTCCAAATAAAGCAATAATAAAAAAAGAAAAATACGCATATTTGGTATCGCCGCATTCAGAAACGCCCCATCTATCAAAATATAAAAATAATTAATCCGATCGGTAAACGGCGTGACGAGAAAAAAACAAAACACCAGAATTAAGTTTTTTGGTCCCTGCAATATTGCATTAAAATGCAATAATCGTTGTTCAAAACATTGTATCTATCCCAAAATGGTATCAATAAAAACTTCAGTACGGAGCGCAAAAAATAAGCCTTCACCCAGTCCCAGATCACGAAAAATGTAGACGCTACGGGTATTGTAAAATGGCGACATTTTTTTCTTTTACAAACTGGAATTTTTTTATCACCGCTTAAATAAAAAAGAACCTAGACGTGTGATATCTACGAACTTGTAATGACTTGGAGAATAATAATGGCAGGTCCGTTTTAGCATGTACTGAACATGGTAAAAAAAGAACCCAATAAACAAATGTGGGATTGCACTTTTTTGTAATTTCACCTCACTTAGAATTTTTTTCCCATTTTCCTGTACACAATATGGTAAAAGCAATGGTGTCATTCAAAAGTAAAACTCGTCCCGCAAAAAACAAGCCCTCACATGGCCATATTGACCAAAAAATAAAAAAATTATGGCTTTGGGAAGAAGGGGAGCAAAAAATGTAAACGCAAAAACAGAAATACCCCCGGTCCTTAAGGGGTTTACAGACAAGAGTTAATAACATATGTTTGCTGATATACAGCAGAAAAGGGAAATTGGACACATACCCACAATAGACAAAAGCCCCCGTCACACATAGCAATCTCGCTAGCGAGATCGCTGTTGAGTCACTAGTTTTGTGACGCAACAGCGATCTCCCCAGCGATATCGCTGTGTGTGACATTCAGCAACGATCAGCCCCCCTGCTGGGTATCGATGATCGTCACTGAATGTCCTGGACATTTTTTTGATCGTTGGTCTCCTACTGGCCAGCACGCATCGCTGCGTGTGGCAGGCAGGAGACCAGCAATCAGCTGGTAACCAAGGTACACATCGGGTTTCCAGGCGCCGTGCGGCACCTGGAAACCCGATGTGTACGTTTGATACCAGCGCGCTGCTGCAGGGGAGCTGGTAACCATGGTACACATCGGTTTTCCAGGCGCCGCGCAGCGCCTGGAAGCCCGACGTGTACCTTGGTTTTAAGCTCCCTGCACCAGCGGGCTGATATCCAACGTACGCTGCGGGTAACTAAGCGACGTTACTCGCAGTGTCGCTGTCCTGATCGCTGCCTGAGCTGCCTGTTTGGCAGCTCAGCAGCGATCATGTAGCAACACACCAGCGATCCTGACAAGTGCATATCGTTGTCGGGATCGCTGGTGTGTCGCTATGTGTGACCGGGCCCAAAGAATGGTGTGAAACAGTGATCAGTAAATATGACTGATGATATTGGAATCAGAGGAGTTACCTGTGGATGAAATAGGTGGATTTTCAAGTAAGGAGTGAAGGTAATAATGAATAATATATACCATGAGATTACTTTTCTGGTATTAATGGTATATTTCTGCAGCAGACTTATAAAGCCATTCTTAAATAAGGCCCAATATGTTAAAACATCTCAAAAGTTTATACATAGAACATACCATGTACAGTTGTGTGAAAAGTGTTTTCCCCTTCCTGATTTCCTATTCTTTTGCTTGTTTTTCACACTTAAATGTTTCAGATCATTAAACAAATGTAAATATTAGACAAAGATAACACAAGTAAACACAAAATGCAGCTTTTAAATGAAGGTCTTTAGTATTAAGGGAAAAAGAAATCCAAACCTACAGGGCCCTGTATAAAAAAGTGATTGCTCCCTAAGCCAAAACACTGGTTGGGCCGCCCTTAGCAGCAGCAACTGCAATTAAGCATCTACGATAACTGGCAATGAGTCTTTTACAAGGCACTGGAGGAATTATGGCCCACTCATCTTTGCAGAATTATTGTAATTCAGCCACATTGGAGGATTTCCGAACATGAACTGCCTTTTTAAGGTCATGCCACAGCATCTCAATTGGATTAAGGTCAGGACTTTGGCTAGGCCACTCCAAGTCTTAATTTTGTTTTTCTTAAGCCATTCAAAGGTGGAATTGCTGGGGGGTTTTGGATCATTATCCTGTTGCATAACCCTAGTGCGCCTCATCCTCAAGTCACAAACAGATGGCCGGTCACTCTCCTTCAGGATTTTTGGTAGACAGCAGAATTCATGGTTCCATTTACCACAGGAAGTCTTCTAGGTCCTAAAGCAGCAAAACCGCCCCAGACCATCACACTACCACCACTACCATATTTTACTGTTGCCATGATGTTCCTTTTCTAAAATGCTGTTACTTCTACACCAGATGTAATGGGACATACACCTTCCACAAAGTTCAACTTTTGTCTTTCCAGTCCACAGAGTATTTTCCTAGAAGTCTTGGGTGTCATCAAGATGTTTTCTGGCAAAACTGAGACGAGCCTTTATATTCTTTTTGCTCAGCATTGGTCTTCGTCTTGTAACTCTACCATTCAGGCCATTTTTGCCCAGTCTCTTTCTTATGGAGTCATGAATACTGACCTTAACTGAGGCAAGTGAGGCCTGCAGTTCTTTGGATGTTGCTGTGGGGCCTTTTTGACCTCTTGGCTGAGTCTTCGCTGCACTCTTGGGGTAATTTTGGTCATCTGGCCACTCCTGAGAAGGTTCACCACTGTTCCATGTTATTGCCATTTGTAGATAATGGTTCGCTGGAGTCTCAAAGCTTGAGAAAGGGCTTTATAACCTTTTCCAGACTGCTAGATCTCAATTACTTTGTTTCTCATTTGTTCCAGAATTTCTTTGGATCACGGCATGATGTCTAGCTTTTGAGGATCTTTTAGTCTACACTTTGTCAGGCAGGTCCTATTTAAGTGATTTCTTGATTGAGAAGAGGTGTGGCAGTAATCAGGCCTTGGTGCAGCTAGGGAATTTGAAGTCAGCTTCCCAAAGATGTGATAAAGACTTTTTCACACAGGGCCCTGTAGGTTTGGATTTGTTTTTCCCTTAGTAATAAAGACCTTCATTTAAAAACTGCATTTTGTCTTTACTTGTGTTATCTTTGTCTAATATATAAATTTGTTTGGTGATCTGAAACATTTAAGTGTGATAAACATGCAAAAGAATAGGAAATCAAGAAGGGGCAAACACTTTTTCACACAACTGTATTTTATTAAAGTGAACCTATCATCATAGGTGTTATCACATGTTTAAGGGTATTATTGCATGGTATGGGGACAGATGTACTCTACTGTTAGCCCTAATTGGAAATATAGTCTAATAAAGAAAATAGAAATCCCATAGGGCTGATATACATGGCAGCCATCAGACATTGCTGACTGGGGCCAGGAGGATGCAGGAGAGACTCACCATGTGAGTACAGCGTGCCCATTTACATGAGACCACATGAACCAGCACAGTATTTTGTGTGCTGTTTGGTCTAATTGTAAACTTTCATGTCTGATAACGCTATTAACCTGCAGATATAGATTTAATCTGCAGGTTAATACTATTATGAAGGTACCCAGGCTCCATAATGAAAGTTCAGCACCTGGGAGAAAGTGAACTTTATTTCTCCTAGAAGCTGCCAACTTTCAGTCATGTAGGTGTGCCCGTAGCAATTACAGTCACTGCTCATAGCACTATCAGGGATTGACGGGGTACATATACAGTTACTGTAATTGCTTAACCCTATATCTACAGGTTAGTAGCATTAATGGACATAACAGGATCCCTTTAAAGAGGACCTTAGTCCATAGTGATCTTTGTTTGGTTTGAGTTTGTTAAACTGGCCACATTATGGAATAGTGATTGCAGAGCTGAATGAAATGTTTTTATCTTTGAATTTCTCCTCCCCGTTGTGGAGATATTAGCTTGTAAAACTTGTAATTTATGACATGTCCAAAGGGGTGATAACAGAGATTCTTCTCTGGGGGTGCATACTATTTCCGCTGCATGATGTTGACCAATCATAGGCAGAAGGCATAATGCAGTGGAAAAAAGAACACCCTTCCAGAACATCAAAAGAACATGCTTTCTCTGGTGAAATGTAATAAACAGGCCTGCTGTCAGCCCTGATCTCTGCACCTACAGTGTAGAGGAGAGCTGTGTGTCATTACAGACACCTCCAGCTTTGATCAAAGGGTATACAGTTTGGGCAGGGTACAGCAGAGCTGAGTATCTTTTCAAACACCTATTGCAGCTGTTGCTCTTCTGTCACAGCAATATCACCTCAGGTTTACTCCCCTACCCTCATCCTGACTGCCCAGAGATGAAAGCTGACAGTGATTGTATTGACACTCAACTCGGCTGTACTTTCCTTCCCCAAACTGACTGCTATGAGATAAAAGCTGGAGATGTTTGTAATTACTCTCAGGTCTGCTGTACTCTACACTTTAGGTGCAAAGATCAGGGCTGATAGCAGGGCAGTATATTACTTCACACAGCAGTCAGTGGTCACCCTTCCACACTGACTGCTATGAGATAAAAGCTGGAGATGTTTGTAATTACTCTCAGGTCTGCTGTTCTCTGCACAGTAGGTGCAAAGATCAGGGCTGAGAGCAGGGCAGTGTATTACTTAACACAGCAGTCAGTGCTCACCCTTCCACACTGACTGCTCTGAGATAAAAGCTGGAGATGTTTGTAATTACTCTCAGGTCTGCTGTTCTCTGCACAGTAGGTGCAAAGATCAGGGCTGAGAGCAGGGCAGTGTATTACTTCACACAACAGTCAGTGCTCACCCTTCCCCACTGACTGCTATGAACTTGAAACTATGAATGGTAGTAATGACACTCAGCTGTATTCTACACAGTAGCTTCAGAAATCAGGGCTGAGAGCATCTCACAGGAGAAGGCATATTCTGCTAACATTCTGGGGGCGTGTTCTTTTTTTTCCCATTTATGATGCCTCCTGCTTGTGATTGGTCAATGTCATGCATGGGAAAAAGTACATGACCTCAGACATAAATCATTGACAAAACCCAGGTGGACTTATAAACTATTATAAGCTAAACTTTACAAGCTAATGTCTTCGCAACAGAGATTAGAAATTTAAAAAAAAAAATTATTTAGCTATTTAATTCCATGATGTGGCCAGTTTAATGTGCTAAAAATCAGTGAAAGTTCCTCTTTAAAGAAAATCCTCTATTTTCTTTAGGAGCATAAAAGCTAAATTTTTTAGGTCTGGCTACATATTTTGACCGCATCGTGAAACCTTGTCAGGCATATTTATTTTCTCCATGTTTAAGAGCATGTCCAAAAAAAGTTCAGTGGTCCCTTCGGAACTTGCGTATTTGTCCATGTACTATAATGGTGCCGATAGAGTCAGCATTTGCTCTGATGTGCATCATTTTCAGGCATGTACGCCTCCTGGTAATCCACGCAGTGTACTATGTCTGGGTATCCTCCTCCAGTAGGTATAAAAGCCCGAAATGATGCACGGCAGAGCACACGTTCACTCTGTTGGCACCATTATAGTCCATGGCCCTGTCGGTGCATATGTCCGAAACCCATTTTGCGGGGGTTTTGGATGCAAGTCCGAATGAGACCACTGAGCGTTGGAAAAAAAGGTAATATTAAAGGAACATAAGGCCGGATTCACACATCATGTTTTTTTTTTTTGCATACAACAAAAAGGGACTGATTTCCACCAGATTGATGAGTCATATTTTCATCAGTGTTTGGTTAGTGTGTCAGTTTTTACCATCAGTGTTTAGTTAGTGTGTCAGTGTTTACCATCAGTGTTTGGTTAGTGTGTCAGTTTTTACCATCAGTGTTTGGTTAGTGTGTCAGTTTCTGCCATCATTGTTTGGTTAGTGTGTCAGTTTCTGCCTTCATTGTTTGGTTAGTGTGTCAGTTTTTACCATCAATGTTTGGTTAGTGTGTCAGTTTTTACCATCAGTGTTTGGTTAGTATGTCAGTTTTTACCATCAGTGTTTGGTTAGTGTGTCAGTTTTTACCATCATTGTTTGGTTAGTGTGTCAGTTTTTATCATCATTGTTTGGTTAGTGTGTCAGTTTTACCATCAGTGTTTGGTTAGTGTGTCAGTTTTTACCATCATGTTTGGTTAGTGTGTCAGTTTTTACCATCAGTGTTTGGTTAGTGTGTCAGTTTTTACCATCAGTGTTTGGTTAGTGTGTCAGTTTTTACTATCAGTGTTTGGTTAGTGTGTCAGTTTTTACCATCAGTGTTTGGTTAGTGTGTCAGTTTTTACCATCAGTGTTTGGTTAGTGTGTCAGTTTTTACCATCATTGTTTGGTTAGTGTGTCAGTTTTTACCATCAGTGTTTGGTTAGTGTGTCAGTTTTTACCATCATTGTTTGGTTAGTGTGTCAGTTTTTACCATCAGTGTTTGGTTAGTGTGTCAGTTTTTACCATCAGTGTTTGGTTAGTGTGTCAGTTTTTACCATCAGTGTTTGGTTAGGCCTCTTTCACACTTCAGTTGTGCGACGTCAGTCAAAATCCGCCAAAGTGTGAAAAAAAACGGATCCGCCATTTTTTTTTGCAGATCTACTTTTTTCCCATTGACTTGCATTAGTGGCGGATTTTGACGGATGGTCGTCCGTTAGATCCGTTTTTTGACGGATCCGCCATAAATTTGGCATCCGCCATTTTTGGAAAACGTTCAATGCAACGTTTTTTGTGTGCGTCAAAATGGCTGACTATGGGGGATCCATCAAAAAACGGATCTAACGGACGACCATCCGCTAGCGGATCCGTTGCTCCCATAGAAAATCCATTCAAAATGCCCAAAACACTCTCTCTCTCTCTCTCCTCCGTGCCAGACATGCGTACATGCATTTTCCGGATTATGTTCCGGGTTGAAAAGTTCATGGCGGATCCGTCAAAAAACGTTTTTCACCTTTTCTGGCGGATCCGCTATTTTAACACTTTGGCGGATTTTAACTGACGCCAAATGACTGAAGTGTGAAAGAGGCCTTAGTGTGTCAGATTTTACCAGCAGTGTTTGGTTAGTCTGTCAGTTTTTACTGGTACAGACTGGAGCTACCTGCTTTATGTTTCAATACGTTTCCTGTCGAGAATAATAGATAAAAAAAGTTAGTGTTTCATATGTTCTTTTGGACCTCAAAATTTGGTTTTTGCTTTTTTGTAAGTACAAAATAAACGCAATATGACATAAGCCTCGTCGCACCTTGCCAGAAATGTTACTCCAGTCAGGAACTAGAGTAACATTTGTGATGTAAGACATGCCTGTTGGCCGGGTATTTCCATCCCAGCTTTTATCCTGCTCCACCTTTTTAGCAGAACAAGTTGCACAAAAATGTTGCAACTTTTCTAAAGCTGTTTTACTCCAGAATGTCGGCATAAACACCTTATTGAATTAGGGCCCATGTCTTCAGCAAAAAATTGACATGAACAGCATAAAAAAATGGATGTATGTGCCTCTGGCTCCTAATCGCTCTGCTCTATGTTCTTCTCTATCGTCTTATAAAGCACCAATGATACAGCCTGTCGTCCTGTGGTGGGAGTTGGCAGTGCATCTACTATGTCATTGTCACCATTGTTCATTGTGGACTCTGCTATTCCCTGGTATCCTTGTATTTTGTTTGCAGACATTTGGGGGCGTACTCCCTAGCTCCGTATCCCATTGGCTTCAGGAAACAGCTGAGCCCGCCCTTCATACGCCCGTGTACAAGCCAACACAATAACATGTTTTTTTCTAGTTTATTGACTGAGCCAAGGAACAGTCAGCGCAATATTTCCTTGTCTAACACAGTAGTGACATGCTCTGTGCTAGATTGCAGCACAGTGACTATTCTCACACAGGCAAACACAAAAATGGAGGTTTTGGTAGCAGTAGCTTTGCTTTCCTGGACCCCAGCTGTCATGTTTTATTCTGAGCACACATTTACACATATGATCAGTTTCACAGTCATTCACAAGCATGACTTCTGTGTAATGTGTTGTCAGTGACACTGTGTTCTTCATTTCCTAGAAACTACTTGTGTTCCCAGCTCTTTTCTCAAAGTGGAAAGTGACATCAAATGAGAAGTTCACTTATGTGCTGAAAACAACGCTGTCTGCTTGGCTGTGTCATTGCTGCCGTATGCTGGCCCTACCGGACACATCTGAGAGTGCCAGCAGTACTTATTGGAGACAGTGATCCTAATGCATAGATCGTGTACAGAAAATTCACTTCTGCTTGATTTATACATTTCCACAGTGACCCACGTCTCCTAAGCCTGGCATATCTTACGTTGGTGTTTGTAAATGAAAGAGATAGTTTTAGTGATTTGGCAGAAACTTATTAAAACATCCATTTCAGGTTTTCTTCTTAATAAATTTGATTAATGTTCACAAATCTGTATGTTACGGTCAGAACATCGACCGCCTGTGGGTCTCCTGAATTTGAAAGCTTCATAGACATGTACAAAGCTGTCAAGTTCAGGTCATGGTCTGTGTGACACAGTAATGTGTGAATGCTGCCTAATGCCCTCTTTATAGATTCATTTTTTATGTCCATATGCCGTCCATTTTTTAAAGGGAACCTCTCAGGTTCCCCGTGCCGTCCAACCCAGCAGCATTCTCCTATGTATGAGCAAGTTCCCTAACCAGCTCTGTATAACATTATTGAGTGAAAACAAGATATAAAAAAGCATATATAATGAACCTGACAGGTTCTCTTTATGGACTGAAAATACAGACACACGCACACCCATTGTATTCAATGGTGGTTCGCACACGTCAGGTTTCTCACACGGACCATGTATCCATGTGAAAAATTCGCAGACATGTCCCTTTTTTAACATACCACGGACAAAACGTGTGCTGCACACGTGCACACTGATGACACACATATGACATCCGTGTGTCATCAGTGTGACAAGTACCGGTGCCTGGGAAACAATACAGTGCAATTAGCGCTGTTCCCAGACGCCAGGTGCTGAATGCAGCTCTCATCAATGTCGCCTGGTCTCCCTGCGATCAGTAGTAGTCAGCACCCACTGTTTAGCGTGTATTAAATAAATAATTACATTTAGAAAATGGTGTGGGGTCCTCCGTAGTTTTAACAACCAGCTGAGAGAAAGCCGATGGCTGGGAGCTGATGTTAATATTCTGAGAAGGGCCAGTAGTCATAAATTTTCCCAGGCTATGAGTATTAATATCAGCTCACATCTGTTTGCTTACCGTTTTCTCATTGTTAAAGGGAGACCCCCCAAAATTGATGTGGGGACCCCCTATATTTACTAACCAAAAAAGGATAAACAGACAGCTGCAGTCTGATATTAATAACCTAGAAAGGGGCCATGAATATGGTCCCCCTCCCAGACTAAGAACATCAGCCCTCAGCCACCCCAGAAATGGCTCTTTCATTAGATATGCCAATTCTGGCGCTTAGCCTCCGCTCTTCCCACTTACCCTGGTGTGGTGGCAAGTGGGGTAATAGTTGTGGAGTTGATGTCAGCTCTCAATGATTATCAAGATGGTGTATTATCTTTAAAATAAACTTAGTTGCTTGTCACTTAGCCAAAAGGGGCATGAAATGCTGATCTTAATAAATTCTCCCCATAGAGTCTCCCTGTGAAATTAGTTATTACCGCATTATGTCATAGATTAAAGGGGTTATCCAGGCTTGGAGTTCAAGTCTGCAGTCACTCTATGTGACTGCAGATTTGTGAATCCTTACAACACACACAGTTAGGATTCTCTGGCGCCAGGAGTGGGTGGTGATGTGATGGTAAGTGAGATTAGCATACTGCCGACCACATTCTGACTAGACGTGTCCGTCATCGCTCAATTCATTTCTGTTGAGATGCTGCGCATGTCTAGTTGGTATATAACAGCATGTGTGCAAATCGCAAACTTGCTGTCATGTGCCCTCCCACACCCAGCTTCGGCACCAGAAAATCCTGACAGCTTGCACTGAGCGCTCTAAGAGTACTCACAAGTCTGCAGTCTCTTAGAGTGAACGCGAAGCCTGGAAAACCCCTTTAAATACAGTGATGTTAGACAGTATGTACGCATATCTTGTCTGAAATAATATGGATATGCCATCAATAAACAGCAGATATTCTTCTACAAGTGGAAAATGGATTGACAGCAATAAACTAGTACTTGTAAGCCTTCTGATTGCTAAACCCATCTTAGGGGCTGCTGGTTTTGACTATGCTAGCAGAAGTGACATTATGATGATTGATGTCTACTGCTCTTTGGATACAAGTTCTTCCACGATTTGTGACAGTAATGTCCAAGAAGGAAAGATTTTAAGAATCTTTAGAAGACATTGCCAACAAGTGCGCCCATTTTTCCTTTTTTTCCAGCTGAGAAGATTCCCTTGAAATGTAATAAATATGCCGCAGCACAGGGTGATCATTCCTTTACTATCATACTGAAATACAATGTTATTAATCATTTCACTACTCCGACCATGAAACATTATCAGCTTGTATGGAAGAAGGAGTTCTTTACATAACCTGAACCTGTTGATCATGTGGCTTTTGGAGATTGCGGCTAGCTCACATGATATACTGTTAACAGGAATGAACAAAACAGCTGCTGCCAGTGTATTCAGGAGACATGCACTGTGTTCCTGATACCAGCTCATTATGGGACTCTCTGCCCAGTAGTAGCCTTAGTTCTCAAATCTGTTTAAGTCTTGTCTGCTGGTAGGCTTATGATATTGATTTAAACCAAATGCCTTCCATAAGTCTGATATCATATTTATAAAAAAAGGTTCCTGATAATTCCATAAATCCTGTATCAGATCTCTGCGCTACCCACACAGGACAGAATAAAATACTTATCACACGATAAACACCTAGTATAGGAACAAAGTCTCAAGTTCTTAAAAATCGACGCGGAAGGAACTAGCTGAGAGTGAATATCACAAAGAGATCTCTTTATGTGAGTTCCTACGATACATATTGGAAAGGATACTCTTGGCACGTCCTACCCCTGCCATTCCTTGTACAGTCATGGCCAAAAGTTTTGAGAATAACACAAATATTATATTTTCATATGATCTGCTGCCCTCTGGTTTTTATGTGTGTTTGACAGATGTTTTTATCACAGACAGAAATATAATAATTGCAAACATATGAGTAACAAAAGCTTATATTGACAGTTAGAATGAGTTAATGCAGCAAGTCAATATTTGCAGTGTTGACCCTTCTTCTTCAGGACCTCTGCAATTCTCCCTGGCATGCTCTCAATCAACTTCTGGACCAAATCCTGACTGATAGCAGTCCATTCTTGCACAATCAATGCTTTCATTTTGTCAGAAGTTTTAGGTTTTTGTTTGTCCACCCGTCTCTTGATGATTGACCATAAGTTCTCAATGGGATTAAGATCTGGGGAGTTTCCAGGCCATGGACCCAAAATCTCTATGTTTTGTTCCCTGAGCCATTTAGTTATCACCTTTGCTTTATGGCAAGGTGCTCCATCATGCTGGAAAAGGCATTGTTGATCGCCAAACTGCTCTTGGAGGGTTGGGAGAAGTTGCTCTTGGAGGACATTCTAGTACCATTCTTTATTCATGGCTGTGTTTTTAGGCAAGACTGTGAGAGAGCCGATTCCCTTGGCTGAGAAGCAACCCCACACATGAATGGTTTCAGGATGTTTAACAGTTGGCATGAGACAAGACTGGTGTTAGCGCTCACCTTGTCTTCTCCGAATGAGGCGTTTTCCTGATGTCCCAAACAATCGAAAAGGGGATTCATCAGAGAAAATAACTTTACCCCAGTCCTCAGCAGTCCACTGCCTGTACCTTTTGCAGAATATCAGTCTGTCCATGATGTTTTTTCTGGAGAGAAGTGGCTTCTTTGCTGCCCTCCTTGAGACCAGGCCTTGCTCCAAGAGTCTCCGCCTCACAGTGCGTGCAGATGCACTCACACCTGCCTGCTGCCATTCCTGAGCAAGCTCTGCACTGCTGGTAGCCCGATCCCGCAGCTGAAACACTTTTAAGAGATGGTCCTGGCGCTTGCTGGTCTTTCTTGGGCGCCCTGAAGCCTTTTTGGCAACAATGGAATCTCTCTCCTTGAAGTTCTTGATGATGCGATAGATTGTTGACTGAGGTGCAGCGATACTCTTCCCTGTTAGGCCATTTTTGTGCATTGCAATGATGACTACACGTGTTTCTTTAGAGATAACCATGGTTAACAGAAGAGAAACAATGATGCCAAGCACCAGCCTCCTTTTAAAGTGTCCAGTGGTGTCATTCTTACTTAATCATGACAGATTGATCTCCAGCCATGTCCTCATCAACACCCACACCTGTGTTAATGGAGCAATCACTGAAAAGAGGTTAGCTGGTCCTTTTAAGGCAGGGCTACAATGATGTTGAAATGTGTTTTGGGGGATAAAGTTCATTTTATAGCCAAATATTGACTTTGCAAGTAATTGCTGTTAAGCTGATCACTCTTTATAACATTCTGGAGTATATGCAAATTGCCATTAGAAAAAGTGAAGCAGTAGACTTTGTAAAAATTAATATTTGTGTCATTCTCAAAACTTTTTGCCATGACTGTATATGCTGCTTATGGCAGGGCTCTCCATGTGGCATAGCAGGAATGTTCTCTTATCCTTTACTTCTCTTGGCTTCTTGTCATAGTGTCTAATATTTTGGTGATTGTCCCTGATAGCCATTGTTTTGTTACCATTAGTTTCTTGTCATTGAAAACACTGAGCCACAGTCCTTTCTGTATAATAGGAGTTGTCACCTGACCCCTGAGGCCACTGATTGGGTGCAGGTTCAGCTTACTAGTGATCTGGATATCATTAATTCCAGTCCTGAAGGAGACAATTTCAGCACAGGGTAGAAGTTTTTTCAGCAAAAAGTATTGTTTATTCTTTTTATCAAAGGATTTTAACCCTTTGTTGACTAGAAGACCCATTTATTCATTTCTCAATTTAGTACTTTGTGATCAAGTATGGAAAGCAACTTCTTTACCCTATGCCAATTGTTCATAAATTTTATAAACTGGACATTTTTTTCAGTGCTGTGGACTTTCTAACTTTGAGTCTTCTTATTCCCCACATGACTCCAGTGCTGACGCCTTCATGAATCACTCATGCATATGTACTGTAAGCAGGTCACCGCGATGCAAAAATGCAGTCAATGAGTAGGCAGTGATAGTCAACTGACACTATTTATTTGTCTAACATAGAAATGAAATCTAGCTATAGGTACAGTATATACGTATATATGTACAAGTACACAAGATATGATAGGTAATAACTACAAGAGTAATGCAGTATGTTATGACCCTTACTACAATAACGGCAATACCTTATTCAACATTCTATCTTTAATATCTAGCAACTGAACAACAAATAGGGCCTGTATATCTCAACAGAACAGACATCAGCCCCGTACTAGCTGCGTCAGCGTCGTGTGCTTCTGTTGGCATCTCTGTTTGTTACACTGGCCCTAACGGGGGTCACCGGGACTTCCCGGTATGCTGCAACTCCCCAATATGTGAGTCACTTGTACCCTAAAGCATGGCCCCTGGCCCACACCCTGTACCCTACGTCTTCGTCAAAGGTGACTGTCTGATTCACCCCTGACTTCTTAGGACGACAGATGTTCCGTTTCATCCAAAAATTAGCGTCCGGTCTTTGACTCTAGCCCTGTGGATTATGGATGTTGGGTCTTGACCAGCAAAGTCTGGGCATGGGGTCTTGACCGGCGAAGTTTGGACTGGTTGTTTTTATTCTGGGAAAAGGGGCAATAAACATGGAGCTTCCCTTTTACGGTAATATCAGCTCACAGTTGTCTGTGTAGCCATTACTGGTTATTTAAAAGGGGCCCCCTCCCCCTAAAAAAAGTGTCGTCTGGTCCCCCCTATTTTTAGTAACTAGCAAAGACTAAGCAGACAGCTGTGGGCTGATATTAACAGGCTGGGAAGTTGCCATGGATATTGGCCCCTCCCAGGCTAACAAAATCAGCACTCAGCAGCCCCAGAAATGGCACAAAGATTAAATGTGCCATTTCGGACGCTTGGCCTCGTGCGTTGGCAAGCAGGGTGATGGTTTTCGGGTTGATGTGAGCTGTGTAATGTCCGCTAACATCAAGCCCAGTGGTCAGTAATGGAGAGGCGTCTATAAGACACCCCCATTATTATTACATAGTAAAAGCAATAAACACACACAGAGAAAAGTCCTTTAATGGTAAAAAGCACTTCCCTAGCCTCTTTTACCCATTTATTACCTTTAACCCCCTTCTTCCATCTGACGTACTATTCCATCCATGTGCCCTGGGACCTAATTCCCAAGGACAGAATAGTATGTCATATGCGATCAGCTGCGCTACCGGGGGAGCGCAGCTGATCGCGCCCGGTTGTCAGCTGATTATCACTATTATTTTGTTCTTACCCGGCACTATGTGCCAGGAGCGGTTACGGACCTCTCCCGGCACGTTAACCCCTGGCACACTGCGATCAAACATGATCGCAGTGTATCGGGGGCACAGGAAAGCATCGCGAAGGGAGGGGGCTCCCTGCGTGCTTCCCTGAGACCCTCAGAACAGCGCGATGTGATTGCGCTGTTCTGAGGGCTTCCTCCCTGCAGGACCACGGGTCCAAGATGGCCGCGGGGTCCTTCCGGGTCCTGCAGGGAGGCGGCTTCCTCAGTGCCTGCTGAGAGCAGGCGCTGAGAAAGCCTGCAGCACTGCCTGTCACATCGCGGATCTGACAGAGTGCTGTGCACAGTGTCAGATCGGCGATCTGACCTTAAACAGTGATGTTCCACCCTGGGACAAAGTAATAAAGTTAAAAAAAATAAAAATAACGTGTAAAAAAAAAATTCCTAAATAAAGAAAAAAAAATATATTCCCCCAAAAAATTCATTTCTTCATGTAAATAAAAAAACAAAACAATAAAAGTACACATATTTAGTATAGCCGCGTCCGTAACGGCGCCGCTCTATAAACCTGTCCCATTAGTTAACCCCTTTAGTGAACCCCTTAAAAAAAAAAAAAAGGCCAAAAAACAATGATTTATCATCATACCGCTGAACAAAATGTGGAATAACACGCAATCAAAAAGACAGATATAAGTAAACATGGTACCACTGAAAACGCCATCTTGTCCCGCAAAAAACGAGCTGCCATACAGCATCATCAGCAAAAAAATAAAAAAGTTATAGCTCTCAGAATAAAGCGATGCAAAAATAATTATTTTTTATATATACCGTATATACTCATGTATAAGCCGAGATTTTCAGCACCTTTTTTTGTGCTGAAAATGCCCCCTCGGCTTATACATGAGTCATATGGCAGAAACCAGCGGGGAGGGGATGCGGCGGCAGGAGCCGGTGGCTGGGGCATCATACTCACCCTCCCCGTGCCATCGCTGAACGTCCCTGCAATCCTGCGTTCTCCCCGGCTTCCTGCAGCTCTCCCCGGCTTCCTGCAGCTCTCCTCGCTGAGCGGTGACGTAATACCCGCTCATTAAGGTCATGTAATATGGACGCGACGCCACTCCCATGGGCGTCGCCTCCATATTCATGGCCTTAATGAGCGGTATTACATCACCGCTCAGCGCTGGAGAGCTGCAGGAAGCCGGGGAGAGCTGCAGGAAGCCGGGGAGAACGCAGGATTGCCGCCGGGACGTTCAGCGATGGCACGGGGAGGGTGAGTATGATGGAGGAGGATGGGGGAGCATGGAGGAGGACAAGGAGCATGGAGCAGGACGGGGGGGAGGACGGAGAGCACGGATCAGAACGGGGGGAGGACAGAGAGCACGGAGCAGAACGGGGGGAGGACAGAGAGCACGGAGCAGAACGGGGGGAGGACAGAGAGCACGGAGCAGAACGGGGGAGGACGGAGAGCACGGAGCAGAACGGGGGGAGGACGGAGAGCACGGAGCAGAACGGGGGAGGACGGAGAGCACGGAGCAGGACGGGGGGGAGGACGGAGAGCACGGAGTAGAACGGGGGGAGGACGGAGAGCATGGAGCAGAATGGGGGGAGGACGGAGAGCACGGAGCAGGACTGGGGTGGGCACAGAGGAGAATGGGGGAGTGCAGAGCTGTATGGGGGAGCACGGAGCAGGACGGGGAGGATGGAAAGCACGAGCAGGACAGGATAATGGAGCAGGAGGAGGGGAGCACAGAGGAGAATGGGGGCGCACAGAGCTGGATGGGGAGCACAGAGCAGGACGGCAACTTATACACCCGGCTTATACGCGAGTCAATAAGTTTTCCAAGTTTTTTGTGGCAAAATTAGGGGGGTGGCTTATACACGGGTCGGCTTATACATGAGTATATACGGTAATCGTTTTTATTGTATAAAAGTGCCAAAACATAAAAAAATTATATAAATGAGGTATTGCTATAATCGTACTAACCCGAAGAAGAAAACTTCTTTATCAGTTTTGCCACACGCTGAACGGTATAAACGCCCCCCCAAAAGAAATTCATGAATTACTGTTTATTGTTCATTCTTCGTCCCAAAAATCGTAATAAAAAGCGATCAAAAAATGTCATGTGCCGAAAATGGTACCGATAAAAACGTCAACTCATCCCGCAAAAAATAAGACCTCACATGACTCTGTGGGCCAAAATATGGAAAAATTATAGCTCTCAAAATGTGGTGATGCAAAAACTTTTTTTTGCAATAAAAAGCGTCTTTTAGCGTGTGACAGCTGCCAAACATAAAAACCCGCTATAAATTGTAAATCAAACCCCCCTTTATCACCCCCTTAGTTAGTGAAAAATAATAAAATTAAAAAAATGTATTTATTTCCATTTTCCCATTAGGGTTAGGGTTATGTGTTGGGGCTAAAGTTAGGGTTAGGGTTGGGATTAGGGTCAGGGGTGTGTTAGGGTTAGGTTTGTGGTTAGGGTTATGATTAGGGTTGGGATTAGGGTTAGAGGTGTGTTGGGGTTAGGGTTGGAGTTAGAATTGGGGGGTTTCCACTGTTCAGGCACATCAAATGCTCTCCAAACGTGACATGGCGTTTGACTTTTTCAACGCCAAATTGGCTGGAATTGAGATCAAACAGTGCTCCTTTGCTTCTGAGCTCTGCCATGCGCCCAAACAGTAGTTTACCCCCACATATGGGGTATCAGCGTACTCAGGAAAAAATGCATAATAACTCTTGGGGGCCAATTTTTTTCTGTTACTCTTGGGAAAATAAAAAATTGAGGGCGAAAATATCATTTTTGTGGAAAAAAATGTGATTTTTTTATTTTTATGGCTCTACGTTATAAACTTCTGTGAAGCACTTGGGGGTTCAATGTTCTCACCACACATCTAGATAAGTTCCTTTGGGGGTCTAGTTTCCAAAATGGGGTCACTTGTGGGGGGTTTCCACTGTTTAGGCACATCAGGGGCTTTCTGAACGCAACATGACTCCCGCAGACTATTCCATCAAAGTCTGCAATGCAAAACGTCACCACTTCCCTTCCAAGCCCCGACGTGTGCCTATACAGTAATTTTCTCCCACATATAGGGTATCGGTGTACTCAGGACAAATTGGACAACAACTTTTATGGTCCAATTTCTCCTGTTACCCTTGGGAAAATAAAAAATTGGTGACTTAAATATCATTTTTGTGGGAAAAAAATAGGATTTTTTATTTTCACGCCCGGGCGTTATAAACTTCTGTGAAGCACTTGGGAGTTCAAAGTGCTCACCACAGAGCTAGATAAGTTCCTTAGGGGGTCTAGTTTCCAAAATGGGGTCATTTGTGGGGGGTTTCCACTGTTTAGGCACATCAGGGACTCTGCAAACTGAACATGACACCCATCAAAGTCTGCATTCCAAAATGTCATTACTTCCTTTCCAAGCCCTGCCGTGCGCCCAAACAGTATTTTCCCCGCACATATGGGGTATCAGTGTACTCAGGACAAATTGGACAACAACTTTTGGGGTCCAATTTCCTTGGAAAAAATCAAAAATTGGGGACTAAAAAATCTTTTTCGTGGAATTTTTTTTTTCACACCCAGGCATTATAAACTTTAGTGAAACACTTGGGGGTTCAAAGTGCTCACCACAGATCTAGATAAGTTCCTTAGGGGATCTAATTTCCAAAATGGTGTCACTTGTGGGGAGTTTCCACTGTTTAGGCACATCAGGGGCTCTCCAAACGCGACATGGCATCCAATCTCAATTCCAGCCAATTTTGGTTTGAAAAAGTCAAATGGCGCTCCTTCCCTTCCGAGCCCTGCCATGCGCCCAGACAGTGGTTTTCCCCCACATATGGGGTATCGGCATACTCAGGAGAAATTGCACAACAACTTTATCTGTCCATTTTCTCCTTTTACCCTTGTTCAAATAAAAACTGTTGGTAAAATCATTTTTGTGACTAAAAAGTTAAATATTCATTTTTTCCTTCCACGTTACTTCAGCTCCTGTGAAGCACCTGAAGGGTTAATAAACTTCTTGAATGTGGTTTTGAGTACCCTGAGGGGTGCAGTTTTTAGAATGGTGTCACTTTTGTGTATTTTCTGCTATATAGACCCCTCAAAGTGACTTCAAATGTGGAGTGGTCCCTAAAAAAAATGGTTTTGTACAATTTGTTGTAAAAATGAGAAATCGCTGGTCAACTTTTAACCCTTATGACTTCTTAACAAAAAAAAATTTTGGCTCCAAAATTGTGCTAATGTAAAGTAGACATGTGGGAAATGTTATTTAGTAACTATTTTGTGTGACATATTTCTCTGTTTTAAGGGAATAAAAATTAAAAGTTTGAAAATTGCAAAATTTTCCAAATTTTCAACATATTTCCATTTTTTTCATAAATAACTGCAAGTTATATGGAAGAAATTTTACCACTATCATGAAGTAAAATATGTCACGAGAAAACCTTCTCAGAATCGCTAAGATCCGTTGAAGCGTTCCAGAGTTATAGCCTCATAAAGAGATAGTGGTCAGAATTGTAAAAATTGGCCCGGTCATTAACGTGCAAACCACCCTTGGGGTTAAGGGGTTAAAAAAATAAACTAATCCAAAGGACTTTGCCAATGGTTTTTCAGAAGGAACATTTATCTACCCCAGTGATGTCTACAGCAAAGAACATACAAAATAATTTCTATCTCCTATGCGTAATGATTCTGAATTTCCACCTCCAACAGAAATCTTGAGTTCTTGCCTCCTCCACCTCCACCTGTAGATGTCCCACCAATGCTGTACTCTGGGAATACCTTACCAAAAGTAACAGTAATGCAGTGGGTAAGGAAAGTATTCAGACCCTTTTAAATTTTTCACTAAAAAGTTCATTTTTTTCTCATTAATGTACACTCTGCACCCCATCTTGACTGAAAAAAAACAGAAAAGTAGAAATGTTTGCAATTATATTTAAAAAACAAAAACTGAAATATCACATGGTCATAAGTATTCAGACCCTTTGCTCAGTATTGAGTAGAAGCACCCTTTTGAGTTAGTACAGCCATGAGTCTTTTTGGGAATGATGCAACAAGTTTTTCACAGCTGGATTTGGGGATCCTCTGCCATTCTTCCTTGCAGATCCTCTCCAGTTCTGTCAGGTTGGATGGTGAACGTTGGTGGACAGCCATTTTCAGGTCTTTCCAGAGATGCTCAATTGGGTTTAGGTCAGGGCTCTGCTGGGCCAGTCAAGAATGGTCACAAAGAGTGAAAAATTTAAAGGGGTCTCAATACTTTCTGTACCCACTGTATATCCAGAGACTCAGATAAGGTCCAATTCATCTGTAAAGAATGTTCCACTTCCTGCTAGCAAATAGAATGTAAGTCCGCAAGGACAGGGTCCTCTCCCCTCTGTACCAGTCTGTCATTGTAAATTTGTTTACTGTAAATTATATCTATAACTTTGTATGTAACCCCTTCTCATGTACAGCACCATGGAATTAATGGCGCTATATAAATAAATAATAATCTATTTATATAATCGTCTTATCCTGTCTGTCTGTCCAGGAAATCCCGCGTCGCTGATTGGCCCGGCTGCGGTCAATCAGCGACGCAGGGCTAACTCTACCCATGTGGTCATGTGACTCACCAACTGCCCATGATGTACTGAACATGTTTTGTCAGTCACAGTGTCTGATGTACTTCGGTCACGTTTACTGAACACGGGTAATACACAGTGACATGAGGTAATACACAGGTGACATAAGGTAACACAAAAGTAACATAAGGTAATACACATGTAAGGTTCTTTGTACATGTTTCTTGAAACTCAGTTTTTCCGTCAGCCATTTTGCTTTCTGTCTTGCTGCAGCTATCTTGCCCTCAGTCAATATGGAGTTTCCAGCTTTCATGTTCCCGCCCTGATTCTCTCCCTCTTGCTTCTTAAGCAGCCTCAGCTGAGCAATCAGTGCTTCAGAATCAAGCCTGCAGTAAGCCTGTGACCTGACTCCTGGAAAACCTTGGACTTTGTACTCCAGCTATTTCCTACTGAGGAACTTTGGAACACTTGTGGACTCTGGAAACCTGCTATTTGATAAATCCACGTTTGCATGGAATTACGGTAACAGAGAAGAGATCCTGAACCTGTTGTGGAGAGTTATTGCTGAGCTTAAGTTACTCTGGCCTGCTGTGTCTCCTGCTTCTGTACCTGCAAACTGTGTGACTATTTTTGCCACTTGTATGAAGTAATACAAGTCCTTCTATATCAAACCTGTGTCTCATGTGTTTTCCTCGCACCCAAGCACAAGACGCTATATGAACTGTACACCATACATTACAAGATTCTGAAGCCAAACATTAGTGTCTGCTGGGTCTGGGAAGGCTGTGTCTGCTGTGACTGTGGATATCAGATGTCCGGTTATACTTTCTGTGATGACAGTGGTTGTGACTTCTCACAACCATTCCAGTACTCCTGTCTTAAAAGATCTGGAAGATGGAGGCTCGCATAAAGGAGCTTTGCGGAGTGACTGATACAATCCTTGCAGATATACAGACTATAAAGACCCGTTTTGCAAACCTACAGGACCTCACTAATCACAATTTGCAAGTGTTTGGACAAACTACCCAGGATTTACGAGCCAGGATTGAGGTTCTAGAGGAACGAGTCTAGGCTCCTGCCATAACCCCGAGTTCTGGGATTCCCAAGTTACCTCCTTTTCATTTTGGCGGTGAACGTGAGAAATTCAGGGGATTTATTAACCAATGCAATCTTTTTTTTTTCTGCACATGCTTCACAATTTCCCACTGAACGATCTAAAGTGCTTACTATAATCATGTTGCTTACCAACAAGGCTTTGATGTGGGCAAACCCTCTGATTGAGACTGAGGATGAATGTTTGGATCATCTTGATGCTTTCATTTCAGCCATGGGGCAGGTGTTTGATGACCCCAATCGAGGTGCAACAGCTGAAGCAGCCATGTTAACTTTGCGCCAAGGTAAGCGCTCAGTAGCCGAATACAGTTAGGTCCATAAATATTTGGACAGAGAGAACATTTATCTAATTTTGGTTCTAGACATTACCACAATGAATTTGAAACAAAACAAATCAAATGCAGTTGAAGTTCAGACTTTCAGCTTTCATTTGAGGGTATCCACATTAAAATTGGATGAAGGGTTTAGGAGTTTCAGCTCCATAACATGTGCCACCCTGTTTTTAAAGGGACCAAAAGTAATTGGACAGATTAAATAATTGTAAATAAAATGTTCATTTCTAGTACTTGGTTGAAAACCCTTTGTTAGCAATGACTGCCTGAAGTCTTGAACTCATGGACATCACCAGACACTGTGTTTCCTTCTTTTTGATGCTCTGCCAGGCCTTCACCGCGGTGGTTTTCAGTTGTTGTTTGTTTGTGGGCCTTTCTGTCTGAAGTTTAGTCTTTAACAAGTGAAATGCATGTTCAATTGGGTTGAGATCAGGTGACTGACTTGGCCATTCAAGAATATTCCACTTCTTTGCTTTAATAAACTCCTGGGTTGCTTGGCTTTATGTTTTGGGTCATTGTCCATCTGTAGTATGAAACGACGACCAATCAGTTTGGCTGCATTTGGCTGGATCTGAGCACACAGTATGGCTCTGAATACCTCAGAATTCATTCGGCTGTTTCTGTCCTGTGTCACATCATCAATAAACACATAGTGACCCAGTGCCACTAGCAGCCATGCATGCCCAAGCCATCACACTGCTTCCGCCATGTTTTACAGATGATGTGGTATGCTTTGGATCATGAGCTGTACCACGCCTTCGCCATACTTTTCTCTTTCCATCATTCTAGTAGAGGTTGATCTTGGTTTCATCTGTCCAAAGAATGTTCTTCCAGAACTGTGCTGGCTTTTTTAGATGTTTTTTAGCAAAGTCCAGCCTAGCCTTTTTATTCTTGATTCTTATGAGTGGCTTGCACCGTGCAGTGAACCCTCTGTATTTAATTTCATGCAGTCTTCTCTTTATGGTAGATTTGGATATTGATACGCCTACCTCCTGGAGAGTGTTGTTCACTTGGTTGGCTGTTGTGAAGGGGTTTCTCTTCACCATGGAGAGTATTCTGCGATCATCCACCACTGTTGTCTTCCGTGGGCGCCCAGGTCTTTTTGCATTGATGAGTTCACCAGTGCTTTCTTTCTTTCTCAGAATGTACCAAACTGTAGATTTTGCCACTCCTAAAGTTGTAGCAATTTCTCGGATGGGTTTTTTCTGTTTTTTGCAGCTTAAGGATAGCTTGTTTCACCTGCATGGAGAGCTCCTTTGACCGCATGTTTCCTTCATAGCTAAACCTTCCAAATGCAAACACCACACCTCAAATCAACACCAGCCCTTTTATCTGCTTAATTGAGAATGATATAATGAAGGGATTGCCCACACCTGTCCATGAAATAGCCTTGGAGTCAATTGTCCAATTACTTTTGGTCCCTTTAAAAACAGGGTGGCACATGTTAAGGAGCTGAAACTCCTAAACCCTTCATCCAATTTTAATGTGGATACTCTCAAATGAAAGCTGAAAGTCTGAGCTTCAACTGCATCTGATTTGTTTTGTTTCAAATTCATTGTGGTAATGTCTAGAACCAAAATTAGATAAATGTTGTCTCTGTCCAAATATTTATGGACCTAACTGTATGCCTTGGATTTCAGGAGATGGGCCCTCGATACCACTTGGGACAGTTCCGCCAAAAAATCTATTTTTCGAAAAGGGTTGTCTCCACTGATTAAGGATGAACTTGCTCGTGCCGACCCTCCCACTGCGTTAGGTGACTTTATTAACTACTGCATCCGTATTGATGCTCGTCTGACTGAACGCAGGCAAGAGAGATGGTTCGAAAGCAATCGCACTAACCTTTTCCTACCTTCCTCCCCAGCTAAGGAACCTTTGAGTAGGATCACACGGGAACCTGAACCTGAACCCATGCAGGTGGACTCTTTACAAAGACGGGTTAGTGATGCACGCAAAGAACATCGTTTAAAGGAAATTCTATGTTTCTACTGTGGTAAGTCAGGGCACTTCATTATAAACTGCCCCAGCCGTTCTCGTAAGACTACTGCAGCAGTCATTCACTGTGAGTGTTGCGAGAGGAGATCTGTCAGGTCCGAGCCTCAGGCTCCAGAGAGATCTGCAGCAACAGATATTGATTTCTCGGACTTAAACTCCGTCACTTCTGAGGACGATGACTGTGTAAACGCTGCAATTTTTCAAGTTTCCTCAGCGGTGTCCCAGCTGAGTTGTAAGAAAAACAATTCTCATTGCTTCCTTTCCATCAAACTCTGGGTTGACTCAGTCTGGGTGTCTAGCTCTGCTATGATCGACTCAGGGGCAAGTGGAAATTTTATGGATATCTCCTTTGCTCTGAAACAGGGGATACGTTCAGTGAAGAAGGCTACTCCAGTACAGATGGAGACTGTGGATGGCTCCCTGCTGACCTCTGGACCAGTGGATCAGGAAAGATGGATCTCTGAGACCCTGCGTAGACTATAGGGAACTCAATAAGGTTACCATTAGAAACCGTTATCCATTGCCTTTAATCCCTGAGTTATTGGAGAGAGTGCGGCATGCCAAAATTTTCTCTAAACTGGATCTCCGTGGGGCCTATAACTTGGTCCGTATTAGACCTGGGGATGAATGGAAGACTGCATTCAGGTCACGCTATGGACACTTTGAATATCTGGTTATGCATTTTGGTCTGAGTACCGCCCCAGCCACTTTCCAACACTTGGTGAATGACATCTTCAGGGATCTCCTAGATACATTCGTGGTGATTTATTTGGATGATATTCTAATTTTTTCTAACTCCACAGAGGAACATCATGGACATGTGAGAATGGTCTTAGAACGTCTAAGACAAAACCATCTTTACATCAAACTTGAAAAGTGTGAATTCCATAGGACCGAAATTCAATTTCTGGGGTATGTACTGTCTACACAAGGAATTAGTATGGATGGAAGCAAGACCCAAGCCATCAAGGATTGGCCAATTCCTAGAAATGTGAAGGAGGTGCAGCGCTTCATCGGGTTTGCCAACTTCTATAGACGTTTCATTAGGAATTTCTCTGAGGTAGTGTCACCTATCACCCAACTTACCCGGAAAGAGTCTAGGTTCTCCTGGACCCCCCAAGCCCAGGAAGCATTTTCCCGTCTAAAGGATAAATTTACCACCGCACCTATCTTAGTACATCCCAACCCCGAACTTGCCTTCATAATAGAGGTGGATGCTTCAGACTGTGCCGTTGGAGCTATACTCTCTCAGAGAACAGGTGAGAAGAATGTCTTGCATCCCTGTGCCTTCTTTTCCCAGCAGTTGTCTTCGGCTGAGAGGAACTACGATGTGGGCAATAGAGAGTTGTTGGCCATTATTGCCGCCTTCAAAGAATGGAGACACCTTCTTCAGGGAGCTGCACAGCAAATAGTCGTCCTGACAGACCATCGTAACCTTGAATTTATCAGGTCGGCTAAGTGCCTGACTCCTCGCCAGGCTCGCTGGAATCTTTTCTTAAACCAATTTAATTTTGTCATTTCTTATAGACCAGGATCGCGCAATGGAAAGGCTGATGCACTCTCTAGGATTCATTCAGCAGAGACACGTCCACTTACTCCTCCTAAGACTATTCTTCCTGACTCTAGATTCCTGGGAGTGATTCATAATCAAGACCTACTTAAGGACATTAAGGAAGCATGCCATGCGGATTCCTTGTTGGCACAACCCCCAAGGGACGTAAGTCTTGTCTTTAAGAATGGTGTGTGGATTCAGGGACAATGTCTGTATATACCTGAAACAGTCAGATTGAGAGTATTGCAACTCATCCACGATTCCAAGATAGCTGGGCATAGAGGAATTCTAAAGACACAGGAATTTCTTTCTCGTTTCTTTTGGTGGCCCACTTACAGGAAAGATGTTTTAAACTATGTCACTTCATGTGAAGTCTGTGCAAGATGCAAAACACCTCGCTCCTCACCAACTGGTCTGTTGCAACCCCTTCCCACCCCGTCCCGCCCGTGGGGATCCATTTCTATGGACTTCATTGTGGAGTTACCAACCTCTCAAGGGAAGAACACCATTCTAGTGGTGGTTGATCGTTTAACAAAGGCAGCTCATTTTATCCCTTGTGTCGACTTACCCACTGCAAAACAGACATCAGATTTGATGATTAAGAATGTGTTTCGCTTACATGGAGTACCGGATGAGGTTATTTCGGATCGAGGGGTGCAATTCACTTCAAGGTTTTGGCAAAATTTCTGTGCCGCATTGGACATTAAAGTAAACCTTTCTTCTGCTTTTCATCCCCAGACTAATGGACAGACAGAACGAACCAATCAGAGCCTGGAGCAGTATCTCCGCTGCTTTATCTGCCACCTACAGGATGATTGGGTGGATCTACTTCCACTGGCTGAGTTCTCTTATAACAACTCTCAGAGCGCCTCCACTAAGCAGTCTCCTTTTTACTCCAATTTAGGTTATCATCCTAACATTCTTCCTCGATTTCCCATAGAAACGCCCTTGCCAGCAGTGGCTGAAAGAATCACGTCTTTACAAAAGAATATGGATCTTCTAAAGGAAAATCTGGAATTGGCTCAGGAAAGGTACAAGAAAGCAGCAGATAAATTTCGTAAACCTGCACCAGCTTTCAAGGTAGGAGACTTGGTCTGGCTGTCAACCAGAAATCTTAAGTTAAGAATTCCATCGTCTAAGTTGGGACATAAGTACATTGGACCCTATAAAATCAGTAAAATTATAAGTGCCGTTGCTTGTCGTCTTCAACTGCCCAGAACTATGAGAATCCACCCTGTCTTTCATGTATCCCTACTAAAGGCTGCAACACCCAATACGTTTCCTGGACGTTCTTCTCCTTGCCCTGACCCAGTGCTAGTCGATGGTCAGGAAGAATTTGTGGTGGAAAGGATTCTAGATTCGAGGTTGTACAGAAATCAGTTACAATATTTGATTAAATGGCAGGGCTACCCAGTGGAGGACAACTCATGGGAACCAGTCAATAACGTTAATGCTCCTCGCTTGCTCCGCCAGTTTCATCAGAGGTACCCAGACAAGCCTGGTCTGAGGTCATCCGGAGGTTGTCCCTAAGGGGGAGTAATGTAAGGTTCTTTGTACATGTTTCTTGAAACTCAGTTTTTCCGTCAGCCATTTTGCTTTCTGTCTTGCTGCAGCTATCTTGCCCTCAGTCAATATGGAGTTTCCAGCTTTCATGTTCCCGCCGATCTCTCCTCTGCTTCTAAGCCTCACTGACAATCATGCTTCGATCACCCTGCAGTGAGCCGTGACCTGACCTGGAAACCTGGACTTGTACTCAGCTTTCCTATGAGAACTTGGACACTGTGACTCTGGAACCTGCTATTGTAAATCCATTTGCGGGAACTTACGTAACAGAGAAGAGATCCTGAACCTGTTGTGGAGCGTATTGCTGAGTTTAAGTACTCTGGCCTGTGTGCTCTGCTCTGTACCTGCAATGTGTGATATTTCCACTTGTATGAAGTAATACAAGCCTTTATATCAAACCTGTGTCTGCAGTGTTTTCTGCACCCAAGCACCAAGACGCTATAGAACTGTACACCATACATTCACACGTAAAATGAGGTAATACAGTTACATGAGGTAATACACATTAATATAAGGTATCACAGGTACTGAAGAATATGAGGTAAAATTGGTAACCATGAGTAATACACTAGTTATACTGAGGTAATACACAGTTAATATAGGTAATACACAGTGACATGAGGTAATACAAGTAACACATGCGCAGGGCTAACTCCCCATGTGTATATGTGTCACAACTCCATGATATTAACTGGAGTAATCCAGTTTAGGTAATACACGTAACACAGTGACGAGGTAATCCATGTGCATGGTAAACACGTAATGAGTATTACAGAACATGAGTTTACAGTACATTGATGTATACACGGTATACTAACACGGTAATACACAGTGACATGAGGTAATACCACAGGTGACAATTTGAGGTAATACACTATATCAGTAAAATGAGGTAATAATACAGTAACAAGTGAGGAATAAATAACTAGCACAGTAATATGAGGTAATACACATAGGTAATATACGGTAACATGAGGTAATACACAGTAATATGAGGTAATACACAGTAATATGAGTAATACACAGTATTATGAGGTAATAATAACATTGATATCAGATAATACACAGTAATATGAGGTAATAACGTAACATGAGGTAATACACAGTAAAATGAGGTAATACACAGTAACATGAGGTAATACACCATGTGATAGAGGTAGTACACAGTAAATGAGATAATCTATACGGTACATGAGGTAATAACAGAACATGAGCAAACACGTAGAAAATGAGGCTAATATACAGTACCATGAGGTAATACACAGCAATGAGGTAATACACAGGTAACATGAGGTAATAAGGGTAACAGAGGTACATCCACGTAATAGAGGAAATACACAACATGGGGTAATAAACCAGTAAAATCTACTTATACGCTAATTCAGTCTGTAACAGAAATCCCATGTCGCCTGATGGTCGCGCCTGCCGGACATGACCAATCACGAACAGGCAGCAGTCTGGCCACGAATTGGCCGCACAGTTGACCAGACACCCACCAGCTATCCACAGGAATCCAGCGCGCTAGCCGCTGATCTACTGACGGTAGCCATGGGTCATACTGCCGCATGGAGGTCAGCGCGACGCAGCTGGAAATGAACACGCACAGCCCCGTCATCTCCCGACTGCTCGCAGCGAATACCCCAACAGCAGCCTCCACTAAACCCCAGCAGCAGCCTCCACGTACACCCCACCAGCAGCAGCCTCTATATACCCAGCAGCAGCAGCCTCCACATATACCGGCACCCAACAGCAGCAGCCTCCACGTATACCCCAGCAGCAGCCTCCACACAAACCCCACTACCAGCAGCAGCCTCCACTAAACCCCAGCAACAGCTCCACGATACAACCCACCAGCAGGCAGCTTCCACATATACCCAGCAGCAGCAGCCTCCACATATACCCCAGCGCAGCAGCCTCCACATATACCCCAGCAGCAGCCTCCACAATACCCCAGCAGCAGCCTCCACATATACCCCAGCAGCAGCAGCCTCCACATATACCCCAGCAGCAGCCTCCACATATACCCAGCAGCAGCAGCCTCCACATATACCCCAGCAGCCTCCAAGTACCCCAGCAGCACAGCCTCCAATACCTCAGAGCAGCAGCCTCCACATATACCCAGCACAGCCTCACATATACCCCAGCAGCAGCAGCCTCCACATATACCCCAGCAGCAGCCTCCACATATACCCCAGCAGCGGCAGCCTCCACATATACCCCAGCAGCAGCAGCTTCCACATATACCCACAGCAGCAGCAGCTTCCACATATACCCCAGCAGCGGCAGCCTCCACATATACCCCAGCAGCAGCAGCTTCCACATATACCCCAGCAGCAGCAGCTTCCACATATACCCCAGCAGCAGCAGCCTCCAAATTACTCCAGTAGCAGCAGCCTCCACATATACCCCAGCAGCAGCAGCTTCCACATATACCCCAGCAGCAGCAGCCTCCAAATATACTCCAGCAGCAGCAGCCTCCACATATACCCCAGCAGCATTTTACCCGGAAAATCCTGTGTATTCATTGCATTATTCTTAAATCTTCATAAATAAACTACATACATATTCTAGAATACCCGATGCGTTAGAATCGGGCCACCATCTAGTAATAATAATAATAGTGAAATTACAAAAAGAGTGTCGTGCTGTGACGGTCTTCAGTAAGGGAGGGGGCCTCAAACTGTCCCTGGAGCTGGGACCCTAATTATCCCTGTCCCGGGGAAGGTAGAGAGGCCTGGGTCAGCAACCTTGCTATGCTCCTGTTAAACCCTGGTCTGTCTCCTTCCCCACCGCATGAGGAATGGGACAGAAATGTAATGTAAACAAAAGACAAAACAGGGATAACAGAAAATCATATCTCATAGCCAAATCATATCTCATACTTTGTACTGACGAGGACCAATAGTCCGAAACACCGTGTCTGCAAATTGAGATATGATTTGGCTTTTATCCTAAGTCACATTACAAGACTCGTTAAAGGGTTGATTGTGACTTGTAGGATCGCTACTTCCAATAGGTGGCGCTATAGAGTACAAGTCCTCTTTTTCTCTTAAGAGGCAATTTGCATATTAAATTTCCCAGAGGAGCATTGCACTGTTAATAAGCTTCCTTACTTTGACAAGCCAGAGCTGGTATGTCACTCTCCACAAGGAGAAACCTTGCCCCTTAGACCTCAGTCCAGAGCCTCTCAGCTAGCCAAATCATATCTCATACTTTGTACTGACGAGGACCAATAGTCTGAAACTTCGTGTCTGCAAATTGAGATATGATTTGCCTTTTATCCTAATTCACATTACAAGACTCATTAAAGGGTTGATTGTGACTTGTAGGATCGCTACTTCCAATAGATGGCGCTATAGAGTTCAAGTCCTCTTTTTCTCTTAGGCCGGCGTCACACTTGCATAGAAATATATGCAGCCGCACACTCGGGTTCGAGAGCGGGCGGCCGTGCCGGGTGTTGATGCGAGAAAGCCGTGCGACTTACTCGCATCACACTCACAAGTGTGACACCGGCCTTAAGAGGCAATTTGCACAGAAAATCTCTAACATACAAAAGCACAAACCAAGAATAAGGAGGAGGATAGGGACAGGGAGGAATAAACTAAATTGGAATAGGAACCAGGAGATAAACGCACATGTACTACAGCAAACTACAGATAACTATTACAACAACTCCAGTCCACTTAGCTTTAGTACTCAGCACATGAAAACAAATCTTTCACCCAGAGACAGTATCTAAGTAAATGATAAGCAGTTGCAGCTGAGAACAAGGAGGCTGTATAGTCTCTCTCAGCTAGCATGGAAAGAGTCCTTAACCCTCTCAGCACTGAAGGATAGGCAATCCATTTGAAATAGGACATGAATCACACCATCTCTAAGGAAGAGTGTGATTCTTTACCTGACAAGACCTTCTAACTTCAGGTCTCCCAGGGGGACGTGACACCCTCGTGGCAATGAGGTTGATGAAAGCTCAAATGGCAGAATCTGCTCCAGTAAATCCTCAAAGCCCAACTTTGCTAAATCAATAACACCACCAGAATATTGAGAACATCAAAAAAGTCAATTGCTTTGAAGGCAACCGTTTATCGGGTTATGCAGCATTATGCAGGGGACAAACTCAAGCCCCACATAAGAAAGGTCCAAATACCGACATTTCTAGAGACAACTTTTATTATAAACTTTTTCTACTTGTCGCACACCCAGCTGACTAATGTGCTACTATTTAAATTCCTTATATCATAATATCCATTCAGCCATGGGAGTTTCAGATATGGGTCATTGTGCACTGTAAAACTGTGAAAAAATGAATTGTCCTTCCTTTAATAAAGTAATAAATACTATGTAAACCATGAAAAACAAGTATACTTGCACTATATCCACTGGTCCATCAGGTAATATTCCTATATAGCTGCTGTGTTATGTTTCTGTAGCTGAGGAGTGCAGGCAAAAAAGGAAATACACCAGAGCAGTTGGAATCTATGAGATTGCAGTACCCTGACTAACCACCACAACTAGAGGCAGCCGTGGAGCGTTCCTACGTTGGTCCTAGACGCCTCGTCACAGCCTGAGAAACTACACCTAAAGATAGATATAGGAAAGCTATCTGCCCCGGAGCAGAACCCCAAAGATAATAGAAAGCCCCCAAACATGTAATGGCGGTTAGAGAAGAAGAAATACTGACACAGACAGAAAAGAGTATGAGCAAACGTTGGGGCCCAAACTAACTAAATAGAAAAGGATAGGAAGGGCACTTACTGCAATCACAGAAAACCCTGAAAAGCACCAACTCTACTAATTTCAAAAACACCTGAGATCACACGACCTCTACCACCTAAATTAGTTCTCTGGTGTAACAAAATCAAAACAGCAGCCACTGAAAAAACTGGAAAAGGCAAAAGTACAAACATCAGTGGCTGAACTAAACTGAGAGGGCAAAAGCCCCCGGAGGGGACCCTGAAGGCCCCCACAGAAGTGCAGGACAAAATGCAAAAATCAAGCACAAAAACAAAAAGAAGAAAATGTCTTATCTGTTAGCAGGAGATGCAGACACGACACAGCAGGCTACAAGGGAAACAGGATTCAAGGATAGAGACCAGAACAATTGATCACCGGCAACCCTGATGGGAAGGTGACTCCCTTATATAAGACCAGTCAGTAACACCTGATTCCCAATCCTCACAATCTTCACTGGACAGACCAGCACCGCTTGTAACCACCAGAGGGAGCCTCTGCTCAGAACTCATCCCAAGCCCACTCACAACACTGCTGCTAATAAGTACCAAGCACTGCTAATATCCTACTTACCTCTGGAGTAAGGCCCAGCCTAGGAAGTGGAAGGACTCTATGGTAGCTTTAAATAAACCTTGCTCAATATTGAGTAAAATGTTGCGTAAATGGTTGGAGCACGTAAATAGTCCAAGTGCACTATTTTTTGGGTGTACATAAACCGCTAGATATTCCTGTAGATGCACGGATTGGAACTTTCCACTTTCTACTCCCCCGTACAAGAGGAAGAAGAGTAGGATTCCAGATTCAGGGGTCTGGTGACTGTGATATTCCAGGGATAAACCAGGTCACTGATCATCATGGCTAAGTTGGAAGAATCACTGAACCTTTGATCATTTGCAGATAAACTCTAATTCCAAGGTTTATCACATTGACATTTCATTTCGGTCATGAGGGACAATTGAAGTTACACAGAAGTGGCCATGGTCACTGTTCCTACTGTTGTGGAGACATGCTTGTTTTCTCAAAGTGCTTAGTTGAAATGTTATATTTGCAGAATGTTATAATTATAGGTGACCCCGGTAGCTGCTACAGCATAATTTCAGAATATACTGTACCCTCCTAAAATGAATTATAATGTTATATCTTACTTAAGCACAGTGTCATACTTTTAAATGACCACTAATCAGCTCATGCAGTATGTAGCAGATCGGCCGTTGTTTGGTGGCTGCGGTTGCCTCATCTACAGTCATGGCCAAAAGTTTTGAGAATGACACAAATATTATATTTTCACATGATCTGCTGCCCTCTGGTTTTTATGTGTGTTTGACAGATGTTTTTTATCACAGACAGAAATATAATAATTGCAAACATATGAGTAACAAAAGCTTATATTGACAGTTAGAATGAGTTAATGCAGCAAGTCAATATTTGCAGTGTTGACCCTTCTTCTTCAGGACCTGTGCAATTCTCCCTGTCATGCTCTCAATCAACTTCTGGACCAAATCCTGACTGACAGCAGTCCATTCTTGCACAATCAATGCTTTCATTTTGTCAGAATTTTTAGGTTTTTGTTTGTCCACCCGTCTCTTGATGATTGACCACAAGTTCTCAATGGGATTAAGATCTGGGGAGTTTCCAGGCCATGGACCCAAAATCTCTATGTTTTGTTCCCTGAGCCATTTAGTTATCACCTTTGCTTTATGGCAAGGTGCTCCATCATGCTGGAAAAGGCATTGTTGATCGCCAAACTGCTCTTGGAGGGTTGGGAGAAGTTGCTCTTGGAGGACATTCTGGTACCATTCTTTATTCATGGCTGTGTTTTTAGGCAAGACTGTGAGAGAGCCGATTCCCTTGGCTGAGAAGCAACCCCACACATGAATGGTTTCAGGATGCTTAACAGTTGGCATGAGACAAGACTGGTGGTAGCGCTCACCTTGTCTTCTCCGAATGAGGCGTTTTCCTGATGTCCCAAACAATTGAAAAGGGGATTCATCAGAGAAAATAACTTTACCCCAGTCCTCAGCAGTCCACTGCCTGTACCTTTTGCAGAATATCAGTCTGTCCATGATGTTTTTTCTGGAGAGAAGTGGCTTCTTTGCTGCCCTCCTTGAGACCAGGCCTTGCTCCAAAAGTCTCCGCCTCACAGTGCATGCAGATGCACTCACACCTGCCTGCTGCCATTCCTGAGCAAGCTCTGCACTGCTGGTAGCCTGATTCTGCAGCTGAAACACTTTTAAGAGACGGTCCTGGCGCTTGCTGGTCTTTCTTGGGCGCCCTGGAGCCTTTTTGGCAACAATGGAACCTCTCTCCTTGAAGTTCTTGATGATGCGATAGATTGTTGACTGAGGTGCAATCTTTCTAGCTGCGATACTCTTCCCTGTTAGGCCATTTTTGTGCATTGCAATGATGACTGCACGTGTTTCTTTAGAGATAACCATGGTTAACAGAAGAGAAGCAATGATGCCAAGCACCAGCCTCCTTTTAAAGTGTCCAGTGGTGTCATTCTTACTTAATCATGACAGATTGATCTCCAGCCATGTCCTCATCAACACCCACACCTGTGTTAATTGAGCAATCACTGAAAAGAGGTTAGCTGGTCCTTTTAAGGCAGGGCTGCAATGATGTTGAAATGTGTTTTGGGGGATAAAGTTCATTTTCTAGCCAAATATTGACTTTGCAAGTAATTGCTGTTAAGCTGATCACTCTTTATAACATTCTGGAGTATATGCAAATTGCCATTAGAAAAAGTGAAGCAGTAGACTTTGTAAAAATTAATATTTGTGTCATTCTCAAAACTTTTGGCCATGACTGTAAATAGACCATATAGGCTCATGAACGGAACACTTATACAAGTAAAATAACTGTGTTTCTGTATACCTTTGGTTACAGTTGAGAGCATAAAAAGATATACTATTTAATTTAAAAAAAAAATTGTGCCATGTTCCATTGAATTCTTTATATCCCCAAATGTTTCCTGTGGTAATATTTTAGATATGTGGTGATATTACAGTTTGGTGATAGTGAAGGTATAGGCTCTGTGCCTGCACCATAACCTGCTGGAACCAACCCTATAATACTTCTCACACCTCACTCTAAGAGCTCGCTCACGCCGCCATAGATTCTCTCATGCGAGAGCAACGGGCCAGTTATGCTAATGAAGTTCGGCTCAAACTGTATCAGGGTTTGATCAGAGTGTCATGTTAGTGTGATCCAATTCCTTCACATGAGAGAATCGCAGCACAGATGCGAAGATGGAGAATTAATTTCTCCATTGTCTGTGTCCACGTAAATCGGACTGCACTCTGACACTCACCCATAGACTTCAATGGGTGGTTGTGGTCCAATTATCGAATGCACTTGCAGCCTGTTGGCTGCTTCTCTAAATAGTTCTCTCCTTGATTGGGATATCAATTTAGGTGGGCGGCCATGTCTTGGTAGGTTTTCAGTGTGCATATTTTTTTCATTTTTAGATGATGGATTGAACAATGCTCCATGAGATGTTCAGATCTTGGGATATTTTTTTTAAAACTTAACCCTACTTTACTCTTCTTCACAAATGTATCCCTGATCTATTTGGTGTGTTGCATAATGCTGTTTGATCCCAAATGTTCTCAAACAATCCTCTGAAGCCTTCACAGAACATCTGTAGTCATACTGAGAATTAATTACACACAGGTGGACTCAAATGCCTAATTATGTGACTTATGGAATCAAGTGGTCACTCAGGATTTTACATAGGGATATCAAACTGCAGGGGGCTGAATACAAATGCATGTAAGGCTGTGGTTCCACGATCCGGAACCACAGCGCTTTGGACGGAGCGGAAAGTCCGCTCCGCCCAAAGCCCCGCCCCCTAGTGAACGCGTGGTCAATCCGGATGTGTTCATGAACACATCCGGAACACATGCGGAATGACCGCAGGGCTACACAGGCCTGTGTTATTTCCCTTGCGGCGACGCAGCGTCCCCTCCCTCCCCTCTGAAATCCCCTCCACTATGCTGTAACATCTGGACGCTGCGTGTTTGACGCTGCGCCAGCGCTCAGCGTCAAACACGCAGCAATTCCTGAAGCATTCCGGATCGTGGAAACATACCCTTACAGTTTTCAGATTTATATTTTTAAAATAATGAGAAAACCATGTATTATTTATTTTACACTTCACAAATACTTCCTACTTTGTGTTGGTATTTTACATAAAATCCAAATAAAATACACTTAAGTTTGAGGGTGTAACATGAAAACATTTTGAAAAGTTCATGGGTATTAATACTTTTTCAAGGCACTGCAAATGACCAGACAACTGCATGTTCAAGTACTCTACTAGCATGTTAAAAAAATGCACAGGAAGGAAAACAAATATAAACATAATTGTTATTGCAGCATAATTACCAAACTAGGCCATGTCCTTAGCAAGTTATTATCTTAGTATGAACAACACACTACAAAACATGTACAGCAGCACAATGGCAGCTATGACAAATTAATTTTAACCCCTTAGTGACTGAGCCAATTTTTACCCTAATGACCAGGCCAATTTTTACAATTCTGACCACTGTACCTTTATGAGGTTATAGCTCTGGAACGCTTCAACGTATCCCACGGATTCTGAGATTGTTTTTTCGTGACATATTGTACTTTATTATTATTTATTTATATAGCACCATTAATTCCATGGAGCTGTACATGAGAAGGGGTTACATACAAAGTTATAGATATCGTTTACAGTAAACAAATTTACAATGACAGACTGGTACAGAGGGGAGAGGACCCTGTCCTTGCGGACATTCTACTTCATGTAAGGGCTCATACCCATATGTGAGAAAAAAAACGTTCAAATATCAGGACCAAAAAAAACAGACGAGTGCCATGCAAGTGTCATGCGAGTACAGTGCGATTTTCACACTTAGCATCCGATTTACATCCGAGTGCAGTGCGATTGCTAGCCGATTGCAATGCAATTTTTACATGAGCTTTTACATACAGCAATTCTCTATCATTTACACATCGTTATCAAAGGAAATAGTAGTCAAAACACACACATTTATCTATTTATATAATTGCCTTGTAATGTTTTCATTTCCTGTTCTGTCCAGATGTCACCGTATCCCAGAATTCCAAGCGGAGGAAGTTCACCGACCGCCATATTGGGACACCCAAGTGATGGGTATCTCAATATGGAAACTGCTGCTGGTACCATCCTATTGCGCGGTACCACCAGCGGAACACCATCGAACCACACACACACATACGCTGTACGCAACACACACTCACACACACACTCACATTCACTCACAGACTCACACACTCATACACTCATTCGCACTCTCACACACACACTCAGATTCACACACTCATACACTCACACACACTCACGCAGCCTCTTGCGTGGTACCACCAGAGGAACACCGTCGCACTGCGCCTGCACGAATTCCGCGCAGGTGCAGTTAGTCATTCGGCTGATCCCGGCGGCAGCTGCGCGACGTGTCTACAGGCAGAGGAAGCCGGTCACATTAAAGGGGTTTTCCCACGAACGAAAGTTCATTTTAAAAATTGTCTGTGTCTGACTGTGTACGGAGCATACCACATCTCCTGGGCAGGGGAGGAAGCAAAAGACAATACTGCCATTACAGCAGGGGATCACAGAGGATTCATTTTGTGAGGTAAAATATTTCACTGACTGTTTTTAAACAATATTTTACCTCACAAAATGTATGGATAGCATATGGGGTAGACAGGTCAAAGAAGAGAGCAGACTGGAGAAGTCGGCACATGGAAAAAGAGAGAGTGGATATTGAGCACATGGGGGGAGAGATTCTCAATGCTGCAAAGCCTGCCCCCATCGTGACATTACCGCCCTTATTATGCAGACAGCTGCAGGCTGATATTAATAGCCTAGGAAGGGGCCATGGATACTGCCCCCGTGGCTAAAAACATCAGCTCTCAGCCGCCCCAGAAAAGGTGCATCTCTAAGATGCGCCAATTCTGGCACATAGTCTTGCTCTTCCCACTTGCCCTGTAGCTGTGGCAAGTGGGGTAATAGTTTGGGGGGTCAATGTCACCTTTGTGACATCAAGCCCCGAGGTTAGTAATTGAGAGGTGTCAATAAGACACCCCTATTACTAATCCCATAGTCAAACTGTAAATAAAACACAGACACCCTGAAAAAAATTCTTCATAATAATTGCTGGCCATTAATTATATGGGGACCCCACAACATTTTTTTCCCTTAAATAATCTTTTATTTAATTAATACATGTCCAGTAATTTGCACACACTGTACTAATTCTATTTGTCACTGACATCTATATGTCTACCTATTCTGTATGTATTTACTGTATGTAATCCATCTCTTCTATCCTGTCGGCTCCTGCAGTGATTTTACAGAACCAGGCAGATGAAATACCGGCTTTTCTTCTGTCTCTCTATGCAATATAAATACATATACTGTATATATATACAGTATATATATACAGTGCCTACAAGTAGTATTCAACCTCCTGCAGATTTAGCTGGTTTGATAAGATGCAAATAAGTTAGAGCCTTCAAACTGCAAACGAGAGTAGGATTTATTAACAGAAGCATAAATCTTACAAAACAAAAAGTTATGTTGCTCAGTTGAATTTTAATAAATTTTAAACATAAAAGTGTGGGTCAATTATTATACAACCCCTATGTTTAATATTTCGTGGAATAACCCTTGTTTGCAATTACAGCTAATAATCGTCTTTTATAAGACCTGATCAGGCCGGCACAGGTCTGTGGAGTTATCTTGGCCCACTCCTCCATGCAGATCTTCTCCAAGTTATCTAGGTTCTTTGGGTGTCTCATGTGGACTTTAATCTTGAGCTCCTTCCACAAGTTTTCAATTGGGTTAAGGTCAGGAGACTGACTAGGCCACTCCAACACCTTGACTTTTTCCCTCTTGAACCAGGCCTTGGTTTTCTTGGCTGTGTGCTTTGGGTCGTTGTCTTGTTGGAAGATGAAATTACGACCCATCTTAAGATCCTTGATGGAGGAGCGGAGGTTCTTGGCCAAAATCTCCAGGTAGGCCGTGCTATCCATCCTCCCATGGATGCGGACCAGATGGCCAGGCCCCTTGGCTGAGAAACAGCCCCACAGCATGATGCTGCCACCACCATGCTTGACTGTAGGGATGGTATTCTTGGGGTCGTATGCAGTGCCATCCAGTCTCCAAACGTCACGTGTGTGGTTGGCACCAAAGATCTCGATCTTGGTCTCATCAGACCATAGAACCTTGAAACAGTCTGTCTCAGAGTCCTCCAAGTGATCATGAGCAAACTGTAGACGAGCCTTGACATGACGCTTTGAAAGTAAAGGTACCTTACGGGCTCGTCTGGAACGGAGACCATTGCGGTGGAGTACGTTACTTATGGTATTGACTGAAACCAATGTCCCCACTGCCATGAGATCTTCCCGGAGCTCCTTCCTTGTTGTCCTTGGGTTAGCCTTGACTCTTCGGACAAGCCTGGCCTCGGCACGGGAGGAAACTTTCAAAGGCTGTCCAGGCCGTGGAAGGCTAACAGTAGTTCCATAAGCCTTCCACTTACGGATGATGCTCCCAACAGTGGAGACAGGTAAGGCCAACTCCTTGGAAAGGGTTTTGTACCCCTTGCCAGCCTTGTGACCCTCCACGATCTTGTCTCTGATGGCCTTGGAATGCTCCTTTGTCTTTCCCATGTTGACCATGTATGAGTGGTGTTCACAAGTTTGGGGAGGGTCTTAAATAGTCAGAAAAGGCTGGCAAAAGAGATCATTAATCCACACATGTGAAGCTCTTTATTTTTGGTGCCTGAACTACTTCTTAATACTTTAGGGGGACCAAACAGAATTCTTGTGGTTTGAGGGGTTGAATAATAAATGACACTCTGAATTAACTTTTAACGTTTTTAAAAAAAAAAAAAAAAATTAAAACAAAAACTTTTGCTGCAATGCATTTCCCACTCCCAGGCTGATCTACAGTACAAATGTCACAATGCCGTTAGTTCCGCATGTGTCAACCAGCTAAATCTGCAGGGGGTTGAATACTACTTGTAGGCACTGTATATATATATATATATATATATATATATATGTGTGTGTGTCACTGACATCTATATATATATATATATATATATATATATTTATTCTATGTGTATATATCTATTCTTTTCTAACCTGTCAGTGTGATTTTACTGTACACCGCACATGAATTGCCGGCTTTTCAAAGGACACCGATGCATAAAAATCAGACAGCACTCGCATGGTGCTAGTGCTGTGCAATTTTTTTCTCACTTGCATTGACGAGTCTCGTCCGAGATACGCAGCAAATCGCAGCATGCTGCGATTTTTTTCTCAGTCCGATTTCAGTTGAGAAAAAAATCGCAGATGAGGTGTAAACATTGGTCCGAGTGCAATCCGATTTTTATCGGATTGCACTTGTCTGTTTTTCTCGCAAATGAGTATAAGCCCCAAGTGGTAAAATTTCTTCGATAAGACTTATTTATGAAAAAAATGAAAATTTGGGAAAATTATTAAAGATTTTGCAATTTTCAACTTTTAATTTTTGTGCCCTTAAGTCAGAGTCATTTCACACAAAATCAACCTTACATCAGCACAATTTTGGAAACATATTTTTTTTGTTAGGAAGTTATAAGGGATCAAAGTTGACTAGCGATTTATCATTTTTGCAACAACATTTACAAAACCATTTTTTTAGGGACCACATCACAGTTGAAGTGACTGTGAGGAGTCAATATGACAGAAAAGACCCAAAAGTGACACCATTCTAAAAACTGCACTCCTCCAAGGTGCTCAAAACCACATTCAAGAAGTTTATTAACCCTTCAAGTGCTTCATGAGATCTTTAAGCAATGTGGAAGGAAAAAATAAACATTTAACTTTTTTGCTCAAAAAAATTACTTTAGACCCAATCTTTTTTATTTTCACAATGGTATCAGGAGAAAATGGACCATTAAATTTGTTGTGCAATTTCTCCTGAGTACACCGATACCCCATATGTGGGGAAAATCCACTGGGCACATGGCTGGGCTCAGAAGGGAGGAAGAACCGTTTAACTTTTTGAACGCAAAATAGGTTGGAATCGATGGCGGGCATCATGTCGTGTTTGGAGACCCCTGATGTGCCTAAACAGTGGAAACCCCCCAATTCTAACTCCAACCCTAACACAGCCCTAAACCCAACCCTCTAACTCTAACCACAACCCTAACCACAACAGAATCCTAGCCACAACACAACCCTAACACCCTCCTATCCCCAACACACGCCTAACCTATCCACAATCCTTGCCACAAAACTAACCACAACCCTAACCACAACAGAACCCCAACCGTAACCCTAACCGCAACCCCAACCCTAACTGCAAATAATCGAAAATATTATAATTTTTTTATTTTATTATTTTTATGTAGTTAAGGGGGTGACAAAGGGGTGTTTGATTAACATTTTTTTTATTTTGAACACTGATAGGGTCTATCACAGTGATCAAAATGAACTAATAGGAAAAATCTCCTATTGTTGCCGGGTACCGGCCCGCAGATCTCGACAGGCGCATTGCGCGTGCACCCGCCATTTTCTTCCAGGAAGGTGACGCGGAGTTCCGGGGGATGGAGCAGGAGGATCCGGGGATGGCGGAGGTAACAGTGGGGCTCGTGGACCCAATTTCTCTCTCCTCTGGTATGCTAGTTCATATCAGAGGAGAGAGAAATTAATGGAAAACCAGACTTTTTTTGTAATCGCTGTTATTTGGTGAATGAAAGCGATCACGTGACAAGGGACTATAAAAACTGACACAAATCATGTTCTCCAGGGTCTCAGCTACCCCTGGTAACTGAGACCCCGGAGATTTTCCGACGCTGGCGGGGCACTATGCACTTATTTCTCAGTGCCGTTAAAAAGTGGTGCTGACGAATAAGGTCCCTTAACTGCCATCGTTAAAAGGTGTATCGACGGTCATTAAGGGATTAAAACACCTCCCAATGAATCCTATCAACTCCAGCAAGATTACCTTGCTCCATTTTTTGTAAAAATTACCAGAACAGTAAGCCGTTTCTCACATCAGCTTTTAATAAAATCGCTATGATATTCATCCTGCCTATGCCACTCCATTCCATGCCATGTCTTGCAAGTGTGCAATTTTTTTTTTCTCACTTGACATGCAGATGCAATCTGATTTTTTCCACATCTTTTACATATTGTAATACTCTATGTACCGTATATACTCGCGTATAAGCTGAGATTTTCAGCCCATTTTTTAAGGCTGAAAGTCCCCCTCTCGGCTTATACGCGAGTCATATATGCCAGGGGGTCGGCGGGGAGGGGTAGCGAGGGTGTCAGATCATGCTCACCCCCCCTGGTGTGACTCTGCAGCCCCCCTGCTTCTCCCACAATCTCAGGCTCCTTCCTTCAGCGGTCACGTGGTACCGCTCATTAAAGTCATGAATATGCACATATTCATGACTTTAATGAGCGGTGCCACATGACCGCTGAAAGAAGGAATAGCTGCCGGAGACCACAGGAGAAGCAGGGGGGCTGCATAGACGCTCCAGGAGTGGGTAAGTATAAGCAATAGTCACCTGTCCCCGGTCCACCGCTGCGCACCCCTCAATCCTCTGCGTCCTCTGGCTGTGACGTTCAGGTCAAAGGGAGCGATGATGTAGTTAGTGCGCGCCGCGCCCTTTGCCTTAACAGTCACTGACAGAGGACCCGGAAGACAGAGTGGCGCGCAGCGGTGGACTGAGGACAGGTGAATATCTCAGGTGTCGGGGCCTTGAGCCAGCAGTGACACCGGCACCTGTCCCCCATAGCGCGCCGGTGTCCCCGCCTTCTCATGGCATCGGCACCTGGCCCCCAGCGACGAGAGGTGAGTATGTCATTTTTTTTTTATTTGCAGCAGCATATGGGGCCTATTCTATGGAGCATCTTATGGGGCATAATCTGTGGAGCATTTTATGGGGCCATAACCTTTATGTAGCAGCATATGGGGCATATTATTCTATGGAGCATCTTATGGGGCCAATATTAACCTTTGTGCAGCATTATATGGGGCATATTTTTTGTATGGAGCATCTTATGTGGCCATTATTAACCTTTGTGCAGCATTATATGGGGCATATTTTGTATGGAGCATTGTTGTGAATAGGCTGGAGATGAGTTCAGAGCAGAAGCTCCCTCTGGTGGTTACAAACGGTACTGGACTGTCCAGTGAAGATTGTGAGGATTGGGAATCAGGTGTTACTGACTGGTCTTATATAAGGGAGTCGCCTTCCCATCAGGGTTGCCGGTGATCAATTGTTCTGGTCTCAATCCTTGATTCCTGTTTCCTTTGTAGCCTGCTGTGTCGTGTCTGAATCTCCTGCTAACAGATAAGACATTTTCTTCTTTTTGTTTTTGTGCTTGATTTTTGCATTTTGTCCTGCACTTCTGTGGGGGCCTTCAGGGTCCCCTCTGGGGGCTTTTGCCCTCTCAGTTCAGTTCAGCCACTGATGTTTGCACATTTGCTTTTTCCAGTTTTTTCAGTGGCTGCTGTTTTGTTTTTGGTTACACCAGAGAACTAATTTAGGTGGTAGAGGTTGAGTGATCTCAGGTGTTTTTGAAATTAGTAGAGTTGGTGCTTTTCAGGGTTTTTTGGGATTGCAGTAAGTGCCCTTCCTATCCTTTTCTATTTAGTAAGTTTGGGCCCCAAAGTTTGCTCATACTATTTTCTGTCTGTGTCAGTATTTCTTCTTGTCTAACTGCCATTACATGTTTGGGGGCTTTCTATGTTCTTTGGGGATCTGCTCCGGGGCAGATAGCTTTCCTCTTTCTATCTTTAGGTGTAGTTAGTTTCTCAGGCTGTGACGAGGCGTCTAGGACCAACGTAGGAACGCTCCACGGCTGCCTCTAGTTGTGGTGGTTAGTCAGGGTACTGCAATCTCATAGTTTCCAACTGCTCTGGTGTATTTCCTTTTTTGCCTGCTCTCCTCAGCTACCAAATCATAACAGAGCATCTTATGGGGCCATCATGAACTGTTTGGAGCATTATATGGGGCTCCTGATTCAATACGGATATTCAAAAACATTTAACCTACTGATGTCTCAATTATTTTTACTTTTATTGGTATCTGGTATACTTCCTTCAGCGGTCACGTGGTACCGCTCATTAAAGTCATGAAAATGCACATATTCATGACTTTAATGAACGATACCACGTGACCGCTGAAGGAAGGAGCCTGAGATTGTGGGAGAAGCAGGGGGCTGCAGAGACGCGCCAGGAGGGGGTAAGCATGATCTGACACTCCCGCTCCCCTTCCCCCGCCAACCCCCTGGCATATATGACTCATGTATAAGCCGAGAGGGGGACTTTCAGCCTTAAAAAATGGGCTGAAAATCTCGGCTTATACACGAGTATATACAGTACTATGTTGTGGAATCCTTCAATAAAAAGAATTTAAAAAAAAAGAAAGAGCCAAGCAAAGCCCCAGAATTGGCATGGCATGTATTGTGATGCTCCACTACTGGGGTGGCTGTGGGATGGTATTTTTAGCCTGGGAAGGGTGCAATAACCATCTATCGATCTATCTATCTACCATACTTATTCTGAGAGTTCTGGCTGTTAATTTACTGTGCTTGGCTGATTTAATGCCGGGTTTCCATTGTGATGTGTGCATAAAAACCGGGTGGCATACGTATGGTCTGTGTGCCATCGGCACCCATGTCTTACATTGGCGTGTCTCATCGATATACGTGGCCATACTCAGCATTCTGCCTGATTACATCTGATGAAAAGCTCGCAGATGAGCACTGCCTCATTGAATAACACTGGTGCGAGTACAATACGATTTTGTATCACTTTGCCGATTTTATATACAAGTGGGAGCGAGGCCTTTGGGAAAGACTCTAGAGCCTATACTGGCTTGGCACACAATTTACACAACTTCTAATATTAGGATGTGAAAGCTACATTAACCCTTTGCTTTTTCATTATCTCTTCTTCGTCTAACAGCAATGTATGGACGTAGGTAGGGTTTTCTTGAAAATGCCAAAATCTTACTCTCCTTTATCATATAAAGTTATATTGATGCTTTGAAGGCTTTACCCTGCAATATATTGTCCAGATGCATGAAGCTTGCCCGGAGTGCGAGAAATGCTTGGGAACCGGAAAACAGTCGCAGAAATCCTGTTTGACTGTCCATTCTTTCTACTCATTACCATCTGAGTTTATATTGTGTTTTATTGGCAAGTGACAGAGTCAACAAATAATTAAGGCTCTGACAATGGATTAATAACCTGGTATGTCTTCAAGCAGAAGATGTCACAATAAAAATCTAGCAAGGGTGTAGCCTGGTCACAACAGAGGATGCCAGCAGGCGGCTCATGAGACCCGGGTGTGTTCACAAGCATATTTATACCAGCCAATCACTGCACGCTCACACACAGCTTCATTCAAGACCAGCGACAGGCAGGAGGTTTGTAAACACGCTGTCACAGTGCCGAGCCTGCACGACCTGGGCAGCCCTGGTGAAGGTTACCTGCAAGGAGACCCCTGGATTATACTGACTGGCACACAGGGCTTTGAGAACAAGGCAGAAATGCCTGACGGTGAAGACTTTGATCTAGATGAGAGGTATTCTCTTCTTACTGACTGTTCTAAATCATGACTATCTGTTAGTTATAACCTTACTGAAATAATGTCTTAGTCTGTCTATATATTATTTATGTATTACACTTCGCTTATATGTTGCCATTAATTTCCACACCACCTTACAGACTTTGTCATCACTGTCCCCATTGGGCTCACAATGTAAATTGCCTATCAGTGTGTCTTTGAAATGTGTTTGGAGGAAACCGGAGAACCCGTAGGAAACCCACGCAAACACAGGGAGAACATACAAACCAGGGGTGGACACTGAAAGTGATGGGCAGGATTTGTGTTTGGGTCCTACCATCCCTTAGACTCCACCGGTGGAAACACATGCATCTTCATATAAGAAACAATATAATAATAAGTGCACTTGGTAATACATAATACAAACACATATGCATATATATACAGTATATAGTACATACTGTACATGCACACAAGCATAAATAAGATGCGTACATATACAAAATACATAAATATGCTCAGTGACAGTTTTATAATGCTTTTGTTCAAATGTGGGCAGACAATATTTTTTGTTCAGTAATTTATAGTTGTAGCAGCCAAATCTGTTCTATTTTGATATAATCTTTTTCTAATAATACGAGCTTTTCAAGTGCCATGTTGCCAGAGTTACATTAATGTTAACATTTTATAGATTTAATGAACAAAACACAATCATACCATTCTTTTACGCCATTTGCTGATCACCATAGATAATGTGTTCACTGTTATGGACGTGTTGTTACAATTACAGGGATGTAACAACAACATATGTTTTACTGATTTGTGATGTTTATTTTCTAAAAACCATATTAAAAAAATAATTATTGTAAAATCTTTTGACTTTTTTTACCATGAATGTACAGATGGATAGAAATGCACTTGTATATAGAGATGTATCTCTATGTACCTGCACAATATGCCTGTAAAGAAGAATTCCATTTAGTTCAATATACAGTAAAAGTCTCATATTTTCAGTGCAGCTTACAGCTCACAGCTCTGGCCTGCCGTGCTAGTGGTTGTGAGTTACAGTCTTGGAACAGACCACATTTCAAAGTAAGCAAATAATTAACTATAAATTATATCATAGAGTGACACTAACTGCAGCCAATAACTGAGCTCAGTGGTTCTGCCCAAGTTGGTGGCATGAGCCGCTTAGATCTGCTGAGCTTATTGATTGGCTGCATTGATTGGCTACTTAGAGTTGCTGAGATCATTGATTGGCTGCAGTGCTGTCACCTATATGTCACCATTGCAAACAAAAACAGACACTGGGAGCAGCTATGGAGACTCAGTATAGACCAAGTGAGGGTGAGTAAAGTACAGCTTTAAAAACAAACAAATAAAGTGTAGGCAGATTTTTCTGGAGAAACTACTTTAAATAAGGAATACAAATTAACTTTCTATTATTCCAATATGAGACATCCAAAAATACAACATGGGCCTATAGATTCCAGTTCTGTAAAATTTAGATCTCTAAGAAATGCTGGCAGAGTTTTGCGTCTGTGATATTTATAATTTTCTGATACAAAAATAGCCAGCATAGATTCTGCAGATTCCATCATGGAGTGAAAGTGCATACACAATTTACAATGATAACAAGTAGTTAAGTAATGTTTTTCAGTCTCACCAAGGTTGTCAATAAAGTACTGTATACATCCTGCCTTATTATCTATGTTTCATATCTCTGCAGAATGTTTAACCAACGTATTAGGTCACGCTGGTTATTGGCATTCTCTATCTGTATGATAGGCTACAGGCTTAGACTAGGGCTATGTACTCCTGAGTACTGAAGAAGAGGGGCGCCATGATCTTTTTATATGATTTAGTGCATATTTTTATGCAATTTTGGAATAATATCACTTTACAACTCTTATAAAACCTAGCACAAATGATTTAAGCAGGGGTGTTACCCATGCCAGCCAATCAAATGTTAACTGTCATTTTAAAAGCGAATATTATTATCTGATTGGTCTTTATGGACAATACTGTTTTGTATTTTTTGCTTTGAGATTTTTTTAGAATTTTTAGATTTTTATCATTTCTTTTATAATTAACCATTGCTTTATTTCACATCATAATAGTTGAAGTATCTTTGTAGAAAAGCATTTAAAAAAACCTAAACAGCAGGTTGGTTTCACATATGGCTCGTCGGTGTATCTGATAGGGAAACATGATGGATTTCTCTGTTACATTGACTGTGTTAATGTACTCTACTTTACACCATGCCTGTCATAGGGGTTTGGCATTCACACTATGGCGCACATGTGTAAAGTCCGGATGGTATGCCAGGCTCAGGACATGTAATGTGTACCACATGGCTGTAGGTAAATGCAGCCTATACTGATGAGTAATGGCAGGATTCCCAGTGGTTGTTCACCACCACACATTTAAGATGAAAAGTAAAGTAAAAGTGTCACCTTATGTGACTTAATGGGGTCTTCCCAGCTGGAACATTTGTGGCATATTACTAGGATATGTCATATATGTCCAATAGATGTAAGCTCCCATCACTGAGACTTCGAGCTCGTCATGCATTCATTACTCAGTTCTCAGGATCTGCAGGGATTTCAGCAGCCTACATTTATCATCTATCCTACAGATAGGTAATAAATGTTGTTTATGGGACAGTCCATTAATTACTCTTACCTGTTTTTCCTTTGAGAGCCCCTTATCCGCAGCGTACCTACGTCCTGTCCACTTGAATCTTGGGTTTGCTAACTCTCTGGCTGTATGCTACTTGACAGACAGAAAAGAATGCCATGGAATTTTGCTAATAAAGACCCTCACCCATTTCCTTTAATTTGTCTGTAGCTAGGGACACATTTGTCATAACAACAAGCATCGCACAAAAATTGTCAGGAAGTGTTTGTCAATTTGAAGACTTTACGCAGGATAAGACTTCATATTTTTTAAATAAAGTGATTTGCACTTTTGCTTTTTAGCTAATTATGAGAAATCTGACTGCACAAACTGACAATTTAAACTAAGCATATTGCCTTGCAGGGGATATAGCTCCGATAAAAATTCTACCTTTACTTTACAAATCAACATCTCTGGAAAACAAACTTTGTTTGTATACGCTAACTAGGGAGCTTGGTGCACTTTTAGCATGCTCAGGCGGCTCTGTGCACTGTTTCACTCACTCAATGCTTAGGCGGCTCTGTGCACTGTTCCACTCACTCAATGCTTAGGCGGCTCTGTGCACTGTTCCACTCACTCAATGCAGGCGGCTCTGTGCACTGTTCCACTCACTCACTTTGCATGTGGCTACCACACTTGCTCGATTGACAGCACTGGCCCAAGCTTTCCCTAAAGTCAGATGACAAACAACCAGCAATTAAATAAATGTCTCACAGCTCTCCGATAGTGGGTAGGTTTCTCTTTAGCTTCTCCTTCTTGCCCAGACCAGTATGAAGACTTCTCTCAGTTATAATGTGCCTCTTGACAACTCTTGCGAGACACAGATTGCCCTACATCACAGCCAGTGTGCCCAATGGCAGCCACAATTCCTGCAATGATAGCCATAATGCCATTACTAGTCATAATGCCACCATGGCAGCCGAAATAGCTCTCATGCCAACCGCAATGCCTCTATACAAACCACTTTTCCAAATAGTAACATCTATTCATGAGACTTAGAAACCTCTGTCACTAAAAAGGGGACACAGGAGATGATTTTCCTGCTGGCAGTGATGAATTTTCCTGACAATCATACCTGCTCTATAGTTTTATGTCTTATAAATGATTGTCAGGTTACTGCCCATAGCCCTTTTTCACCTGAAGTACAGTAGCATCATGTGAGAATGAACAAATAGATCTGATGACTAACAGTTTATGACTTGTATGTACCTAGAACATGTCCTTGGGGAATGAAGAGATTTAACGTAATCTTCAGTACACTGGAAAAGTCCACGTTGACAAAACAAACATGATTTCATAACCTTCCCGATATTGACAGGATTTATCTACTTCATGCACTAATTTTCATATCGGGAGAGAAATGTGCCAGAAATATGGAGATTTTGTTAACACATTGGTTATACCAGTACAAAGATGCCACTAGTTTTTTTTTTAGATACTGCATCCAATTCTACAATATTTAATATATTGTTTATATCAGTTCCTTAAAGTATAACCACAGTTTTAATTTCTATTTAATAAATCAATAGTACACATGAAAATAAGCATCTTTGTAATAAATCTTATAAATCTCTTTGTTTTATATCCCGGACTGATCTTTCATTGTCAATTCATAGGTGCAATCTGTATTCAGTGAAGACAGATTATCACATTACTGAGATTGGAGATGACAGTTAGTACTTGTAAAATTCTATGGAGCAGGGAGGGGGAGGAGGAAGGAAGAGTTAGAGATAGACACAGACATTCCGCTGCAAGTTCCCTGGAAACAGCTACAGTTCTCTATGAACACCAACCGTCATCTCTTGTCTCAGTAATGGGAACGTTATTCACGGATGACAAATTTAACCTTTGAAATGAAAAATATTTAGAATTGAGAGTCCTCAGTGGTTGATACCGTTTAATGGCTAACTGAAAAGATGGTAACAAATTGCAATCTTTCGAGACTACTCAGGACTCTTCATCAGGCATTGTTGAGAATTGCTGAAATTACCAGAATCAACCTTTGAAATGAGAATTTTGAGAGTGAAAGTCCAGTCAAGGAAATGAAAGAAATGGACTGCACTCATAAAATGTATTAGAAAGTTTTTTAACTTTCCTTACACTATTGATTTATAAAAAATTAAAATGACTATTACTCTTTAAAATGCAATCTGTATTAAGGATCAACCCTCCTAAGCCGTCTATTTGGGCATGTAGGTGATGATACATAGATATGTGTCTTATTCCAGAGAAATCCACTTTTTTCTTAATATGTAAATGAACTGTTAAGATTTCTGGGCCAGACCCAAATCTCGCTAAGAATCTGCCTTCCGACCTGATTGTAAATGAATGAGGCGTTACCAGTGCTAGACATGTAATGACTGACAGTCTGATCTCACTACCGAGCTGTGTGTCATTTTAACTAACACTTATTCAGCTTCCATCTCCCAAGCAGCCAGTGTGTAGGGAAGGGCAGTACAGCTAAGTCGACAGCACTATGAGAGAAGAGCGGAAGATGTGTTTGTAATAAGACAAAGCTCAGCTCTGCTGCACTACCTCTCACCCCATATTGGCTGCCTGTAACAGGAATCTGAAGAAGTCATCGGTCAGCGTCATATGTGACTGATGACCTCTCCTGCCACCAGCATGTGGGAGTTACAATTAATTGTTCATAATAATAATGATTCTTCTTCTATATATATATATATATTATATATATATATATTTATAAATTCAGTATAGTGTCACTAAAAACACCATGAATATTCTGACAGGCTGTTTTACAGTAAAACGTGTGGGGTTCTGGCAATTGGCCTACCTCATGGGTGCATCCCACTGCCACCCATTTCTTACATGAGATACTTGTCTTAGCTTTATAATTTTATTTTCAGGATGTCACATTTACTTTATTACTTTTGAGAAAATCTCACCTTGTGTAAGAGGATTTGCTCATATTATTGATTGTTGGAGCACTTTATTTTTGGTGTGCACATAAATATTATGGTTTGCTTTTTTGGAGTGGAAGGATATCTGTGGGGTCTCATGTCCTTTATCGGGGTTTTCTTGACTAGCTTATAGAAATCCTTGTAGGTTCTTTCTGATTGATTTTAATTGTTTTTAATTATATTTTTGACTTTTTTTGGCAATGCGTATAAAATAATATATTTATTGCGATTAATATGATTTAATGAATGTACACAGCTTCTTTTGTGTTTGTCCTGTAATTGATCTGCTCCTAAGGTTTCTCTACACACATATGTTGCACTTCTCTTGTATTATAGTGGTGCCCAATTGACCATTGTTTGTTATTTCACAGACACACAAGACACAGTCCTGGTATACTGTCCCATAGCTCTAATCATTCCTGTACCTGTATGTCCATCATATCACCGGGACAGATTGTTAGAGCCAAGATTTCGATTGCATGACAGCAAGCAGAGATCTTGAAAACTGTGATAAACTGATATTCACTGCAAAGACATACTAATAGGAAATTAAGATTGTGAGCCCCAAATGGGGAGTAATGATGATGTTGTGAAGCGCTGCAGAACATGATGGCTCTATAAAAGCATAATAAATAAAATAAAAAAATGCCTTCAAGGCATATTAAAAACTATATTTTATGGAACACCATATATTGTTAAAGTTGGGATCTCATGTGTTTGTGCTGCTTGTCTTATTTGAAACAAAGCTGAGTTTATGGCTTGCAACATTCCACCTCTAGAGTAATCCACAAGCCTTTCTGCAAACTGTACCTGTTTTTTTTTATTTTATTTTTTTCCCTTCTACATTAACATATTAAGAGAATTGTGAAATTATCTTCTTAGTGTTCTTATGCTCTACCTTATTTGAGTAATAGCAGTTTGTATGTGAGCACTTTATTGTGTATATTTAGATTTATTTAGGACCTCCTGATAAAGTCCACACTGGAGGACCCTGAGCCTAGCCACAAACACAACAACACAAGAGGATCTGATGCAGCAAAAATAAAAATGGTGTAACTTGGCAGATAACCTTTCTTAAACATAATCTATTGTTTTGTGTGCTTAATTCTCATGCAGACCTATGTAACTCGATGGGTGTAGACTACACACAAAGGCCTTTGTAGTCTACATCATGGTAAAATTACAAACAAGAAACAGCAGACAAATAGAAGAGCGTATGACTGCAGGATTAAATTGCACCTATTGTTTGTAGTCTGTGGCCATGGAGCTGTAGGCAGTTTTGCTTTATTTTTCATCTCTGACGTGTTGGAGAAATGAAAACAATGGTTTGTAAAAGTGGAGATTTCCTTTAAGGGAATCCGTTAACAGGTTTTTGCTATGTAATCTGAGGACAGCATGAGGTAGGGGCTGACACTGATTTCAGGAATGTGTCACTTATGAGGTTGTGTGCTGTTGTTTCAATGCAACAAATGTTTTATCACCAGGAGACTGTTGATACCCAAACGGCCATGTGCCCAATAAAATTTATGCCTCCCCAAGATGATGTAGAAAAAACACTGAAACATATTCAACTTTGATGGACGGAGTCAGCCACAGCTTTATTTAAGGCTTATTTAACCAAACAACTCATTAATATGTAAAACCAGAACCCGGAACAGTATACCCTAGCAGACCCCCGGTGGGCAAGTCCGTCTTCAGTTCCTTTCAATCTCCAACCAGATAATTTTAACTGCCAGCTGTGACTTGATTCTAAAAACATAAAAATCAGTATAAACAGCTCTTAATAATTTTTTTTTTTTACAAAATATAAGGTAAGGAGGTGAGCTCATTCAGCAGGTACCAGTGAAGAGAACAAAAACCCCGGGAAAGGGATGTTTTATAGCCAGGTGGCTCTAAATTCAAATTGGATAGGTGGGGAAGGGCGAGGTGACCAGGAGGGGAAGGGCAGAAAGCCATATCTAACAAACAAATGGCAAGACACACCCCTGTTGTAGAATGTAGTTGGTGCAGCTCACGTTAACCATAACCACTCCAAAGCACCGCGACTGATGCCAGAATAGCAACCATAAAGGAGGGGGAGGAAGTAAGACAGCCTGCACTAGAAAAAGGAGCCAGCCTGTCTCACCAGTTAGGGACCCTTTCCCTGTATGCATTGTGGTCCATTAGAATATCACTGCCTGGACCACAGTGCACGTGCACTCTAGTCCGACCACACCCCCTCTTCAGATAAGAAGCTCACTGTCACTAGACTATGTACATAGAGAGCTGTGATTCAATGGTGTTGGCAGGGACAGCTTTCTGTGCTTTGCTAAAATCTCTGTGTCACAACTGCTGCAGCCAGGAAACTAAATGATACATCTTTGGAAGCAGGTTCTCTTTCTACATTTTACCTGCTTCCAGATGAGGTATGACAGATTCCCTTTAAGCGTCATTATTATCATCAGTTCATTGAAGACTACATAGAGACAATACCAGAAGTGACAAACAGCACAGCTGCCTGTGCTAGTCATATAATTCACTCTATAAGCTATAACTGAAGATTGATATCCAAACTAGGATTTTCTGCTGTAATCCACACCATGATACCTCCTTCCGCAGTGTTTTCCCCTATGAGGATTTTCCACATTCATCATGTCTCCCCGGGTGCATAATTGGAATCATTACCTAATGGTATTTACTATTTACTCACATGATTAGATTCTTCCAGTGATGTAAAGTTGCAGATTGTGAAATGTGCAATCTGAGACTCTAACCTTTAGGAGGTGGGTCTGGAGGCCGGTCACTAGGTATGGCCACACCATAGGGTTGCCTCACCACATATTTACTACACAACAGTATAAGGTTAGCAGTCATCTGTACAGAACGTGAAGTCATGAGATGAAATGACAGTGATGAGGAGAGGCAGCTGTGTCTTGCAGCTGACGGGTGACTGTGTTTGTATCCAAGTCCATGCACAAATTGGTTCTGTTTCAGTAGCTGGGCAGATCGCCAGCATTAGAAGGAGGCAAAGACAAAAATGCAGCAGTCATAGCAGTCCAACTGGCAATACTAACATACATTAGGCCTATTGCATTCAAAGAGGATACTTCAACACACAAAGGATATATAGAAAAAGTCTAGTAATTTTGTAGTATATGCTCCTTCATATCTCTATCGTCTTTTAAATCACGTTTTTCTTTCTTTCATGCCTTTTTGAATACGAGCTATACAACCCACACTACTCTCAGGACTGAGACCGAAAAGCCCTAATTAAAGGCACCTTTGCACTTGACAATTATTTTTATGTCCTAATTTTTGGGTGACCTAATGATAATTGCCCTGTTTTCATGAAGTAAAATATTAACAGTCAACAACAAAAATCATAAAATTGATCATCAGTCGTGCTATCATAAAAATAAACATTCTTTGATGGTACAATCAGTAAATGATATCACAGTATAGTGACTAAATATTATCATAATTAAATACTACAGTACAATAATAAAATACAACAGCAACATGCAGTAACAGAATGATACCACCATACCATATGTAGATAACACCACTATATCGTGACTGAATAATACCACCATACCATATCTAGATAACACCACCATACTGTGATTGAATAATCCAGAAACGTCGGTGGCTGGATGAAGGATGCAAGAGTCTGTCTGGATCCCAGAAACCCACTCAGCTTTTATGCACACACATTGAGTACAAGCAAACAGGTCGGTCACAGGTGAGGATGTTACCTTTAGTAGCCATTCAAACCCATTTGCGTCAACTTCTGTGCATGTGATCAGGCCAAAATCATCAGGGTATTTGAACTTTTGATCAGGGTCTTTTGGATGTTTTGGGTTGTCATTATGATTTAAAAAGAGAAAACACAGTAGTCTGACAATAAATGGCTTCACCCAACCACTAACAATGGGTGGAGAAAAAGTTTTGGTGTTATCATTCATATTCTCTGAAAAAAAGCCAAGAAAGCAAAAATTCTGCCGGGGTATGTAAACTTGTGAGCACAACTGTATATCTAATCCGAGGAATATGCTTCTTATCCTCCTGGACTGATTTAAAAAAATGTTCAATTCCTGGGTAAAATCTGTATTCAGTGAAGACAGATTGTTCCATTACTGAGGTAGGCGTTGCTACTGATAAGATTCTGATCATTCCAGGAGAAGAAAGAAGCAGATACAAAGTTTCTTAATTTTCGTGTGTACTACAATGTATGAAATAAAATTTAAAACAGCAGCTACTCTTTAAACCAATAGTTTATTTCAGTGCCCATTGAAATTATGATAGCATTCACGCTTTTTGGGTAGAAATCTATCAGCATGGCACATCTAGAATTGGCATTCTTTTCCTCTCTTCCTTGCAGTAGTGCTCCAACTCTGAGATTGGGAGGGCATCTCCTGTGTACAATCTTCTTCAGGACAACCCACAAATTTTCAACTGAAGTCAGGTCTGGTCTCTGGCTGGGTCATTCCAAAACTTTGATTTTCTTCTGGCAAAGCTATTCTTTTGTTGATTCAGAGGTATGCTTAGGGTTGTTGTCGCGCTGAAAGCTGAATTTCCTTTTCATCATTCATTTTTCTAGCATAGGTCGGAAGGTTTTGTTGCAATATTGACTGATATTTGGAACTGTTGATAATTCCTTCCACCTTGACTAAAGCCCCAGTTCCAGATTCTAAAATACAACCCCAAAACATAATTCTGCCTCTACCATGCTTCACTGTATGTTTTTTTTTATGATAAACAGTTCTGGTTTTGCGCCAAACAAACCTTTTGGAATTATCACCAAACCAACCTTGGTGTCATCAGACTATAACACATTTTACCAAATATTTTTGGCAGACTTTATGTAGGATTTGGCAAAACATAGCTGGGCTTAGATTTTTTCTTTAAAAAAATTCCCTCTTGCTATTCCATCCCAGAGGCCAAACATATAAAGAATAATTGTTGTCACACGCAGTACACAACCAGTACTTGTCATAAATTCATGCATCTCCTTTAATGTTGCTGTAGGCCTCTTCACAGCTTCCGGGACCAATTTTCTTCTTGTCTTTTCTTTACTTTTTGAGGGACATCCAGTTCTTGGTAATGTCACTGTGTACAAATTTAAGCCACTTTTTGATGACCGTCCTCACAGTGTTCCATGGTATATCTAATGGCTTGGAATTTTTTTGTACCTTTCTCCTAAATGATGGCAATTGTGTACTACTATAATGTGCTTGGCTAATTCTGATCTCAAACACATGCCCAATTGTAACAATGTGTTCACACTTTTGTAATCACATTATTTTAGTTTATTTTTATTTCCCCCCTCAAAATCATTTCATTTTTTTCTCCATTGATTTGTATAGATTATGAGTGACATTAACGGTGTAAAAAAGTTATTCTGAATGATTTCTTACATGAAAAAAAAGGCATGTTAACAGGGATGTGTTGACTTTTTATATCCACTGTACAGTTGAGGCATTCTGCAGCCTGAAGGTCTGATAGCATGACCGGCATATGGCATTGAAGATGCCATATGCAGCCAACTGATTGAGTAGCAGAGAAAGAAGCAAACGGCTCCCTTACTCTTGCCAAAATTTAGGAGACAGAGCTCTCACCAGCTGGACCATCATTGTAAAGAACCATTTTTGTTTGTCGGTAACCCTGCTAATTGCTTCCCTAGTAACCGAGGGGCTTAGAGAAAACTACAGACCTGCATCCGCTAAGTTATATTACCTCCAAGTTGTTTGGGGTCACAACAGGGACTCTTTAGAGGACTATGGAGCCCCAGTGCACATTATGGTGAAGTAAAATATCTTGGCATGATGAACTGTGGAGGTTTTTTGCCTGAAATACAGCACTTCTAGGAGCTGGGAAAACCTTTGTAGGGATCAGCAGGTATTATCTGAACTCTAGACAGTAAACAGCCCTCAGCTCTAGCTACATTGTTGCCGTATGTATATATTTTTTACTTCAGCACGCCAGGATAGTTCAGACGAAAGACAAGAATGAGATTTTTTACTTTATCTATTACAGCGGCCATACCTTTATTTTCTCTTCGTTCTACTCGTTCTTGTTTTGGTGACATCTCACTCTGATTCTCTAAATGTTTGGGGCTCACACTGAGTCCCTTCCACCTGTGCCCTGACATTTTAGCATTTCTTTTCCTTGTGATTCATAAGGATATTAATACGCTACAGCAATGTAGTATGGGCACGAGCCAAACTTACAAAGCCTCAGCAGATGTCATCATTTGTTAGGGGATGTTATTCGAGAAGATGACAATTTAGTTATAGTATAAATGTATAGGTCACATTAATAATGACACACATTACAAAATTATTCTTTGAATTACTAGCTATGTGTATGAGACATGAAGAGCACAAAATGCTGTATTGTGTATTACTTTTATACATTAAAAAGCATTGGACTTATTTAATTGTTTTTGGAATTGTTTCCAAAGAATAGATATTACTCATGATCACAAATCTGTTACATCTAGTGTTGGGCGAACGCCTTGATGTTTGGGTACGAACATGGACCCCATTCACATGAATAGTGGGCCCAAACAACCAGTGTTTGCCACGCTGTCATGTGTATGACAGTGCGGCAAACACTGCTTCTGATCGGCAATAAGATTAATACCGCCAGTCAGAGTGCCACTGAGTCTGCGTTTCCAGCTGGGCCAATGAACTGCGCTGATCTCAATGAGATCACCGCTAGCACCATGATAAAAAGTCTTACAGTGCAGCACTGAGCTCAGTCAGTTCCATTATAAAAAGTCTCACGGTGCAGCACTGAGCTCAGTCAGTTCACCGCAGTTCAAATTTCAGTTTCAACTTTGGTGTAAGGTTTATTTACAATATAACTATAGAATTAGTAATGGATAGGCGTCTCTCCTTTACTAAGCCATGAGCTTGATGTCACCTGACAAAACAAAGGTGACATCAACCCCATAAATATGAACCCCACTTTCCTCCGCCACAGGGCAAGTGGGAATAGCCAGGCAAAGCGCCAGAATTGGTGCATCTAATGTGCCTTTTCTGGGGCAGCTGCGGGCTGCTATTTTTAGGCTGGGGAGGTTGATATCCATAGCCCCTTACCAGCCTGAGAATAGCATCCCCCAGTTGTCTGCTTTAGGTTTGCTGGTTGTTAAAAATGGGGAGAAAACAAACGCCGTTTTTTTAAAATCATTTATTTAAATCATTTTAAAAAATGGCGTGGGAACCCTCTATTATTGATAATCAGCCTTGCTAAAGCTGACAGCTGAGGGTTACAGCCCACAGCTGTCAGTTTTGCCTGGCTGATTATCAAAAAAAAATTTTGTAATTATTTATTTATAATGCAGGCTTATGAATACTCCCATCAGCTGCCACCTCCTCTAGCTGTTATCTATAACAGCAGGCATAGGCTGATAGGAGTAGTAGTCCCAACAGCCAACTACTGTGACTGAAGGTAAAAAGATTACCTTTTTTCTTTCCTGGTATATATGTCGCACATCCTGGCCCATCCTAGTATATATGTCTCCCATCTTGGTATATACAGGGTGTTGGACAAAATAATGGAAACACCTGGAAACATCAACAAAAGTTAGTTTAATATGATGTAGGTCCACCTTTTGCAGCGATTGCAGCCTCAATTCTCCGAGGTATGGATTCATACAAGGTGTGAATTGTTTCCAAAGGAATTTTAGCACATTCTTCAGTTAAAACACCCTACAGTTCTTTGAGCCACGATGGCGGCGGAAATCAACATCTAACTTGAATCTCTAAAATCGACCATAAATGCTCAATAATGTTAAGGTCTGGGGATTGTGGGGGCCAGATGAGATGCTCAACTTCATTAGAATGTTCCTCGTGCCATGCTTTAACGATTCTAGCTGTATGAATTGGTGAATTATCATCCTGAAAGATGGCATTCCCCTTCGGGAACAGTTCTTGAACCATAGGATGCACTTGGTCGCCCAAAATGCCTAAATAATCGTGGCTGTTAATTCTTCCATGAAGGGATATCATTGGCCCGGCGGATCTCCACGAAATAGCACCCCAGATCATTACAGAACCTCTGTCATGTTTTACGGTTGGGAGAAGGCAGTCTGGATGGAATGCTTTCGGCTGTCTCCAAACATACACGTGGCCGGAGGTCGGAAATAGGGTAAACGATGATTCGTCTGAGAATATCACATGTTTTCACGGCTCGAGGGACCAATTCTGGAGGTTTCTTCACCACTCTAAATGCTTGGAAACATTTGTCATTGAGAGCAGCGGTTTTCGAATTGCAGCTCTTCCGTGAAATCCAGATTTGTTCAGCTCCCGACTAACAGTTTTCGTAGAAACTGGGTTCTGTAGGTGTTCATTGAGCTCAGCAATGATTTTCGGAGCCGTTGTCTTGCGATCCTCTCTCACAATTCGCTTTAGAGTCCGACGGTCTCTCTCAGTCAACTTCGACTTTCGGCTGGACCTGTGCTTTGCTGCGGACATTTTTCCTTCTCTTTCAAACGCAGTCATTACTTTGGAGACAGTACCTCTTGACACGCCAAGCATTTGGGCACTTTCGGTTACACTAGCGCCTGCCATACCAGCACCAACAATTTGGCCTCTTTGAAAATCTGAGAGGTCTGCCATTGGTATCAGGTTCTCATCAATGTTCTTACAATTATGCAAAACAAACAGTTAATTTACATACACCTATCACATAACACAAATAATCAACTACAAAACATTACCATATGTCACGGTTTGCATGTTTATAACATGTTCGAAGATTATGATGCCAAAACGTTAGGTGTTTCCATTATTTTGTCCAACCTCTGTATGTCCTGGCTCCATCGTGGTATACAGTATAGACCAAAAGTTTGGACACACCTTCTCATTTAAAGATTTTTCTGTATTTTCATGACTATGAAAATTATACATTCACACTGAAGGCATCAAAACTATGAATTAACACATGTAGAATTATTTACTTAACAAAAAAGTGTGAAACAACTGAAAATATGTCTTATATTCTAGGTTCTTCAAAGTAGCCACCTTTTGCTTTGATGACTGCTTTGCACACTCTTGGCATTCTCTTGATGAGCTTCAGGAGGTAGTTACCGGAAATGGTTTTCACTTCATGGGTGTGCCCTGTCAGGTTTAATAAGTGGATTTCTTGCCTTATAAATGGGGTTGGGACTATCAGTTGTGTTGTGCAGAAGTCTGGTGGATACACAGCTGATAGTCCTACTGAATAGACTGTTAGAATTTGTATTATGGCAAGAAAAAAGCAGCTAAGTAAAGAAAAACGAGTGGCCACCATTACTTTAAGAATGAAGGTCAGTCAGTCCGAAAAATTTGGGAAAACTTTGAAAGTGTCCCAAGTGCAGTTGCAAAAACCATCAAGTGCTACAAGAAACTGGGTACATGAGGACGCCCAGGAAAGGAAGACCAAGAGTCACCTCTGCTTCCGATGATAAGTTTATCAGAGTCACCACCTCAGAAATCACAGGTTTACAGCAGCTAGATTAGAGACCAGGTCAATGCCACACAGTTTCTAGCAGCAGACACATCTCTACAACAACTGTTAAGAGGAGACTTTGTGCAGCAGGCCTTCATGGTAAAATAGCTGCCAGGAAACCACTGCTAAGGACAGGCAGAAGAGACTTGTTTGGCTAAAGAACACAAGTAATGGACATTAGACCATGGAAATCTGTGCTTTGGTCTGATGAGTCCAAATTTGAGATCTTTGGTTCCAACCACGTGTCTTTGTGCGATGCAGAAAAGGTGAACGGATGACTTCAAGATTGTTGGAAGACCATTTCCTGTGACTACCTCTTGAAGCTCATCAAGAGAATGCTAAGAGTGTGTAAGCAGTCATCAAGCAAAAGGTGGCTTCTTTAAGAACCTAGAATATAAGCCATATTTTCAGTTGTTTCACACTTTTTTGTTAAGTATATAATTCCACATGTGTTAATTCATAGTTTTGATGCCTTCAGTGTGAATGTACAATTTTCATAGTCAAAAATTGTACATTCACACAATTGTACAATCTTTAAATGAGAAGGTATGTCCAAACTTTTGGTCTGTACTGTATATGTATGAATATATGTCCTCCATCCTCGTATATATGTTCCCCATCCTGGGCCTCATCCTATTAGATATGTTCCACATCCAGGGCACTCTCGTATATACCATATGTTTCCCATCCTGGTATTTGCGTCCCTTATTCTGGGCCCATCCTGTCTCTTATCCTGAGTCACATTCTGATACTGTATATATATATTCCCCATCTTGGAATATATGTTCCCCATCCTGGTATATATGTCCCTTATCCCTACTCCATCCTGGTATATATGTTCTCCATCCTGGTATATGTGTCGCTTATCCTGGGTCCTATTCTGCTACTGTTCCCCATTCTGGTATATATATTCCCCAATCCTGGTATATGTTCCCCATTTTGCCGCTGTTCTTTAATGTATAGAAAGAAGACAAAATGATTATACTCACCTCCCATCTGCTCCCCCGCTGCACTTTTTCATCTTCTGAAGCCGGCAGCTGACTGCATGGTGCAAATGTCCCCCCAGACATGTGCACGACGACATCATCTGCTGGCCTCTCATTGGGCGGCAGTGTGTATTGCAGCGCACGGACCCCAGGGCACACATCCAATTGAAGTTTGTACTGGTGTCTGTGGGCCCCCCCACATGCACAAGCTTGATCGCGGTAGCGACCTATGCGACCGCTATTAATACGCCACTGCCATTGGAATAAGCTCATTGACAGATTCTTAGCGAATTCATTTTGCAGTGAGCAATAGACCGTGCAAAACAGTGGCTTAAGTACACAAACAGTGCAAATTTTCTCTTCATCAAATACCAGAGGATTGGTTTGGATCAGAACCTCTGCAGTCCACTAATATGAATCTGTCAGTAAGATCAACTCTCCTAAGCCATCTCTATAGGTATGTAGGTAATAGAAAGTTAAATAAAATGATACCTTGATATCTGGGATCCGATGCCTTAAGCCAGAGAAATCCATGTTTTTCTTCTATATACGTGAGCTGTTCAGAACTATGGCAGGACATAGATCTCCCTGAGAATCTGTCTATACATGTAGATCAGTAGATCTGTGTATACATGTAGATCAGGAGAGCAGACTGTCAGTCATTACATGTCTCACACTGATGATGCCCCCCTTTCATTTAAAATAAGCTCTGGAAACAGATTCTCAGGGAGATCTATATTCTGCCAATAGATATTAACAGGTCATTTATATATTAGGAAAACATGAATTTCTCTGGGATAAGCCATCGGATCACAGATATTAAGGTATAATTTTGTCAGTTTTCTATGACCTGCATGCCCATATAGACGGCCTAGAGGGTTGTAGTGACAGTTTCCCTTTAAAGTTCTTCCACATCTAACTTTGAGGCTAAGTGCACACGTTTGCAGAATGTTTGCAGAATATTCCTGAGCAAAACCGGACTTTTTTGCGCGGCAAAAACGCGCGTTTTTTTGCGCGGATTTTGCGCGTTTTTGGTGCGTTTTTTTGCGCGGTTTTGACGCGTTTTTACCGCGATTTTTTCCTGAACTTTCTAGGTCAATAATAAAGAGGGAAAAACGCTAGAAATCCGCAAAATTAATGGACAAACTGCTAGATTTTCCGCGATGCGTTTTTTTTGCGGAAAAAAACGCACCATGTGCACAAAATTTGCGGAATTCATTCTAAATGATAGGATGCTTAATACATGCGTTTTTGACGCGTTTTTTCCCGCGAAAAAACGCGAAAAAAACGCAAATATTCCTGAACGTGTGCACTTAGCCTGAATGCCAATTTTATGGACTTCACTTGGGCATGGGGTCATTGCAGTACTAAAACTAAACCTTCCTCCAACTTAGTTACAAAATTGAAAACACAATTTTCTATACTTTCATTGAATGCTTTAAAACTAAAAATATCCCTTCTCTGCAACTAACAGCCTTACCAAAATCAACTGAAACTACGAAAAACTGCTCCAGACCATTAGTCCGCTTTCATCAACCTTAGGCCTCATTCAAATGTCTTTTTTTATACACATGAGAAAAACTTCATCAGTTTGGTCACTTTTTCAATCACTTTTGCTGTCAGATTTTTTTTCACAGACCCATTGCTTTCATTGCTGATTTAGAGCTGACATTTAGATCAATATTGGACATGCCTCTGCAATTTTGCACGGACTGCTCAGCCTGTGAAAAATAATGGACGTGTGAACAGCCCCATTCACTAGTATCCATGAAAAACACAGATAGCACTTGTATGCAAAAAAACAGACCTCTGAATGAGCCCTTACAGTTGACTCTTTTCATACAGACCGGAAACCTTCTCTTGGGTAACTGCCAGATGAATGGGCTTTATCAATCCAGGGAACATGTTTCCAATGCTTTAGAGTTCAGTGGTAGTGTGACCCTAGACAAGTGCCTATTTATATTGATTTAGTAATGCCGGAGTTGTGAATCATTGAGAATTAGAGATCAATTATGTTTAATGGGGTGCAAAACATTTGTTGTCCAAATTAATAAAATTATAAGCAAAGGCCGTGCCTTTCTCAGTGACAGATATAACATGCTGAATTACTTGTTACTTTTACATTTATCAGTTTGAGTCTCCTGCATTCTTAAGAGGTGGGCAACTCTTTTACCAGCAGTGGATGGCAGATATGTATATGTCTCTCCCCAACTGCAGTGCTTTCATCCTGTCTTCTGTGTCCTCCTGTGTAAAATGTAGGAGCCACAGTATGTGCCCATTTTTTTTCACGTGGGTCTGTATTGAAAACTGCTTGAAAAGTGCTATCAAAATACTCTCAAGAATGAACATTTACTTTTCTATGTAAAAATGACTAGCTGTTTATATGCTCACTGTTTTGCTGGTCCTTTAAGTGTTTCAGGTTTCCAGAGAAACCTGAAAAATATTTAGAATTGAGAGTCCTCAGTGGTTGATACCTTTTAATGGCTAACTGAAAAGATGGTAACAAATTGCAAGCTTTCGAGACTACTCAGGTCTCTTCATCAGGCAAAGACTAATACAAAATCTGAAGAATCACATATTTATACACAACACAGCACAGAAACAATGCAATAGATAAGACAAGTGATGTGAAGCAGAACTGTCATGGAAGATAGAGATGAACATAAATATTGGAACAGTTCATAGATAAGGAGTGTGAAAGTTTTATTGCCCTCTGATTGGGGTCTGGTAATGTTTATTGATGCCCCCACAAGGTCTTTGGAGCAAATTCCTTAATTGATGTAAAAAGACATAAATCCATGTGACAGGTTCATTCCTGCACTGAGAGTGTCAAAGGTCGTCATGAGTTTATATTCGGAGACTCTCCTGTGTCTCCGAGATGTGAAATTACTTTTCAGGACCAGTAATTTCATGTCCATGGTGCTGTGATCGGGCATACAAAAATGTTTTGCCACAGGTAGATCCATTCTTTTTTCTCTTATTGTGTGGCGATGGGAATTCATCCTTGTTCTCAGTTTTTGCCCTGTCTCTCCCACATACAGACCCCCAGTTGGACATTTAGTACAAATAATTAAGTACACCACATTAGATGTGATGCAACTGAAAGTACCTGGGATCTTGTAGTCCTGATGTGAGTTGGGGATCTTTATCTTGTCCGTGGTCATTATAAATGGACAGGTTTTAAATTTTTTCTGCTTGCAATGAAAGGTTCCTGCAGCTGTTGGAGAGGACAGGGAGCTTCTGACAATGATGCTTCTTAGATTTGGGGGCTGCCTAAAACACAGTAGTGGGGGGTCTGGAAATATGGATTGTAATCGGGCATCTTTTTGCTTCACATCACTTGACTTATCTATTGCATTGTTTCTGTGCTGTGTTGTGTATAAATATGTGATTCTTCAGATTTTGTATTAGTCTTTGCCTGATGAAGAGACCTGAGTAGTCTGGAAAGCTTGCAATTTGAAACCATCTTTTCAGTTAGCCATTAAAAGGACCACTGAGGACTCTCAATTCTAAATATTTTTCTATCTACTGGCTAACACGTTACAAAGATATACATCTTTGCTTGCAGAGAAACCTGAAGCATTAAAAAAAGTTTTAAAAAGTGATCTGACCATTCTTAAGGTATTTACTGCTCAGCGCAAGGGCATCTTTTTGATTAAAGCAAGAAGCTAAGAAAACATTGTTGAATGAAGTTGAAAAATCATTGCCAGTGTGAAAAAGACTAAAAAAAACCACAGATGGTCAAAAAATTAAAAAAAAGTTCTTAGGAAACGTCCAAAAAATGCTTCAGGAAAAAAAAACGTTGACCACCTGCAAAACCATTGTGTGCACATTCCCTCTGAGAGCTGGATTCCTTTATATTCCAGATATGTTGCTGTTTTGGTGAGCAAAGTCATTCTTGTATTTGTAGTGCAGTCAGTGCTAGGTAGAATGTTTTGCTCACCAAGTTTATTCATACATGATAATCTGTAAAAAATGTGCAGCTGTCATTATGGATCCACCTCTAGTCACTGACGACACTTTCTGCCTGCTGTGAACTAGATTAAATCCAACGGGAAGCTCAGCTAAATAGCCAAATGTAAAAAAACAAGAAAAAATAGATATGGAATAACCAATAGGCATGGTTTTGTTGGGATACAAAATGCACTAAATTTATCAAGAGAGTATAAAGCTTTTTAGGTGCGAAAACTCTTCTAAAGTATACTAAGCAAGACGTGGTATAAAAACTGATGCAAAGTATCTAGCAAAGAAAGGGTACAGAAGTGGATCCAAGCGGAGTAAGTAATAGGCCGGCGTCACACTAGCGAGTTTGATGCGAGTTAGTCGCACGACTTACTCGCATCAACACCCGGCACGGCCGCCCGCTCTCGGACCAGAGTGCGCGGCGGCATAGCAATACATGCAGCCGCGCACTCTGGTCCGAGAGCGGGCGGCCATGCCGGGTGTTGATGCGAGTAAGTCGTGCGACTAACTCGCATCAAACTCGCTAGTGTGACGCCGGCCATAGACTTGTATTTCTCCATCTTCCTGCACCCATTTCTGACTTTGATTTGACAAACTGTGTAAAAAACTGCAGTTGTAAAAAACTACGGGATGAATTTTATCATTTCCTCCTGAGAAAAGTCACAAAATTTGATGCCAGATGTATTTGACTAAAAATGTTGATAGTTTTTGATTTTTTGTGACCTTGTCATTTTTTTAACAAGTATGCGGAGGATAGTAAAATGGGCAGAGGTGAACATTCCATTGGTGCAACCTGTGTAGCCAGACAAGTGTCCAAGAGGTAAGGGGCCACATCCACCTCTAAAACAAGTGGAATTGTGAATTATGATGATCTACTGGGCTGCAAAGTGCCCATATACTGTTCTTGCACAGGGGCCCTCTTCTGTCTGTGTCCATACCTGAAAATAAAGCGTGGCCAAGCGCCACCCAGCAAATTTACAATAAGACAGTACACACCAGAAGTTGACATAACTGAAGCCCATGCCATCTCTTAGCTGTGTGCCAAATATTTTAGGAGGCCCAGTATGAGTGTACAGTGCCTGTGGACTTCTTTTCGCATTGCATTATTGGCTTCCATTGAAAAGCTCCTGTGGCTGGAAGCCTATGATGCATATACAGCAGCATGCATTACCTACAGGGTCCCATCGGAAGAAATCATATACCTCAGGATGGGTTACTGCATGCCACTTATGGAACAAGGCAGTCTGCAGCAATATTCTCTACAGCAGAAAATCACAATTCGGGCTCATACCCACTAGTGGGAAAAAAAATCGGTCCGTTTTCTGGACGGAAAAAACGGTACGATTCTAGTAAAATGTCATGCGATTTGCATGCGATTTTAAATTGCACCATGCGTTTTCCATGCGTTTTCCATCAGTATGCAATGCGATTTAAACATGAAGTTTTACATAGAGCAGTTATCTCTATGTAAAAAGTCATGTAAAAATCACATTGTAAAAAAAATGTACACAAAAAGCAAATAATTATATATATATATATATATACATATATATATATGTATATATATATATATATAAATATATATATAGGTCATACACTTCTACATAGTATAATAGCCGCTAATTCATCCCCGGCTATACTGTAAAATCACACTGACAGCTTTAATAAAGAATAGAAACAATACATATACACACATAGAATACATATATATATATATATGTAATTGTGACATATATATATACTATATTTTATAGTTCATACACTTCTACATACTGTAATAGCCGCTAATTCAATTGCCAGCTTTTGTGAAATCACAGAAGCCGACATGAAATGATACATTGTTTACACACAGTTAACCATGTCATTTCATGTATTTTGATATATGGTTTTAACGTACAATTACATAAGTGTATGTGTGCAAAATTTCAGACATGTAGGGGTTAATTAAAGGTGTAAATTCGTTGAAAAAAAATGCGTGGGCTCCCGCTGTATTTTCTCCACCAGACAGACAAAGCAAGCGAGTGGGGGCAGATAATAATAGCCTAGGGAGGGTACATTTTCTTTGTGCCCCCCTGGCTACTAACATCTGCCCCAGACACCCCAGAAAAGGCAAATCTCTAATTAGATTAGCCCTTTCTGGCACTTTGCCCGTCTATTCCCATTGCCCTGTAGCGGTGGCGAATGGGTTAATAAGGGGTTAAAGCCACCTTGCAATTGAAAGGTTGTAACGGGTCTGGGAGGCGGAACCTCTGAGCTTTATTATACAAGGAGGCTTTCCTTGTAAAGGAGCGGGTGGCGCCCGGGGAGACGGACAGGAAGTCACGGCAAGTGACAGGGACAGTCTCTGGATAGACGGGCAGGTAGTCACGGCAAGTGACCGGGGCAGTCTCTGGAAGGACAGGCAAGTAGTCACGGTAAGTGACCGGGGCAGTCTCTGGAAGGACAGGCAGGTAGTCACGGCAAGTGACCGGGGCAGTCTCTGGAAGGACAGGCAGGTAGTCACGGCAAGTGACCGGGGCAGTCTCTGGAAGGACCGGCAGGTAGTCACGGCAAGTGACCGGGGCAGTCTCTGGAAGGACAGACAGGTAGTCACGGCAAGTGACCGGGGCAGTCTCTGGAAGGATAGGCAGGTAGTCACGGCAAGTGACCGGGGCAGTCTCTGGAAGGACAGGTATATACGACCTGAGATGGTGGAGCCTCCCGGTAGGCTAGCAGGCAGATGACAGATGAACGCCCCCAAGTGAGCAGGCAAGAGTCTCTGGAATAGACGATGGTCACCGCATGTGACGTCCGAACCTCCGGGTAGGTCTGCAGGCAGATGGCAGATGAACGCCCCCAAGTGAGCAGGCGAGAGTCTCTGGAATAGACGATGGTCACCGCATGTGACGTCCGAACCTCCGGGTAGGTCTGCAGGCAGATGGCAGATGAGCGCCCCCAAGTGAGCAGGCGAGATTCTCTGGAATAGCCGATGGTCACCACCGGTGACGGCCGAACCTCCAGGTAGGCTTGCGGACAGGTAGCAGACAGCAGACTGGCAGGAGACAGGCAGGTAACTGGTAACGGAACCTGAGGGCTGAAGCAGAGTTAAACAGTGCAACAACATTGCTCGGGCACCTCCATTAAGGAGGAGGTGCTTTATATAAGGTGGAGTCCACCGGCATTGGCCGGGGACCTTTTTGAAAGATGCGCGCGGCCCCTTTAAGAGCGGGGGCGTGCACGCGCGCGCGCCCTAAGCCCAGTGGCAGGGAAGGAGCGCGCAGCCCCAGCAGGGCGGAAGGAGGACGCTGTGTGAGGGTAAGGGGAGCGACGTCCCTGCCTGGCAGAGGACGCTGGCGCAGGGGAACAGTGTCCCTGCCTGGCAGAGGACGCCGGCGCTACAGTACCCCCCCCTTTAGGCCCCCCCTTTTTTTGGCCAGAAAGAAATTTAGCTAGGATGAGAGGGGCATGGATGTTCTCCCGAGGCTCCCACGTTCTCTCCTCAGGACCAAACCCCTTCCAATCCACCAAAAAATAGGTCTTTCTTCCTACCCTTTTGGTGGCCAAAATGTTCTCTACCTCAATTCGTTCTCAGCAGACAGTGGAGCAGGAGGTGTACCTGTAGACTTGACAAAAGAGTTAAGTACCACCGGTTTGAGGAGAGATACATGGAAGGAGTTAGGAATCCGCAAATTGGCCGGGAGTTTCAATTTATAGGACACTGGGTTGATCTGACTGATGATCTCCAGAGGACCGATGAACCGAGGACCTAACTTGTAGGAAGGAATCTTGAGCCGAACATACTTGGACGAGAGCCAGACCTTATCCCCAGGACAGAATTGAGGGGGATCCAGACGTTTCTTGTCAGCATGTCTCTTCATGCGCTCGGATGACAGAATGAGTGCGGACCGGGTACTCTCCCATATGGAGGAGAATTCGTTAACCAGGGATTCCGCAGCTGGATTGTCCACAGAGATGGAAATAGGTACCGGGATCCGAGGATGTTGACCGAAGACTACAAGAAACCGAGATTTGGAGGAAGATTCGCTCTCGTGATTGTTGTACGAAAATTCGGCCCAAGGCAGGAGATCCACCCAGTCAGAATGGTGGGCATTAACGAAGTGCCGGAGATAACTGGTCAGAATCTGATTGATTCGCTCGACTTGACCATTGGACTGTGGGTGGTAAGCGGAGGAGAAATCCAGGGTGACGTCTAGCAACTTACAAGTGGCTCTCCAGAAACGTGAGGTGAACTGTACCCCACGATCCGACACAATGTGACGAGGCAGACCATGAAGACGGAAGATGTGGCGGATAAAGTCTTTAGCCAACTCGGGTGCAGACGGAAGCCCTGGCAGGGGAATGAAGTGAGCCATCTTGGAAAATCGGTCAACGACCACCCAAATGACCGTACAACCAGCAGAGACGGGAAGATCCGTTATGAAGTCCATGGCTATATGCTGCCAGGGGGCAGCGGGTACAGGAAGCGGGAGAAGACGGCCGGTAGGCAGGTGTCTCGGAACTTTGTTGCGGGCACAGGAGGCACAGGCAGAAACAAAGTCTATTACATCCTTGTGCAGGGTAGGCCACCAGTAATGCCGGGTAATGAGCTGGAGGGTCTTTTTCTGACCAGCGTGGCCAGCTAGTTTAGACGAATGACCCCAGTGGAGGATCCTCTCCCGATCAGGTACCGATACGAACGTCTTACCAGGAGGGAGACGATTTAGACTCACGGGAGCTACCTGCATCACTCTGGCGGGATCGATGATATGTTTAGGTTCCTCCTCGAGATCCGACACCAGGAAAGACCGGGACAAGGCATCCGCCTTGATGTTCTTGTCGGCTGGGCGAAAGTGTAAAAGAAAGTCGAAGCGGGCAAAAAACAAGGACCACCGGGCTTGACGAGGGTTAAGTCTCTGGGCATGCTGGAGGTAAGCCAGATTCTTGTGGTCAGTGTAAATGATTACCGGATGAAGAGCCCCTCGAGTAGGTAACGCCACTCCTCCAATGCCAGCTTGATGGCCAATAACTCTCAGTCTCCTATAGAATAATTGCGCTCAGAAGAGGAGAAGAGTTTCGAGAAGAAGCCGCAAGATACCATTCTCCCGGAAGAAGACTTTTGAGTCAGTACCGCTCCGGCTCCAGAAGAGGAAGCGTCCACCTCCAGGAAGAACTGCTTGTTGCCGTCCGGGCGATGCAGCACTGGAGCGGAAGAGAAGGCCTGTTTTAAGGAAAGAAAGGCCTCCTCTGCTTCGGGCGTCCACTGTTTGGGGTTAGCATTCTTGCGGGTGAGCGCGGAGATTGGAGCAGTCCGGGAAGAGAAGTGCGGTATGAAGAGGCGGTAATAATTGGCGAATCCCAGGAACCGCTGAATGGCCTTCAATCCCTCCGGTCGGGGCCATTTCTCGATGGCAGATAGCTTCTCCGGATCCATTCTTAGGCCTGTCTGAGAAATGATGTAACCCAAAAACGGAAGCGAGGTCTGCTCAAAGAGACACTTCTCATATTTGGCGAAAAGGTGATTCTGCCTAAGCCTGAGCAGAACCTGACGAACATCCCTCCGGTGAGACTGGAGATCCGGAGAGAAGACCAAGATGTCGTCTAGGTACACCACAACGCAGGAGTAGAGCAGGTCCCGGAAGATGTCATTGACCAACTCCTGAAAAACTGCAGGAGCATTACAGAGACCAAAGGGCATCACCAAATACTCATAGTGGCCGTCCCGGGTGTTGAATGCCGTCTTCCATTCATCTCCCCGACGGATACGGACCAGGTTATATGCTCCACGAAGATCCAGTTTGGTGAAGATTCTAGCCACCCTCAGACAGTCAAACAATTCGGGAATGAGCGGAAGAGGGTACTTATTCTTCACCGTGATCAGGTTTAGGCCTCTGTAGTCAATACAGGGACAGAGAGAGCCGTCTTTCTTTTTTACGAAGAAGAAACCTGCTCCCTGGGGAGGTAGATTTCCGGATGAATCCCTTGGCCAAATTCTCCTCGATATATTCGGACATCGACCTGGTCTCAGCAGCAGACAATGGGTAAATACGCCCACGGGGAGGCGTAGTACCGGGTAGCAGGTCGATCGGGCAATCATAAGGTCTGTGAGGGGGTAATGACTCTGCCTCCTTTTTATTAAAGACATCAGCGAACGACCAATATGGAATCGGAAGCCCTGGTAGATTAGTTGGTGTAGGAGAAGGACGGACGGGATGAACAGGAACCAAACACGTTTTATGACAGTCCTGTCCCCAGCGAAGGATCTCTCCAGTCTGCCAGTCGAGCACAGGTGCATGCTTTTGGAGCCAAGGAAGACCTAATAAGAAAGCATGAGAGAGTCCAGGCAGGACATGAAACGAGATGCTCTCAGAATGCAACATTCCCACCTGCAGGGTTATGGCTTCAGTGATAAGTTGGATGGGACGTGGTAGAAGACCCCGTCCACAGCAGCAACAGATACTGGTTCAACCAGATGTTTGGTAGGAATGCGATATTTCTCCACTAGAGCCTGTGAAACAAGATTCCCGGCTGCTCCAGAATCAAGTTGGGCTTGTTGGAAATAACGGTTCTCACCGAGGAGAATTGAGACTGACAGCAGCAGAGATGAAGAGGATTTATTCTTGTCTAGGTTGACCTCTCCGAGCGAACCTAGACACAGGCGTTTCCCGACCTCTCCGGACAGGTACGGATCCGGTGCTCCTTACTGCCACAGTAGAAGCAACTCCCCTCGGCACGGCGTAAGTCCTGACGGGCTTTGACCATATTGGTCTGGTCGACCTGCATAGGCTCAGAAGTGTGTACCTGGGGAGAAGCGGAAGGAGTTACGGGTCTCTGAAAAGAAGGAGCTAGACGAGGAAACCTTCTCTCACGGGTGACCTCTTTGGCACGTTCCTGGAACCGTAGATCAATTCGATTAGCCAGAGTTATTAGGTCATCGAGAGAGGTTGGAATGTCTCGACCGGCAAGTTCATCTTTAATACGGCCGGACAGACCCTCCCAGAAGACAGATATCAGGGCATCATTATCCCAGGCCAGCTCCGAGGCAAGGGTACGGAACCGTATGGCATATTGCCCCACGGTGAGACTTCCCTGACGGAGACGCAACAGAGATGATGCAGAGGAGGTCTTCCGTCCGGGTTCGTCGAATACCTTCCGGAAGGCCGAGAGAAAAGCAGGCAGGTCAGACACCAGAGGATCTTCTCTCTCCCAGAGAGGATTGAGCCAGGCCAGAGCCTCTCCGGTGAGATGGGACATAATGAAGGCAATTTTGGCCCGGTCGGAGTTAAACTGGTGAGCCAGGAGTTCGAAATGCAGGGTACACTGGTTAATGAAACCCCGAGCCAGAGTAGGATCGCCTCCAAACCGTGGAGGAGCAGAAAGTCGAGGTCCAGGAACGGAAACCACGGAATTGATAAGCAACGGAACTGCCGGATTGCGAGTCATGGCGCCAGTGGTGGTTGCTGGAGAAGTAGTTAGGGTGTCCAGGCGGGAATTAACATTCCGCAGATGACCCAGGATGGACTCCTGTTGAGACCTCTGACGAGACAGTTCATGACACAGGTCAGAGAGCGAAGGGGTTTGGGTGCCACCGGGTTCCATGGCCCGAGCAAACTGTAACGGGTCTGGGAGGCGGAACCTCTGAGCTTTATTATACAAGGAGGCTTTCCTTGTAAAGGAGCGGGTGGCGCCCGGGGAGACGGACAGGAAGTCACGCAAGTGACAGGGACAGTCTCTGGATAGACGGGCAGGTAGTCACGGCAAGTGACCGGGGCAGTCTCTGGAAGGACAGGCAAGTAGTCACGGTAAGTGACCGGGGCAGTCTCTGGAAGGACAGGCAGGTAGTCACGGCAAGTGACCGGGGCAGTCTCTGGAAGGACAGGCAGGTAGTCACGGCAAGTGACTGGGGCAGTCTCTGGAAGGACCGGCAGGTAGTCACGGCAAGTGACCGGGGCAGTCTCTGGAAGGACAGACAGGTAGTCACGGCAAGTGACCGGGGCAGTCTCTGGAAGGATAGGCAGGTAGTCACGGCAAGTGACCGGGGCAGTCTCTGGAAGGACAGGTATATACGACCTGAGATGGTGGAGCCTCCCGGTAGGCTAGCAGGCAGATGACAGATGAACGCCCCCAAGTGAGCAGGCGAGAGTCTCTGGAATAGACGATGGTCACCGCATGTGACGTCCGAACCTCCGGGTAGGTCTGCAGGCAGATGGCAGATGAACGCCCCCAAGTGAGCAGGCGAGAGTCTCTGGAATAGACGATGGTCACCGCATGTGACGTCCGAACCTCCGGGTAGTCTGCAGGCAGATGGCAGATGAGCGCCCCCAAGTGAGCAGGCGAGATTCTCTGGAATAGCCGATGGTCACCACCGGTGACGGCCGAACCTCCAGGTAGGCTTGCGGACAGGTAGCAGACAGCAGACTGGCAGGAGACAGGCAGGTAACTGGTAACGGAACCTGAGGGCTGAAGCAGAGTTAAACAGTGCAACAACATTGCTCGGGCACCTCCATTAAGGAGGAGGTGCTTTATATAAGGTGGAGTCCACCGGCATTGGCCGGGGACCTTTTTTGAAAGATGCGCGCGGCCCCTTTAAGAGCGGGGGCGTGCACGCGCGCGCCCTAAGCCCAGTGGCAGGGAAGTAGCGCGCAGCCCCAGCAGGGCGGAAGGAGGACGCTGTGTGAGGGTAAGGGGAGCGACGTCCCTGCCTGGCAGAGGACGCTGGCGCAGGGGAACAGTGTCCCTGCCTGGCAGAGGATGCCAGCGCTACAAAGGTGACTTTAAGCCAGGTTAATAATTGAGAGCTGTCAATTAGACAACTATCAATTATTAATCCTATTGAAGTAAATAAAAAAAACACACACACTTTAATAATTTTAATGAAATAAAAACACATTTTTTTGACCATCTTTTATTTAACTCTTAATCCCTGCGAAGCCCTTGATCTCCTATAATAAAGAAAAAATAATAAAACAACATTATTCTCACCTATCCGGCGATTTGTCAGGTCCCACGCTGTAATCCTTCACAAAGGGTTAACTAGCTTTCAGCCAAGCAGCGCACGTAATGCTGCCTGCTCAGCTGAAAGCTCCTGAATGAATGAGCTTATCTCCGGCCGACAGGAGAGGATGTGATTACTGTGGGAAGCTTAATTGATTGCGTCCCACTTTCACTTTAGGTCAGGTCAGGGTGACCTGAAGTGAAAGTGGCAATAAATCAATTAAGCTCCACTCATTAATCACTTCCTCTCCTTTCGCCGGGAGAGGTAACAGCTCAGCAGGCAGCATTAGCTCCCTGCTAGCTGTAACCTGTTAACCCTTTCTGATGGATTACAGCGTGGGACCTGACTGTGCATCGGATAGGTAAGAATAATTTTGCTTTTTTATTTTATTTTTATTACAGGAAATGGTTTTAGCAGGAAAATAAAATATGGTCAAAAACTGTTTGATTATTTCATTAAACTTCTTTTTTATTAAAGTGTGTGTGTTTGATTTTTCTTTCATACAATAGGATTAATAATTGATAGTTGTCTAATTGACAGCTCTCAATTATTAATATGGCTTAAAGTCACCTTTCAATTGCAAGGTGGCTTTAACCCCTTATTAACCCATTCGCCACCGCTACAGGGCAATGGGAATAGACGGGCAAAGTGCCAGAAAGGACTAATCTAATTAGAGATTTGCCTTTTCTGGGGTGTCTGGGGGCAGATGTTAGTATCCAGGGGGGGGCACAAAAAAAATGTACCCTCCCTAGGCTATTATTATCTGCCCCCACTCGCTTGCTTTGTCTGTCTGGTGGAGAAAATACAGCGGGAGCCCACGCATTTTTTTTCAACGAATTTACACCTTTAATTAACCCCTACATGTCTGAAATTTTGCACACATACACTTATGTAATTGTAAGTTAAAACCATATATCAAAATACATGAAATGACATGGTTAACTGTGTGTAAACAATGTATCATTTCATGTCGGCTTCTGTGATTTCACAAAAGCCGGCAATTGAATTAGCGGCTATTACAGTATGTAGAAGTGTATGAACTATAAATATATATATATATATATTATATATATATGTATGTGTCACAATGACATGTATATATATATATATATATATATATATGTATTCTATGTGTATGTATCTAGTGTTTTGTGAGCTGTCAGTGTGATTTTACAGTAGCCGGGGATGAATTGCTGGCTTTTCAAAGGAGACTGGTGCGTATAAATCAGACAGCACTCGCATGGTGCGAGTGCTGTGCGATTTCTCGCACCCATTGACTTGCATTGGCGATTATCATGCCAAAATCGCATCAAATCGCAGCATGCTGCGATTTTTTTCTCACACCAATTTCGGCTGATAAAAAAAAATCGCAAATGAGATGTCACCTATTGAATAACATTGGTCAGATTTGAATCCGATTTTTTTTCGGCTGAATATCATCCGTTTTCGGCGCAAGTGAGTATGAGCCCTTCCCAACATATACCACCAAAATTGACGCTGAAAGTTTAAAAGTTTATTCTGTAGACAATTTTCCCATAGCTTTTCCTACAGGATTTTTAAAAAAAAAACAGAAAAACTTGTAAAAACAATTAAAAGCACTTTAATTTCCTTACAAAAAGCAGGAATAAAGTCAGATAGGGTCACACAAGTGTATTAAAAAAAAATAAAATCGATCAGAGTTTCATCCAGAAAAGATGCTTTTTTCCGTCATCCGTGTGCTGTCTGTATGCAATCCGTTTTTTTACAGCAGCAGCTGTTAATCATTTACAAAACCATTTATAGTTTCCTATGTTGCACAATTGCAATATATCCATAAAAATGCTATACTGTGGCTCCGTATGGCATGCAATTTTTTTTTTTGCGCACTCATTGATTGTGGATGCTTCAGACTTGACCTTGGAAATCAAGGTCCCAGAGTCTGGAAGAAGAGAGGAGAGCCACACAATCCAAGATGCTTGAGGTCTAGTGTGAAGTATCCACAATCAGTGATGGTTTGAGGAGCCATGTCATCTGCTGGTGTAGGTCCACTGTGTTTTATCAAGACCAAAGTCAGCACAGCCGTCTACCAGGAAATTTTAGAGCTTTTCATGCTTCCGTCTGCCGACAAGCTTTTTGGAGATGGAAATCTCATTCTCCAGCAGGACTTGGCACCTGTCCACACTTCCAAACGTACCAATACCTGGTTTAAAAGCAACGGTATCACTGTGCTTGATTGGCCAACAAACTTGCCTGACCTTAACCCAATAGAGAATCTATGGGGTATTGTCAAGAGGAAGATGAGAGACACCAGATCCAACAATGCAGATGAGCTGAAGGCTGCTATCAAAGCAACCTGGGCTTCCATAACACCTCAGCAGTGCCACAGGCTGATCACCTCCATGCCACGCCGCATTGATGCAGTAATTGATGCAAAAGGAGTCTCAACCAAGTATGAGTGCATTTACTGAACATACATTTCAGATTTTAAAATAATTTTTCAAGCTGGTGTTATAAAGTATTCTAATTTACTGAGATAATGACTTTTGGGTTTTCATTGGCTGTAAGCCATAATCATCAACATTAACAGAAATAAACATGTGAAATAGATCACTCTGTGTGTAATGACTCTATATAATATATTAGTTTCACTTTTTGTATTGAAGAAGTGAAATAAATTAATTTTTTGATGATATTGTAATTTTGTGAGATGCACCTGTATACATGTGTGTGTCACTGACATGTACAGTATGTATTCTATGTGTATATGTGTATTCTATCTTTTCTAACCTGTCACGCTGTGATATTCCTGTATGCGGCACATGAATTGCCGGCTTTTATTCTATGTGTGTTTTGGCAAATATTTTGTTTGAAAACGATGTGTAAATGACAGAGAATTACTATATGTAAAAGCTCATGTTAAAATCGCATTGCTATCGGATAGGCAATCGCACTGCATTTGGATGTAAATCGGATGCTAGATATGAAAAATCGGATTGTACTCGCATGACACTTGCATTACATTCCTGCGACTGATTTTTTTACGTTTAGGCCGGCGTCACACTAGCGAGTTTGATGCGAGTTAGTCGTGCGACTAACTCGCATCAACACCCGGCACGGCCGCCCGCTCTCTGACCAGAGTGCGCGGCTGCATGTATTTCTATGCCGCCGCGCACTCTGGTCCGAGAGCAGGCGGCCGTGCCGGGTGTTGATGCGAGTTAGTCGTGCGACTAACTCGCATCAAACTCGCTAGTGTGACGCCGGCCTAAATGTGACTCCGGCCTTATATATATGTCTCACAAAGATTGATGTCTTTCCTCGTTTTAATTACAGTATATATATATATATACAGGTCCTTCTCAAAAAATTAGCATATAGTGCTAAATTTCATTATTTTCCATAATGTAATGATTACAATTAAACTTTCATATATTTTAGATTCATTACACACCAACTGAAATTTGTCAGGTCTTTTATTGTTTTAATACTGATGATTTTGGCATACAACTCCTGATAACCCAAAAAACCTGTCTCAAAAAATTAGCATATCAATAAAAGGTTCTCTAAACGACCTATTACCCTAATCTTCTGAATCAACTAATTAACTCTAAACACATGCAAAAGATTCCTGAGGCTTTTAAAAACTCCCTGCCTGGTTCATTACTCAAAACCCCCATCATGGGTAAGACTAGCGACCTGACTGATGTCAAGAAGGCCATCATTGACACCCTCAAGCAAGAGGGTAAGACCCAGAAAGAAATTTCTCAACAAATAGGCTGTTCCCAGAGTGCTGTATCAAGGCACCTCAATGGGAAGTCTGTTGGAAGGAAACAATGTGGCAGAAAACGCTGTACAACGAGAAGAGGTGACCGGACCCTGAGGAAGATTGTGGAGAAGGACCGATTCCAGACCTTGGGGGACCTGAGGAAGCAGTGGACTGAGTCTGGTGTAGAAACATCCAGAGCCACCGTGCACAGGCGTGTGCAGGAAATGGGCTACAGGTGCCGCATTCCCCAGGTAAAGCCACTTTTGAACCATAAACAACGGCAGAAGCGCCTGACCTGGGCTACAGAGAAGCAGCACTGGACTGTTGCTAAGTGGTCCCAAGTACTTTTTTCTGATGAAAGCAAATTTTGCATGTCATTCGGAAATCAAGGTGCCAGAGTCTGGAGGAAGACTGGGGAGAAGGAAATGCCAAAATGCCTGAAGTCCAGTGTCAAGTACCCACAGTCAGTGATGGTGTGGGGTGCCATGTCAGCTGCTGGTGTTGGTCCACTGTGTTTCATCAAGGGCAGGGTCAATGCAGCTAGCTATCAGGAGATTTTGGAGCACTTCATGCTTCCATCGGCTATAATGCTTTATGGAGATGAAGATTTCATTTTTCAGCACGACCTGGCACCTGCTCACAGTGCCAAAACCACTGGTAAATGGTTTACTGACCATGGTATTACTGTGCTCAATTGGCCTGCCAACTCTCCTGACCTGAACCCCATAGAGAATCTGTGGGATATTGTGAAGAGAAAGTTGAGAGACGCAAGACCCAACACTCTGGATGAGTTTAAGGCCGCTATCGAAGCATCCTGGGCCTCCATAACACCTCAGCAGTGTCACAGGCTGATTGCCTCCATGCCACACCGCATTGAAGCAGTCATTTCTGCAAAAGGATTCCCGACCAAGTATTGAGTGCATAACTGAACATTATTATTTGATGGTTTTTTTGTTTGTTTTTAAAAAACACTTTTATTTTATTGGACGGGTGAAATATGTTAATTTTTTGAGACAGGTTTTTTGGGTTATCAGGAGTTGTATGCCAAAATCATCAGTATTAAAACAATAAAAGACCTGACAAATTTCAGTTGGTGTGTAATGAATGTAAAATATATGAAAGTTTAATTGTAATCATTACATTATGGAAAATAATGAAATTTAGCACTATATGCTAATTTTTTGAGAAGGACCTGTATATATATATATATATATATATATCACCAACTTTCTAACTAAATATATTTCTAAAGGTGCTGTTGCCATGAAATTCTCACTAATGTCGGTAACAACCCATCCAATCCACAAAGCAAAGAAGTCAAACCATAGATGTCCATAAATTATGTGTAATAATGTGAAATGGCAGAGGGAATAGTATTGAACATGCTTACTGAAATACTTTATGCAAAAGCCTTTAGTGATGACAGCATCACGATGCCTTCTCTTTGGAGAAACTAGTCACATGCATTGCTCAGGTGTGATTTTGATCCATTCTTCCACACAAAAGGTTCAGTGGGCTCCTTCTATGAACTCTGAGCTTTAGTTCCTTCCATAAATTTTCTATTTGATTCAGGTCATTTGATTGGCCTGGCCATTCTAGCAGCTTTATTTTCTTTCTCTGAAACCAATTGACAGTTTCTTTGGCTGTGTGTTAGGGATCATTGTCTTGCTGAAATGTCCACCCTCGTTTCATCCTCATCATCCTTGACATTTGCCATATGCTGAAAAACAACTGCACACCATGATGTTCTCACCTCCAAACTTCACTTTTGGTATGGTGTTTTTGGGGTGATACGCAGTGTCTTTTGGCCTCTAAACATGGTGTGTATTATGGCATCCAAAGAGTTCAATTTGGTGATGTGTTCAATACTTATTTCACACACTGTTTATATATTTTTTATGTATTTATTGTTTTAATTTGTAAATTTATCTTTCTTAGGTGGGAGGTGATCAGCACTAATTCAGAATGCAAACCTCGTCTCAGCCAGTGCATTGCAGAATCCTGGTCAAGCTACACCATATTTCTTCAGGAGTTATCTCACTTTAAACAGCAAAATCCAGGCAAGGTATTATCCGTTTGCACCTCTTTGCTTAAAAATGTTTTCTGGGCTCAAAAGAAATTTCCGCAGTCACTCTGTGTTGCTGAAATGTGCCAGTGTGCAATGTTCACACTGAAAGGATTCCCCCTCTATTTCCAGCATGAATGGGCAGTCATATGACCATAGTTATGCGATTTGAATACTTGTAGTCATGCTGACTAGATTCTCACCCGCTTCCCTTAATAGAACAAAGCACATTGCAACTGTTCACCAATCTGCAGTCACATAGAGTGACTGCAGAAATTTCTCTTAGGCCGGGGTCACACGAGCATATAACATGGCCGAGTGCTATCCAATGTTTTACTATTTTTCGAGTGTTAAAGATGTTCAAATACACTGCTCAAAAAAATAAAGGGAACACTTAAATAACACATCCTAGATCTAAATGAATAAAATATTCTCATTGAATACTTTGTTCTGTACAAAGTTGAATGTGCTGGCAACATAATCACACAAAAATCATCAATGGAAATCAAATTTTTGAACCAATGGAGGCCTGGATTAGGAGAGACCCCCAAAATGAAAGTGGAAAAAAGTCAAAATGAAAATCAAAACGGGACAAAATTAAGGTGGAAACAAGTCAAAATGATGCTTAGTAATGTGTGTGGCCTCCACGTGCCTGTATGATCTCCCTACAACACCTGGGCATGCTCCTGATGAGGTTGCGGCTGTTCTCCTAAAGCAACTTTTTAATTGTTTGTTTCTAGTGAAAATGTTTGTTCTACATGTGATCTTAATAGGTAATGCCCGTCTTACTGGACTCCCAGAACACTGACTAGAAAAAACTGTTGGGCCTCTTTTTTTAGATGTCGGTTTTTGAGAAAAAATAACAGACCTTTGATCATTAACGCTCTGGATCCAATTTTTCATCTATTTTTGGTCCATGTGTTTATTTTTATCATCTTTTGTGGCATCTGTTTTTCTTGTGTGGAAAAAATAAATTCCATGCTTCTACTACGCATTAAACAGTAAAGATTGGCAGCACTTGGAGGACACACTTATAACATATGCCGTTTTTTCACAACCTATTCACATGATGCAGATGAGTCCGATCTGCAACCTCAATAAAAAACAGACTTTTTTTTTGTGGACTATCGATTTCCGCCTCAAATAAAAATTGTGATATGTAAGCACACCCAATGATTTTGGTGGGCACATATTCTATTAGAACATGTATTTGAAACACAGACGAGTGAATGGGGTGTAAGAAGCATTTCAATCTGTCACTGCATTGTCAGGTAAGGGGGGGAATAACACAGGCCATAATTATACCCCTTACAAATCCACCATATAATGTAATCTGTATGTAACTCATGTGGATTTTGATGCTGCCAAATTCCTGATGGTGAGATCTACGGCATTACTATGGAATGCAGATTTTGCACATCAGTTGTGGGAGACTAAAATGAGATTTCCCATGTATCCACCCTAAGGCCAGGTTCACACGGTCAGTATTTGGTCAGTAACATAGTAACATAGTTATTAAGGTTGAAGGAAGACTTTAAGTCCATCTAGTTCAACCCATATCCTATCCTAACCTGCCCTAACATGTTGATCCAGAGGAAGGCAAAAAAAACCCCAAGTGGCAAACAGTAAGCTTCACATTGGGGAAAAAAATTCCTTCCCGACTCCACATACGGCAATCAGACTAGATCCCTGGATCAACGCTGTATCTAGGAAACTAGTGAATATAGCCTGTAATATTATACTTTTCAAGAAAGGCATCCAGTCCCTTCTTAAATTTTAGTAAGGAATCACTCAGTATTTTACCTCAGTATTTGTAAAGGGTATGCCACACTAAACAATATCGCTAACGAGATCGCTAAAAAACGTCACTATTTAGCGATCCCGTTAGCGATATTGTTCAGTGCGGCAGCTTCCAGCGACGAGCTTCCTGCTGTGATCTCGCTCGTCGCTGGAATCGCTCCGGACCCTATTTCATCGCTGGCGCTCCCGCTGGGTAAGTATCTTATCGCTGTGTGGCACCTTTTCTTAGCGATTTAGCGGTACTTTTGTACCGCTAAAGTCGTTAAGAAGATCGCTAACGGCGATAGCGTCGTTAACTATATCGCTAAATGTGGCCGCATTTAGCGATATAGAAACGATCCCGCTAGCGATCTCATTAGTATGCAACGCTAACGAGATCGCTAGCGGGATTGTTTAGTGTGGCAGTACCTTAAGCCAAAATCAGGTGAGGAACAAAATAAAAGTATAATAAAAACGCGTCACCACTCCTGGTTTTGGTTTACTTGTACTGAGATAAAAATTTAACATATACTGAATGTGTGAATATGGCCTAAGGGAATGCCTTTTTCAGGCACACTGAGCTTTTCAACAGGATGATGCTTAAGGAAATGTCGTTTCTAGCCCTTTTTTGATTGTTTTCTGCTCACTTTTTAAATATTTTTGACCACTAGCAGAGTTTTTTAAGCATTTTTTCAGTGTTCTTGTGCCATCTTTTTTATTGGCATATTCTGGATGTTTTTATCTCCATTCAACAATTAAGAAACTGCCTGTTTTTTAAGCAAAACCACTGGCAAAATGTTCAAAAAGATGCCCAGGCGTCTTTTGAGCCTTGCAGTTGACTTGTATTGTAAAATATAGAACATCTTCAGAGCAGAAGCTGCCTGAAGAATGGGCAAGTCACTTCATGGTGTCTTTGGAAACCAGAAGCAAATGAAAGATACTCAAAAGACTGAACATTTGAACAGCAGGACGGTTTTAAATAGAAATGCGTATGTTCATTCCTTTGAGCACTTTTGGGCACTTTAAAAGGTGAATTTTCAAGTGGACCCACCAAAAAAAATGCATGGTTTGCACATACCCTAACAGTGTGAAAGGTACATGTTTGTCACAGATTTTTCAGTAATTTCACTACATGCATTTTTCAAAGCTTGAAATCTGAAGGTCAAATTTCATGATGATTTTTTTACTAAAATATTTGGTAAAATCTAATTCTTATAGTACTGTAATGCTCTGATAATATTCTCCCTGGAAAATCCAGACATAAAGGGTCCAAATCATCACATCTTTTATACCAGTATTTTGTAGTAAAAAAAACTTTAAAAAGATATAAAATTCTGGCGCAACTCAAGGGTGCACTAAAAATTGGCAAGTTTTGGGGTGCTCATACTTTGTCGAAGCTGGAGCGGGATGTTGCATTGCAACCGCCACTCGTCAAAATCGTGGTGTTCCTTACACCACCAACCTTACACCTGCTGGAGTAAGATTTGTGGCTAAGAAGGCACAGTTCACCACGGCGTGAAGATCGACAGTCTTGATGAATCGGGGGCTCTCAGTATTCCCAGTGTACGGCACATGTGAACCTACCTATAGTGTATTTGGAAGGTTGAAGAAACACTTCTGGCACGTGGAGAGATGTAGGATTTTGTTTTATCACTGTGAATACTTGCACTTTTCCTAACACTGTACTTCCCATTTTGAAGATTCTAACATGGTGGTGAACAGTCTGATATATTTCACACATTCCCTCACAGCCTTAGCACCTCTATAGTGAATGGCATACACATGACTAAGCGAGTGTCTATAATGATTATTGTAATTAGGATGTGAACTTGCCAATGATCAGGTCATGGCTTCAGATAATATCCAATTGGTTGAGTATATGAAGGATGATATACTGTTTAATTAGGGCCATTTCAGGGCCCATTGGCCTTGTGGGCAATAGTCCATAGTGTCCATAGTCCATAGTGTATTTCTATGTATTTCTATGCCGCCGCGCACTCGGGTCCGAGAGCGGGCGGTCGGCGTTGATGCGAGAAAGTCGTGCGACTAACTCGCATCAAACTCGGCAGTGTGACACTGAGTCTTTCACTAAACGAAAATAAACCGCATCAAAAACTCATGATGGGAACTTAGCTTTAGGTAGGTCCACATGACCGATGTCTCCACATCCGAGAAAAACGGTCCGATTGTTCTGATCAGAATTTGACCAGAGTGGCATCAGGTTTTGTCGGACTTGGAGAGAAAAGAAAAAAGTTCCTCCATCTTCTCCATTCCAACAGTCCGTGAAAATTGGAATGCATTTGGATGTCATCCAAGTACGGTCTAATGTTTTCCACAGACCCATAGACTTGCATTGACGATTTATTTTGATCTAACACTTGTCTCAAAATCAGACGTGTCTCCAAATTTTTTTCCGCATACCACTTGGTTCGATGAAAAAATTGGACATGTACAAAGCCCCATAAAAAATCAGGTACAGGTGCTATCTTGAAAACCATGGACAGGAGTTATAGTGGAAATCCGTGTCTTTTTACAGTAGCATTAAAATGGATAAGATTTTACCAACTCTCCTTGACAAACTGCAACCAAAATAGTTGCAGAAACTACCTGGATTGGAGAATATTTGATATTTGGGGCATCATGGTGGCTCAGTGGTTAGCACTAAGGTCCTTGGTTCAAATCCCACCAAGGACAACATTTGCAAGAAGTTTGTATGTTCTCCCCTTGTTTCGGTGGGTTTCCTCCCAAACTCCATATATATATACTGATAGGGAATTTAGATTGTGAGCCCCAATGGGGAGAGTGATGATAATGTCTGTAAAGCGCTGTGGAATTAATGGCGCTATATAAGTGAGTAAAATAAATAAGATCTGCAGCATAATCAGTTAATGTTGTAGATTGCTGGCGTGTTTCACTATTAAGATCAATGGGAATGTCAGGTGCTGCAATAAACCCATTTATTGTGGATTCTGCTGCATGTTACCTTGGGTTCTGCATCAAAATCTAAAACCACTGAAAAAAAAACACTTTGCAAAATTTAAAAATAAAAAAGGTACACCCTAGACAGCCATAAGAGCAACTGTAGAGATGACTGCAGTGTTTATTTTTATTATTTTGCTCTATCCGCGGTGGAAAATTATATTATCAGCCAAATCTGCAACTGAATTTGCCCAACTGGTGTAGATTTGCTGCTGCAGATGTCTCTGTTTGTGGTGAAACTTCTATGGAAATCTGCAGAAATTCTGCCTTATGTGCACATGCCCTAATAGTGGGCCACTCTCTAGATGTGTTCACAGTTCATATTGCCAATTAAAAGACAGACTAGGGACTTGATTTTTGCAATCTGTATTTTGAGAATCAGAAAGTTCCATAAATCTAATTTTCATAAATGGAATTCTATGAAAATTTTTAACAAATTGTATGTTTTTTGCAGTTTTGCCTTTTGGTCTGCAGTGTATGCACATTTTTTATTCTGTTGGGAAGCTACATTCCTGGAGTTGTCCTCTCCTATTTCATATGTAAGTACCTACAGTATGCATGTAATGCCATATCATTCAGCAATGTAATTTAATATTTAATATTGTTAGTCTTTTAATAATATATCTAATTGATATTTGATATTTACACATACACCTATTATGTAACCTGAATGGCCACTTTATTATAGACCCCCATCTAGTAGTTTGTGAGACCTCCTTTGGGCTTTAGAATCACAGGAATTCATCATGTCATGGGTTCTACTAAAGTGTTGAAATTGCTCTCCGGGAATATTGGCTCATGTGGACACGATAGCTCCCATTGTTGCTAAATAGATGGAGATACTGACTTGTTCTTAACAGTCTGTTCTACCCGGACTTAGGATTTAACTCTGAGGATTGTGTTACAGCAGATCTTGCGCTGAGCTTTATAGTTCTACTAATACTTCAGCCCTGCTACTCACCCGTACTGTCACTCAAAGAGTAGAGCCCGCCCTGCCATAAACCAGGGAGTAAGGAGTCTGTATAGCGCTAAGATGCTCAAGAGAGAATTTAACAAAACTGTCAAGGAATGAAAACATGTCTTGAAATTGTGTTATTCATCTGGATACAAAATTCATTACAAAAGAAAACTATGAATTACAATGGCTAGAATAGTAAAGGCCATTAAAGGGGCTGTCAAGTCCTTGGACAACCCATTCTTAATTAATTACCTAAGTGTCTCCCAGGCCTCACGTGACATTGTTACACCATGTGGGAACTGCAGCTAGTCATCAGCTGGGATGCAGTTTTCACAAAGTTCGTTCAAAAAAAAGTGTGAATGAAACCCCGGACAACTCCCTTTATGCACTATTGGTGCATGTCCAAGTGCAGGGACCCCATGCATTTACAAGCTTGAAGGGGCCACAGTGTATACTGCAGAGAAAGACCAAGTCTTATAAACTTATGCACAAGCGATGTTGTCAGACGCAATCCGTAACGACATTTCATGCATATACATGTCTGTTAGATGCTTTTATGTCCAATTCAGGAACTGATTTTGAAATGATTAAAAAGATCTTTATTTTAAACCATGTTTTATGCTTTTTCCTGTGCAGTATTGTGTGCCTTCTTGTGTCCATTAATAAAGTGCAATGAAGTAGGCCAGAAAGTGTGCAGCAAGTTGAGGCCAGTTCTGCAGAAACTGGACTACTGGTTGCAGTTATTTGTCAGCCTGTGGATGAAAGCCAAGTCTAGTAAGTATAGTGCTTGTGCCAAAACTAGTCGCGGACCCCTCACTCAGGACACTACACGCAAAAAATATCTGGTGACCTTACAGTTTCATTCACCGCAGAGTTTTTTTTTATTTTTTTAAACGACGTCTATTTTTTTTTATCAGATTTGCACATCAGTCACCCATTCAAGTAAATGGGTCAGTGAAAAAAACAGGATAGCACCCAAGTGCCATTCTCACATCATCCATTTTACATTTTAAGTTTTGATTTTTAAACTAGAAATATGGATGACATACAGATTGTAAGAATTGACACAGGAAAAAAAATGGATACAGCACAATGAAACAGAAATGTCCATTTTCTTGTGAGAGAACAAGAGTGACCTGTGAATGCAGCCTAACACGCGTACACACGTGTTATCTAGATCGTTTATGTACAAAACGGAAAATCAAAATATTAGTGTAAAATATTGAAGTTATTTAAGGGTGATTTGTCACCTGGCTTTTGCCACGTATTTGAGAGCAGCATGATGTAGAGGCTGGATTTCATCTTTGAGTCACTTGCTGGGCTGCTTGCTGCAATTTTGATAAAAGCATTGTTTTATCAACACGAGATTAACACTTGAGGACTAGTAAATTTGCTGCCATGTAGTCCTCCATATTCACGAGTTTTGTATGACTCCGCCCACAGCACTGATGGCAGCTTTCTGCCTATACACAGTGTACACTGTACAGTGTAAATCTGCAGCACATTAAAAACAGTGATTTTATTAAAACTACAGCAAGCAGCTCAGTAAGTGATACATCCCAGGAATCAGGGTCTCTGCCCCTACATCATGCTGCTATCAGATGGGATAGTAAAAACCTGGTGACAGATTTCCTTTAAATATGTATTTCTATTCTTTGCAGAAAAGGAGAAAGAAACCATTACCACAGAGGAGGACAGTGAATTGGAGATCTCTGCAATGTGCCCTCAGGTAACCAATATAGCTTGATTACCATTAACCCCTTCATGACCGGAGCGTTTTTTCTTTTTTGTGTTTTCGTTTTTCGCTCCCCTCCTTCCCAGAGCCATAACTTTTTTATTTTTCCATCAATATTGACCATGTGAGGGCTTATTTTTTGCGGGACGAGTTGTGCTTTTGAATGGCACCATTGGTTTTACCATGCTGTGTACACAAAAATAGGAAAAAAATTCCAAGTGCGGTGAAATTGCAAAAAAAGTGCAGTCCCACACTATTTTTTTTTTTTGCCTTTTTTGTTAGGCTCACTAAATGCTAAAACTGACCTGCCATTATGATTCTCCAGCTCATTACGAGTTCATAGACACCAAACATGTCTAGGTTCTTTTTTACCTAAGTGGTGAAAAAAAATGCCAAACTTTGCTTTCCCTACTGATAGGGAATTTAGATTGTGAGGCCCATCGGGGACAGTGCCAATAATGTCTGTAAAGCACTGTGGAATTAATGGCGCTATATACAGTGGGAAAAAAAGTATTTAGTCAGCCACCAATTGTGCAAGTTCTCCCACTTAAAAAGATGAGAGAGGCCTGTAATTGACATCATAGGTAGACCACAACTATGAGAGTCAAAATGAGAATACAAATCCAGAAAATCACCTTGTCTGATTTGGCAAGATATCTTTTGCAAATTATGGTGGAAATAAGTAAATACTCACCTAAAAACATGCACAATTTCTGGCTCTCACAGATGTGTAACTTCTTCTTTTAGCGTCTCCTCTGTCCTCCACTCATTACCTGTAGTAATGGCACCAGTTTGAACTTGTTATCAGTATAAAAGACACCAGTCCACAACTTCAGTCACACTCCAAACTCCACTATGGTGAAGACCAAAGAGCTGTCGAAGGACACCAGAAACAAAATTGTAGCCCTGCACCAGGCTGGGAAGACTGAATCTGCAATAGGCAAGCAGCTTGGTGTGATGAAATCAACTGTGGGAGCAATAATAAGAAAATAGAAGACATACAAGACCACTGATAATCTCCCTAAATCTGGGGCTCCATGCAAGATCTCACCCCATGGGGTCAAAATGATCACAAGAATGGTGAGCAAAAATCCCAGAACCACACAGGGTGACCTAGTGAATGACCTGCTAGAGCTGGGACCACCGTAACAAAGGCTACCATCAGCAACACACTACGCCGCCAGGGACTCAGATCCTGCAGTGCCAGACGTGTCCCCTGCTTAAGCCAGTACATGTCCAGGCCCGTCTGAAGTTTGCTAGAGAGCATTTGGATTATCCAGAAGAGTATTGAGAGAATGTCATATGGTCTGATGAAACCAAAGTAGAACTGTTTGGTAGAAACAAAACTTGTCGTGTTTGGAGGAGAACCAATACAGAGTTGCATCCAAAGAACACCACACCTACTGTGAAGCATGTGGATGGCAACATCATGCTTTGGGGCTGTTTCTCTGCAGGGACGAGGACGACTGATCCGTGTACATGAAAGAATGAATGGAGCCATGTATCTTGAGATTTTGAGTGCAAACCTCCTTTCATCAGCAAGGGCATTGAAGATGAAACGTGGATGGGTCTTTCAGCATCATAATGATCCCAAACACACCGCCAGGGCAACGAAGGAGTGGCTTCGTAAGAAGCATATGAAGGTCCTGGAGTGGCCTAGTCAGTCTCCAGATCTCAACCCCATAGAAAACCTTTGGAGGATTTGAAAGTCCGTGTTGACCAGCGACAGGCTCAAAACATCACTGATCTAGTGGAGATCTGCATGGAGGAATGGGCCAACATACCACCAACAGTGTGTGGCAACCTTGTGAAGACTTACAGAAAACGTTTGACCTCTGTCATTGCCAACAGCTGAGCGCCCCGAAACGCGCGTCGGGGTACGCCTGCTGGTCTCCTGCTCCTGCATTTAGCTGGGTAAATTATTTTACAACATTGTGCTTATGTGCACTGTTCACCGCTGTTTGTTTGCCATGCGGTGTACACAGCTATCTATGGCTATTCATTATTTTTTGTGCCTATATGTAAATGATTGTCCATCACAATTAATAATACAATTAATCCCTGTCTATCTGCTATATGGGATGTACAGCAATCCATGGCTCTCTGTTAGTCTTTACTGCCCCTCTTGGCACTGACCATCTATCAGACTTATTGATAGGGATATATATCTTAAGTGGCAGTATCTGTTTTGCTGGACTTTACATCCCATATATATAGGAGTTTTTGGACCATTTTGCTATTGTATCAGCTATATCCAGTCTCTATGTTTTTAACTTTTGTTATTCAATAAAATTTGCATTTTATGATATAATGAACATGGTAGATATAAAGCTCCAAAACAATTGTGAAATTGCTCTTTTTTTTCAATTTCAACGCACTTGGATTTTCTTTTTCCTGTTTTTCAGTACACTATATGGTAAAATGAATGATGTCATTCAAAAGTACAACATGTTCCCCAAAAAGCAAGCCCTCATATGACTAGAAAAATAAAAAAGTTATGGCTGTTGGAAGAAGGGGAGGAAAAAGCAGAAAATCGGCAGATAGTGAAGGAGTTTATATTCAGAGTTAGACTCACAGTATACCATGATATATCCTCATTAATATATAATTCTTGCTTTGTAGATCAGTCCAGAAGCAGTAGCTAAAGAACTATCAGTTTCTGGAACAGAACCCTCTGACTTGTCGTGGACAGACAATGGAACATTCAACCTCTCAGAAGGGTACACGCCACAGACCGATACATCAGATGGTATGAGCACAGATATAAGAGAAATAGAAACCATTGCTACTATTAGTAGTGTTGTATGAAAATAGCAGGAAACATCTAAGCTACTTACAGAACCATCTCTTCCTATGAATGAAATCTTCTAATTTCACAAAGGCAACCAAATCTAACAAATACTAAATTAACTGATTATAATTTGTTTATATTATATCTAAAAATAATTGGTGAAAGAATCATCCATGTAAATTCAAAGTGCAATAGTCGGTCAAGGCAACCAATCAGGGCTTCTGAAAAATAAGCATTTTGGGGGCAAACTACTCCATTTTGCCTTTACACCACTTTTATACCCATTGTGTCTTTTCATTTTCAAGATCTTTGCTTACTGTCATTGAAGTAAATATTTTTTTATACCAAAGGCTGAAAAGCTGTCCAATTTGGGGTATTCATGTAGCTGTAGTGTATGACAGCTGCCTCGAAACTGGCCATACATTTGGTTTCTGAATTTAAACTACAGTGTGAATAGTATATGGCACGAGACACAGTAATTTCCATACATTGTAAAGGGGAACATTCACTGGATTTTATTATTTAAACTGATTATGTCCAATTGCCGCCGCTCCACTGATTCTGGAACAGTTTCCTTCTTTTTCTGCGCCCTCCTTTTCAAAGTTTTGCCCCTGGTAGTAATGTTGCAAATTTTCCTTTCAACCAACAGGGCAGATACTACGGACTTCTCTGTCAGTTTAGCTCTGATTTCATTGGCCAGCAACAGAGGATAAAAACAAGACGCCCACTGAGAAGTACTGTGGTATACGCCCAGTTGGTTGAAGCAAAAATTTTCCCCAATATTTCAAAGGGCATAAGTTTGGAACAGAGGGTCGCAAGAAAAAAGGAAAAACTATTCTAGAATCAGTGGAGCAGCACCAATTGGAGGAGCTACTTAGTTTGATTTAAAAAAATCCGGTGAAAGGTCTTCCTTAAAAGATGCTTTATACAGGGCAGTCTAGTTTATTATAATAACAGACTGAGTAAAAAATGAAGTCGGAAAATGGAGGTACATGATACTTGGGGAGTAATCCAACCCACTCAGTGAAGTCTTCTGTTATGCCTCACAATCTTCAGAAGATGACTAAATGTGCACAGTTATTCAGAGCCATATAACCCATGTGACAGATTAACTGCCACTTAAGGGGGCTTTCTGAGATTTTAATATTGATGGTTGTCATTAGGATCATATCAGTGGGGTTCAGCATCATCTGATTTAATAGGATGCAGAAAAGTGAACTGGCAAATCTCGTACTTCATGTTGTGACTTTAAATTGTACTGCAAGCTCTTTCCATACAAATGAATGGGAGAGATAGTATCATTTATGCTGCTACGCAATGTACAGAAATATTGCAAAAGCTCTAGTTTTGTTTTCTTATGTCTGATACCGAGTTTATAAGACCTAAAGCTGTTCTATACGACAAATAGACAAAAGAAAGGTAAATACTTCTTCTACGACACTAAGAGGTAAAAGTGCTTAATAAATAAGAACGATCGTTTCCTATTCCACACACATCCTTATAATATATTCATTTCTATAACTTTTGCTCTGTTAAGCAGATCTTGACCGACCAAGTGAAGAGGAGGTGTTTTCTAGAGACCTAACTGAGTTCCCGTCTCCAGAGAATGGTTCAGGATCCAATGACGAAGACTCCAGTATAGGCATACTTCAACGCTAAAGAGAAAGCATGACAAAAGTCATAAATCAAGTGATGAGAAGTGTTCTGCCGAAGCTCTGTCTGTACTTCTGGGTAACGAGCAGCCATATAACCTAGTCACTAGTATGGTTGGTGATGCCATCACAGCAGCCATAACTGACCAGTTACAGTCTGCCTTGCTGTGCCCACAGCCCCGGCTACCAGCATCACTGAGGAAATTGGCATAGAAGAAGCTGATGACTTTGAACTTTTGGACCAGTCAGAGCTGGACGATATAGACGATGAAATGGGACATTCATCGAGCCAAGAATCAGAGGGCAAGAAGCCATCTTCAGGATTTCTTTCCAGTCTTCTTGGGGTCATTAACATTTAACAATTTCCACTCCTTACATTATAGATTGTGAGAAACCTCACAGAACAAATCAATAGGGTACGACAAGTAACATAGAAAGGCAAAAGATTAATTAGAAGTGTACACGCTGAAGCTTTAAGTATTGCTCCCCATAGGACGTGTTGTCACTGTAGGCCCAAATGGACAATTGCAAAAACCCTAGCTGTTTGACAGGCAGTATCCTTGCTACATCCTAATATGTCGCATGGAGTTGTGTATATATACATGCCAAGTGTAAGCCATAGCTCTTATGTATAGGGAAAGACACAGCCATTAAGATATCCCATGTACACTACAAGGTTTACAAACAGATAATTTTACTCTTTCTGGGTGTAAAGTCCACCCAGCAAGAAAAGTAATGGTACAATGGTGCCAAGACTGCAAACAACTGATTTAGTATATACTGTATGTATATCTCTGGTTATTCCCAATGCCAAAGGTTCCTAAACAGCCATAAAGGCAATACTTAACTGCTTATCTCTGCACTTTAATAAATGAGACAGGTCATGGGATCTACGGTAAGACACTCTAAATTACTATTTAAACAATTCTGTGTGTTAGTAATAAACTGATAAAAAAAATTAAAATCTGAGCATAGTGCTTTGTAACATATTAAATTACAGACTTAACAAATCGATGTGAATACTTTTCCGTCAAATTATGACAAGAACATTCTTAAAGTGATACCTTTATTGGCTAACCAGAAAATTATATGTTTGCAAGCTTTCAGAGCTCAAAGGCTCCTTCTTCAGGCAAGATTACATTTGGAATGCCCGTTGCTCTGTTAAGCAGATCTTGACCGACCAAGTGAAGAGGAGGTGTTTTCTAGAGACCTAACTGAGTTCCCGTCTCCAGAGAATGGTTCAGGATCCAATGACGAAGACTCCAGTATAGGCATACCTTCAACGCTAAAGAGAAAGCATGACAAAAGTCATAAATCAAGTGATGAGAAGTGTTCTGCCGAAGCTCTGTCTGTACTTCTGGGTAACGAGCACACAAGAATACATCTTGCCTGAAGAAGGAGCCTTTGAGCTCTGAAAGCTTGCGAACATATAATTTTCTGGTTAGCCAATAAAGGTATCACTTTAATAATGCTCTTGTCATAATTTGACGAAAAGTATTCACATCGATTTTTCTGGCTAACACGGTACCACAATATAATTTATTATTGTACACACTTAACAAATATATTGTTAAAGGCAATATGTCATGTAATTTATGTCAGGGCTGTTCATGGTTGATTATTACCACTAAAAAGATGTCCAAGCTAAGAGAAGAAGGAATAGAATAACTTTTTCTCCTGCTAACTGCTCCGTTCCAGTCATCTGGGCAGAGCTGCAGAAAACCTCTCAGTTTAGGTAGATGTTTCAGGGTGATTTTAGAAAAATTTATCACAGAATCCATCAATAAATGAAAAAATGTGACAAGATAGTTGAAGATCTTTGGCCCCTGAACAGCATCTCACATAACTGATGATAGGCCCGTCCATTGGAGAAGACGAGCATCTTACCTTATACATTTATCGTAGCACTGCATATGCTGAGCAAAATGCCCATTCATAAGTACAACTGTTATATAATTTTTTCCACTTGGGTTATTTATCTGACCAGCTTATAAATCACATCATGCAATGACATAGAAGATCGCACTATAAGGAATCACAATGTTTGTTTTTGCTATGGTGTTTTTTTCATCAGTACTTATTGATCTCACAAGTCCAAAGTATTTGGGGAAATGCAGAAAGAAATGATTCAGTTTGGAAAATGTCCTTACCTATAAAATAGCACTAATCTTAGAAGACTTTGAGATTATCACTACATAATATCTCCTTTATCTCAGTGAATACAGGATGACTGTGATAAGTATCACATGTAGGCCTGGGTCACACTTGCGAGTGTGATGCGAGAAACTTGTGCGAGTCTCTCCCATCAATTCCCGGCACTGCTGCCGACACTTGGGACCGGAGTGTGCGGCTGCATAGAAATACATGCAGCGGCACACTCTGGTCCCAAGTGCCGGAGGCAGTGCCGGGTATTGATGCGAGAGACTAGCACACGTTTCTCACATCACACTCGCAAGTGTGACCCCGGCCGTAGACTGGGAGACTTCTTCCAGTCAGTCTAGTTTTTACTGCTGTTGAATACCAGACTGTCTTGATTACATTTATGCAAAGAAAACAGAGCAGAGGCGTTCCTATTGTAGGGAACGCTCTTTCACAATATTTGTGCAAGGTAAATGGACCTTTTCACATTAGATTGAAGTCAGGGGAAGCTACTGATTTCGGCAAGACTGACGGAACATCTACTGTGTATGAATGGCCCTCCAACTCATCCCGACAATGGATGTCAGGAAAGACAAGGATTGGGAAATTTCAATTGTAACTTCTGATCCTATCATTCTCAGGAGATTTAAGACTCCCTTAAAGAGGTTGTCCACTAGTAGGACAACCCATTTTTGATCTAAATGTTTGGCCCCAGTAAAATAAAAAACTTATACTCCCCTCACGTCGCCATTGCAGCGGTGTCGGCCGGCACTCTCTCTCCCCGGGGCTCTTCTGCAGTTGTTATGACACATGAGCCCGGCGCCCAATCATCGCTGACTTCACAGTTTCCACCTTCGTGCAAACTGAACATGAAGAGGAAGTCAGAGATCAGCTGCAGCCCGGACGTTGTGTTCAAGTCATATGAAGGTGGAGACAGTGACGCCAGCGCTGATTGGATGCCGGGCTCATATGTCATAACAACTGCAGGAGAGCCTTGGGAATGCGAGTGACGACACTGCTGGAACAGCGACGGCACTGGAGAAGAGTGTAAGCTTTTTTATTTTATTGGGGCTAAACAGTTAGATCATATAGAGCTTGACATAATACTAGCAGCCTGATATTTAGCATGGAAAGTGAGCACTATACCTAAAAGATAAAGCTACATTATAAGGGTGCATTTACACTGGCCATCCCGCCACATTAAAGAACCGTGGATTGGCTACATGTAAGCTGATCAACAGTCGTTTAATAGCCAGTTTATACTGGCCGACCACACTTTCCACGTATATACAATGATTCGATACGATTATAGGATATGATCATTCTGAATGCATAGACTGTCATTGCTCTCGGCAGCACATGTCCTGTTTACTTGGATTGGCGAGTACAATGATTTTCAAGCAAGCTTATAAATCATTTCACCTGAGGAACAGTTGGCTCATTCTTTGGTTAATTCTCAGCATGTTTATATTACCCAATTACTGGGTAACAAGAGTTATTAGGAATGCTCGTTCATAGTAATCGGTAGGTGTATATGCACCTTAGGGTTTGGTTCACTCAGTTTGGCTTCCATTTGTACAGGAAGTCATCACCTAATACAAACTTATTGTATGACGGACTAAAAACGTGATCCACTGATTCTATTGACTACTAATAAGCGCTCCCTTGTAGTTTCCATGATTGCATGTTGCACCATTCTTGCTATTAAAAGTGATAATAATCTAAACTGAATGTGATAGCGGATATGTAACAATGCCTTACCGAGACAGCGAACCATTTATTTCAATTACAGGTTGTAACTATTGCCATACAAGATGAGCACTATTCAGAATTCCCACCTTTTGAACAATCACAACAAAAAAGTAGAAATTATATAGTAGAGACATATAGTAAAAGCATTTAAGTGCATGGCTGCAGTACAGTAAAAGAATAAGGTAATAAATCCATGTTACAGAGGAAGGTTCACTGTAGCCTCATACAAAACCACAAATTCCCACAATGAACTGATTCTGGGCATAGAAAAAAAACAGTGATTTAAAAAATGCACTTTATTGTTGAATAGAAAAAGGTAACTACTTCCTTCTCTTTTCTGCCATGATTTCTTGTAGTTTGTAGAAACAGTTTCTAAATGGTTCTTTTTACCATAAAGCACCATTAGAGCTAGTGTACGTGTGCTGTATGTTGATTTCTTTTTACATGTGTATTTATTGTATAATTTGCTGACGGATGCTCGTAACCTGGAAATAAACAATGCACTTTGATATTTTACTGATTCAGTTTGCTCAATGTACCACAAGCATATTCAGTGATTGATAACTTAACACTTACAATGAAATAAATAAAATATTAAAACATTTAAAACACAGCTCTTTATTTCAGCTATTAGTCACAATATATAAAACAAGCAGTACTGGGAAAATGAAACAGTCACATAAAGTGGAACAGCGATGGGCACGATATTCAACCTGAACTTGACACAGAAATGTCTTCTTTTTTCCTAACTCAAAATCTGTAACTGGAAAGTACTTTGTATCCATTGTCCATAGCGGGAAAAGGATTCACTGGCAAATACTAAACCTTTAGGTTAAGATCCCACAATGAGTTTTTGGTGGTGCATTTTTGACGCTGAGTGTTTTCACTGCTTTAAAAACACAGTGTCTTATATTTCCAGGAAAGTGGATGGGATGTATAGAAATCTCATGCCCACTGTGTTTTTTTTTTTTTACGCTGTATAAAATGAACTTTTACCCTTTTTCGAAATCTACAACATGTTAACTTCTCTTGCGGGTATACAATGAAAAAAACGCAAAAGAGCATTGTAAAATTGAGAGCCGCACTTCATGTCCTCAGAACTACCAACCCTTATCCTTGGAGACTTCAACATCCCCATTAACAGCCCTACTTCCACATCTGCATCTCAGCGTCTATCACTAACCACTTCTCTAGGCCTCTCACAGCTTTCAACCTCTGAGACATACAAGGATGGTAACACCCTTGACCTGGTCTTTGTCCGCCTCTGTTCAATCTCCCACCTAAATAACTCACCGCTTCCACTCTCTGACCACAACATTCTCTCCTTCATCCTCACAAATCCTCGACCACCCCAGCGCACTCCTACCTACCATACATTCAGAAATCTACAAGCCATTAACCCTCAGACACTTTCAGACTCCCTACACTCATCGCTGTCCCCAATCTCCTCTTTTTCCTGTCCTAATCTGGCTGTTCAGCACTACAATGACACTCTTAAAAGCACCCTTGACCAAGTAGCACCGCTCACCCTCAGAACTTCCAAACACACAGTAAAACAGCCCTGGCTCACATTGCAAACTCGACTTCTTCAGCGATGCTCTAGGAGTGCTGAACGCCTCTGGAGAAAAACCCGCACACCAGAAGACTTCATCCACTTTAAATTCATGTTAAGAACTTATAATGCTGCCCTTCACCTCGCCAAACAGACCTACTTCACCACCCTGATCTCCTCACTAGCCAACAACCCCAAGAAACTTTTTGACACTTTTCACTCCCTCCTCAGGCCAAAAGCACATGCCCCTATCACAGACATTTGTGCCGACGACCTGGCCTCCCACTTTATAAAAAAAATAGATACTATCCGTCAGGAAATCTGCTCTCAACCACCAAGTGCTGTGACTCCCATCCCACCCTGCAGTTCCCCTGGCTCACTTTCCACATTTGATCCCATCACAGAAGAAGTCTCCAGACTCCTCTCGTCCGACTACATGCACTACCGACCCCATTCCCGCACATCTCCAGTCTCTCTCTCCAGTTGTCACAACTCACCTAACTACAATCTTTAATCTCTCACTCTCCTCTGGCATTTTCCCATCTAACTTCAAACACTCCATCATTGCTCCACTACTAAAGAAACCCACTCTCGACCCTTCCTGCACAAACAACTACAGACCGGTCTCCAATCTCCCCTTCATCTCTAAACTTTTGGAGCGCCTAGTCTACTCCCGCCTCACCCGTTACCTCTCCACTTACTGCCTTCTAGACCCTTCACAGTCCGGCTTCCGCCCCCTACATTCGACTGAAACTGCGCTCATCAAAGTGACCAATGACCTTCTGACAGCAAAACGTAACGGCGACCACTCTCTGCTCATTCTTCTCGACCTTTCTGCAGCTTTCGACACAGTTGACCACTGTCTCCTACTGTCTAGGCTCCAGTCACTAGGCATTAAGGACACTGCCCTCTCTTGGTTCTCTTCCTATCTTTCTTACTGCTCCTTCAGTGTTTCGTTCTCTGGCTCCACGTCATCTCCTCTTCCTCTCACTGTCGGTGTACCCCAGGGCTTAGTCCTTGGCCCCCTTCTCTTCTCTCTCTACACGGCCCCAATTGGACAGACCATCAGGAGATTTGGCTTTCAGTACCATCTTTATGCTGATGACACACAACTATACACGTCATCCCCCGACCTTACCCCCACTGTTCTACAGAACGCAACCAACTGTCTGTCCGCAGTCTCCAACATCATGTCTGCTCTCTATCTGAAACTTAACCTCTCCAAAACTGAACTCCTTCTGCTCCTGCCGTCTACTAACCTCCCTAAATCTGACATTTCCCTCTCCGTGGGCGGCACCATAATAACACCCCAGCAGCAGGCTCGCTGTCTGGGTGTTATGTTTGACACCAATCTCTCCTTCACCTCCCTTATACAATCTCTTGCCCGCTCTTGCCGCCTACACCTAAAGAACATCTCTAGAATCTGCCATTTTCTCACCATGGAAACAACAAAACCCTCACTGTAGCATTGATCCACTCCCGCCTGGACTACTGCAACGCTCTATTACTTGGTCTCCCCATTACTCGACTATCCCCTCTCCAGTCCATCCTTAATGCAGCAGCCAGGGTCATCCATCTGGCTAATCGGTACTCAGACGCGACCGCTCTTCACCAGTCCTTACACTGGCTGCCCATTCATTATAGGATCCAATTCAAAGTACTGGTTCTCACCCACAAAGCTCTCCACAGTGCAGCACCCCCCTACATCTCCTCCCTCATTTCTATCTATCGGCCTAACCGACTGCTGCGCTCTGCAAACGACTTTCGACTAAACTCTGCACTAATCCGCACCTCCCACTCCAAGACTTCTCCCACGCTGCGCCAATCCTCTGTTATGTTATGTGCAGAAGCTTCTTTTACTAAAAAACGGGTGTCGCTATTATGATAAACAGGATTATTGACCATGAGATAGTGGATGTGCTAGAAGATCCTTCAGGGAGGTTTGTCTGCGTTAAGCTGGTTATAGAGGGGATGACCTACAGTGTAATTAATATTTGTGCGCCAAATTCGACGGATCCATTCTTTCGGGCTAATGTGCTAAAACAAATCGCTAGTTGGGACACCTCCCATATGATTGTGGGTGGCGATTTTAATGAGGTGCATGACATTGAGATGGATAGATCTAATTCTCAATCTCCTCATATATCTACGCAACGGAGACTAATACAATCTTTTTTAGATCACCTGGGATTGTTGGATGTTTGGAGAGTGCAACACCTTGTTGAGAGAGATTACTCTCACTATTCACATGTTCACAATTCCCATGCTAGAATTGACTACTGGTTGTTGGGCCCCTCACTCATGCCAAGAATCACACATACCATATTCTGGATGTGCATATCTCAGATCATGCACCGATAACATTCAGCCTAAAACTAACCCAATCTATTTTCATAGGAAATGGAGATTCCCGTCATATTTATATCACTCAGATGATTTTAAAAAATTCATACAATTCTCATGGGACTCGTACAAATCTGATAACCAAATGCATTGTGAAACACAAATTCTTTTCTGGGATACCTCTAAAGCAGTGTTGAGAGGGCAAATAATTGCGTATATATGTCATAAAAAAAAACAGTTGCAGGAGCGGACCCTGGCAGTTCAGAGTGTAACGCAGCTGCAATGCAGGCTAGTGTGCTCCACCTGTAGGCCACAGAGGGAAGAAGGGATTACTCACTCCTAGGACAGGCCTGCACTGCAGCAGCCAAAACCACCACCAGGTGGCAGCAAAAAACATCCAAAGCTGAGTTAGGAATAATCAGTCATACGAAGTACCAGAGGTCTCAGCAAGCCCGTGGTCAGAAACAAGCCAATAGGTTAAAACCAGATGGGAGCTGTCAGGCTACTGCAGTGTAGCGCAACCTTCCCCAGAGGGAGCTAGGGAGGGACGTGAGACTGCGTACACAGAGAAGCTCTACAAAACAAGCTCAGGTGCCACCAAGTGGCGGGAGCATGATCAGGCAAGCCGAGTCAAAACCGTATAGAGGCAGAAGTACCAGAAGGAGCAGAAATACATGTAGTCAGTATACCAAGCCGAGGGTCAAATAGCCAGACAGAGAACGTAGCAGCAGAGACGGATACCAAAAGACGGGGTCAGAATCACTCCGGGTCATACACGAGTAAACAAGTCAAAGGCAGGAGGATCACCAGGGAACAAGAGTCAGAGGCTCTAAACTGGAAGCTTGAGCTATCACTAACACTGGTAAGCTGGCTGTGACGGACTGAAATAGCCCAGCCAGCTCCAGAACGAGGCCGAGGAAATTAACCCCCGCATGACCAGTCCTGAGAGGACAGCAGAGCATAAACTCCGGACTGGACCATGACAGTACCCCCTTCTCAATGGGGGCCACCGGACCCCCAGGCTTCCCTGGATGACTAGCGTGAAAGGCCCGGACCAACCGATCAGCATGGATCAAACGCGACGGCACCCATGACCGGTACTGAAGTGAACGACGGAGCATACGAGAATCCACCACCTGTTCCACCTCGTACTCGGTCTGTCCATCTACCACAACAGGCGGTGTGAGGAAGACTCACCAGAGGAAGGCACCGACGGCTTCAGAAGCGCCTTATGGAACACATTGGGGATCCGCAGCGACGGAGGCAAACGCAGGCGAAAGAACACAGGATTAATCACCTCTAAAATTTCATACGGACCAAAATACTTGGGACCCAACTTAGCGAGGGAATTCTCAGCCTTATATTTTTGGTGGATAACCATACCTTATCCCCCACCTGATAAGCTGGCCCCACAGAATGTCGTTTATCTGCAAAAAATTTATATTTGCCCTGAGCCTCCCCAATGTTTCTCTGAACCTCCCTCCAGACCTCCCCCAACCGCAGAAAGGCCGAATCAGCCCCTGGACATCCTGAATCCAGCCGGGAAAACTCACCAAAATGAGGGTGCAACCCATAGTTGCAGAAAAATGGAGAAGTACCAGTGGACTGATTGACACGATTATTGAAAGCGAATTCTGCTATAGGTATTGCAGAGCACCAATCATCCTGTCTAGACGTGACAAGACACTGTAAAATCTGCTCCAAAGACTGATTGGTCCTTTCAGTCTGACCATTGGTCTCGGGATGGTAGGCCGATGAAAATGTCAGACTAATGCCCAGCCTTTTACAAAAAGCCCTCCAGAATTTTGCCACGAATTGCACCCCTCTATCAGACACCACACTGACAGGCACACCATGCAACCGGATCACATGCTCAATGAATAGTTTAGATAGAGTCTCAGCATTCGGGAGGCCCGTTAATGGTACAAAATGTGCTTGTTTACTGAACCTATCAACAACTACCCAGATCACGGTTTTGCCATTAGAGGGAGGAAGATCGGTGATAAAATCCATGGACAGATGAGTCCATGGTCTATCCGGAATTGGCAGTGGCACCAATTCCCCGGCCGGCCGGTTGTGGGAGGCTTTTGCGTGGGCACAAGTTTCACAGGAGGACACAAAGTGATGTCAGACATCAACGAGGGCCACCAGAACAGCCTAGTGATGGCTTTACGAGTGGCCGAGATTCCCAGATGCCCACTCAGAGCAGAATCGTGGAACTCCAGAAGCACCCTTAATCGATATTGGACAGGCACAAAGAGCTTATTTTCAGGTATGGACGATGGAGCAAGAGATTGGGACTCACGAATCTCCTGTTCCAATCTCGAGGACACCACAGCCACCACCACCCCACGCTGAAGAATGGAGGAAGGAGGTTCAGGAGGAGATACTGGATCTAGGCTGCGAGACAAGGCATCTGCCTTCACATTCTTGGACCCTGGTCTGAAAGTAATGGAAAACTGAAATCGGGAAAAAAAAAGTGACCATCTTGCCTGTCTCGGAGTTAAACGTTTGGCGGACTCGATGTAAGACAGGTTCTTGTGATCTGTAATGACAGTGATACGATGAGCCGCCCCCTCCAAAAAATGCCTCCATTCTTCAAATGCCAATTTAATGGCCAACAATTCCCGGTTACCCACATCATAATTCCTCTCAGCAGAGGAAATCTTTTTTGAAAAGAAGGCACAGGGTCTTAAGTTAGTTAATGTGGTGGGCCCCTGGGACAACACAGCCCCCACTCCCACCTCAGAGGCGTCCACCTCTATGATAAATGGTTTAGACAAATCAGGTTGAACCAGTACAGGGGCAGTCATGAAACTGATTTTTAATGAAGAAAACGCCGCCACAGCTGGAGCTGACCAGTTTTTTAGATCAGCCCCCTTTCGAGTGAGATCAGTGAGGGGTTTGACCATTTGAGAAAACCCTTTGATAAATTTTCTATAGTAATTGGTGAAACCCAGAAATCGCTGAAGACCCTTGAGATCTCTGGGTTGCACCCAATCCACAATGGCTTGTACCTTCCTAGGGTCCATACGAAACCCCTCAGAGGACAAAATGACCCCTAGAAAGGACAATTCTTGAGTAAAAAATGAACACTTCTCCAGTTTGGCAAGGAGAGAGTTCTCCCTGAGCCTCTGGAGAACTGCACGAAGATGACCCATGTGACTTTGTCTATCAGAAGAATATATGAGTATATCATCAAGATAAACTACCAAAAAGCGTCCAATAAAGTCTGAAAAAACATGGTTAATGAAATTTTGGAATACCGCTGGTGCGTTAGTCAAGCCGAACGGCATGACCAAATTTTCAAACAGACCTTCAGAGGTGAGAAACGCAGTTTTCCACTCATCCCCCTCCCGCATACGGATGAGATTGTATGCTCCCATGAGGTCCAACTTAGAAAACCATCTGGCCCCGGACAATTGGTTGTATAAATCAGGTATCAGTGGGAGAGGATAAGTGTTTCTTATGGTGATCTTATTCAGTTCTTGAAAATCGAGGCACGGGCGTAAACCACCATCTTTTTTTTTTTACAAAAAAGAACCCCGCCGCCACGGGAGAGACAGATGGCCGAATATGTCCTTTACGGAGGCTTTCAGAGATATACTCCTTCATAGCAGCTCGCTCAGGGATGGAGAGATTGTACAGATGGGCTTTGGGCAATTTGGCACCGGGAACAATATCAATGGCACAATCGAATGGGCGGTGTGGTGATAGAACCTCAGCCTCTTTTTCGGAGAACACATCCTCAAAGTCCTTCAGGTACTCCGGAATACCCTCCAGACTGACGGATGACATAGACACAGTAGCAAGACAATTTTTAGAACAATTAGGTCCCCATTTGACAATATCCCAGGACCCCCAGTCAATAACCGGGTTATGCCGTTGCAACCAAGGAAACCCTAACACCAGGCCAGCAGGGAGGTTATCCAAAACAAAGCATGACATGTGCTCCTGGTGCAATGCCCCCACCCTGAGGGTGAATTCTTGAGAAATGAAATGGAGACCATCCTTTGTGAGAGATGTAGAGTCAATAGCCACAATTTTTAAGGGAGTCTCCAACCTAACTGTCCCTAATCAACAGCGGGCCACCAGTTTAGAGTCAATCAGGTTCAGGGATGACCCACAGTCTACAAAAGCCGAAGTATGGACAAAGCAGTTCTCAACACCAAGTTCCACCTTTAACAGTATCTTTGCAAATGAAGAAAAAGGTACCTGAGAGTCTGAGTGACCTCCACGATGATCACCCAGACTCAGCCGCTTGTTAGTGGATGGACAAGAGGGGCAGTCCCTTTTCCAATGTCCGGGATCTCCGCAGTAAAAACACAGCTTTCCATCACGCCGCCGTTTTCTCTCTTTCTCCTGGAAGTCGGTGGCTCCCACCTCCATAGATTCAGACAGAAGCAAAACATCAGGATTAGCAGGGAACAACGGAATCCCCCGTTGTGTAACACCTCTCTCCCGAAGCCTCTGATCCATACGGATAGCCTGAGTCATAGCCTCCTCCAAAGAGCTGGGAGGTGGATGGAGAGCCAGAGCGTCCTTCAAGCAATCCGACAGTCCCTTCCCGAATAGACATCTCAGTGCGGAGTCATTCCAAGATACCTCAGTGGACCATTCGACGGAACTCGGAGCTGTACCATTCGGCTGAGTGCTTCCCCTGAACCAGACCCATAATGGTGTCCTCTGCCACCCTAACACGGTCCGGTTCGTCATAGATAAGTCCTAGGGCCTCAAAGAACCTATCTACCGAGCTCCGTTCAGGAGCGGTAGGGGGCAGCGAGAAAGCCCAGGATTGGGGACCTTCCCTAAGTAAGGAGATAATAATCCCTACCCGCTGAGTCTCATCCCCAGACGATCGGGGTCTAAGAGAAAACCATAATTTACAACTCTCCCTGAATATGCGAAACTTATCTTTTTCGCCAGAAAAAGGGTCAGGAAGTTTAACTGTGGGTTCGGGGGAGTGCAAAACAACATCTACAGAGTCATCAGGTAGACTAACAATATGAGAGGTGTTTCCCTGCACAGTCTTAATATTCTCAGTAAGTTTTTTCTGCAAGTGGGTATGAGACGTAACAAGGGACTGATGTCTCACAGAAAAATCCTGCACATCAGCGTCAAACTGGACACTTGATCCGCCAAGTTATGCAGCGGATCCATGACCAGAGAAAAAAAAATTGCAAACTTCCGTTTAAATGTATGGTTAGTGATAATGTAATGCAGATGCAATGCAGGCTAGTGTGCTCCACCTGTAGGCCACAGAGGGAAGAAGGGATTACTCACTCCCAGTACAGGCCTGCACTGCAGCAGCCAAAACCACCACCAGGTGGAAGCAAAAACATCCAAAGCTGAGTTAGGAATAATCAGTCATACGAAGTACCAGAGGTCTCAGCAAGCCCATGGCCAGAAACAAGCCAATAGGTCAAAACCAGATGGGAGCTGTCAGGCTACTGCAGTGTAGTGCAACCTTCCCCAGAGGGAGCTAGGGAGGGATGCGAGACTGCGTACACAGAGAAGCTCTACAAAACAAGCACAGGCGCCACCAAGTGGCTGGAGCGTGGTCAGGCAAGCCGAGTCAAAACCGTATAGAGGCAGAAGTACCAGAAGGAGCAGCAATACACGTAGTCAGTATACCAAGCCGAGGGTCAAATAGCCAGACAGAGAACGTAGCAGCAGAGAAGGATACCAAGAGACGGGGTCAGAGTCAGTCCGGGTCATACACGAGTAAACAAGTCAAAGGCAGGAGGATCACCAGGGAACAAGGGTCAGAGGCTCTAAACTGGAAGCTTGAGCTATCACTAACACTGGTAAGCTGGCTGTGACGGACTGAAATAGCCCAGCCAGCTCCAGAACGAGGCCGAGGAAATTAACCCCCGCATGACCAGTCCTGAGAGAGGACAGCAGAGCATAAACTCCGGACTGGACCATGACACAGAGGGCTTTAACTTTAGCATATAAAAATTTTAAACTTAATAATTCACCCCTCACAAAAAAAACAATATATAGAGGCAAAGGAATTGGCGGATGCACTAGCTCATGAATGGGCCACTTATAGTATTGATCTTCAAAAGCACAAATTTTTTAAATGGGGCAATAAACCTGGAAAATTACTTGCATCTCTTACTAGACCGTATAGAAAGGCCACAAGGATTCACAAAATTCGGACCAAAGAGGGCAGAGTGTTGACAGAGAATGAGGAAATTGTAGAGGAATTTAGATAATTTTTTGGCTCCCTGTACAAAGCGGAGAAGAGAGAGGGGGACGATATTCTAAACTTTATGCAAACGGAGGTGGCACCTTTATTAACAGAGGAAGACAGGGAAATCCTTAACGCTCCTATATCCCCTTCAGAAGTCATCCAAACTATCAGCTCCTTGAAGCTCTCTAAATCTCCTGGCCCTGATGGGTATAGTAATGAATTTTACAAAATATTGGGAGGAAGTTTAGGGACACATCTTTGTGAAGTCTTTAATCAGTTGGTTCGATCGGGGCAGCTCCCGGACCGTTTCAATGAAGCATACATAATAGTGCTCCCCAAACTGGGCAAAGATCCTTTATTAGTGGAAGGATATAGACCAATCTCGTTTTTAAACTCCGACTTTAAAATTTTCACTAAAATACTAGCGAACAGAGTGCAAAAAATAATCCCCAACCTGATATTGCCTAAACAAATTGGGTTTGTCCACGGTAAATCCATAACATACAACATATGGACGGCTTTGGGAGCTATCTCTTACGGAAAATCTCATGGCTGTTTAGAGTCTATTGTGGTCAGCCTGGATGCTGGCAAAGCGTTTGACAGGGTTGCATGGGATTATCTCCTCGATATCCTGGAGTTTAGAAACTTTGGTTCATGGTTCTGTGAGGTGAAAAAGTTGTTATATAAAAGCCCGGTGTCCAGGCTGGCCATAAATGGTATACTCTCTTCCACATTTGAAATCCAGAGAGGAACGCGTCAGGGCTGCCTCTTATCGCCCTTACTTTTTAACTTTGCTTTAGATCCTTTACTTGGAACTCTCCAAAATACTTCAAAATACAGGGGCATAGAGGTAGGCTTCCCTCACTTAAAATTGCGGCATTTGCCGACGATATACTCCTATTCATCTCCAATCCCAATGCGGCAATACCAGTTATCATGGAGGCCCTAAATCATTTTGGCAAATGCTCAGGCTTTAAAATAAACTATAACCTCAAAAATCGCGGATTACCATAACCGCAAAAAGTGTTCCAGCAAAGAAAATATAATATAAAAAATTAACCTTTATTGACATATAACATACAAATATAAAAACAATAAAATAACAAAAATGCCCAGTAGGAGGTGTATAACGTATTACCACATCAGTAAATTGGTATATCAATGGTCCAGTTTATAGGAGTATCTATATGAGAATTATCCCTAAAAAACCTTAAACTACAGACGCCCTAGTATATAAGTGTTGGCATACATATTCTGCCACAAAGCTGTATAAAACAAGATAAATGCCCACTCTGTAAGTAAATAATGGCTGGACTGAAAAAGAGCTCCAAAGTTCTTAACATGTGACTAGCCACTAAGCCTGATCAGGCTGAACCCAACAGTCCTAAGCACAGATCAATAGTAAGTTACTGGACCCTAACGTCCTAGATCAACTGCTGCTATAAAACCAAGGGGTGGAGGAGGTAACGCCACGCACATCAGCACGGTCCAGTTCTTAGGTAAATTACTCGTTCATTTGTGGGATACATTTCCATCTCATGTGGCTATGCCGTTTTATAGCAGCAGTTGATCTAGGACATTAGGGTCCAGTAACTTATTTACTATTGATCTGTGCTTAGGACTGTTGGGTTCAGCCTGATCAGGCTTAGTGGCTAGTCACATGTTAAGCACTTTGGAGCTCTTTTTGAGTCCAGCCATTATTTACTTACAGAGTGGGCATTTATCTCGTTTTATACAGCTTTGTGGCAGAATATCTATACCAACACTTATATACTAGGGCGTCTGTAGTTTAAGGTTTTTTAGGGATAATTCTCATATAGATACTCCTATATACTGGACCATTGATATACCAATTTACTGATGTGGTAATACGTTATACACCTCCTACTGGGCATTTTTGTTATTTTATTGTTTTTATATTTGTATGTTATATGTCAATAAAGGTTAACTTTTTATATTATATTTTTTTTGCTGGAACACTTTTTGCGGTTATGGTAATCCGCGATTTTTGAGGTTATAGTTGATGATGAGTGCCGGCTCCAATAAGATTGTATATAGCTTTGGACTATCTTGTGGATATATTTAAAATAAATTATAATAAATCAGAGGCCCTGGCTCTGTTTGAGCAAGGGAAATTAAATAACTCGACACTTCCTTTCCAATGGAGCACTTCATCTATCAAATATTTGGGTGTCCATCTCCCGGCAGATTTGATGTCCTTATACAACATTAATATTAGACCCCTAATTACGTCCATATTTAATCTTCTAAACTCCTGGAAACACTTTACTTTGTCTCTTTCCGGACAATGTCATTTAATTAAGATGATAATATTTCCAAAACTATTGTATATTTTCCAAACACTACCTATTTTGTTGACACGAGCAGATGTTAAAACTCTAAACACTGCTTTTAGGAATTTTATTTGGGGAGACAAAAAGCGTACACGTATAGGTCTAATCAAACTACAAGCCCGAAAGGAGGAGGGTGGCATCAATTTCCCAGACATTGGAAAGTACAATCTAGCAGCAAATCTCAGATACACCATTGATTGGTTAAGAGGTAGATCACATTTCACAAATGTACTTTTAGACCAACAATTAAGTCCCCATGTCTCCCTACCAGCATTACTACATATGGCCAACGATGACCTTATTGCAGACTTAAGAAACACCCCCCCTTATGGCAAACTATACAGTCACCAGCAAAGCACCCCCACACCATCACACCACCTCCTCCATGCTTCAAGGTGGGAACCAGGCATGTAGAATCCATCCATTCACCTTTTCTGCGTGCAAAGCAGTAATCAAAGCAAAAGGTGGCTACTTTGAAGAAACTAGAATATAAGACATATTTTCAGCTGTTTCACACTTTTTTGTAAAGTGTAATGTATAATTCCACATATGTTAATTCATAGTTGATGCCTTCAGTGCGATTCTACAATTTTCATAGCCATGAAACTACAGAAAAATCATTGAATGAGAAGGTGTGTCCAAACTTTTGGTCTGTACTGTATGTCATTTGAGAAGCGATGTCTCTCCTTTTGTGCCCTTTCTGGGTAACCCGGGCTTTATGGGAGGTAAACCACCCTTATCTTACATTGAGCTGGTTGGGCAGGGTTGCATCTTGGCAGCTGACCTATTAGATGATAGATTTCTCCATGCTTGCATTTGACATAGCAGCACAACGTTTCCCAACATTTGTAAACAAGCCCTTCCTTTTTCTTCAAGCAAGGAGCTTAACTTTGAAAAGTATAGCAACTAGGGGTGGAGATAGAGGGAGGAACGCTTTGGATGGCTTCCTTAGGACCGCCAGGGTGCAGATAGCCTCGACAAGCAATATCTACACATTGTTGCGTAAGCAATGGTCATGGGAGGGCAAAAAGACAGGCACAGCACGATGGGTTAATGATATACAGAACATCACAGTCGGGGAAATCTTAGATGCCACTTTAATGCAACAGAAAGTGATCCCCTCCAGCAGTTACGCAGACATGTCTTTAATACTCCTTCATAGAGCTTATATTACCCCACACATTAAGTCTAGGATGTCTCCAGGGGCACATTCGCATGCTTCAAATGTGGGACAGGAAACACAGACATATTTCATCACATGTGGGGTTGTCCCAAAGTGCAAAAAATATGGCAGTCTATCCACACCGAACTGCAGAATCTTAGTGGGATATTATTACCTTTGACGCCACAATGGGCAATATTTAATATTTTAGATAGCCCTCAACACAAATTCCCAAAACATCTTAAGGCCATGTTGATAATATGGGCCTCAGCTACCAGGAAAAGTATCTTGCAGCACTGGCTAAATCCATTACCACCACTCAAATCTCTCATATACTCCAAAATAATGTATATTTTTCGAATGGACTGGCTAGATACCCTGACAAATGAAGAAAAATTGACTGGGAAGTTTTTAAGCACATGGTCATTGTTCATCCCATCACTGTCTCAAGACACCAGGGACAAACTAAGGACACATTTTGAAAACACCCAGTGGTATCTTCTTCAGAAAATTAGCGGACATAATCCTATTCCTTGAGCTTGTTGATTGTTAATCAAATGCAGAGTCGTTTAAGGGGTTTATATGTTGGGGGATGGGAGGGTTAAGGGAGGAGGGAGGACTTTTATGAGTATTATGCCTGTCAAATAAACGTCGAATAAGCTTGATACCTTCAAACCTGTATGACTTTTACGCCTGTCAAATAAGGTTGTTACTTCAAGGACTTGTATGATTTCCTTTTATTGTAATGCTCTTTAAACCAATAAAACATGTTGAAAAAAAAAAGATTAGTGTGGGGTTCGTGGAATCATCTAAAACCATCTTCACATGCATAAGGTATCCTGTTGCTGGGTTCCCCGGCTGCTCACACCTTTCCAGAAACAGGAACGAGTCAAATGCTCTCAGGCTCTATTGCCGATGTGCCATGGAAACCAGGAAGAATTTTTCAACAGACTGATCACACAGGATGAAAACTGGGTGATCATTATGATCCTATGCCACCAGTGTGTCAGAGGCTGCAGACCGTCGCACTGCATCTGACTGCAGAAGGTCTCAGCAGTTTACTTAGCAGACTTCTTCCCGGTCCTTCTGACTCTAGGACCCAATGGCAATCTTCCTTCTACTCTATTGGACACACCTGGGAGTTAGACTTGGGACTCCCAAGCTGGGAGTTGCCGGTGATATTTCCATTTCCCTGTTGAGACTTGGAGCTATAGAAGTTGGCTATCTTCCTCTCTGATGTTTGGAGGACGTCTGTGTTTCTCTCAGAGTCTACTCAAGTTAAATTTTGCCCTTGTTTGTGTATTCCATTTGTTTTAGTGGTAGTGGGGATTGACTGGTGCTCATCCTGCGCAGGGCTTATCGCCAGGGTCAAGCAGGGGTTAGGTATCCTGCTCGGCGATAGGTGCGCAACCTATATAGGGACACTTAGGGCAGACAGGGTGACATTAGATCTTCCTAGGGATCTCCACTCCCCCCCTTCCCTAGTGCTGGGTTCCCTTACCCTTATCCCTTCGTGTTGTACTTAGTCTTTCTTACACTGTGCGTGACATTATCACCGGCCCTTCACATTTGTAAAAGGAAAAAAAACTGACACGTGGTTTTTTTTGGTGTTTTCTGTGTGGGTTTTTTATTCCGTTTTGCTGGGTTCATGGATCCCGTTTCTGTGCTGACAGAGCAGCTGCAGAAGTTGTCACTGGAGGTGATTAACCGTCGTTCTGAGGTCCAGCAGCAATGGCAGCGGCTGCAGGCTCTTATTGTGGGGGATGTTGTGGTTAGCCAGTCCATCTTGAACCCAAAATTGCCCTCCCAGACAGGTTTTCTGCGGTTAGGAACAAGTTTTTTGTGTTTTAAGGAGTCATGCAAATTGTACTTTAAACTTAGTCATTACTCCTCTGGAGATGAGGAGCAATAAGTAGGAATTGTTTCACTGTTGCAGGGGAACCTCAATCCTGGGCTTTTTCTCTGCCACAGGATTCTATGTGTCTCCAGTCTGTGGAGGAGTTTTTCAGGGCCCTTGACCTGATCTATGAGAATCCTGACTGAATCCAAGCTGCGTTGCATTCAGCAATGGTATCGTTCAGTCGAGACTTATGGCTTTGAATTTTGCAGGTGGTCAACTGATACCAAATGGAATAACCTGGCTCTCAGAAAACAATTTGTTTAGTGCCTCACTGAAAGGTTAAAGGACGCATTAGCATTGCATGAAACGCCTGTGTCACTGGAGGCTGCCATGTCCTTGGCTATTTGGATGGATAGACGCCTGCAGGACAGATGGGTAAGAACACCTGCTTCTGAACCATCTTTCCGGGACAAGATCCCAGTGTTGGAGCGAAGGACCGGGGGTGAACCTATACTTGCAGAGTTAGAGGAACCCATGTAGTTGGGAGGTGTGTCCACGTCGTATGTTTCTCCCAACATTTGCAAGAAAAAGGGGTATGTTTTTTTTGTGGGATGAAGGGACATTTTATTGGGGCCTGCCCAGTAATTCCAAAGCAAAAAGAAACTCTATTAACCCTTGGGAACGTTGAGCTTGATAAACAAGGGGTGTGTCCGTTTTCAACCTGCAATTCTCATTTTGATCTGACAGCAGAGATGGTGCTAGAGAGCAGGTCTGAAAAATTTTCTGTGTTTATAGATAGTAGGGCTGGAGTCTGTATGGTGGATGCTGAGTTTGCTAGAACTCATGGTTTTGTCTGCTTTTCCTTGGCTAAAACTATTCCTATTTGCGCCATTGAATCAGCACCCCTTGCACAGAGTGCACAGACACTGATTGTTCATAATATAAGACTGAAGGTGGGGTCTTCGCATTATGAAGTAATCCTTTGTTATGTCCTGAAGGGTCTCCAGCTCCAATGGTTCTGGGTTTGCCCTGGTCGGTGAAGCATAGTCCAACTGTGGATTGGCAATCCAGAGAGATTGTAAAGTGGGAGATTACTGTAATGGTAACTGCCTAAACATTTCCCCTTCTGCTGTATCTACAGGGATCTTACTGACATTTTTGTCTGGCTTTGAGGACCCTGCCCCAATTTTGCAGAAGGGGGTAGGCATTTTGGGCTTGTACACTGACATGGAGGGTGAGGTGTTGAAGGCTCAGGGGGACGCCCCTGCTTCCTGCTCTTGTTGTTTGTGCTGTCTAAATTGCGCCGCAAAGTGACTTGAGAATATCATGACTCTGTACTTGCTGGCCACCCAGGTGGTAGGGCAACCGCGGACCTCCTTTTTTATTGCTTTTGGTGGCCGGGTTGCATCGGAATGTGGTTGAACAAGTGTATACCTGCAATGTTTGCGCACATTCTAAACTACAGCATACCCGTTGTGATACAGCAAACGGCGTTTTGCTGGATGGGAGATACATTTCTGCCAGCAAGTTAATGTTTGGCTGGGATTTTCCCTAAAGACAAGGACCTGTGATGATGTCATGGTCACGTGATCAGCCCAGGTGATGTGTACCTCACCTGTGGGTGTGGTTAGGGGCTATGTAATGGTGAGGGTGAGTGTGAGAGAGGGATCGGAAGAGGAGGAGCTTGCCTGGAGCCAGCCTGTATCTGTTTACTGGACTACACGTGCTGCAAATCCTTAGCAGCTAAACTCCAGACAACCCGAAGAATGGCACCTGGCGGTCGCTGCTGACCTAGCAGCTGCTTAGTTAAGCCCATCCCAGCAAGGGTGAGTCTGGGACCAGTGGTTCTCCAAGTTGGAGTATATTTGTGTTTTTTGCTATCTTTCTGTTATCCTGGTGTTTAAAGTGACATTAAACCACTGAAGGTGGACTCTAAAGGCCCCTTCACACATAGCGACGCACCAGCGATCACGATAACGATCCGACCAGGCAAAGATCGCTGGTGCGTCGTTACATGATCGCTAATTAGCTTTAAAACAGTCCGATTTCCTCAATGACGCAAGACAGATCAGCGATTTGCATAACGACCTCGTCGGTCGTTGAGTCCTTGTCACACTACTTTATTGTAACCGATTCCGACCTCGGTGGGCGTGCTGAGTGCGCTGAGCTCTGCGTCGCTAACGAGGTCGCTCGTCGTTTTTAAGCTTCAAACACAGCGATTAGTGCTGGCCAGCGGGACGCCAACGATGGAAAAATGGACCAGCGCATCCGAGCACGATCAGCGATAGCCAGCAGGGGGGGGTTGGTCGCCGCTACATTTTACACGTAACGAGATCGCTAGCGATAACGCTGTTGCGTCACAATATCGGTGACGCTTGAGCGATATCGCTAGCGATTCGCTATGTGTGAAGCCCCTTTAGCCTGTGTGTTGCCTCATTACTGCGGCCCTGCCACTGCCTACCAGAGCAAATCCCTACAATTGGTGGCTTGAATGCGGGCAAACACAGTGAGGTCAGGTTGTTTTTTGCTTATTTTTTTCTCTGCACTCCAGTCTATGTCCTGGGTGAAAAGAGTGACGCAAACCCAGGTGGAGAACTTTCCAAAAATGGAGACCACAGTAAAACTGCTTATGGAGGCCATGCGACAGCAGCAGCAGGTTACGCAGCAGCAGGAGGCCTTGCGACAGCAGCAAGAGGTTACGCAGCAGCAGCTGATATTTAATCAACAGCAGCAAGAAACCAACCGGCTGTTGCTACAGTACATCACAGCGCCACAGACGACAGGAACTACCCAAGGAAGCCATGAGGTCCGGAAAGCGGTTCGTATAGCGATTCCAAAAATGGAGAAATCTGATGACATTGAGATGCACCTGGAGATGTTCAAAGGAGTGGCGGAGAGGGAGAGACTACCCCAGGACCAGTGGGCAGAAGTCATTGCTCCGTTTCTGGCCCCAGGACCGTTGAAAGCCTATCAGGACCTACCCGCTGAGCAAAAGGCGGACTACACGATCGTCAAGGGTGAGGTACTAGCACGTCTTGGGGTAAATATTTTGGTCCGGGCCCAGCAGGTACACAAGTGGGAGTTTACCCCCTCCAAGCAGGCTCGGTCTCAGTATTACGACTTGGTGCACTTGTTACAAAAATGGTTGCAGCCTAAGATATTGTCGCCCAGCGCTATGCTGGACCGTATAGTGACTGATAAATTTTGGAGGGCTTTACCCCACTCCCTCCAAACATGGGTCGGACAGGCATCCCCTACTAATGCCCTCCAGATGGTAGACCTCATAGAAAGATATGGGGCTACCAAAGAACTACAGGAAGAGACTCCCCAGAAAGTAACAAGAAAGTTTCCAAAGTTTCCACCTGTGGCTCGGAGAGCAGAGACCAGGAAGGCCGCTCAAGAAGTATCAGGGGAAGAAAGGGGCCCCATAATCTGCTGGCGGTACCAGGAACCAAGACATGTGAGAGCTGATTGCCCCCACCTGGCTGAGCCCATGGACACAAACTTTGGGTACTACCAGTCTCACTATGCCGAACAGATGTGTGCACTGGGCACCCCAGAGGGACCCAGTATGAAATATTTGTGTAAGGTTGAAGTGGAGGGCACCCCTGCTCTGGCTCTACTGGACTCAGGGAGTCTTGTGACCCTGGTACGAGCCAGCCATGTGCAAACCAGCAAGTATACTGGTCGGAAAATTGGGGTGTTGTATATACATGGAGACCTAAAAGACTATCCTACCGCACTAGTGATGATAAACATGCCAGGGGGGAGGAGGTGCCACGAGGTGGGGGTGGTGATTAATTTGCATTATGAAGTAATAATTGGAAGAGATTTTCCTTTATTTCCTGTACTTTGGCCCGCTGTTGTCTCACCCACTGAACAATTGCCGGCACCGGTGGCAACCAGATTGCATTCTCCAGAAATAGGGCATGAACCTGGTGGCCCAGAGGAAGAAGTGCTGGCGGTAGGGGTAACCTTCTCTTCGGTGGAGGAGAGGAAAGCTTCTCCCATAGAAGTATTGGCTGGGCGAGTGGAAGACTTGTTGCTAGGACCTGGATTGTCAGACTTAATTGTGTCAGGTGACAATTTTGGTATGGCGCATCTCCGAGACCCTACGTTGGCTCGAGCCCGGGAAAATGTACTGTTTGTTAATGGGGAACCCCAACAACCTGGGGCAGCTACAGTATTGCCACACTTTGAGCTAAACCAAGATTTGTTGTATCGAGTTGAGAAGATACGAGGGGAAATGGTAGAACAATTACTGGTACCGCAGGCATATCGTAGGCTGGTAATAGATTTAGAGCATGCACATGTACTTGGGGGCATTTAGGCCAAAAGAAAACCCTAGACCGAATTCTGCAGCGGTTTTACTGGCTAGGGGTCCATGAAGAAGTTAAACGGTACTGTAATTCTTGTCCAGTGTGCCAGGTTACCAGTCCCCAGGCTCACTTTAGGAGTCCGTTGGTGCCTTTACCCATTATAGAGGTACCTTTTGAAAGAGTGGCAATGGATTTGGTTGGGCCTGTCCCTAAATCAGCAAGGGGTCTCCAACACATCCTGGTAGTTTTAGATTACGCTACCCGCTATCCGGAGGCCGTTCCACTATGCCACACATCAGCTAAGCTTATCGCAAATGAACTCATGGGTATGTTCTCACAGGTGGGAATTCCTCAAGAAATTTTAACAGACCAGGGAACCCCCTTTATGTCAAAAATTATGAAGGAACTCTGCCACTTGTTAAATGTCAAACATTTGCGCACGTCGGTCTTTCATCCCCAAACAGATGGTCTGGTAGAGAGGTTCAATAAGACTCTGAAGAGTATGTTAAAGAAAGCAGTTTCCAAAGATGGGAAGGACTGGGATCTCTTACTGCCATATTTATTGTTTGCAGTGCGGGAGGTGCCCCAGGCATCTACGGGGTTCTCGCCCTTTGAACTATTGTATGGCAGACATCCACGGGGCTTACTCGATATAGCCAAAGAGGCTTGGGAGAACCAACCTACCCCCCACAAAAGTGTGATAGAACATGTTGCAAAAATGCAAGAAAGAATGGAGACAGCCCTACCATTAGTCAGGGAACATATGGAGGCAGCACAAAGGTCGAAGAGTCAGGTCTATAACCGGGAGGCTCGGGTAAGAATCTTTAGCCCTGGGGATCGGGTGTTGGTACTTGTGCCTACAGTGGATAGCAAGTTTTTTGCAAGGTGGCAGGGACCCTGCGAGATTATAGAGAAGGTGGGGCCAGTAAACTACAAGGTAAACCAACCAGGACGAAGAAAGCCAGAACAGGTTTACCATGTTAATCTGCTTAAACCATGGATAGAGACAACCTGGGTGGGGATCCTCCGCTGCCTGCATTTCCGGTGGAGAAGGCTCCATTACCGGGGGGGGGCAGTAGAAGCGCTCTCCGTAGTCAAAATAGCAGACACTTTGTCTCCTAGACAGGTTCAGGAGGTCCGTGAGTTTGTTAGCCGAAATACAGACATTTTTTCAGAGCTCCCTGGTCGCACCTCCCTAATCCAACATGACATTGTCAAGGAGCCACAGGCCAAGGTCTGACTAAAACCATATCGGGTGCCTGAGACCCGGCGACAAGCCATCTCGGAGGAGGTAAAAACTATGCTGCAGTTAGGGGTCATTGAAGAGTCCCAGTGTGAGTGGGCCAGTCCGATAGTCCTAATACCCAAGCCTGATGGGATGCTAAGGTTTTATAATGACTTTAGAAAACTTAATGAAATTTCAAAGTTTGACGCCTACCCCATGCCCCGGGTCGATGAATTGATAGAGCGGTTTGGGAAAGCTCGGTATTTTTCAATCCTTGAACTCACCAAAGAATATTGGCAGGTACCTCTAACAGAGGCGGCGAGGGAAAAAACGGCTTTTGTAACACCCGAGGGCCTGTTCCAGTATAAAGTATTACCATTTGGGTTGCATGGCGCGCCAGCGACGTTCCAGCGGTTAATGGATATTGTTCTCCGTCCCCATCGCCGTTATGCCGCAGCCTATCTAGACAATATTGTACAGTACAGACTGGGAAAGTCACTTACCAAAAGTACAGACGGTTATAGATTCTCTGCGACAAGCAGGGCTAACTGCCAACCCAAAGAAGTGTTCCATAGGGTTGGAGGAAGCTCGGTACCTGGGGTACGTAATTGGGAGAGGAGTTCTCAAGCCCCAAATAAGCAAAGTGGAGGCAATCCAGAACTGGCCCCGTCCCCTCACAACAAAACAGGTAAAAGTTTTTTTGGGTTTAGTGGGATATTACAGGTGGTTTATTCCCAACTTTGCAACCCTGTCTGCACCGTTAACAGACTGCTTGAAAGGGAGGAAATCGGTGATGGTTCACTGGAATGATCAGATAGAAGAAGCCTTTATAAAGTTAAAATTGGCACTGTGTGGTACACCTGTTCTGATCACACCCAGTGCAGACTGATGCTTCTGAGATAGGGCTTGGTGCCATGTTGTCTCAGGAGGTTAACAGGGAAGAGCATCCCATTAGTTTCCTAAGTCGGAAGCTTACCCCAGCTGAAACCAGGTACAGTATTGTGGAGAGAGAGTGCCTGGCCATTAAGTGGGCACTGGAGTCATTGCGCTATAATTTGCTGGGGAGAACATTTCGTTTGGTAACTGATCATTCTCCTCTGACGTGGATGAGTCAAGCTAAAGAGAGGAATGCCCGAGTCACCAGGTGGTTTCTGTCCCTGCAAAATTTCAAATTTTCAGTAGAACATCAGGCAGGCAGACTACTGTACAGGGGAACGCAGATGCCCTGTCCAGAGTTCACTGTATGTCATGTGTCCACCCCCTAGGGTTGAACAAAGGAAGGAGGTATGTGGTACAGTAAAGGGTGTTTTGCTGGATGGGAGATATATTTCTGCCAGAAGATTAAAGTTTGGCCGGGATTTTCCCTAAAGACAAGGACCTGTGATGATGTCATGGTCACGTGATCAGCCCAGGTGATGTGTACCTCACCTGTTGGTGTGGTTAGGGGCTATGTAATGGTGAGAGTGAGTGTGAGAAAGGGATCGGAAGAGGAGGTGCTCGGTTGGAGCCAGCCTGTATCTGTTTACTGGACTACACATGCTGCAAAGCCTTAGCACCTAAACTCCAGACAACCGGGGAATGGTACCTGGCGGTCGCTGCTGACCTAGCAACCACTTAGTTAAGCCCGTCCCAGCAAGGGTGAGTCTGGGACCAGTGGTTCTCCAAGTTGGAGTATATTTGTTTTTTTTGCTATCTTTCAGTTATCCTGGTGTTTAAAGTGACATTAATCCACTGAAGGTGGACTCTAAGCCTGTGTGTTGCCTCATTACTGCGGCCCTGCCACTGCCTACCAGAGCAAATCCCTACACCGTCCATCTGGTCCTGTTTCGCCACTACCTGTTCCTAACAGGGTCAGGAGAGACAGGTATAAACGTATGACTGTCAGTAAACTCGTGCCAGGTCTGGCCCTGAATGTGAATGATTTTGTGTGGTTGATGGAAACCTAGAGTTTAAAATTTTGAGGATTGTAGATTCTAGCCTCGAACGTCGTTCCCTACAATACTTGGTGCATTGGAGGGGTTATGGTCCAGAGGAAATGATGTAGCTTTCAGAGGTGAATGCCCCAGGCTGGTTCGTTCGTTTCACACCTCTTATTCAGAGAAACCTGGACCTGAATGTCCGAAGGCCACACGTAGAAGCGGGGTACAGCCACAGGTGTGTCAGAGGTTGCAGACCGTCGCACTGCATCTGACTGAAGAAGGTCTCAGCAGTTTGCTTTGTAGACTTCTTCCTGGTTTTTCTGACTCTAGGACCCAGAGGCAATCTTCCTTCTACTCTAATGGACACAACTGGGACCGGGTGTTTATAACTTCCAGCTTGCTGCTGGAAGTTGCCGGTGATATTTCCATTTCCCTGTTGAGACTTGAAGCTATACCTTGCTCTATCCTAGGACCTTGCCCTATCCTGGATCTCCTCATACCTTTCCAACCGCACATTCAGCAACTCCCACTCCCACACTACCTCCTCGTCCCACCCTCTCTCTGTTGGAGTCCCCCAAGGCTCTGTTCTAGGACCCCTACTCTTCTCAATCTATACACTTTGCCTGGGGCAACTCATAAAGTCCCACGGATTCCAGTACCACCTTTATGCTGATGACACTCAGATCTACCACTCTGGCCCAGACATCACCTCTCTGCTGTCCAGAATCCCTGAGTGTCTATCAGCCATATCCTCCTTCTTCTCCTGCTTCCTCAAACTCAATGTGGACAAATCTGAACTCGTCATCTTTCCCCCATCTCACAGGTCTTCCTTACCTGACCTATCTATAACAATTGACAACACCACGCTTTCCCCCATACCGGAGGTCCGCTGCCTCGGAGTAACCCTTGACTCTGCCCTGTCCTTCAAACCACACATCCAAGCTCTTTCTACCTCCTGTTGCCTCCAGCTCAAAAATATTTCCAGAATCCGTCCCTTCCTCAACCCTCAATCTACTAAAATGCTTGTGCATGCCCTCATCATCTCCCGCCTCGACTACTGCAACATCCTTTTCTCTGGCCTCCCTGCTAACACCCTCGCACCTCTCCAGTCCATCCTTAACTCTGCTGCCCGACAAATTTATCTCTCTCCTCGCTACTCTTCCGCATCTCCCCTCTGCAAATCTCTTCACTGGCTCCCATTCCCTCAGCGAATCCAATTCAAATTACTAATACTGACCTACAAGGCCATCTATAATCTGTCTCCTCCATATGTCTCTGAACCAATCTCCCGATACCTTCCCTCACGTAATCTCCGGTCCTCCCAAGACCTCCTTCTGTCCTCCACACTTATTCGCTCCTCACCCAAGCGCCTCCAAGACTTCTCCCGAATATCCCCTATCCTCTGGAATTCTTTGCCCCAACACATCCCACTATCAACCACTCTCGGATCCTTCAGACGTAACCTGAAAACCCATCTCTTCAGGAAAGCCTACAGCCTGCAATGACCCCGCTGCCTCCTCACCACTACCGGAGATATCGCCTCAACCAACACCGGACCTGCTGCAATCCCCCAACCTGCTGTCTCTGTCCCCCATCCTGTAGAATGTAAGCCCGAAAGGGAAGGGTCCTCTCCCCTCTGTACCAGTCTGTGATTGTTAGTTTGTTTACTGTAAGTGATATCTGTAATTTGTATGTAACCCCTTCTCATGTACAGCACCATGGAATCAATGGTGCTATATAAATAAATAATAATAATAATTATATAGCAGTCCGCTATCTTCCTCTCTGGTGTTTAGAGGATGGCTGTGTTTCTCTCTGAGTCTGCGCAAGCTAAGTATTCCCTTGTTTATGTATCCAATCTGTCTTTAGTGGTAGTGGGGATTGACTAGTGCATATCCTGTCCTTTCTTATGCAGGGCTTATCGCCAGGGTCAGGCAGGGGTTAGGTATCCTCTTCGGCGATAGGTGCGGAACCTATATAGGGACACTTAGGGCAGACATTGTGACGTTAGATCTGCCTAGGGATCTCCACTCCCCCTTCCCTAGTGCTGGGTTTCCTTCCCCTTTTTCCTTCATGTTGTACTTAGTCTTTCCTACACTGTGCGTGACATTCTGAGACTAAAGTCCAGTTGATGCAATGGAAGCATCATGTCTCAGCGCCTCCAAAGAAGACATGTGCCCAACCCTCGTCAGGCAAGGTCATGCTCCCAGTATTTTGGGACCAGACTCCATCCAGATGATTAAAATATCATCAATGTAGCGGTAGAAGGCCCGAGGCCTGATGGGACAAAAAGTCGCTTTCAAGCTTGGCCATGAAAAGAATTGCAAACTGTGGAGCCATTTTACTTCCCATTGCTGTGCAAGTCTCCTGTAGATATATCTTGTTGTCAAATTCAAAGTAATTGTGAGTGAGGATGAATTTTATGTTTCACCACAGAATCAGCATCATTCCCTGTGTTTGCCATGAAGAATTTGCAGGCATTTAATCCATCCTGGTGTGGGATATTAGAGCACAAAGTCTTTTTACACCAATTAAGGAATTTGCTCCTCAGACCGTGTGGGGGCATCACAACACAGAACCAGACTCCAATCAGAGGACAATAAAATGTTCATACTCTATCTATGAACTGTTCCAATATTTATAGGCATAACTGTCTATCACTCTCCCATAATGATAGTTCTGCTTCACGTCACTTGGCTTATCTATTGCATTCTATGCTGTGTTGTGTATAAATATGTGATTCTTCAGATTTTGTATTAGTATATGCCTGATGAAGAGACCTGAGTAGTCTCGAAAGCTTGCAATTTGTTATCATCTTTTCAGTTAGCCATTAAAAGGTATCAACCACTGAGGACTGTCAATTCTGAATATTTTGATTCACTATGTACAGATAAAGGCAGCATCTTATTCATTTAACAATATGCCCAGTTCATTGTTATATAAATTTGTGATGGAGGCTAATGTGACATTTGCATGTAGCTGAGAAGGGGGGCCCTGAAGTTGGTTACTGGTGGGTCTTTGGCACCCCAATCCGACACTGCTTGTGTCTCTTGTATTCCGCGGCTCTTTGTTCCCGTCTTCACTCTTCTATCATGTAGTTTGTTGTGTAGGACATATACTATTTTAGTGCCCTGTCCCCATCACATAGATTGGCCCCCTTAACACTTGTAATATAACTTGGGACAGGAGTTGTCATTATAATACCACAATCGGTGGAGATATATATGGTCTGCCTTTTGTAAATGATGTCCCCCATAATTCCTGGTTCAATTTGTAGAATATTCAGGGTAGTAATCATCACACCAATCATTGTAACTGTGTGAAAACAAGGAAAGACAAAAAAAACTCCCATGGCACTTATTTACTTTCTTTTTTCCTTTAATGGAATAGCAATAAGCAACATTGTAATAAAAATATTACCATCTCTTTAAGAAATTAAACCATGATCACAATGACTCTCAGGTCATTCCCCATGGTGACCACAGAACTAGCTGTGGTCATTGAGGATCTAACTAAACCGAAAGTTCCAGAGGACGGCGAAGAAACCCCCGGAGAGTTTTGCCGCGGGAGGGGGGATTCCTTACTGACCCCAGTTGTGGTGATCGGATATTTCCCTGGATCACGACTGTCCTGCTGAATATTGCTGTATATCTGCATGTATGATAAGCTCAGGCGAGCCAACTTCAAATGGAAAAGATAAATACACCCTGCTCCTACAGTGTATATAATGTAATAGAGTTGCAGACTCAGTTGATCATAGTGGCATCAGTTTTTCCCGGAGGTGGAGAGAGAAGAATAAAATTTTGTCCACCCTCTACACTTTGTAAGTCTGTGAAAATTGTTAAGCGCATATATATATATATATATATATGTGTATATATATATATTTATATATATATATATATATATTATATATATATATATATATAACAAAAAAGTGTGAAACAACTGAAAATATGTCTTATATTCTAGGTTCTTCAAAGTAGCCACCTTTTGCTTTGATTACTTCTTTGCACACTCTTGGCATTCTCTTGATGAGCTTCAAGTGGTAATCACCGGAAATGGTTTTCACTTCACAGGTGTGCCCTGTCAGGTTTAATAAGTGTGATTTCTTGCCTTATAAATGGAGTTGGGACCAAAGGTCTCAAATTTGGACTCATCAGACCAAAGCAAAGATTTCCACTGGTCTAATGTCCATTCCTTGTGTTCTTTAGCCCAAACAAGTCTCTTCTGCTTGTTGCCTGTCCTTAGCAGTGGTTTCCTAGCAGCTATTTTACCATGAAGGCCTGCTGCACAAAGTCTCCTCTTAACAGTTGTTGTAGAGATGTGTCTGCTGCTAGAACTCTGTGTGGCATTGACCTGGTCTCTAATCTGAGCTGCTGTTAACCTGCGATTTCTGAGGCTGGTGACTCGGATAAACTTATCCTCAGAAGCAGAGGTGACTCTTGGTCTTCCTTTCCTGGGACGGTCCTCATGTGAGCCAGTTTCTTTGTAGCGATTGATGGTTTTTGCAACTGCACTTGGGGACACTTTCAAAGTTTTCCCAATTTTTCAGACTGACTGACCTTAATTTCTTAAAGTAATGATGGCCACTCATTTTTCTTTACTTAGAATGTGTATTATGGCAAGAAAAAAGCAGCTAACAGTTTATTCGGTAGGACTATCAGCTGTGTATCCACCAGACTTCTGCACAACACAACTGATGGTCCCAACCCCATTTATAAGGCAAGAAATCCCACTTATACCTGTGAAGTGAAAACCATTTCCGGTGACTACCTCTTGAAGCTCATCAAGAGAATGCCAAGAGTGTGCAAAGCAGTCATCAAAGTGAAAGGTGGCTACTTTAAAGAATCTAGACATAAGACATAATTTCAGTCGTTACACACTTTTTTTGTTAAGTCTATAATTCCACATGTGTTAATTCATAGTTTTGATGCCTTCAGTGTGAATGTACAATTTTCATAGTTATGAAAATACAGAGCAATCTTTGAATGAGGTGTGTCCAAACTTTTGGTCTGTACTGTGTATATATATATACAGGTCCTTCTCAAAAAATTAGCATATAGTGCTAAATTTCATTATTTTCCATAATGTAATGATTACAATTAAACTTTCATATATTTTAGATTCATTACACACCAACTGAAATTTGTCAGGTCTTTTATTGTTTTAATACTGATGATTTTGGCATACAACTCCTGATAACCCTAAAAACCTGTCTCAAAAAATTAACATATTTCAACCGTCCAACAAAATAAAAGTGTTTTTTAAAAAAAAAAAAAAACATCAAATAATAAAGTTCAGTTATGCACTCAATACTTGGTCGGGAATCCTTTTGCAGAAATGACTGCTTCAATGCGGCGTGGCATGGAGGCAATCAGCCTGTGACACTGCTGAGGTGTTATGGAGGCCCAGGATGCTTCGATAGCGGCCTTAAGCTCATCCAGAGTGTTGGGTCTTGCGTCTCTCAACTTTCTCTTCACAATATCCCACAGATTCTCTATGGGGTTCAGGTCAGGAGAGTTGGCAGGCCAATTGAGCACAGTAATACCATGGTCAGTAAACCATTTACCAGTGGTTTTGGCACTGTGAGCAGGTGCCAGGTCGTGCTGAAAAATGAAATCTTCATCTCCATAAAGCATTTCAGCCGATGGAAGCATGAAGTGCTCCAAAATCTCCTGATAGCTAGCTGCATTGACCCTGCCCTTGATGAAACACAGTGGACCAACACCAGCAGCTGACATGGCACCCCACACCATCACTGACTGTGGGTACTTGACACTGGACTTCAGGCATTTTGGCATTTCCTTCTCCCCAGTCTTCCTCCAGACTCTGGCACCTTGATTTCCGAATGACATGCAAAATTTGCTTTCATCAGAAAAAAGTACTTGGGACCACTTAGCAACAGTCCAGTGCTGCTTCTCTGTAGCCCAGGTCAGGCGCTTCTGCTGTTTATGGTTCAAAAGTGGCTTTACCTGGGGAATGCGGCACCTGTAGCCCATTTCCTGCACACGCCTGTGCACGGTGGCTCTGGATGTTTCTACACCAGACTCAGTCCACTGCTTCCTCAGGTCCCCCAAGGTCTGGAATCGGTCCTTCTCCACAATCTTCCTCAGGGTCTGGTCACCTCTTCTCGTTGTACAGCGTTTTCTGCCACATTGTTTCCTTCCAACAGACTTCCCATTGAGGTGCCTTGATACAGCACTCTGGGAACAGCCTATTTGTTGAGAAATTTCTTTCTGGGACTTACCCTCTTGCTTGAGGGTGTCAATGATGGCCTTCTTGACATCAGTCAGGTCGCTAGTCTTACCCATGATGGGGTTTTGAGTAATGAATCAGGCAGGGAGTTTTTAAAAGCCTCGGGAATCTTTTGCATGTGTTTAGAGTTAATTAGTTGATTCAGAAGATTAGGGTAATAGGTCATTTAGAGAACCTTTTCTTGATATGCTAATTTTTTGAGACAGGTTTTTTGGGTTATCAGGAGTTGTATGCCAAAATCATCAGTATTAAAACAATAAAAGACCTGACAAATTTCAGTTGGTGTGTAATGAATCTAAAATATATGAAAGTTTAATTGTAATCATTACATTATGGAAAATAATGAAATTTAGCACTATATGCTAATTTTTTGAGAAGGACCTGTATATATATATATATATATATATATATATATATATATATATATATATACACTGTGTTCCAAATTATTATGCAAAAATTGTTTAGGAGTGATAAGGTACGAATTTTTTTGTTTGTCAGTTAAACTCATTGATGGTGATGTGTGTCAGGGCTCTTTATATCACTGTAAGCAATTGCAGACACCTGTGCTAATTAGTTTGGCAGGTGTGTCCAATGAAAGGCAAGACTACTTAAGAAGGCTATCCCACATTATTAAGCAGCCTACATTTTATGCCAAAATGGGAAAGAAAAAGGATGTGTCGGCTGCTGAGAAGCAACAAATTGTGGAGTGTTTAGGTCAAGGCATGACTACAATCAACATTGCTAAGACACTTCATCGTGATCATCGCACAATCAAGATGTATGTAGCTGATTCACAGTACACACGTGTGCATGCTGATAAGGGAAAATTGAGGACTCTTTCCTACAGGCAATTACGTCAGGTTAAAAGAGCAGCGGCAAAAAAGCCTTGTCATAGCAGCAGACAAGTTTTTGAAGCTGCTGGTGCCTCCAACGTTCCCCGAACAACAAGATGCAGGGTCCTTTAGAGGTTGCAGATGTGCGTAAGCCATCCTGTCGACCTCCTCTATCCACTGCACACAAGCAGAAACGGCTCCAGTGGGCCAAACAATACATGAAGACTGACTTCAAAACTGTTTTGTTCACCGACGAGTGCCGTGCAACGCTCGATGGTCCAGATGGATGGAGTGGAGGATGGCTGGTTGATGGACACCCCATGCAAACACGGCTACGGCGCCAACAAGGAGGAGGTGGAGTAATGTTTTAGGCTGGAATCATGGGGAGAGAGATTGTCTGCCCCTTTAGGATACCTGAAGGGGTAAAGATGAACTCCATAGTGTTTGTTGAGTTTCTCAAACAGCACTTCCTGCCATGGTTCAAGAAGAAGAACCGTACATTCCGCAGCAAGATCATTTTCATGCATGATAATGCACCGTCTCATGCTGCACATAACACATCTGCATCTCTGGCTGCTATGGGCATAAAAGGGGACAAACTTATGGTGTGGCCCCCATGCTCCCCTGACCTCAACCCCATTGAGAACCTCTGGAGCATCATCAAAAGGAGTGTCTACGATGGTGGGGGGCAGTTCACATCTAAGCAACAGCTCTGGGAGGGTATTCTGTCCTCATGCAAAACAATTCAAGCAGAAACCATCCAAAACCTGACAAATTCAATGGACGAGAGAGTTCAGAAGCTCCTTTCGAACAAGGGGTACTATGTGCAAATGTAACATCACCTAGAATAAAGTTTTGAGTTGAAAACTGTTTGATTTCAGTTTGTAATAACCTGCTAATGCTTATAATTTCAAAAATGACCATTTTTTTGTTCTTTATTAAAATGAAAAGGTAGAAAACTCTGCTGTGCATAATAGTTTGGAACATGCATTTTGAGTGCAGTTTGAGTGTTTTATTTTTTAAAAATATACTGTTATCATAGGCAGTTTGTACAAAAACCTTTCAATTGTACTCTAATAGTTATTTGACTGGAAAATTACAATGACTGCATTCATATAGGTAATTTGGGAAAATCTGAGAAAATATTATTTGCATAATAATTTGTAACACAGTGTATATATACTGAGTTTAGAGGCACCACATCCTAATCACACACACAATAAGATAATATCTCAGATAGAAGTGCCGAATAATATCACAACCGGCAATGATCCAAAAAGATGTTCAATAATTGAACTAGCAGAAATTATTAGATATCAGTGTGCCACATTAATTAGAAAAAATGTGCAATCAGATAATCCATCAGACTGACGCTTATTATTACTACTATGGTCCAGGTTTATCGATGATGTGTTTGTGCTATTGTTGAGGTAGGATCTAAGTGACCCTTCACGGTTGACCTAGTGATTTCCAAATTAATTCACAGAATGTTGCTAGCAACATAAATAACTAAACGGACACGTGTTTCTGTCTGGGAGAATCGAAACAGATTCTACCCCATGTTTTACATCATCATCTTTTATAGCATTTAGTGAGTTTGTACTTCAACCAATAGTATTAAACCACACCTACAACATTTAACCAATGAAAATACAGGAAGACTGGAAACTACATACAGTGCCTACAAGTAGTATTCAACCCCCTGCAGATTTAGCTGGTTTGATAAGATGCAAATAAGTTAGAGCCTTCAAACTGCAAACGAGAGTAGGATTTATTAACAGAAGCATAAATCTTACAAAACAAAAAGTTATGTTGCTCAGTTGAATTTTAATAAATTTTAAACATAAAAGTGTGGGTCAATTATTATACAACCCCTATGTTTAATATTTTGTGGAATAACCCTTGTTTGCAATTACAGCTAATAATCGTCTTTTATAAGACCTGATCAGGCCGGCACAGGTCTGTGGAGTTATCTTGGCCCACTCCTCCATGCAGATCTTCTCCAAGTTATCTAGGTTCTTTGGGTGTCTCATGTGGACTTTAATCTTGAGCTCCTTCCACAAGTTTTCAATTGGGCTAAGGTCAACAGACTGACTAGGCCACTCCAACACCTTGACTTTTTCCCTCTTGAAGCAGGCCTTGGTTTTCTTGGCTGTGTGCTTTGGGTCATTGTCTTGTTGGAAGATGAAATTACGACCCATCTTAAGATCCTTGATGGAGGAGCGGAGGTTCTTGGCCAAAATCTCCAGGTAGGCCGTGCTATCCATCCTCCCATGGATGCGGACCAGATGGCCAGGCCCCTTGGCTGAGAAACAGCCCCACAGCATGATGCTGCCACCACCATGCTTGACTGTAGGGATGGTATTCTTGGGGTCATATGCAGTGCCATCCAGTCTCCAAACGTCACGTGTGTGGTTGGCACCAAAGATCTCGATCTTGGTCTCATCAGACCATAGAACCTTGAACCAGTCTGTCTCAGAGTCCTCCAAGTGATCATGAGCAAACTGTAGACGAGCCTTGACATGACGCTTTGAAAGTAAAGGTACCTTACGGGCTCGTCTGGAACGGAGACCATTGCGGTGGAGTACGTTACTTATGGTATTGACTGAAACCAATGTCCCCACTGCCATGAGATCTTCCCGGAGCTCCTTCCTTGTTGTCCTTGGGTTAGCCTTGACTCTTCGGACAAGCCTGGCCTCGGCACGGGAGGAAACTTTCAAAGGCTGTCCAGGCCGTGGAAGGCTAACAGTAGTTCCATAAGCCTTCCACTTACGGATGATGCTCCCAACAGTGGAGACAGGTAGGGCCAACTCCTTGGAAAGGGTTTTGTACCCCTTGCCAGCCTTGTGACCCTCCACGATCTTGTCTCTGATGGCCTTGGAATGCTCCTTTGTCTTTCCCATGTTGACCATGTATGAGTGCTGTTCACCAGTTTGGGGAGGGTCTTAAATAGTCAGAAAAGGCTGGCAAAAGAGATCATTAATCCACACATGTGAAGCTCATTATTCTTGGTGCCTGAACTACTTCTTAATACTTTAGGGGGACCAAACAGAATTCTTGTGGCTTGAGGGGTTGAATAATAAATGACACTCTGAATTAACTTTTAACGTTTTAAAAAAATAAATAAATAAAAATAAAACAAAAATTTTTGCTGCAGTGCATTTCCCACTTCCAGGCTGATCTACAGTGCAAATGTCACAATGCCAAGTTAATTCCGCATGTGTCAACCAGCTAAATCTGCAGGGGGTTGAATACTACTTGTAGGCACTGTATATGGTCATATCCACATGACCATAGAATAGAACAATAGCATACTTATTGTTCAGAGTATCTTATATCTTGTCCAAACTGGAGCGGTCTGGTTTTATTACAGCCCATAACCTTTACTCTACTTCTTTATATCGGCCAGGAACTATAGCCTTGTTAAGTAACAGAATTTATCTCATAAACTACAAGATGGAGTTACAAGCACAAAATGGAGCATTCAGTTTTGCTCTTTCTTAATTTAGTCCTTCACATTCCCCCATAGATAAATTTTGTTAACTTATGTCCAGCATCAGAGGTACTATGCCAAGCTATAAGCTCGAGGGGTACTGGTCTTCACATATCTGATGCCATGTTACCAGACATGGCTGTTGCGGCGTACCCATCCCCCCTGTATACTACAATTTACAAAAAACAATTTTTGATAACGGTGGTGGAGATCTTTTGAAGACAGCCATGCGCTTGGCTTCAACATCTTCATCAGATAACTTCTTAAAATCGGTGTAGAGAAGAGCAGGTTTGGTATCATCATTAGCTGTCCAAGTACAGAATTTCCTAATACATACAGAAATACACCAAAAAACAAGTTTTAGTATTACATACATAACAAGAATAAAGACAGCAATATATAACAAACTTTTCAAGATTCCAGCTATCCAGCTCCCAATTCCCTTACACCAATTGGCTGGATTAAAAAGAAAATATCTGCCAGAAACTGGGAATTATTCAACAAATCTCTCAGTAATTTTTCATAATATTATATAAACTCATTATTTAAGGACGTTGAGGAATTTAGGCTATCCCATGCGGTTACCAATAATAACATCGAAAATACGAAAAACCAAAACATTATATCCCTTTTATTTGCTATTGACTTGTTTAACCAGCTTGCGATACGTGGATCCAAGTCGGTCTTCCTTCCAGTTTCACTGACATAGGGATAATGAGGAGAACTTAATAGGGACCGTCATACAAGGGTTCTAGTCCATATTTTCTGACATGCCTTTTCACAACCACAAAATCATCAGAATTCAAATTATAACAAATATAGGTTTCTGCTGAATCTGAAAGAGAAGAAGAAACTAGAGCATAGGTGTTAGCAAGATTTTTACTAAACTGAATAACCTATTGAACAGCACGGTCAGTTTCTTCTAATAATTACTGAGACTGGAAATTTGCAACTGGGGGCTAGCACCAAACAATATCTCATATGGGGACAGGCCATGTTTTGCTATAGGGATAGTACGAATATGGTATAGTACAATGGGTAGGAGCTCTGGCCATGTAGCAGTAGTCTCCTGCATCATTTTGATCAATTGTCCCTTCAGTGTGTCGTTCAACCTCTCAACTTTCCCCCTGGATTGTGGATGGTACGGAGTATGGAGGGCTACAGTGGATCCAAGCATTGTCAGAACCTCCTGATACACATGAGAAGAAAAAGCCGGACCTTGGTCACTTTCAACGACGTCTGGAACTCCATATCTGCAGATGACTTCCATCACCAGTTTCTTCGCTGTAGTCTTTGCAGTCATGTTGGTAACGGGGAATGCTTCTGGCCAACTGGAGAACATGTCGACAACCACCAGACAATATTCATACCTTCCAGACTTAGGCAACGTGATATGGTCCACCTGGAGCCTTTGGAAAGGATAGTCGGGCTTAGCAAGGTGCTTCGGAGGTACACGTTAAAGTTAACCGGGACTGAAGGTCTGACAGATATTACATGCAAAGTTGAGTGCTGTCAGGACTGTAGAAATACCTGGAGCCCAGTAGAATTTTTGTACCAGGGCTAGGGCCTGGTTTTATCCTTGATGTAAGGGTCCATGTGCCCACATGGCAATAGCAGGGTACATCCGCTTAGGGAGACACACAAGTTAGTCCTTTCTCCAGAAACCATTGTCCATACGTGCTCCATCAGTCTTCCACTGCTTCACCTCTTCTTTAGGAGACATTCTCTGCATAGTCATTAAGCGGTCTCGCGGGGTCCCACAGAAAACCTCAGTCTGTCGTAGATTATCAGGTTCTTGTAGAGTCAGGATCTCTTGCAACTGTTTACGCTGAGAGCTTGTGGTCACCATAGTTAGTATGGTTAGTTCAACGGGCAGAAGAGCAGCGGCCTTTGCTTGCATATCCGCAAATACGTTACCAATAGTCTGTGGACTGTTCCTAGGACCGTGCACCTTAACTTTGATAATGGCCACCTGAGTAGGCAATTTGATCGAATCTATGAGAGTTTTAACAGCTTCAGCATTTTTCACTGGAGTTCCGGCAGTAGTAATAAACCCTCGATTGGCCATAGAGCTCCAAAATCGTGAGCAATACCAAATGCATACCGTGAGTCCGTGTATATATTAGCCCGTCTTTGGCCAAAGTACATGCAGTAGACAGAGCCTGAAGTTCTGCTTCTTGTGCTGACTGTGATGGCGGGAGCACAGCCGCGTGCACTACAGTGTCCTCTGTGGTAACAGCATATCCCGTGTGGAATCTTCCAAACTCATCAGCATATCTTGAACCATCCGTGTACAACACCAGATTGCGATTTGGAAGTGGATTCTCACTGACATTTGGTGGAGTAGCTGTTTCTTCAGTCAGAAGTTGGAGACAATCATGTTGGAGATAATCCTCATCACTGCCATCTTTCTTGGGGACCGGCAGTAAAGTAGCGGGGTTGATTGTAGCACAGCGATGCAACTTGATATAGTCAGGCAAAAGGAGTGAACACTGCAGCTGTAAATGTCGTTGTACAGTCAAATTTCTTGGCTGTTGGAGTGTTAGTATTACTGCAATATCATGCGGGGCAAAAATATGTGTTTCTTGTCCAAGGAAACGCTGGACTTCAGTTTCATCTTTTGGGAATGAAAGGGAGCTGACAGCTATTTTTCTTTCTTCTGTGAGGTATCTGACACCCTGAAGGAGACAGTGACCCAAAAATATCACTTGACCAAGACAGAACTGAAGTTTCGAGGCCGAAACCCGACAGTTCAGATCCGTCAGATGCTTCAGAAGGCTAACAATAGCAACATGGCTTCCTGCTCCGTCCGTACACACAACAAAAATCATCTACATACTGAAGCAGCGTGACATGGGGGTGGTCAATTGCCAGGGTAAAAGACACTTGCCCATATTTTTTACAAACTAATTGGGACTGTTTTGGGCCCTTTGTGGCAGAACTGTCCACATTAATTGTCCTCCCTGATAAATAAATACAAACAAAAATTGACAATCTTGGTATAATAGAATACTAAAAAAAAGACATTGGCAAAATCGATAACTGTGAACCAAGCAGCATCCTGAGATATCTGGAACAAAAGAGTATATATATTAGACACCACTGGAGTTTCCAGATCAGTAACCGCATTAACTGCCCGTAAATCTTGTACCAGCCGGTATACAGGGGGTTGGCCAGGTGGGGTCTTTTTCTTAACGGGAAACAAGGGCGTGTTACATGGGGAAACACAGGGTACCAGAGCACCATTATCGAGTAACGTTTGTATTTGTCCCTTGAGGCCCCGCTCCTGATCATGTTTCAAAGGATATTGATGTACTTTGGGAAAAGGGGCACCGGGTTTGAGATACACTTTTACTGGTTCTACAAGCATTTTCCCTATATCATCTGGCCCTTTTGACCAAAGTTTAGATGGTATCTCTGAGAGATATGGGGCAAGTCGTTGATCATCAGGCATCATCGGGGGAGGGTCTGGGCTTATCAGGGCCATCATAACCGTAGGAAGGGCATGTAAAATACAGATTTCCTCGCTACCTTCATCTGTATAAGGGTTATATAACGTAAGAACCATCTGACGATCATCTTGGAATTGTATTCTGGAGCGGAACCGTGATAATTAATCTGGCCCCAGTAAATTTACTGGACGTGTGGGAGAGATCACGAACTGAGCATACAGGATTACATTCTGGACAGCCTCAGTAAGTAATTGTTGGGACCTAGGCATATTAGTAGGATTATATCGTGATTTCATTGCATATATTACATATTGACACGGCATCTGTCCTGCTCTGGTTGCTGCGATCTGTCCTGTTTCTGACTGAATAAATAAAATAGAAGGGCGTGGATACTCATAACCACTAGCAATACTAAACATAGCAGGGACTGGTGTTGGCAATGGTTAATAATAAGTGCCGTCAGCGTTTACCAAAGGAAAAGTTGGGACTACAACTCCGAGTCTCCCTTGCTCCACAACTTACATACACATACATCACAAATCCACCCAGCAGGATCATAGGGTGGGGGCACACTGGGTTTTGGCAGCCCAGGATATATTGGTGCCCTGGGGTTGAGGGGCACAGAGTTTACAGTCGGGAAAAGAGGCTTAATTTCCTGGGGAGGGACCTTATTATCTAGCAGAGAGACCCCTTGTTCCAAATCATCATTTTTAATTATTTGTTTTTCTAGCATATTACTCTGTCACTTTCTCAGTTCCTTCCACAAAACATCCAATCTCTGTTATAGTAATAGACAGCTTTCCTTTTTTCATTATAACCATAACACAAACAATCAGAATTCACTTTGTTTTCTACCTCCATATCAACCTGCCTTTCTTTCTAACACCTTCGTTCCATAGCGTAGGCTTAATCCTCCCGCCCTCACGAATTCCTCTGCATTTCTGATAGATTTTTTTTTTTTTTCGTCTCTGAACCATAAGACAGACAGTATCCAATCCATTACACAAATATAAATCCTTCTTTTTCTTCTTTCTTCTACGGATAATATGAATCTCTTTTAATTAAATATCCTTACTTAAATTGTGCCCAGTCCTAGAGCGGCCGTAATAGTCTGTCGCACCGGGCATATCTATCCCCCACAGGGATGGCCCCACAACACGATAATCAGTGAAAGGAGGAGGGCGTATTAGACTATCCCTCCGGACACCTCTGGTTATATATATATAAAAATATAAATATATTTCCGGTACCCTTCCCATCTTCGATCACTTCATCGTGCCTGATTCTAACAGTGATTAGGATTTCAGGATATTTTGACTAAAAAGAAAGTTACAATCACTGGTCAATCCGGGGTGTCCGTCCCTTATGAGGTACGGTTCGAACACTGGGCCCCCAACGGAACTACACCTCTATATGATTCCACTCAAGAATCACCCCACCATCGGGGACAAACCTCAGATCCTCTTTCCAGCAACAAACACAGGAAAACCACATCAAACGGTCAGTCTGAACAGTATAACTGCCAACTTACCGTGGTTGTGGGAGGTGATCAGTCCAATTTTCCAGTGCCTATGTCCGGTCTGAGGGTCCTTTGTCTTGTTGTCCTCCGGGGGGGCAGAGGCATCCCTATATGGGCGCCCCACGTTTGGCGCCATCTGTTGAGGTAGGATCTAAGTGACCCTTCACGGTTGACCTAGTGATTTCCAAATTAATTCACAGAACGTTGCTAGCAACATAAATAACCAAACGGACACATGTTTCTGTCTGGGAGAATCGAAACAGATTCTACCCCATGTATTACATCATCATCTTTTATAGCATTTAGTGAGTTTGTACTTCAACCAATAGTATTAAACCACACCTACAACATTTAACCAATGAAAATACAGGAAGACTGGAAACTACATATATGGTCATATCCACATGACCATAGAATAGAACAATAGCATACTTATTCTTCAGAGTATCTTATATCTTGTCCAAACTGGAGCGGTCTGGTTTTATTACAGCCCATAACCTTTACTCTACTTCTTTATATCGGCCAGGAACTATAGCCTTGTTAAGTAACAGAATTTATCTCATAAACCACAAGATGGAGTTACAAGCACAAAATGGAGCATTCAGTTTTGATCTTTCTTAATTTAGTCCTTCACACTATGGACAGGCTCGGAGGATGATTTCCATCGCTTTATCAAATGTCTTAACCAGAACGAAATAAATATGAGGTTTACATCAGAAATTGATAAAGAAACCATTACATTTCTTGACCTCCAGATTAGTAAGGACATGGATGGGGGAATTACCACCAAGACCTTTAGAAAGCCCACATCCACCAATAGTCTCCTACGGTGGGATAGTCACCATCCTGAGCCTTTAAAAAGAGGAATACCGAAGGGTCAATTTTTACGCATCAGAAGAAATTGTTCGGACAACCAGGACTTCAATGTGCAGGCTTATGATTTGAATAGGAGGTTTCGCCAAAGGGGGTACCCGAGGGAGGTACTACATAAAGCATGGGACCATGCTGTAGGGTGTAATAGATATGATTTACTACATCCTCCAAAAATCCAACATTACAGTGTTCCAGGCATGACGCCTCTGTTGCATGCGGGGCCGTCTGGGCTCAGCGCGCATGCACCGCTTATTACCTCCTATTATTCTATTACCATCATTTGCTGAACCGGCGCGTGTGCACTGAGGATGTTGTCTTCACCTCTAGGACCTGCGAGCTCCAGTGCGCATGCGCGGCCAGTGTTATGCTCTATTGGCCGAATGTGAACACATGATCATGTTCACGGGGCTATTTGAAGGTCCTTCTTTCACACCACCGGTATCCTCTTGAGGAAGCGGCACTTTGCTGCCATGAAACGCGCGTCGGGGTGTCTTTCATCTCCGGACCTTCCCCTCTTTAACTTCCTTTTGGTAAGCCTTGGTGCCGTTACTCTTCTATGCCGCTCTCTTTAGCACTTTTGGCCGTGGGCACGTTGCAATATAATATTTTATGCTAAGGTGCATCATGATGGCTACAATTGACTATGGCAATATGATTTAGTGGTATACCGCTGTGCTGCCATTTATAATCCCTCTTTTTCCATCTTCACATGGGATTCTTTTGGAGGTTTTATAGGGGGCGGGGGTAGTGGTTTTTGTATTTATCACTGGTATCATTGTTGTTTTCATTAATTTTTATAACTAAGTATTAATAAAATTGGATTTTTTTATTCAAATCTTCAAACACTATTTGGCTCCATCTTTCTCCTGAATTTTTCAATTCGTATATAGTAATAAAATGCACCCTCATAGTCATATATAGTGGCACAATGTACCTTCAAAGTCATATATAGTAGTATTATGCACCCCATAATATACAGTGGGTATGGAAAGTGTTCAGACCCTTTAAATTTTTCACTCTTTGTTTCATTGCAGCCATTTGGTAAATTCAAAAAGGTTCATTTTTTTCTCATTAATGTGAACTCTGCACCCCATCTTGACTGAAAAAACTGAAATGTAGAAATTTTTGCAAATTTATTAAAAAAGAAAAACTGAAATATCAAATGGTCATAAGTATTCAGACCCTTTGCTCAGACACTCATATTTAAGTCATATGCTGTACATTTCCTTGTGATCCTCCTTGAGATAGTTCTACTCCTTCATTGGAGTCCAGCTGTGTTTAATTAAACTGATAGGACTTGATTTGTAAAGGCACACACCTGTCTATATAAGACCTCACAGCTCACAGTGCATGTCAGACCAAATGAGAATCATGAGGTCAAAGGAACTGGCCAAGGAGCTCAGAGACAGATTTGTGGCAAGGCACACACATCTGGCCAAGGTTACAAAATAATTTCTGCAGTACTCAAGGTTCCTAAGAGCACAGTGGCCTCCATAATCCTTAAATGGAAGAAGTTTGGGACCACCAGAAGTGTTCCTAGACCTGGCCATCCAGCCAAACTGAGCAATCGTGGGAGAAGAGTCTTGGTGAGAGAGGTAAAGAAGAACCCCAAGATCACTGTGGCTGAGCTCCACAGATGCAGCAGGGAGATGGAAGAAAGTTCCACAAAGTCAACTATCACTGCAGCCCTCCACCAGTCAGGACTTTATGGCAGAGTGGCCAGACAGAAGCCTCTACTCAGTGCAAGACATATGAAAGCCCGCATAGAGTTTGCTAAACAACACATGAAGGATTCCCAGACTATGAGAAATAAGATTCTCTGGTCTAATGAGATGAAGATAGACCTTTTTGGTGATAATTCTAAGCGGTATGTGTGGAGAAAAACAGGAACTGCTCATCACCTGCCCAATACAATCTCAACAGTGAAACAAGGTGGTGGCAGCATCATGCTATGTGGCTGTTTTTCAGTTGCAGGGACATTACGACTGGTTGCAATTGAAGGAAACATGAATGCGGCCAAGTACAGAGATATCCTGGATGAAAACCTCTTCCAGAGTGCTCTGGATCTCAGACTTGACCGAAGGTTCACCTTCCAAAAAGACAATGACCCTAGGCACACAGCTAAAATAACAAAGGAGTGGCTTCAGAACAACTCTGTGTCCATTCTTGACTGGCCCAGCCAGAGCTCTGACCTAAACCCAATTGAGCATCTCTGGAGAGACCTGAAAATGGCTGTCCACCAGTGGTCACAATCCAACCTTATGGAACTGGAGAGGATCTGCAAGGAAGAATGGCAGAGGATACCCAAATCCAGGTGTGAAAAACTTGTTGCATCATTCCCATTCAATACTGAGCAAAGGGTCTGAATAGTTATGACCATGTGATATTTCAGTTTTTCTTTTTTAAATAAATTTGCCAAAATTTCTACATTTCTGTTTTTTTTCAGTGGAGGTGGGGTGCAGAGGGTAAATTAATGTGAAAAAAATGAACTTTTTTTGAATTTACCAAATGGCTGCAATGAAAGAAAGAGTGAAAAATTTAAAGGGTTCTGAATACTTTCCAAACCCACAGTAGTAGTATAATGCACCCTAGTTATATATAGTAGTTGTAGAGATTTGTACTCACTCAGGTGCGCTAGAAGAAAACAGGAGGCGTGCTTCTTAAAAAAAGTCTGTGCGTGTTTATTTACTCCATAAAACAAGCAGTAACAGCAAACGGTAAACGGCCTTTAAAGCAGGCAACACAACACAAAACTGTCGTTAGCCAGGCTCTCTGCTCTCTCAGGCCTGTGGGCACACAGGCTGGGCATTGTCCAGCATGCAGGTATAAAGGGGTGAAGAGCAAGAACCGACAGAAGGAAGTTACCTCCCTCGCTCCGTGTCCGGAACCATTTGGTAGGGCAGCAGGGTTGCTGGGGGGAAGACTGTCTGACATGGACCGATCCCACAACGTGACTGACAGGAGTCGCGGGGGATGTGTTGGGGCGGTGGACAGGAAGCTAGAAGGGCGGAAGGTGCGAAAGGAGTGCGTGCAGAGCAGAGAGCAGCGTGCGTCATGGAGAGGAGAGGCCGCATCCCCGCGCCGCAGTAAAGAGGGGACTTACGGCCAGTGCTCTGACTTAGCAGTACGTGACATAGTAAGACCCCTCTGTGACCACGTGAACGCGGAAGCCTCGGTGTCTGGAGTAGGCTTCCCTCAGGAGAATACAGAGACAGGAACCCGTAGTCTCGACCCCGACTTTCCCCCGGTAACAGGCCGAAGCCCCTGAGTGTTCCAGAGAGACTTGCCAGTTTTTCGCATCATTGGTTTGCTTATAGACTGTAAGCCTGTTATAAAGAGACTCAGCAGGGGACACGCAGTTCCTCCACGTTATTCCTGTCTCCTGCTTTAACCCTAGAGTTTTCCCACTGTTTGCCAAGAATAGGAGAGAGACTTTGGAGACTGCAAGTGCCGCTGTTGACGGTGCCTACGTTGGAGAAGACGGAACCTGCAATCAAGATTTTATCGAACTGATAAGTTTCCACAATACCCTTTCTTCTTCTGTTGTTTATTGAACTGTTGATTATTCTTGCTTAGCTTAAGTGCATTGCTGAAATTACATTTTGTTCCCCATTTCTTCTCCCTGCGAGGAGATATTCCCCCTTGTAAATAAATCCTTCAACTGTTGGTCTGTCTCTGGTCCGTGGTGACATTCTTAGCTCCTGCATAATTCTTACGTTTTACACAGGCTCGATCTGGACACACACACAGGAGGCCTTTTGCCTCCCAAGACACAGACCACTCTGTAGAGTCCAACCTGGACACATGGGAATCTGTCCACACTGTCAGACTCCCAAACACTCACTGCCATGTGCCCAACACACCTGATTACACAAAGGCAACACCCAGTGAGGAGACATGGTGGGTGGTTCCCTCCCGCACTGCACCATCCACTAAGCTTGGCCCAGAAAATGGATTAACCCCTTCGAACATGAAATGCTGGAACAAAACTTCCAAGCCCATATCACAGGTATGCCATGTAGTATTGAAGGAGCACCTGTATATTTCCTATACTCTCCTTTGTTCCTGCTACAGCAACTAGAATCATACCATCTTCACAAGGTAGCATGACTGCCTCCCCTGTTATTCTCATCCTTGCAACTCCGGATTTATCCGCAATCTCTTGAGTCATCATCCGACATCTTCCAACCATCACTTGGACAAGATCTCGGGGTACCGGGAGGAGATCCTCGACGAACTCCAGCAAACTTCGAGCTCTTTTAATGGCTTCTGGACTCTCTCCTTAAATTCAAAACAGTCCCCTGTCTTCTTCGAACTTAATGGATACGATACCCGGAATTTTCCTGGCCTGCAGCAGGTTAATTCTGAGGGCACATACTGCCAACCCTATCAAGTCCTTCGTAATTACCACCACTTCGTGAAATGCCACAGCCAGCTGCTGAGCATGCTTTAAATGTTTGATGGCTTCTCTGTATTCCCAGAGGATTCTTCGCTTCATGCGAACACACCACAAGTGTAAGTCCCCCAGCATGGCAACTTGCTTCACTGTGGCTTTACTTGCAGACACGACAATCAACGGATCAGCCTCAGGGGCCAAGTACACTTGACAGGCTCCTATGGCCTTCTTAAAATCTTCATGCACCCCCTGCTTGGCACAGACTTCTCTCAAGTCTTTGGGAACCTCTACTATTCATTTATAGACAGGGCTATCCACAACCTTCTTGTCTTTACCAGTAGGTTCAACTGAGCTCTCAGCTTCTGGTGAGACTTGCTTTAGAGCTTCTGCTTTCTCTTGCATCTCTGCAGCATCACCATCACCCTCTGTAGTGTTACCTTTAACCCCTACTGGGTTCACTGAAACCTCACCATCCTCATTTACAGTTATTTTACATTTTCCAGTTGCAGCATCATACCCCTCACCGTAGTCCTCTTTACCTTCAGGAACTTCGGCGCTGATGTCACCGACCGACTTCTCAGAGCTAGGTGCCTCAGGGGTCTTTTCTCTGTATCTTTTTAGGGTGTCTCCATCCACACTCGCTAGGATCTCTTGTCATATGGCGCTCTTGACCGACAGACCGTCCACCTTTAGCTCAGAAATCATCTAGGACACCAGCATCACTTTCTTTGTTGGCTCCTTCTCTGCGACTTCACCTTGTGGACTGCTGTCGTTACAATGTGTTAGTTCATTAGTTTTTGCATATCACTGTTTTCCTTTAGCAGCGGTTGTCTCTGGCATCCTAATTTCCTGACTCAAAGTTACAGAGGATGCAGCTAGTGATGAGCGAGCATGCTCGGTAATGCTCGGTACTCGCCCGAGCATCGCAGTGCTCATGATGCTCGGCAAGCGCCGAGCATTTCCGGGGTTGCTCGGCGGGAGCTCGGGTCCCCGCCCTGCATGTTTAGCTCTCTTGAGAGGGCCAATCAACATGCAGGGATTGTCTACCATGCACTGTAATGCCGCAGCCATGTTGGTTGTGGCATTAGAATGATTGGCTGGCTGCAGAGCATCATCAGGTCTATATCAGACCTGGCACCTGTCATGGGTGTATCGCCACAAGGATCGTCGCGATTACACACTCTGACTTCTCACAGCTGAGTTGCTGTTTCTTTGTGTTTGGTAATGAGGGAGTTAATTTTACCTAGCTCTTTGCTAAGACTAGGTCCAGCCTCGCCCGGCTGCTTTTGATTATGTTCTAATTAGATTCCTTCATATACCTGCCAGTCTGCTTGTTAGATGCCGGTGAAAGCCTTTATGTAGTCTAGCAGACTGGATCGGTTCTGAGAATACTTAAGCTAAGAGCTCCTTAGTTGTTTTTACTCTTATAGCTTATAGTTTATCTCTGAGACCTTAGGTGTTCCTACTGTGTGTGAGTGTTGTATGTAAGACTTTATTTACTTTATTTCTTGTCTTTCTTGTATGTATTTCTGTTCATTAACCGTTACCTGTTCATTCCCTTTGGTGGTAATCAGGGTTCTTCTTAGGACTAGATTACAGTTGGCAGGGATTGATAGGAGACAGGGTTTACGCTGGTGGCCTGGACCTCTGTACCTTTAACAGTACCTCCAGGTAGAGGGATTAGTTAGGACCCCAGTTTAGGGTCAGCATAGACCCCGGTCACCCTCTAGCCGGAGACAGCGTATAACGGATTCCGTATTGACCCACTGGACTTTCTGTCAGGTAATTCTATGTTATCATATATCTATGCGCATGTTATATTGTATGTTGCCCTTTTGATATAGATTACTGTCATCACATATATATATATCTGCTATACAGCGTGACAGCACCGCCCTGCTCGTCACAGTCAGCTCCGGAATCACCAGTGTAGGGAAAGTTGCTGCAGCTATAGGGACAGCATAGGTGGGGTATCAGTTAGTCTGTGTATACCATTGTTGAATCCACAAATCCAGCTAAACCAACAGTCCTTCTAAGGACTAATTATGGAGTATATACTGTAGATATCAGTGATAGGTAGGCAGGCAGTGTATGTGTCTATATAGATATCACTGCTAGTCAGGCAGGCATTGTATGTGGCATACTTTATTGCTTACAGCAAGAGGGTCCATTCCATTACTGTCTGCTGCTGCTTATTACAGATATTGACCGTATATACATAGCCCCAGGTATCAATGGCCAGGAATATTTTTTTTTCCATCTTTATCCTGATTATTTTATTTAAAAGTAATCCAGAGCACACTGTTTTTTTTCTCCATTTGCTTGTTGGCACTGCAGAATACAGCCAGATCCTTTCCATAGTACAGCATTAAAATACAGCTATTTTAAATAGGGGTTTGGCTGTCACAGCGATCACATGTGAGTGCCATTCTGCCATTTTTGTGGTACTGTAAAAAATTTTTTGGAGTGTCTTATACAAGTTCTTTACACCAGTTTGCTTAAAAAAAATATTTACATCCAGGGCAGATATTTTACACTGTGTTTTGTCCGCCACATGGATCACCTATCATTGTGCTCAAAATTGTGCCATTTCAGGGCTCCATTGAATTTTTTTGCTGTGTGTTATTCTAGTTATTGACACAATTTTGCTGCAAAAAAAATGGCCAGATATTTTAAAGTGGGGTATATGCGTCACAGGCATCACATATCATTACGCTCAAAATAGTGCCATTTCAGCCCTCCATTTAATTTTTTTTGGCTGTGTCTTAGTCTACTTATTGACACAATTTTGCTGTAGAAAAAAAAATACAGGTCAGATAATTTAAAGTGGGGTATCTCCGTCACAATGTCACCTATCTGTGGGCTAAAAATTGGGTCATTTTTTTGTGCTCCATTGAACTGTTTTTGCTGTGTCTTAGCCTAGTTACTGACACTATTTTTCTGTAAAAAAAAAAAAAAATACAGACCAGATAATTTAAAGTCTGGTATGTCTGTCACACTCCTCACCTATCTGTGCTCTACTAATTGGGGCATTTTGAGGGCTCCATTGAACTGTTCTTGCTGTGTCTTAGGCTAGTTATTCAAACCAGTTTGCTTAAAAAAAAATTGTTACCTACAGGCCAGATATTTATAGATTTGGGCCTCTTGCCCGGTCCACTTGAAACAGGGCAAGAGGAGATCACATGTAGCTATGCCCAAATATTTGAGCAGCCACGGTCACATGAAGGTGACAGTGGGGTGACGAGGTGGACGATGATGAGACACAATTGCCAGAAAGTCAGGAGGAGGACCAGGGTGCGGAAGTGGAAGACGAGATGGTGGATGATATAGTAAGTGACCCAACCTGGTAGGAGGACATGCACAGTGAGGACAGCAGCACACTGGGGGAAGGAGGTGTAGCACCCCAACAGGCAGGATGAAGCAGTGTGGTGGCCAAAGACAGAAGACGGACAACCGGTCCTCGTAACACCAACATGATGGAAGTTGGCAGTACAACTGATAGGTCTTCCTGAGTCTGGTTATTTTTTAAAGACTCTGCCGATAATCGTAAACAGGCCAATTGCACCACCAGTCATGCCCGCATCAGCAGGGGTATCAAAACTACCAGCCTGACCACCACCAGCATAATCAGGCACATGGCAGCAAAGCACCTGGCTTTGTGGGCCGAACCCTAGGGTCCAGGAACAGTGTCTGTGGGTGACACCACTGCTTCTCCCACTGTTGTGCGTGCAAGTCAATCCCTTGTCCATGGTGCATGCAAAGATGCCTCCTGTCCTGCACCTGTCGTTGCACACACTCAACTAGCAACATCATCCAGCACGTCCACATCCTTGTCCCAGCACAGCGTTCAGTTGTCCATAACCCAGTCCTTGAAACACAAGCACAAATACGCAGCCAACGCCCCACAGGCCACAGTACTAACTTCACACATTTCTCGTCTGCTTGCACTCGAAATGTTGCCTTTTAGGCTCGTGGAGAAGGAAGCTTTCCGCAACCTGATGGCGGTGGCCGTCCCTCGATAATCGGTCCCTAGCAGCCACTGTTTCTCCCGGTGTGCCATTCTGGCATTACACAAGCACGTGTCCCACAACGTTAGCCATGCTCTCAACAATGCTGTTACTGGGAAAGTCCACCTAAATACGGACACATGGACAAGTGCTTGTGGGCAGGGACTGTATATCTCGCTGACGGCACACTGGGTTAACATAGTGGAAACCGGGACCCAGTCGGACCTTGGGATGGAACATGACCTCCCGAGGCCTAGGATTGCAGGCCCTACGTCAATCAGGGTTGCCCCCACAGTCTACAGCTCCTGCACCTCTCCTCCTCTTCAGCCACCATCTCAGAAATGACCACATCAGTCACAAGCTGGAAGCACTGCAGCACTGCCTCAGCCAAGCAGCAACAGGCTGTGCTGAAGCTAATATGCTTAGGTGACAAACTGCACAATGCTGAAGAGTTGTGGACAGCTCTGAAAGAGCAGGCAGATCTGTGGCTGACACCGCTGAACCTACAGCCAGGCATGATGGTGTGAGACAATGGCCGGAACCTGGTGGCGGCTCTGAGGCGAGCTGAGCTCACATACGTGCCATGCCTGGTCCATGTGCTTAACCTCGTTATTCAACGGTTTCTCAAAAGCTACCCGGAGCTTCCAGATCTGCTTGTCAAAGTACGCCGCCTGTGTGCACATTTTAGAAAGTCAGCTACAGCTTCAACCGCCCTTGCCGTACTTCAGTAGCGCTTGCAGCTTCTGGCTCACTGACTGTTGTGTGATGTCCCGACGCATTGGAACTCTACACTGCAGATGTTGAAAAGGATTTGTGAGCAGAAGAGGGCAGTTGTTGACTACCAGCTTTAACAAGGCCATTGGTATTCAGTTCAGACTCCACACATAACACCTCAGAAGTGGACATGGATGTCAGACATATGTACCATCCTCCAAAACGTTGAGGACTCCATCAAGATGATGAGAGGCGTGAGAGGCGATGACGCCATAATTAGCATCACCATCCCGCTTCTCTGTGTTCTGAAACACTCTCTGCTCATAATCAAAGAGGATGCATTGTAGGCAGAGCATGATGAGACGGAGCAAGGAACCATACAGGATGATTACACACAGCCCAGCCTCATTTCATCCCAACGTTTATTGGGTGACAATGAGGAAGAGGAGGAGGAAGAACAGAAGCTAGTTTCATGTGCTATACATGGTACTACAAGCACAACTGTCATACTGTCTGTTCAGAGTGGATGGGCTGAGGACAATTAGTAGGAGGAGAGCATGGTCAGTAGTCCTCTTGGTGAGGACACGAATGTCTTGCCTGTTAGCAGTCTGGCACGCATGGCTGAGTTTATGTTGCGCTGCCTTTTCCATGATCCTCGCGTTCTCAAAATTTTGGGTGACAGTCATTACTGGTTGGTGACACTTCTAGACCCACACTACAAGGAGAACTTTATATATCTTATTCCAGAGGCAGACAGGTGTACTAAAATGGTGCAGTACCAGAGGACCCTTGTTGCGGAATTATTAAAAAAATTCCCTTCTGAAAACGGTGGCCGCAGAGGTCACAGTTCGTTGGAAAACAAGGAGTACAGGCGAGAGAGACACAACGCCAATCCAGCAGAGGCAGGGGAACACTGGCAAAGTTCTGGGAGAGTTTTCTCAGACCCTCCCATCACACTGGTCCTGAGGCGCGGGGTACTCTCACAAGGAGTGCAAAGTTTTGGAAGATGCTGAGGGAGTACCTTGCTGACCGTACCAACATCCTCTGTGATTCCTCTGTGCCATATAATTATTGGGTATCCAAGCTGGATACATGGCATGAACTGGCTCTCTACGCCTTGGAGGTCCTAGCCTGCCCTGCCGCTAGCGTTTTATCAGATCTGGCATTTAGTGCCGCTAGTGGAATTATAACTGATAAGCGCATCTGCCTGTCAACTGAAAATGCTGACAGGCTAACTCTTATTAAAATGAACAATGGCTGGATTGGGACAGACTTCTCTACACCCTGAATGAAAGCAGCGTAACATAAAGTCCAATCCAGTGACCTTTTTTTGGGAGGTCTATTCCCATCCACCTCTTCACACCCACACATGGGTATACCCTTCCTAATTTGGCCTATTTGCTTTTGTCCTGTTCCTTCTCCTCATCCTCATCATCCACCACCACTAGATCACCATGGTGACTGTGGTCCATGATGCAACACCCATGTTATTGTTTTGAAGGGTGTTTATGATGCTCATACAAAAAATATTTAAACAGTTTGTTGCTGTATACCCCCCAGGGGAAAATGTTTGTCAGCTCATACACTTACTGTATGGGCATTACAAGTATAGGAGACCCTCTCCTTTGTAATGGGAACAGATTTTTAGGAGGCCCTCCTCCACGTCTCTTCCAAGGGGTATTGTGGTGCGTCAAAATTTGTGGCAGGCCTTGCATTCACTGCATAGGCAAACAGTATGGGAGACCCACTTCCTAATAATATGAACTTTGTTGGTTGGTCAGCTAAAACAATGCAATTCTCCAATGACAGTTCTTCAGGCTCAACACTGAAATGCTCCACTGCCGGGTGTTCTGCCTCAACACTGAAATTCTCCACTGCAGGTTTTCCAGCCTCAACACTGACATTCTCCAATGCCGGGTCTTCATCCTCAACACTGATATTCTCCAATGTTCTTCTTCAGGCTCAACAATTCACTGCATAGCCAAACAGTTTGGGAGTACCAAATTACTAAGAACAATACTGTCATGCCGCTCTCACCGCATTCCTCTGGCGCCGGGGCTCAGCGCCCGAAGTCATCATGTCGAGTGCGCATGTGCATCTCCCGCACTTGACCCTGTGGCTGTTAACTCGACTCCAGATCTTTGTCCAGCGTGCATACGTTCCTGAGCCTGACTATGGCCGCTCCATCTCTGACGTCTCTATGGTACTGGAGTACCTGACCCGGAAGATCCAGCACACTTGCCCTATATCTGGCTGCCTCTTCCTGTAGGCGGTGCCTGATTATTGTTGTGCTTCCTAGCTAGAGCTGCTTGGTCCCTGCTTGGCTGCTCCCTGTATTCAGGTTCCCTGCCTTGTGCTCTAACGTACTTCGTAGCGCACGCTCTGCCTTGCCTTATACCCAGGCGTGCTACCCAGTGAGCGCTCAGCCTTGCCTTATACCCAGGCGTACTACCCAACGCGCGCTCTGCCTTGCCTTGTACCTCGGCGTGCTTCCCAGCACGTCCTCTGCCTTGCTTTGCACCCAGGCGTGCTTCCCCGCACGCGCCATATTTTGCCTCTTACCCAAGCGTGCCTCTCGGCACACGCTTTAGGCACTTCTGTCTGTTGCGTCCTCTCATGTACACGCTTTGCACTGTCTTGTACTCTGCGTACCCCTGTGCACACGCCTTGCACTATCCTGTACTCTGCATAAATAATAAGAACTTTGGTTTCATGTGGCCATCCAGTACGTTGGTTCAAAGGGTTGTTGGGGTGTGCGTGTAACTTTGGGGCAGGGCAGGACTTGCATTCAATGCATAGGCAAACAGAATGACAGTACCAAATAAATAAGTACGGGAACTTTGGTTTCATGTAGCCATCCAGTACGTTGGTTCAAAGGGTTATTGGGGTACGTGTAACTTTGGGGCAGGGCAGGCCTTGCATTCAATGCATAGGCAAACAGTATGGCAGTACCAAATAAATAAGAATGGGAACTTTGGTTTCATGTGGCCATCCAGTACGTTGGTTCAAAGGGTTATTGAGGTGCGTCCTGTAACGCTGGTATTGTCTGTACTTTGTTTTCCAGCGTTACTCTGCATGTCTTTTGCATTAACCCTTTTTCTCCTTTCCCCCTAACCAGCTGGGATACTGTTGTCTGTTACCTGTATGGATGCTGCTCAGTTCCCAGCTCTGCTGCGTGGCCGTACTTGCGTGAGTGTCTCCGCTGCGTTGCATGACCACCCGCATGTGCGGTCCCTGACCTGCTGCAGAAGCCATCCGTAGGTTCCAAAGTCCTCTGTAATGGTGCATGATTTACTACGTGTGTGGCAGCAGCTTCTGTCAGGCGCCTGGCCTGCTGTGAAGACCATCCGTAGGTTGCAAAGTCCTCTGCAATGGTGCATGATTTACTACGTGTGTGGCAACAGCTTCTGTCAGGCGCCTGGCCTGCTGTGAAGACCATCCGTAGGTTGCAAAGTCCTCTGCAATGGTGCATGATTTACTACGTGTGTGGCAGCAGCCTCTGTCAGTTGTTCCTCTGTAATGAGTTGTCTGGCTCTGCATAGGGGGCGCGGCCCACACCTGTCCTGCTTTTGAGGATTGGGTGTGTACTAGAATTACTGCTCCAGCCTATCGCTGTGAAGCAGTTCATATATAAAGTTCCCCAGCCCTGATGGGCGTTGCCAGAGCTTCGCATTGAATCCACATTGAATTCCTGAACCTAGCCGTATGTGGTTGTGTGTTCAGCTCCTGCTCTGAGTTGGATCAGCTCTGGAGAGCTGATTCCCCTTGTCCTGTCTTGTGTTTCTGCCTGGGGCTTAGTACCCAGATCGCCGTTCCTGGAGGCTGCATATCCAGGCCTGTTCCTGTTGTATCCTGTTTCCTGAATCCCTGATCCTGGATCTAACCCGGTACCTGAATGTCTGAACTGTGTCTTGTGTTTCCGCCTATGCTGGGGGCTGATTACCCAGATCGCCGTTCCTGGAGGCTGTATATCCAGGCCTGTTCCTGCTGTGTCTAATTACCTGAATCCCTGAACCTGGATCGCATCTTGTACCTGACTGTCTGAACTGTGTCCTCTGTGTTATGGTCCTGAAATCCTGCTGTGTCCTGAACCCTGTGCCAGTGACTGTGAATCCTTGCTATATACCCTGAGTTCATCTTGGAAGGAGGAGTCCGGTGTGTGCTGAGCTTCTGTTACTCTGTGCTCAGCTTCTGTGCAATTCCCGGCCAGCTCCCGTTGAGCCTGGCGGGGCTTGCACCAGACCGCTGGGGTTCCTTTTCAGATCGATACTAGATGTCCGGAGTCCGAGGACCGTGTCCTCCCTGATGACCACGGCCTGATATCCGATGTCCGATGACCACTTCCAGATGTCCGGATCCTATCCTTCCTGCCTGATGTCCGGATCCTGCCGATCGTTGCCAGATGTCCGGAGCCTGCTGATTGGTGCCAGATGTCCGGAGTCCGATGCCTGTGTTCCAGTCCGTGTTCCTGTCTGTGTTCCTGACTCCCTGAGATCCAATCCGTGTTACTGTCTGTGTTCCTGACTCCCTGAGATCCAATCCGTGTTACTGTCTGTGTTCCTGACTCCCTGAGATCCAATCCGTGTTCCTGATGTTCCTGTCCGTGTTCCCGACTCCCTGAGATCCAATCCGTGTTCCTGATGTCCTGTCCGTGTTCCTGTGTCCCTGAGATCCAGTCCGTGTTCCTGATGTTCCGATGTCCTGCCGGTTCCTCCTTGGTCTACCCTGTGATGACGTCTGTCCTGGGTCGGTGTCTGATGTTCTCCTGCTGAGCCTGTGCTACGCCTGAGGCCTGAGAGTGAGGCCATACTAGTATGCCCGTGCCAGATGATCCTGGACTGCATCTACCCGTGATGACCCCGCCATCGTCTGAAGTCTGTCTGAGGTCGGTGTCTGATGTTCTCCTGCTGAGCCTGTGCTACGCCTGAGGCCTAAGAGAGAGGCCGCCCAAGTATGCCCGTGCCAGATAACCCTGGACTGCATCTACCCGTGATGTCCTCCTGCACTCGTCTGTGATCCTGAGTCGTGTACCCTTCTCTGATGTGCGGAATCGGGAGTCCGGTCTTATGTTCTGTTATGTACTGTGTTTCTTTAAGTAAACTTTATGTTCTTTATACCTGAAGTTGTACGGTGTTGTCTAGTCCTGCAGGTCGCCATCTTGCCCACATGCTCAGCTGCCACGGATCCCGGTCGCTGCCCTTCCCTAGTCCGGGCAGGCCCGGGTCTCCCTCCGTGGTCCAGTGGGTCCACATTCTCTTACCATCTGGGACGCATGCCTCACGTCGTCGTGGACTGGCGGCGTGGGAGCATTGGCTAGTTAGGCAAGCTATGCCATGTCCCGACGCCCCGAAGCCGTGGGAAGCGTCACACGTCCGAATTTGGAGCAGCCCTTGAATTCACTTCATGGGCAAACATTATGGGAGTAGCAAATTAATAATTAATTGGCTTTTCATTACTGCACCCTATTTCCACTTTGTCAGAGTCACAGTCCAGACTAGGGTCATCGTCACTCACCCTGGTACCTTGGAACAACAAGTCCCCACCCAACCAGGTGTCGACCCCCTTGTCTGGAGATAATTCCACGTTAGCAATGGTCACAGTATTGTCTACCTTTACGTTTACTAATGTCAGGTCCGTAAGTTGGTCAGCACTATCAGTCTGTCGAGTCACCACTAACTTGTGACTGTTGACCTCAAGAGATGCTAGCTCCGCCCCTTTACACATCAATGTATGAACAGGCACTCCTTCAGCCACTTGCTGTGGTGTGGTTCCCTTTGGAAGGCTCCGCTCCTTTTTTGGCCACTGTCCCCTGGGATTTGGGATGCTTTGCCCCTTTTAGGGTAACCGCCCCCTTTTGGGCCACTGTCCCATGGGATTTGGGATGCACCGCCCCTTTGTGGGCAACCGCCCCCATTTGGGACACTGCACCTTGGGACTTGAGATGCTCCACCCCTTTTTGGGCAATCACACATTTTTGGGACTCTGCCCCTTTTGGGCAACCATCCCTGTTTAGGTTACTGCCCCCTTTAGGGACTCCACCCCTTTTTGGGTAACCATCCCAGTTTGGGTCACTGCCCCCTTTTGGGACTCCAGCCCCTTTCAGGCAACGATCCCTCTTTGGGGTGCACGCCGTGGACTCCCCATGCCCTCTCACTGCCCTTGCATGGCAGTCTATCCACCCCAACACTTCCTTCATAGCGAGGCTCCGCACCTCTCTGCTAGGCTCTGTCTGGCTCTGTAAGACTGCACATCTTTGGACGTGAGACTCTACACTGTTCTGCCAGGCTCTGCGCGGCTCTGCAAGGCTCTGCACCTATCTGCATGGCCCTGCACAGCTCTGCACCTCTCCGCACAGCTCTGCTCTGCAGACTTCGTGGACCCGCCGATCTATAGCAGACTGCCCAGAGTTCGTTGACCTGCTGATCCACAGCAGGCCGCCCGATGCAATCCCCCCAGGTACCTCATAGACCGATGCCCGCAGTCTGGCACCAAATGTAGGGATTTGTACTCACTCAGATGCGCTAGAGGAAAACAGGAGGCATGCTTCTTAAAAAGAAAGTCATTGCAGGTTTATTTACTCCACAAACCCAGCAGTATCAGCAAACGGTAAACGGCCTTCAGAGCAGGCAAAACAACACAAAACTTTGCTTAGCCATGCTCTCTGCTCCCTCAGGCCTGTGGGCACACAGGCTGGGCAATGTCCAGCATGCAGGCTCGGTCTGGATACACACACAGGAAGCCTTCTACTTCCCAATACACAGACCACTGTAGTATACAGGCAACACCCAGTGAGGAGACATGTTGGGCAGTTCCCTCTCGCACTGCACTGCCCACTAAGCTTGGCCCAGAAAATGGAGGATTAACCCCTCTGAACATGAAATGCTGAAACAAAACTTCCAAACCCATATCACAGAAAATAGACCTTTCTGTGATGCATATCTCCTCCGGTGATACATTATCAGGGACCCTGTCACATAGTATAATGCACTTCAGTCATATATAGTAATATAATGCATGCCCATAGTCATATATAGTAGTACAATGCTCTCCCATAGTCATATATAGTAATATAATGCACCCTAGTCATATTTAGTAGTATAACACACCCTCATAGTCATATATAGTAGTATAATGCAGTCCATTCATATATAGTACTATAATGCACCCCATAGTCATATATAGTAGTATAATGCACCCCATAGTCATATATCATAGTATAATGCACCCCATAGACATATATAGTAGTATAATGCAGTCCAGTCATATATAGTAGTATAATGCACCCACATACTCATATATAGTAGTATAATGCACCAAATAGTCATATATAGTAGTATAATGCACCCCATAGTCATATATAGTAGTATAACACACCCTAGTCAGTTATAACAGTATAATGCACCCCATAGTCATATATTTTATTTATATAGCGCCTTTTCAAACATTATTGGCACTGTCCCCATTGGGGCTCACAATCTAGAATCTAGTATGTCTTTGGAATGTGGGAGGAACCCGGAGGAAATCCATGCAAATACTGGGAGAACATACAAACTCCTTGCAAATGTTGTCCTTGGTGGGGTTTGAACACAGGACCCCAGTGCTGCAAGGCTTCTGTGCTAACCACTGAGCCACTGTGCTGCCCCTGTGTATAGTGATTAATGCACCCCATAATCATATATAGTAATACAATGCATCCCATAGTCATATATAGTAATCAGGTATAATAATTGTGCAAAACACCCGATATATGGTGTTGATAACAGAAGTAAAGGGTAAAGTGCAAATGCAATAAAGTCACTGGAGGACCCGGCTACACGCTCACATTTTGGGTAAATTTAATTCCTTATCTGAGGGGCGTATATAGAAATCATGGGGCCCCATAGCAAAAGTCTGAATGGGACCCCCCCAAAAAAATGCCAGAGCCATTGTAAATATAAAGTGACAGCACAGTGAGGGGACACATTTAACAAAAAAAATCCACCCCGTCCCCCAGCCAGCCGGGCTCACCGTCTTGTGTGTGTGTCCCTCTCCCTGAGTGAGAGAGGCTCATGAAAACTGACACACCCAACCCTCTGCTGCAGGGTTTTTACAAGAAACCTGTGGCAGTAGGTCACATGGAAGACCCGGTCAGGAGGAAACGGACAGCCCCACTACCATCCTGTAGTCTGTCTAAAAAATAAAAGCCCATGGCAGGTTTTCCTTAAATCTGCCTTGAGCAAATACCTTGCCCAAGACCAATTCTTACTTTTCTTTTGCACTCCAATCACAGCTATGCCTGTGACTGCAATGCACTCCCATGGCCTCAATATGCTTCTTTGCTCATCATGGGGGACACATAGCGACCCTTGCATATGACACCGGTCACTGCCTCACAACTGACACTAGATACAGAATAATGTCACTTTTGATCACTGTATTACCTCTACTCTGACACTATATACAGAGCGCCTGGGTATAATGTCATTGGTGATCACTGTATTGCCTATACACTGACCCTATATACAAAGCTCCTTTTTATAATGTCACTGGTGATCACTGTAATACCTCTACACTGACTCTATATACAGACATCCTGTGTATAATGTTACTGGTGATCCCTGTATGACCTGTATACTGTACACTATATACAGAGCTCCTGTAAGGTTCTTTATACATGTTTCTTGAAACTCAGTTTTTCCGTCGGCCATTTTGCTTTCTGTCTTGCTGCAGCTATCTTGCCCTCAGTCAATATGGAGTTTCCAGCTTTCATGTTCCCGCCCTGATTCTCTCCCTCTTGCTTCTTAAGCAGCCTCAGCTGAGCAATCAGTGCTTCAGAATCAAGCCTGCAGTGAGCCTGTGACCTGACTCCTGGAAACCTTAAGGGTATTGTCATGGGTGCATCGCCATGAAGATCGTCGCGATTGCACATTCTGACTTCTCACAGCTGAGCTGCTGTTTCTTTGTTTTTTGGTAATGAGAGAGTTAATTTTTCCTAGCTCTTTGCTAAGGCTAGGTGCAGCCTCGCCCGGCTGCTTTTGATTATGTTCTAATTAGTTTCCTTTATATTTCTGCCAGTCTGGGTGTTAGACGCCGGTGAAAGCATTCATGTAGTTTAGCAGACTGGATTGGTTCTGAGAATATTTAAGCTAAGAGCTCCTTAGTTGTTTTTACTCTTACAGCTTATAGTTTTTTCTCTGAGACCTTAGGTGTTCCTACTGTGTGTGAGTGTTGTATGTAAGACTTTATTTACTTTATGTCTTGTCTTTGTTGTATGTCTTTCTGTTCATTAACCGTTACCTGTTCATTCCCTTTGGTGGTATTCAGGGTCCTTCTTAGGACTAGAATACAGTTGGCAGGGATTGATAGGAGACAGGGTTTACGCTGGTGGCCTGGACCTCTGTACCTTTAACAGTACCTCCAGGTTGAGGGATTAGTTAGGACCCCAGTTTAGGGTCAGCTTAGACCCCGGTCACCCTCAAGCCGGAGACAGCGTATAACGGATTCCGTTTTGACCCTCTGGACATTCTGTCAGGTAAATCTATGTTATCATATATCTATGCGCATGTTATATAGTATGTTGCCCTTTTGATATAGATTACTGACATCACATATATATATCTGCTATACAGCGTGACAGGTATGCCTCACTAAACAACATCGCTAACGGGATCGCTAAAAAACGTCACTATTTAGCGATCCCGTTAGCGATGTTGTTGTGTGCGGCATCTACCAGCGATGAGGCCCCTGCTGTGATGTCGTTCATCACAGCGATCGTTCCGGACCCTATTTTCGTCGCTGGCGCCCCGCTGGTAAGTATCAAATCGCTGAGTGTGGCACCTTTTTTAGCGATTTAGCGGTACTTTTGTACCGCTAAAGTCGTTAAGGAGATCGCTAACCGCGATAGCGTCCTAACGACATCGCTAAAATAGGTAGCTACTAGCGATATAGAAACAATCCCGCTAGCGATCTCATTAGTATGCGACGCTAACGAGATCGCTAGCGGGATTGTGTAGTGTGGCAGTACCTTTAGACTTTGTACTCCAGCTATTTCCTACTGAGGAACTTTGGAACACTTGTGGACTCTGGAAACCTGCTATTTGATAAATCCACGTTTGCATGGAATTACGGTAACAGAGAAGAGATCCTGAACCTGTTGTGGAGAGTTATTGCTGAGCTTAAGTTACTCTGGCCTGCTGTGTCTCCTGCTTCTGTACCTGCAAACTGTGTGACCCTTTTTGCCACTTGTATGAAGTAATACAAGTCCTTCTATATCAAACCTGTGTCTCATGTGTTTTCCTCGCACCCAAGCACAAGACGCTATATGAACTGTACACCATACATTACAAGATTCTGAAGCCAAACGTTAGTGTCTGCTGGGTCTGGGAAGGCTGTGTCTGCTGTGACTGTGGATATCAGATGTCCGGTTATACTTTCTGTGATGACAGTGGTTGTGACTTCTCACAACCATTCCAGGTGAGCACATTTCCTTAATTTTACTCTGCAGTGTTACCACAGGTAAACACTATTGTTTTTTTTTTTTTTTTTCTCTCTTCTCCTTCCAGTACTCCTGTCTTAAAAGATCTGGAAGATGAAGGCTCGCATAAAGGAGCTTTGCGGAGTGACTGATACAATCCTTGCAGATATACAGACTATAAAGACCCGTTTTGCAAACCTACAGGACCTCACTAATCACAATTTGCAAGTGTTTGGACAAACTACCCAGGATTTACGAGCCAGGATTGAGGTTCTAGAGGAACGAGTCCAGGCTCCTGCCATAACCCCGAGTTCTGGGATTCCCAAGTTACCCCCTTTTCATTTTGGCGGTGAACGTGAGAAATTCAGGGGATTTATTAACCAATGCAGTCTTTTTTTTCTGCACATGCTTCACAATTTCCCACTGAACGATCTAAAGTGCTTACTATAATCATGTTGCTTACCAACAAGGCTTTGATGTGGGCAAACCCTCTGATTGAGACTGAGGATGAATGTTTGGATCATCTTGATGCTTTCATTTCAGCCATGGGGCAGGTGTTTGATGACCCCAATCGAGGTGCAACAGCTGAAGCAGCCATGTTAACTTTGCGCCAAGGTAAGCGCTCAGTAGCCGAATATGCCTTGGATTTCAGGAGATGGGCCCTCGATACCACTTGGGACAGTTCCGCCAAAAAATCTATTTTTCGAAAAGGGTTGTCTCCACTGATTAAGGATGAACTTGCTCGTGCCGACCCTCCCACTGCGTTAGGTGACTTTATTAACTACTGCATCCGTATTGATGCTCGTCTGACTGAACGCAGGCAAGAGAGATGGTTCGAAAGTAATCGCACTAACCTTTTCCTACCTTCCTCCCCAGCTAAGGAACCTTTGAGTAGGATCACACGGGAACCTGAACCTGAACCCATGCAGGTGGACTCTTTACAAAGACGGGTTAGTGATGCACGCAAACAACATCGTTTAAAGGAAAATCTATGTTTCTACTGTGGTAAGTCAGGGCACTTCATTATAAACTGCCCCAGCCGTTCTCGTAAGACTACTGCAGCAGTCATTCACTGTGAGTGTTGCGAGAGGAGATCTGTCAGGTCCGAGCCTCAGGCTCCAGAGAGATCTGCAGCAACAGATATTGATTTCTCTGACTTAAACTCCGTCACTTCTGAGGACGATGACTGTGTAAACGCTGCAATTTTTCAAGTTTCCTCAGCGGTGTCCCAGCTGAGTTGTAAGAAAAACAATTCTCATTGCTTCCTTTCCATCAAACTCTGGGTTGACTCAGTCTGGGTGTCTAGCTCTGCTATGATCGACTCAGGGGCAAGTGGAAATTTTATGGATATCTCCTTTGCTCTGAAACGGGGGATACGTTCAGTGAAGAAGACTACTCCAGTACAGATGGAGACTGTGGATGGCTCCCTGCTGATCTCTGGACCAGTGGATCAGGAAACGGAGCCTTTGAGGGTCCTTATGGGTAAAGATCATCAAGAGAAACTGTCCTTTATGCTTATCTCTTCTCCCCACTTTCCCATTATTCTAGGGCTACCATGGCTGCAGGCTCAGAACCCTACCATTAACTGGGAGACCAAGGAATTACACTTTGAAGAGAAACAGATGAGTCCAGAAGTTTCAGCTTGCTCTGTTCCTAAAGGAACCATGTCAGTCCCTGAACTACCAGCTGTATACCAGGACTATGTGGATTTATGTGACAAGAAGAACGCTGACCAGCTTCCCCCTCACCGTCCATATGATTGTCCAATTGAATTATTGCCTGGAGCAGAGATACCTTTTGGTAAGATCTACCCCTGGCGGGGCCCGAGCTAAAGGCTTTAAAGGATTACATAGACGAAAATCTAGCCAAGGGCTTCATACGCCCTCTTCATCTCCTGCAGGTGCACCCATCTTCTTTGTGAAGAAGAAAGATGGATCTCTGAGACCCTGCGTAGACTATAGGGAACTCAATAAGGTTACTATTAGAAACCATTATCCATTGCCTTTAATCCCTGAGTTATTGGAGAGAGTGCGGCATGCCAAAATTTTCTCTAAACTGGATCTCCGTGGGGCCTATAACTTGGTCCGTATTAGACCTGGGGATGAATGGAAGACTGCATTCAGGTCACGCTATGGACACTTTGAATATCTGGTTATGCCTTTTGGTCTGAGTACCGCCCCAGCCACTTTCCAACACTTGGTGAATGACATCTTCAGGGATCTCCAAGATACATTCGTGGTGATTTATCTGGATGATATTCTAATTTTTTCTAACTCCACAGAGGAACATCATGGACATGTGAGAATGGTCTTACAACGTCTAAGACAAAACCATCTTTACATCAAACTTGAAAAGTGTGAATTCCATAGGACCGAAATTCAATTTCTGGGGTATGTACTGTCTACACAAGGGATTAGTATGGATGGAAGCAAGACCCAAGCCATCAAGGATTGGCCAATTCCTAGAAATGTGAAGGAGGTGCAGCGCTTCATCGGGTTTGCCAACTTCTATAGATGATTCATTAGGAATTTCTCTGAGGTAGTGTCACCTATCACCCAACTTACCCGGAAAGAGTCTAGGTTCTCCTGGACCCCCAAGCCCAGGAAGCATTTTCCCGTCTAAAGGATAAATTTACCACCGCACCTATCTTAGTACATCCCAACCCCGAACTTGCCTTCATAATAGAGGTGGATGCTTCAGACTGTGCCGTTGGAGCTATACTCTCTCAGAGAACAGGTGAGAAGAATGTCTTGCATCCCTGTGCCTTCTTTTCCCAGCAGTTGTCTTCGGCTGAGAGGAACTACGATGTGGGCAATAGAGAGTTGTTGGCCATTATTGCCGCCTTCAAAGAATGGAGACACCTTCTTCAGGGAGCTGCACAGCAAATAGTCGTCCTGACAGACCATCGTAACCTTGAATTTATCAGGTCGGCTAAGTGCCTGACTCCTCGCCAGGCTCGCTGGAATCTTTTCCTAAACCAATTTAATTTTGTAATTTCTTATAGGCCAGGATCGCGCAATGGAAAGGCTGATGCACTCTCTAGGATTCATTCAGCAGAGACCCGTCCACTTACTCCTCCTAAGACTATTCTTCCTGACTCTAGATTCCTGGGAGTGATTCATAATCAAGACCTACTTAAGGACATCAAGGAAGCATACCATGCGGATTCCTTGTTGGCACAACCCCAAGGGACGTAAGTCTTGTCTTTAAAAATGGTGTGTGGATTCAGGGACAACGTCTGTATATACCTGAAACAGTCAGATTGAGAGTATTGCAACTCATCCACGATTCCAAGATAGCTGGGCATAGAGGAATTCTAAAGACACAGGAATTTCTTTCTCGTTTCTTTTGGTGGCCCACTTACAGGAAAGATGTTTTAAACTATGTCACTTCATGTGAAGTCTGTGCAAGATGCAAAACACCTCACTCCTCACCAACTGGTCTGTTGCAACCCCTTCCCACCCCGTCCCGCCCGTGGGGATCCATTTCTATGGACTTCATTGTGGAGTTACCAACCTCTCAAGGGAAGAACACCATTCTAGTGGTGGTTGATCGTTTAACAAAGGCAGCTCATTTTATCCCTTGTGTCGGCTTACCCACTGCAAAACAGACATCAGATTTGATGATTAAGAATGTGTTTCGCTTACATGGAGTACCGGATGAGGTCATTTCGGATCGAGGGGTGCAATTCACTTCAAGGTTTTGGCAAAATTTCTGTGCCGCATTGGACATTAAAGTAAACCTTTCTTCTGCTTTTCATCCCCAGACTAATGGACAGACAGAACGAACCAATCAGACCCTGGGCAGTATCTCCGCTGCTTTATCTGTCACCTACAGGATGATTGGGTGGATCTACTTCCACTGGCTGAGTTCTCTTATAACAACTCTCAGAGCGCCTCCACTAAGCAGTCTCCTTTTTACTCCAATTTAGGTTATCATCCTAACATTCTTCCTCGATTTCCCATAGAAACGCCCTTGCCAGCAGTGGCTGAAAGAATCACGTCTTTACAAAAGAATATGGATCTTCTAAAGGAAAATCTGGAATTGGCTCAGGAAAGGTACAAGAAAGCAGCAGATAAATTTCGTAAACCTGCACCAGCTTTCAAGGTAGGAGACTTGGTCTGGCTGTCAACCAGAAATCTTAAGTTAAGGATTCCATCGTCTAAGTTGGGACATAAGTACATTGGACCCTATAAAATCAGTAAAATTATAAGTGCCGTTGCTTGTCGTCTTCAACTGCCCAGAACTATGAGAATCCACCCTGTCTTTCATGTATCCCTACTAAAGGCTGCAACACCCAATACGTTTCCTGGACGTTCTTCTCCTTGCCCTGACCCAGTGCTAGTCGATGGTCAGGAAGAATTTGTGGTGGAAAGGATTCTAGATTCCAGGTTGTACAGAAATCAGTTACAATATTTGATTAAATGGCAGGGCTACCCAGTGGAGGACAACTCATGGGAACCAGTCAATAACGTTAATGCTCCTCGCTTGCTCCGCCAGTTTCATCAGAGGTACCCAGACAAGCCTGGTCTGAGGTCATCCGGAGGTTGTCCCTAAGGGGGGAGTAATGTAAGGTTCTTTATACATGTTTCTTGAAACTCAGTTTTTCCGTCGGCCATTTTGCTTTCTGTCTTGCTGCAGCTATCTTGCCCTCAGTCAATATGGAGTTTCCAGCTTTCATGTTCCCGCCCTGATTCTCTCCCTCTTGCTTCTTAAGCAGCCTCAGCTGAGCAATCAGTGCTTCAGAATCAAGCCTGCAGTGAGCCTGTGACCTGACTCCTGGAAACCTTAGACTTTGTACTCCAGCTATTTCCTACTGAGGAACTTTGGAACACTTGTGGACTCTGGAAACCTGCTATTTGATAAATCCACGTTTGCATGGAATTACGGTAACAGAGAAGAGATCCTGAACCTGTTGTGGAGAGTTATTGCTGAGCTTAAGTTACTCTGGCCTGCTGTGTCTCCTGCTTCTGTACCTGCAAACTGTGTGACCTTTTTGCCACTTGTATGAAGTAATACAAGTCCTTCTATATCAAACCTGTGTCTCATGTGTTTTCCTCGCACCCAAGCACAAGACGCTATATGAACTGTACACCATACATTACAGCTCCTTTGTATAATGTCACTGGTGATCCCTGTATTACCTGCACACTGACACTATATGCTGTATACAGAGATTCTGTGTATAATGTCACTGGTAATCACTGTATTACATGCACACAGACAGTATATGCATAGCTCCTGTGTATAATTTCACTGGTGATCACTGTATTACCTGTGCACTATACACTACATACAGAGTTTCTGTGTATAATGTCACTAGTGATCACTGTTTTACCTGCACACTGACACTATATACAGAACGTCTGTGTATAATGTCACTGGTGATCCCTTTATTACCTGTACACTGACATTATATACATAGCTCCTGTGTATAATGTCACTGGTGATCCCTTTATTACCTGTACACTGACATTATGTACATAGCTCCTGTGTATAATGTCACTGGTGATCACTTTATTACCTGTACACTGACACTATATACAGAGTTCCAGTGTATAATGTCACTGGTGATCCCGTATTACCTGTACACTGACACTATATACAGAGCTCCTCTGTATAACGTCACTGGTGATCCCCGTATTACCTGTACACGTACACTATATACAGAGTTCTTGTGCATAATGTCACTGGTGATCCCCATATTACCTGTACACTGACACTATATACAGAGCTCCTGTGTACAATGTCACTGGTGATCACTGCATTACCTGTACACTGACACTATATTAATAATAATAATAATAATAATCTTTATTTATAAAGTGCCAACATATTCCGCAGCGCTTTACAGTTTAACAGTTTCAAAACACAAGTCATAAGTAACAACGTTAACAATACAATAATTAAAGCAAAATAAGCCGCCCCTGCTCGTGAGAGATTACAATCTACAATGAGGTGGGGGAGATACAAAGTACAGGTGTGTATATTACAATGGTGCATTTACAATGATGGTCCAGCCATCTTGAGGGAGGGAGGGATGGATGGAGATAGTGAATGGGCTACACACACACACTTACACATAGAATGACTTTGATTAGTGAATGTGATAGGCCGCTCTGAACAAATGTGTTTTGAGGGAGCGCCTGAAACCATGCAAATTGCGGATAGTCCTAATTTCTTGGGGTAGAGCATTCCAGAGGATTGGCGCAGCGCGGGAGAAGTCTTGGAGTTGGGAGTGGGAGGTACGGATTAGTGCAGCGGTTAGTCGAAAGTCGTTTGCAGAGCGCAGCAGTCGGTTAGGCCGATAGATGGAAATGAGGGAGGAGATGTAGGGGGGTGCTGCACTGTGGAGAACTTTGTGGGTGAGAACCAGTACTTTGAATTGGATCCTATAATGAATGGGCAGCCAATGTAAGGACTGACGGAGAGCGGACGTGTCCGAGTACCGATTATCCAGATGGATGACCCTGGCTGCTGCATTAAGGATGGACTGGAGAGGGGATAGTCGAGTAATGGGGAGGCCAAGTAATAGAGCGTTGCAGTAGTCCAGGCGGGAGTGGATCAATGCTACAGTGAGGGTTTTTGTTGTTTCCATGGTGAGAAAAGGGCGGATTCTAGAGATGTTCTTTAGGTGTAGGCGGCAAGAGCGGGCAAGAGATTGTATATGGGAGGTGAAGGAGAGATTGGTGTCAAACATAACACCCAGACAGCGAGCCTGCTGCCGGGGTGTTACTATGGTGCCGCCCACGAGAGGGAAATGTCAAATTTAGGGAGGTTAGTAGACGGCAGGAGCAGAAGAAGTTCAGTTTTGGAGAGGTTGAGTCTCAGATACAGAACGGACATGATGTTGGAGACTGCGGACAGACAGTCACTGGCGTTCTGTAGAACAGCGGGGGTAAGGTTGGGGGATGACGTGTATAGTTGTGTGCAGCGTCGGACTGGAACACCTTGGGCCACCAGAGAAAATCATTCTTGGGGCCCACTATGTAGCTACATAGAAATAAATACAAGACCACAAATTGTGCAGTAAAACACAGGGTATAATATAAGGTAGTACATGTCTTAATTATGTAGCAGAAGTTGGGGTAGCCTCCCTCATAGATTATAAAGCAGCCCCCTCATAGGGGATAATGCTGCCCCCCTCATAGAGGATAATGCTGCCCCCCCTCATAGGGTATAATGCTATATATATATAGATAGATGATAGATACCATATATACTCGAGTATAAGCCGACCCCCCTAATTTTGCCACAAAAAACTGGGAAAACTTATCGACTCGAGTATAAGCCTAGGGTGGAAAATGAGATTATGCCCCATATGCTGCCCCATGTATTATGCCCCACAAGATGCTCCATAGATGGTGCCCCATATGCTGCCCATGTATTATGCCCCCATAGATAATCCATAGATTGTGCCCTCATAGATGCTCCATAGATTATGCCCCCATAGATGCTCCATAGATTATGCCCCCATAGATGCTCCTTAGATTATGCCCCATAGAAGCTCCATAGATTGTGCCCCCATAGATGCTCCTTAGATTATGCCCCCATAGATTATGCCCCCATAGATGCTCCTTAGATTATGCCCCATAGATGCTCCATAGATTATGCCCCCATAGAAGCTCCATAGATTATGCCCCCATAGATGCTCCATAGATTATGCCCCCATAGATGCTCCATAGATTATGCCCCATAAGTGCTCCTTAGATTATGCCCCCATAGATGCCCATAGATTATGCCCCCATAAATGCTCCTTAGATTATGCCCCCATAGATTATGCCCCCATAGAAGCTCCATAGATTATGCCCCCATAGATGCTCCATAGATTATGCCCCCATAGAAGCTCCATAGATTATGCCCCCATAGATGCTCCATAGATTATGCCCCCATAGATGCTCCATAGATTATGCCCCCATAAGTGCTCCTTAGATTATGCCCCTATAAATGCTCCACAGATTATGCCCCCATAAATGCTCCACAGATTATGCCCCCATAGATTATGCCCCCATAGATTATGCCCCCATAAATGCTCCACAGATTATGCCCCCATAAATGCTCCACAGATTATGCCCCCATAGATTATGCCCCCATAAATGCTCCAGATTATGCCCCCATAGATTATGCCCCCATAGATTATGCCCCCATAAATGCTCCACAGATTATGCCCCCATAGATTATGCCCCCATAGATGCTGCAAAAAAAAAAAAAAAAGACATACTCACCTCTCGTCGCTGGGGGCCAGGTGCTGGTGTCCTGGGCACCTGCGATATTTACCTGTCACCGGGTCCACTGCTGAGCGCCGCTGTCTTCGGTCCTCCGGCAGTGAATGCTCAGGCAGAGGGCGCGGCGCTCACTAATGACGTCATCGCGCCCTCTGCCTGAACATTGCAGCAAGAGAGGACGCGATGACACAGCGGCGCTCAGCGGTTGGAGCGGGTGACAGGAAAGTAATGATATTCACTGCTTCCCACGCCCATGTGGGCGTGGGAAGCAGTGAATATTCATTTCTCTTTAGCAGCGGGGACAGGGGCTCCTGCCTCCTGTCACCCGCTGCTGCTCCGCTGGCACGGGGCCCCCATGGCAGCTGCGTGGTGTGCCGCTATTAGCGACACGCCACCGCCTGGGGGCCCCTGGAGCAGTGGGGGCCCTAGGCAACTGGCCCCTGTATGCCAGCAGGTGCCAGGGCCCCCCAGATGCCAGGGCCCACCGGAGAATCCTCCGGTTCTCCGGTGGGCCAGTCCGACCCTGGTTGTGTGTCATCAGCATAAAGATGGTACTGAAAGCCAGTATGTGGTAGTATTCGGTCACTATATGGTGGTAGTATGTGATCTAGTCATGGTGTGTTGGTATTTCTACCTTGTATGTGGTAGTATTTGGTCACTACGAGGTGGTAATATGTGATCTGGTCATGGTGTGGCGGTATTTGTCCCTTGTATGTGGTAGTATTTGGTCACTGCGAGGTGGTAATATGTGAACTGATCATGGTGTGGTGGTATTTGTCCCTTGTATGTGGTATTATTTGGTCACTACGAGGTGGTAATATGTGATCTGGTCATGGTGTGGCAGTATTTATCCCATGTATGTGGTATTATTCTGTCGCTATGTGGTGGTAATATGTGGTCTGGCCATGGTGTGACAGTATTAACCCCTGTATGTGGTAAATAGATGAAAAAGAGGTGGCATTCTGTAGTTAAGCAAAAATGAAAAGGTTCTATGCCCAAAATGTGCAACGTTTCGGTCAGGCAGTCTGCCTTTCTCTCCAGTACAAATCCAGTTTTTGCTCAACTACAAAGTGCTTTCACTCATAGTACGGTTATAGCACTAGTGTGATCCTGCAGCCAGTGGGTCTGGGGGCACTGGGGAACTCTGGAAGATTGGTGCTGCTTTGTTTTTCCTTTATTACGTAGATTACTTTTGTTCTGAAGTTACGGCTTTCCCTATGAAATCTATTGCTGCAGGATTTTTCACTCTTTATTTTCATACAATTCTTTTCACGAACAGTGAAGTATCCAAAGCTCTGATACTGCATTCTCACAATCAACCAGCAGGTGGCAGAATACGATCAAATAACAGGTTTTATATTGTCTGCATTAAGGTTGGCAAGGGAGGTCAGACGTGAGCGGAAGTGACGTCACGGGCCAATGCTTCCCGGAAGTAGGAAGTGAAGCGTAGAAAACGTGACGGAGCTGTGGATGTGAGTAGTCCCGGACTGTGTTCTGGCCGTGCTGGTAGTGTTACCCGGCTCCTGTGTGGTACACACAGGTGGCAGCCCCTCCATACACGCAATGTTTGCTTTCCTTGCCCCTCTGTAAGCCGCAGCTGCTTAGTTCTTCTTCTTCCCCTTGGCCACATGACGGCTCTTGTTTCTCCTCTACAGACACCCGCACTTTATACTTTGTGGGGGGCATTTCTCTGGGTCCCGCTGTGATGCTGTGTATGAAGGACATATGGCAATCTTGGCATTGCTTTTCCAACATAAAGGGTTAAATGTCACCATTGTGATTTATCTTTCTTTTGTGGAGTTTCTTTATTAATCACATACGGGAAAGTCACCATGTGATGCATTAATGACTTTGCACAATTCCCTGCCCTAGCTAAGCCCTCCTGTGAGTGCCTGGCAGACATGGGGTCTCTGGGCACCGTGTAGTAGTGCTGCTGCAGCTCTGATGGGCATATTACCAGTGAGTCCGCCAGAGTCGGACCTTGTTCCAGTCTTAGGCTGGAGTCACACACAACCACAAAAAATCGGTCCGTTTTAGACGGTCGACAATCGGATCAAAATAAAAACATCACACATCCTTCTGGCATCCGATTTTCCTTCAAAGATGCGATTTAATCGCATGTGTGTGTACCTTGTAACATCCGATTTTCATCCGACTTGCGAGATTTTCTCGCAGGCTTGCAAAACTGACATATAATGGATCCAAAAGAATAGTATTTAAATGCCAAAAGAAAGAATAGATATATACACATAGACCACATATATATATATATATATATATTATATAATATATATATTATATATGTCATTGTGACATATATATATACATATATTTATAATTCTTACACTTCTACATACTGTTATAGCCGCTAATTCAATTGCCGGCTTCAGTGAAATCACAGAAGCCGACATGAAATGATACATTGTTTCCACACATTTAACATGTAATTTCATGTATTTTTATATATGTTTGAAACATACAATTCATGAGTATATGTGTGCTAAATTTCAGACATGTAGGGTTAATTAAAGGTGTAAATTCGTTGAAAAAAAATGCGTGGGCTCCCGCTGTATTTTCTCCACCAGACAGACAAAGCAAGCGAGTGGGGCAGATAATAATAGCCTAGGGAGGGTACATTTTTTTTGTGCCCCCCCCCCCCTGGCTACTAACATCTGCCCCCAGACACCCCAGAAAGGGCAAATCTATAATTAGATTCGCCCTTTCTGGCACTTTGCCCGTCTATTCCCATTGCCCTGTAGCGGTGGCGAATGGGTTAATAAGGGGTTAAAATGACCTTGCAATTGAAAGGTCACTTTAAGCCAGGTTAATAATTGATAGCTGTCAATTAGACAACTATAAATTATTAATCCTATTGTATGAAAGAAAATCAAACACACACAGTTTAATAAAAAATAAGTTTAATTAAATAATCACACAGTTTTTGACCATATTTTATTTTCCTGCTAAAACCATTTCCTGTAATAAAAATAAAATAAAAAAGCAAAATTATACTTACCAATCCGATGTACAGTCAGGTCCCACGGTGTAATCCATCAGAAAGGGTTAACAGGTTACAGGTCGCAGAGAGCTAATAATGCTGTCTCAGACCTGTATTCCCCTGAATGAATAACTTCCTCTCCAGCGAAAGTAGAGGAATAGATTCATGAATGGAGCTTAATTGATTTATTGCCAATTTAACTGTAGTGACCTGACCTAAAGGGAAAGTGGACACAATCAATTAAGCTTCATTCATGAAACACATCCTCTCCTGTCGCCAGGAGAGGAACTTATTCATTCATGAGCTTTGAGCTGAGCATGCAGGATTACTTGCACTGCTTGGCTCAAAGCTAGTTAACCCTTTGTGAAGGATTACAGCGTGGGACGTGACAGATCGGCGGAATAGGTAAGAATAATGTTGTTTATTTCTTTTTCTTTATTTTAGGAGATCAATGGCTTCGCACGGATTTAGTGTAAAATAAAATATGGTCAAAAAAATGTGTTTTTATTTCATTAAAATTATTTATTCTTAAAGTGTGTGTGTTTTTTTATTTACTTCAATAGGATTAATAATTGATAGTTGTCTAATTGACAGCTATCAATCATTAACCTGCCTTAAGGTCACCTTTCAATTGCAAGGTGACAGTAAGGTGAGATTAACCCATTCGCCACCGCTACAGGGCAATGGGAATAGACGGGCAAAGTGCCAGAAAGGGCGAATCTAATTATAGATTTGCCCTTTCTGGGGTGTCTGGGGGCAGATGTTAGTAGCCAGGGGGGGCACAAAAAAATGCACCCTCCCTGGGCTATTATTATCTGCCCCCACTCGCTTTGCTTTGTCTGTCTGGTGGAGAAAATACAGCGGGAGCCCACGCATTTTTTTTCAACGAAATTACACCTTTAATTAACCCCTACATGTCTGAAATTTTGCACAAATACACTCATGTAATTGTATGTTTCAAACATATATAAAAATACATGAAATTACATGGTTAAATGTGTGGAAACAATGTATCATTTCATGTCGGCTTCTGTGATTTCACAAAACCCGGCAATTGAATTAGCGGCTATTACAGTATGTAGAAGTCTAGGAACTATAAATATATGTATATATACATGTCACAATGACATGTATATATATATATATATGTGTTCTATGTGTGTATATCTATTCTTTCTAGTCTTTGTTAAAGCTGTCAGTGTGATTTTACAGTATAGCCGGGGATGAATTGCCGGCTTTTCTAAAGAACACCGATGCGATTTAATCGCAAGTCACACGTGCGGTCCGTTTGTAATCCGATTTTTCAGCGCTCCCATTGACTTGCATTGGCGATAGTCGACCCACAATCGGTGACAATCGCAGCATGCTGCGATTGTACACGGACGTTTAAAACGGACCACAAAAAATCTGATACTGGGAGCTGCTCCATAGATTAACATAGGTCCGACTGCAATGCGATATTTCATCGCATTGCAGTCGTCCGATTTTGTCGCCAGTGTGACTCCGGCCTTACAGCTGATCCTGAATACACACCATGCAGCTATATACGTGTACAATCTGTGCCCATGTGTTGCTTGTATGGTGCAGGGTGAGAAGGGGTTAAAACTACCTTGCTGACTGCCTGCTGCCAGCCACTATTGGGAGGGTCCTGTGGACAATTACAGAATAGTAACATTTCCAAGGCTCCCCCTAGTGGTGGTTAAGGTATGGAGTATGTGCACACAGCTTTTTTGGGTGTATCCCACCTTTAAAAAAAGCTAATAAATGAACATATGCACAGCAGTGTCAAAACCACTTGCTGTGCTTATGATGCCTTTTTTATTTTGGTTTAACCACTTCAGCCTTTCAAAGCCGTGAATCAGTTAAAAGAAGAGACTCGTGCATTTGTAAGGCAGCTTCCATTTGGAAACTGCCACTTTGTTACATCACTAACTTCTTAATGACCACCAATACATCTTTTTACTGACCTGTGATAATAGCCGCAGCTGTTGGTTGTTCACAATAGCGGGACACGTTCCTGCATCAGCTACGAGTGGTTGGTGTTGCCACCAACAGTGGCCATTTCACCCTTTATGCTGCTGTCAATACTGACTATGGCATCTATATTGTTAAGAGTGCGGGGGGGGGATTCATCTTTAACCCCATCGGCCCCCTGAGATTACTATCGTGTGGTCCTGATGGTTTCCATTGCAATTCACGGCCAAATGACCTTAGTCTGTCGACTATAGTGACGTTTTCAGAACTGAGCAACATATAGGTAGTAAAAATAAGTTTTGTAAATTTCCTTGAAAAAAATGAAAAATAACTGCTACAATTTTAAAGCTTCTAACATCCTAACAAAATAAAACATTTTACAGATAGTGTTGATGTAAGGTGAATGTTATTTATTAAAGGGGTTGTCCAGTACTTTAAATTATCCCCACAATGTATCCCCATGGGGCCCCTAATGAATTTTGTAAATACGTCACGTTTCCTATACTGCCTGTGAGCGGCGCTATTGCTGGCTGCTCATAGGCAGCACGTGAACCTCGCCTGCAGCCGGCTCTTGCTTCCGCTGACAGCAGCCAGGGGTCCCTCTTCCTCCTTCCGCGCTGGCTGGCTGTGGGCGGGGTTATCCCCCATTCATTGAGAAAGCGTGTGGTGGATGCTGCGTGTGACGCGGGGGGTAACCCCAACTCCACCCACAACCCAGCAGCTACCACGGAGACCAAGCGCTAAGTCACGCCTAACTTGTCGTGACGTCAGCGCTGGGTCACGTGCTGCCTGTGAGCGGCCACGGATAGCTCCGCTCACAGGCAGCATAGGCAACATAAAGTATTTACAAGATTCATTGGGGGGTTAATTTAAAGTACTGGACAACCCCTTCAACTATTTTGTGTGGTATGTCTATCTGGGTTAAAAGAATAATCAAAGGTTTAAAATTGCAATTTTTTTTAAATTTTTGTCAAATCTCTGATTTTTCTTTATAAACGCAATACATATTGACCAATATTTAGAATTGAGAGTCCTCAGTGGTTGATACCTTTTAATGGCTAACTGAAAAGATGGTAACAAATTGCAAGCTTTCCAGACTACTCAGGTCTCTTCATCAGGCAAAGACTAATACAACATCTGAAGAATCACATATTTGTACACAACACAGCATATTTGTGTATAAATATGTGATTCTTCAGATTTTGTATTAGTTTAGCCTGATGAAGAGACCGGAGTAGTCTCGAAAGCTTGCAATTTGTTACCATCTTTTCAGTTAGCCATTAAAAGGTATCAACCACTGAGGACTCTCAATTCTAAATATTTTTCATCTACTGGCTAACACGGTACAAAGATACACATCTTTCCTAACATAAAGTACAATGTCCGATCATTGGGATCTGTTAAAGCGTTCCAGAGTTATTATCACATAAAGTGACGCTGGTCAGATTTAAAAAATTACCACGTCAGTAAAAGGTTAAAAAAAAATGTAAATAAGATGTCAAAAACACAAGAGATGACAAAGAAATCTATTCAGGAAATACACCCTTGACGTGTACCCTTATAAAGAACATCTATAGACTGCTGTGAGTGTTGTGCCTCAGTTTGTGCTAGTACTCCTGCTAAAGAGTTTGCCTTCATACTAATTAAATGGGTTTTCCCACAAACAAAGTTAATTTTAAAGTTGATTTTAATCGATAAATCTTGATATAGTAATAATTTCCACAATTGAATGTGATTAAATAAAATGTTCCTGTGCTGAGATAATCTTATAAAATGTGCCCCTGCTATTCCAAGATCTGTTGATGAAAGTGTACTTTGCTTGGGGGTAAACTCCTTTAACCCCTTAACGACCAAGCCATTTTGTAGGTTAAAGACCAGGCCAATTTTTACATTTCTGACCACTGTCTCTTTATGAGGTTATAACTCTGGAACGCTTCAACGGATCTTGGCGATTCTGAGATTGTTTTCTCGAGACATATTGTACTTCATGATAGTGGTAAAATTTCTTCAATATAACTTGAGTTTATTTATGAAAAAAACGGAAATATGGCAAAAATTTTGAAAATTTTGCAATTTTCAAACTTTTAATTTTTATGCCATTAAATCAGAGAGATATGTCACAAAAATTAGTTAATAAATAACATTTCCCACATGTCTACTTTACATCAGCACAATTTTGGAACCAAAATTTTTTTTTGTTAGGAAGTTATAAGTGTTAAAAGTTGACCAGCAATTTCTCATTTTTCCAACAAAATTTACAAAATCATTTTTTTTAGGGGCGACTTCACATTTGAAGTGAATTTGAGGGGTCAATATGACAGAAAATACCCAAAAGTGACACCATTCTAAAAACTGCACCCCTCAACGTGTTCAAAGCCACATTCAAGAAGTTTATTAACCCTTTAGGTACTTCACAAGAATTGAAGCAATGTGGAAGGAAAAAATTAACATTTAACTTTTTTTCCCAAAATTTTTCTTTCGACACAATTTTTTAAAATTTTGTCAAGGGTATCAGTAGAAAATGAACCACAATATTTGTTGTACAATTTCTACTGAGTACATCGATACCCCATGTGTGGGGGTAAACCACTATTTGGGCGCATGGCAGAGCTCGGAAGGGAAGCAGCGCCATTTGACTTTTTTGGCTGGAATTGAGATTGGACGCCATGTCGCATTTGGAGAGTCCCTGTGTGCCTAAACAGTGGAAACCCCCCACAAGTGACCCCATTTTGGAAACTAGACCCCCCAAGTAACTTATCTAAATGTGTTGTGAGAGCTTTTAACCCCCAAGGGCTTCACAGAAGGTTATAACGTAGAGCCGTAAAATTAAAAAATCATGTTTTTTCCACAAAAATGATCTTTTCATCCCAATTTTTATTTTCCAAAGGATAAAAGGACCCCAAAAGTTATTGTGCAATTAGTCCTGAGTACGCTGATACCCCATATGTGAGGGTAAACCACTATTTGGGTGCATGGCAGAGCTCGGAAGGGAAGCAGCGCCATTTGACTTTTTTGGCTGGAATTGAGATTGGACGCCATGTCGTATTTGGAGAGCCCCTGTGTGCCTATACAGTGGATACCCCCCACAAGTAACCCCATTTTGGAAACTAGACCCCCAAGGAACTTAACTAGATGTGTGGTGAGAGCTTTGAACCCCAAGGGCTTCACAGAAGGTTATAACGTAGAGCTGTAAAATTAAAAAATCATATCCTTTCCACTAAAATGATCTTTCCACCCCCAATTTTTATTTCCCAAAGGGTAAAAGGACCCCAAAAGCTATTGTGCAATTTGTCCTGAGTACGCTGATACCCCATATGTGGGGGTAAACCACTATTTGGGCGCATGGCAGAGCTTGGAAGGGAAGCAGCGCCATTTGACTTTTTTGGCTGGAATTGAGATTGGACGCCATGTCGCATTTGGAGAGTCCCTGTGTGCCTAAACAGTGGAAACCCCCCACAAGTGACCCCATTTTGGAAACTAGACCCCCCAAGGAACTTATCTAGATGTGTGGTGAAAGCTTTGAACCCCCAAGGGCTTCACAGAAGGTTATAACGTAGAGCAGTAAAATTAAAAAATCATATCTTTTCCACAAAAATGATCTTTCCACCCCCAATTGTTATTTTCCAAAGGGTAACAGGACCCCAAAAGTTATTGTGCAATTTGTCCTGAGTATGCTGATACCCCATATGTGGGGGTAAACCATTATTTTGACGCATGGCAGAGCTGGAAAGGGAAGGAGCGCCTTTTTCAAATGCAGATTTTGATGCACGTTTGGAGAGCCCCTGATGTGCCTAAACAGTAGAAACCCCCCACAAGTGACTCCATTTTGGAAACTAGACCCCCCAAGGAACTTATCTAGATGTGTGGTGAGCACTTTGAACCCCCAAGTGCTTCACAGAAGTTTATAACGTAGAGCCGTGAAAATAAAAATATCATATTTTTTTCCACAAAAATAATCTTTTTGCCTCCAAATTTTTATTTTATAAGGGTAACAGGAGAAATAGGACCCCAAAAGCTATTGTGCAATTTGTCCTGAGTACGCTGATATCCCATATGTGGGGAGGAACCACTATTTTGACGCATGGCAGAGCTCGGAAGGGAAGGAGCACCGTTTTAGCCCCTGATGTGCCTAAACAGTAGAAACCCCCCACAAATGACCCCATTTTGCAAACTAGACCCCCAAGGAACTTATCTAGATGTGTGGTCAGCACTTTGAACCCCCAAGGGCTTCACAGAAGTTTATAATGTAGAGCCGTGAAAATAAAAAAAATCATATTTTTTTCCACAAAAATTACCTTTTTGCCCCAAATTTTTATTTTTCTAAGGGTAACAGGAGAAATAGGACCCCAAAAGCTATTGTGCATTTTGTCCTGAGTACGCTGATACCCCATATGTGGGGGGGAACCACTGTGATCGCCTTACTGCGATCTTTGGGAGGCACAATGAACAAATCCACAAAAGGTGAAGAATTGGTTTTCTTTTTTACGCCGTTCCTCGTGCGGTATTAGTGATTAGGCGACTTTATTCCTCGGATCGGTGCGATTACAGCGATACCAGATTTACACCCTTTTTTCATGTTTAGCTTCTGTCACACACTAAAAGATGCTTTTTCTTGGAATAATTTTTTGTAAGAAATTTTTGCATCGCCTTATTTTGAGAGCTATAATTTTTCCATATTTCGGCCGACAGAGTTATCTGTGGGCTTATTTTTTGCGGGACGAGCTGACGTTTTTATTGGTACCATATTCAGGCACATAACGTTTTTTGATCGTTTCCTATTCCGATTTTTGTGGAATCAGAATGAACAAAAACCAGCAATTCAGGAATTGTTTTTTTTTTTTCCTCCGTTCCGTGTGTGGTAAAATTGATAAAGCAGCTTTATTCTTCGGGTCACTACGGTTACGGCGATTCCTCATTTATATATTTTTTTTTATGTTTTGGCGTTTTTTACACAATAAAAAATTTTATAGAAAAAATAATTATTTTTGCATCAGTTTATTCCGCGAGCTATAACTTTTTTATTTTTTCGCTGATGATGCTGTATAGCGGCTTGTTTTTTGCGGGACAAGATGACGTTTTCAGCGGTACCATGATTATTTATATCTGACTTTTTGATCGCGTGTTATTGCACTTTTTCCAAGCGGTATAATGATACTGCTTGGAAAAAGTATAATTTACTACTTTTTTGTGTTTTTTTTTTACGGCTTTCACTGAAGGGGTTAACTAGGGTTACGCTTTTATAGATGGGATTTTTACGGACGTGGCGATACCTAACATGTGTATGTTTTTTTTTTTTTTTTTATTACATAAAAATGTGTATTTTTTAGGGGATTTTTTTAAAATTATTTTTTAATATTTTTTTTACAATTTTTTTAAAAAAATGATTTTTTTTAACTTGTCCCTTTATGGGGCTTTCACTTTTTTTACTTTTTATTGCAGTTACAATGCATTGCAATGCCTGGCATTGCAATGCATTGCAACTATAGTGGAAGCTGCTGTGACAATGATCACAGCAGCTTCCCGTAGCTAAATGACCCCGGAGGTTGTCATGACAACCCCGGGTCATCAAGGCAGAGATCGGCCCCTGCAAATACATTGCAGGGTGCCGATCTGAGGCAGAGGGAGCTCCCGACCATCTGCCTCCCCCCCCTGAGCTCTGCGATCGCGCTCGATCGCAGCAGTCAGGGGGTTAACAGCCAGGGGCGGTGGGGGCTCCGCTCCTGGCTGTCAGTGCAGGAAGCCTGGCCACTGCAGCGCCGGCTCCTGCACTGATCGCGTGGAGAAGCTGAAATTTCAGCTTCTCCTGCACGATCGCTGCTGTGTTTGGTCAGTCAGATTGACTGACCAAGCACAGCGCTGTAGGTGCGGGGACCGACGGCAAAGGTCCCCGCACCGCTTGCCGTGCCTGTCAGCTGTCTGTGACAGCTGTCGGCACTGATCTACCACTGCGTGTTTACACGCAGTGGTAGATCAAAGACATGACATGCAGAGTCCGTCCTGGTGCCGGAACTGACACCTTGCCATGACGGACTCTGCACGTCAGTGGACATTAAGGGGTTAAGGTTCCTCCTGGCACAAACTGTCATGGTTACCACATTGTGATGCCAGGTGTCCATGTGGTCCTTTATTTAGCATACATATAGTACACTTATTAATGGACACCCTACAGTTTAAGTAGCAGAATACCTTGAGCATCTTATGGATGCCCTTAATGAAATGTCAACAGGTTCCTTTTAAGTGGATTGTCCATGCTAACTCCTCTCACACTCACATGATGTGTTTTATGTGTGGAGAGCTGGCACTGGGCAGTACAGTCTCTGAGACCGCCATCTGACACCCAGTGAGTCAATGCTGGGTATAAGGGTCATTATATAGCGTGCACCAGAGAACTCCAGTTATTTTGTGGTACTTCACTGTGTGCTGGTTTCTGGGCCCTCGGCCTGTTTAGTTCTGAGAACTAGGTACCCTACTTATTACAGAGTAATCATGGAGTAAAAGGTCTGAGGATTTGTAGCGCGTAGCAAGTCACACATTGGAGATCACTGATACAGTCCTCGTGTTGTGCTCTGTACTCCTATACATACAGACCGTTGGATCGTCACATTTCTTAGATTTGCTTACATATGTACATAACCTTAAAATGTTGCGATTTGTTTTCCAGTGGTGAAGAAACCAGACTTGTGGAAAAATGGCTTCCTACACCTGCATTACATGTCGAGTAGCCTTTGCCGACCCTGATATTCAGAGAGCTCATTACAAGACTGATTGGCACAGATACAACCTGAAGAGGAAGGTGGCTGACATGCCCCCAGTAACAGCTGATAATTTCCAAGAACGTGTTCTAGCCAAAGAGCTGTTGTGGAGGAGCAGAGCAAGGAAACTGCCACCTACTGTACTGTGTGCAGCAAGAGGTTCTCAACATTCAATGCTTATGAAAACCACCTGAAATCCAGGAAGCACTTAGACCTAGAGAAGAAGGCAGCGGAGGCAATCACTAAGAAGGTGGAGATGATGAATGAGAAGAACCGGGAGAAAGGCATCAGTGCAGAGAATGTAGACAGAGATGCCATGAATGCAGTCATACAGCAGGCTGTCAAGTCACAGCCGTCCTCTCCCAAAAAAAAAGCCAGCATCAGTCAAGAACGGGAACCTGCTGTTCCTGGCAAGCAAGAACAAAAGGCGAGGGTACGGCCTGACAAGCCACCCAGGTTACAATGGTATGAAGATCAAGCCAAGAAACTGGCCACCTTGGAGGATGATGAAGACTCTATGAAGGAGGAAGAACAAGGTAATTCAAAATGTAGGGACTGGTTTGCCTTTGCACAACTTCAAGTAACTCTTACAATTTGACCTTCCTATTAGAAAATGTGGGCTCTACAGGTCCCTAAGGTATGATGTATGAGTCAGGACTGTCATTTTTAGTGTTAGAACAGTGTTCATCCTCTGATTGTTGCTAGTCCACACTTGGATTAGTTCTATTCATTAGGGCTAATCATCATATGGCTACCTGAACGCCAACTTGGAAAAGAATAAGAGGTGGTTTGTACCTTGTTTTCATGCAGATTTCAGCTCAGGATACAAACCCAAACCAGTGTATAGAAAGTTTTAATTCATTCCTGATGATTGCACTTCCCAAATGGCTTTGGTTGTGTAAGCATTGGTAATGCATTGGTGGAAATGTTACTGTGGGAGTGGGAAAAACTTCTATTGAAGTCTATACATTTATATATACTATTCATTTTTGCAGATTGGGAAGATATGGATTCAGATGAGGATGATGGAGACAGCGACGAGGAGATGGAGGATGATACTGGAGCTGATGATGCCACCTCTGCACCAGTAACAGAGAGCGCTGCGCCCCCTATTGGAGCAATTCCTACCACAAACTGTTTGTTCTGCTTACACCATTCCCGCTCCTTAGTGAAGAATGTCGCCCACATGACCAACGTCCACAGCTTCTTTATTCCAGACATTGAATACCTCCAGGATCTCCAGGGTCTCATTCGCTACTTGGGTAGGTGGACCTGTCTGATTAAATGGGAATTTCGCATGTCTTCATGTTCAGCTTAAATGAATGTAGCCAGAACAATGGAATATTGGTTGCCTGGTTCATACTGCAGTATTAAAAATATAAAAGGGAATCTGTCACCCCATTTTTGGACTATGAGATAGGGCCACCGCCATCAGGGGCTTATCTACAGCATTCTGGAATGCTGTAGATAAGCCCCTGATGTCACCTGAAAGAGAAGAAAAGCGAGTTATATTATACTCACCCAGGGGCATTCCACCGTCCAGTCTGATGAGTGTCGCTGTCCGATTCGGCGCCTCCCATCTTCTTGCGAAGCGGCCTCTTCTTTTCGTCCTGTTGCAGCTCCTGCGCAGGCACACTGATCTGCCCTGGTGAGGGCAGAGCAGAGTACTGCAGTGCGCAGGCGCCTTACCTCTCTGATATTTCCCAGCGCCTGCGCACTGCAGTACACTGCTCTGCCCTTACCAGGGCAGATCAGTGAGCCTGCGCAGGAGCCGCGATGGGACACAAAGAAGAGGCCAGCTTCGCTAGAAGATGGGAGGCGCCGAACCGGACCGCGACGCCCATCAGACCGGACCGGACGGCGGACTGCCCTGGGTGAGTATAATATAACTCGTTTTTCTTCTCTTTCATGTTACATCGGGGGCTTATCTACAGCATTCCAGAATGCTGTGGATAAGCCCCTGATGGCGGTGGCCATATCTCATAGTCCAAAAATGGGGTGACAGATTCCCTTTAATTTCACTGCATATTTCTGTATATCTAAAACCATACATTTTCTGATATGTGGCTTTGGGTAGAGATAATTTTGATGACAAACATAGCATATTATATGTAGCTGTATGGGAACATATATTTGAACACCATTATATTTACCTGCTTTATTTTTTGCTCCTTTAGGTGAGAAGGTCGGTATCGGGAAAATTTGTCTGTGGTGTAATGAAAAGGGAAAATCTTTTTATACTACAGAATCTGTGCAAGCTCACATGAATGACAAGAGCCACTGCAAGCTCTTCACTGATGGAGATGCTGCTCTGGAATTTGCAGACTTTTATGATTTCAGGTATGCATAAACAATTGTTTCACTGTTCCTTTAGTTATTTAAAGGAGTTCTAGTTTAACAAAATTGGTGGCAGTGATAGTCATTATGGTAATTGATTGCAGCGCGGCCCCCTGATGACATCCTGTTTCAGGGGAGGTGGTAGCCGCTGTAGGAAAGTGACTCCTAATGCATTCTCTTTTGAGAATCCCCTCAAACAAAATGCTGCAGGAGGCAAAGTAAAAAAAAAATCAGATCTAGGGATTAGCTGTATGGGGAGAACAGTTGGGAATTTTCCAATAAAGCAAAATACAAAAGTGGTTAGGACTTAAAAATACTTATTTATGCAGGGAATTTTGTAAATCAGACAACCCTTTAGAACTACATATGGGCAGAAATCGCTTATGTGCCCAGCATCCTATAAAGTTTTTAATATCCCCTTTACGACCTTGATCGTACCCAGTACAACATGGTTGGGAGGTGCTTTCCGACTTTGGACGTACTGGGTACGTCATGGCGATTTTGCGGACGTGTACGCACACGATCGCCACCTATTGTTCAGCTAAAATCATAGCTCACACCCAGCAGTTTAACTCTCTAAATGCTGCTATCAACATTGACAGCAGCATTTAAAAGGCAGAAAGAGGGAGGGGCCCCCATAACATCATCACATGGGCCAGATTATGCATGGTCTAAGAAGCTTGTGGGAGAGCAGAACTGACAGTTACAATGCATTGCAGTGGTGGTGTATTGCAATGCAATATAACATTGATCTGGCTGCTGAAAGTGAAAGTCCCATTAACGGACTAAGTAAAAAAAATTGTAAGAATATATTATTTTTTTAAATAGCAAAATAATATATAAAAAATATATTGTACCTATAGGTTTGTATATTTCTGTAAATAAAAAAAAAACAACAAAGTGCATGTTTGGTATTGCCGCATCCGAAACGACCTGCTACATAAAACTGTCTACTAGTTAACCCCTTCAGTGAACACCGAAAAAAAAAAACCGGGGCATCATACAAACAATAAAAAGTGGAATAAAATGCGATCAAAATGACAGATGCAAATAAAAATGGTATAAGTGAAAATGTCATCTTGTCCTGCAAAAAACAAGCCACCATACAGCTCCATCAGTGGAAAAAATAAAAAAGTTGTAGCTCTCAGAATACAGCGATGCAAAAAATAATAACTATATAAATGTAGTATCGCTGTAATTGTACTGACCCGCAGAATGACTGCCTTATCAATTTTACCACATGCGGAACTGCATTAAAGAAAACAATTCCTGAATTGCTGGTTTTTGTTCATTCTGCCTTCCAAAAATTGGAATAGAAAGCAATCAAAAAACATATGAAAATGGTACCAATAAAAACGTCAACTTGACTCTGTCAGCCGAAATATGGAGAAATTATAGCTCTCATAATATTGCAATAAAGTTTTTGCAGTAAAAAGCGTCTTTTAGTGTGTGACTGCAGCTAAATAGAAAAAAACTCCGTAAATCTGGTATCGCTGTAATGGCACCGACTCAAAGAATAAAGTCGCTTAATGACTTATACCACACTAGTATCGGCATAAAAAATTAATAAAATGTATTTCAATTATTCACCTGCTGTTGATTTTTTTCATTCTGATTCCCAAAAATCGTAGTAAGGCTCGGCATATGTTTGCTCTGCGCTGATCGCTTACACTGGGGTTTCCTATTAAACCTCTGAAATATGTGATTCAGGCAGAAGATTCCCTATTATGAAGCAGATGAAGTCACTGTGGATGCTATCTGGCCTATGATCCAGCGGTGTCTGTCTTTTTAGACATGCATAAAAGTACAGTCAACCAGTTTTGCGCACCTCTGAAAAGAAGGACACCGCTGAACAGAGGCCAGACGGAGTCCAGAGTGACTTTGCTGCCTCATTATAGTGAGTGGCTTCCTCGGGGGTTTCATATGAATCACGTCATTCGGAGATTTAGATGGAATCTCCAATATAAGAGCGCCAGATAAATGTGATCTCAAACATTATGTAAAATGTTCCCAATAAAAGCTTCAACTAAATCCACAAAAAAAAAAACAATTCCCCACTCAGATCTTTCAATGGAAATGTAGCGGTCTTCCACATTATTGGTAGTACAAAGGCTCTGGAAAAGCAAAATGGCTTCTCACAAAAGATATTCAGCAAATTCTCAGCTCGCAAATCCAAATGCCTCCTCCGTCCTTAGCCCCAGTGTGTCTAAACCATATTTAGCATCTACGTGTTTGGCATTCCTGTAGCAATGAGAGCCCACCTAATTTACAGGTGCGTGTCTCCAGAAGCACAGGCTGGACACAATGTATGGACACTGCAACGTACTGGTCACTACAACGTACAATGGCAGTTTATAATTTTTACTCAGTAACATCCACTGCTGCTTGTTTCTGGGAAACAACCATGGAGTCAAAACCATCACTACACCTGTAGATAAATCTCCAAAGGGGTATAATTTCCAAAATGGGGTCACTTGAGGGAGGGATTCTGCTCTTCTAGCACTTAAGGGCTCTATATATAAGGAGTTGGCAAACTATTCTAGAAAAATCTGCGCTCAAGGAGGCAATAACATTCTGTCCCTCCTCAGTCTCGCCATGTGGCTAAGCAAGTACTGTGCAGCCACATATGGGATATTGCCCCATTCAGCAGAAATTGTGAGACAAATTTTGGTTCCATTTTTACCTATTAACTAGTGTTGAGCGATACGATACTGCAAATATCGGGTATCGGCCGATATTAGCTGTATCGGCCTTTCGATTCCGAATACCGATATTTTCGTCATATCGAATACCGGAATCGGATTTGTCACTGTCACTGTGAGTGTCCGTCGGTCGGGTCTGTCAGGAGTCAGCGGCACTTACCTGGCAGAAGATCTCCGGCGGTCACGTCCTGGACTGCTTGATGGCCGCCATTATCTTCTCCCTGGCGGTCACATGCAGTTTTTCGCGATAACTGCAGTGACTGCAGGGTAATCCCGGCCGTAAACCAGTCCGATGACGTCACCGCCGGGGAAGCAGGTAATCAGCAGTGCTGCGCCGGGATGTCAGGCTCTGCCTGTCATTCTGATGTAGCAGAGCTGGATTGTCGTGGGACACTCGTTACTATGGACTGCGTCGGTCAGGTGGTATACTTTTTTTTTTTTTTTTTTCATTTTTTTACAGGAGATCGATGGCGTCGCAGGATGAGACTGTAATAAAAGTAATGAAAACTGTGTTTTTTTTTTTTTTTTATTAAATTAAAAAACTTTTTTATGAACATTCACCCGTCCGGGTACATCAACAATTTAACTATTTACATACAGGGACCCTGTCCGGGTTATTTCTAATTCTTTGGCAGGGGTGTTCCAGGTACCACCTGGTACTCTTCTGATGCTTGCCAAACATTCGAGGCACCAAGGACCACCAGGACCTGATGACGTTGTGTGGCCTGTACAGTCAAGTCGTGACCCGCTATCTGGGTCTGTGTGGCCACCTCTTTCATCTCCCTCCGGGTCTGGAACCCTATGTCCCGGACTGAACGAACCCCAGGGGGCCTAACAGGCGCCGGGTACGGGCCAGCTATACTTATCATGTCCATAGCTGGGGCTGCTGAGGAGACCACTGAGGGAGGCTGGGGAGATTTACGGCGTGGGGTGGGCACTTTTGCAGAGGCCTGGATGTGGGAGGCTGAAGGCTCCGAGGGTCTCACAGGTTCCTGACACTCTGGGGAGTAGGGGTCGCACCTGGTAACATTTAGGGCTTACCATCCATTGTAACCCCAGTGTCGGGTGTAAGTCACCAAGTCTCCTGGCAACAGGTCCCTCCCCGGGTGTCCTTCTGGGAGGTGAGTCTCCACGTCCCGCCGGGTCACAAAGACTTCTAAATAAAGTCCAGGCTCCTGGATGAAGCCCCAACCACCTTTCAATTTAAAGCTCCGTACTGCACCCTTACGCCGCGGCTCCCACAGGGTTCCTTTATCTTTTCTCATCCGGTCCTTATCTGCCCGGTCCTTCTCCAGCTGACGTTGGCGAAGCTTTTGGGTTTCTCGCTGCTCCCTTTGTCGCTCTGCTTCCCGCTCCCAACGTCTCCACTCTTCCTCCTGACGCCGGTTGAAATTCTCCTCCACCAGCAGCTCCATGTCTCCACCATCAAACTGCAGCTTACAGTGTCCGGTTTGCGGCAGCTCTCCTGGCGCCCCCCAGTCCTGGCGGCGCTCACCTGCGGAGGAAGCAGCCGGCTCTGGAACAGATGACAGTCGGGGCTCCGGTACAGGCAGGTAGACCTCTGGTGCCTGCGCGGCCTCCTCCATGAGGACGGGTGTCGCTTCTTCTGTCTCAGCGACGGGGGCAGACAGCGGGATCTGGGGTGCTGCCGGTGCAGAGTTTTTTCAAGGAACGGGTGCCTCCACTGCGACAACGTCAACCGGATCACATTGCAAGGGCTCCTCTACTAGAACGGGTGCCTCACCTTCCGGTACAGACACTTCAGGTAAGAGGGATTGGCGCCGCTCCAAGTTTAGTTTTAGGGCACGCCAGCTGGCTTCCATCCTGGCGACCTCCTCCCGGTGCCTTGCCAGGCCTCTTAGGGTATCCTCCGCTTCTTGCAGCGTAGGAGGGTTTCCAGGCCGGGTGCCCAACGGTGGTTCCGTGGCGATCGGGTCGCTTCCGTGGGGGGAGAGCTCTGACTGCTCCATCCCTTCACACTTCTGCTCGTGTCCATTAGCCATCTCTGCCAAGTCACATGTGTCATTAGCATCTGGAGAGGGCCCCTCTTTTGTAGGGAGGCGGGACCTTCGTGTTAGTTTCCGCACACTGAGGAGGATGAGGAGGCGGAACTGAAGAGCTGTGGGGCACGATGTTACATTGCAGTACCATTTACAGTGGTCGGCCATCGTTTTCGCACCACTGAGTGAGTGACACCCACGAAGAGCACGCCCTTCTTCTTCACCAGTGCCTCGTCGTGACGCAGATATGGCGGAAAAATGGCAAATACATTCTCTGATGATTTTAGCAATTCTCAAGCACAAAACCAGTTCAATTCAGGCACACAGGACTCGCTTATAGCGAGCTACAGAATCCTGTTCGTGACGCCCAAGTTGAGTCGCACAGAGCCAGAGGTTTTGGGGGTACTCGGCACCGAGCCCGTCGACTTCTATGGGGTATGTCACGGCTTTACCCGGCAATTGAATCAGAGTCTATTTTACTATGTAGAAGTGTATAAACTATAAATATATGTATTTATTATGTCACAATGAATGTATATATTAATATATATATATATACATATATTATATATATATATATATATAATATATTATTATATATATATATAATATATATATGTATGTATTCTATGTGTGTATATTTGTGTTTACAACGAAAGAAAGGGTTTTTTTTGTTGCGATATTTTGTTCCCATAGATTTACATGGGACTTCCGGTATCAGAATCGGATATCGACGATATTTAGTGATATCGGCGATACCATTTCGATACGATATTTTTAGATATCGAGCAGTATCGCTCAACACTACTATTAACCCATGTGAAAATGTAAAACCTGGGGCTAAAACTAATTTTTGGTGGTTATTTTTTATTCACCGCTCAATGATATATAATTTTTTAACACCTTTATGGTGTCAATATGATCACTGCACCCCTAGATGAATTAATTGAGAGGTGTAGTTTGTAAAATGTTGACACTTCTGGGGCTCTGCCAATGTAACATGGCACCCTCAAATCATTTCAACTAAATCTGTAATCCAACATGGCGCTTCTCCCCTTTTGAGTTTTGCACTGTGCCTCAAAAGTAGTTTTCGACCACATATGGAGTATCGGCATACTCGGAAGAAATTGAACAAAAATTTTGGTGTCCATTTTCTACTGCTATCCTTGTGAAAATGAAAAAAATTGGGGCTAAGACATTTTTGTGAGATTTTTTTTTTCATTTTCCCAGATCAACGTTGTATAATTCTGTGAATCACCTGTGGGTTCAAAGTGCTCACCACATGTCTACATAAATTCCTTGAGGGGTCTAGTTTTCAAAATGGGGTCACTTGTGGGGGTTTCCACTGTTTAGTAACAATCTAGGTAATCCAGTTGCTTATCAAGTGAAGCAGGGCGTACTGGCATTGCCCCATTGGGTCCTGTAAACAGGAAAAATGTGTGTGTGCATAGGAAGCCCAAGAGGTCATCAGTTAAATAATGTGACTGGTTCTTCTGCTATAGTGTTGTCCTCATTCATGGCATGATCATATATCAATAGCAAACATGCTTGTAGGGAAACAAACCTGAGGATATAGCAAGCACAATCAATGTATTCTATTCTCATCACAGAAAGAAATCATATATATATTAAACACTTACACAACCATGCATAATCGGATGCCTTTAAGTCCATCATAAAAGCAGCACCAATATAGAGGAAAAAAAACATTGAACTACTTAATAAGACCCATCATAAACCTGCGGTCTATGTAGTAATAAAGGAACATTCGCGCCGAGTTCAGAGGGGATTAGTTACCGGTAAACCATGGTGATCCCTATTCAGTATCAGGTGGAAGTCCTTCCCATAGTCTCATGATGCGTTTCCTTATACAAGATTCAACAGGGGAGCCACACTAGGACATGTATATACAAGGCTGCCTTGTATATACAAGGTTTATTATGGGCCTCATGTGCTGATAAAGGTTAGTGTTGAAAAAAAAGTTATATTCCATAGAATCATCAGGTTTTGGTGCAAAAAAAACCGCAGCAAAACACAGCTGCATTTTTATGTGTTTTTTTTTCAGCGTTTTTTCACCACCCATTCAAGTCAGTGGGTGAAAGAAGTGACATGCTCTATGTCCAAAAAACCATGCAAAGCTCAAAATACTGATGACAGAAAACAATGTGTGTGCCTGAGATTTCTGAAATCTCATAGACTTTGCTGGTACTGTAAAAAGCCGTTGAAAATTAGCATAAAAAGCTTCAAAAATGCCTAATGTGAACTTTTAGACCCAAGTGTTTTTATTTTCACAAGGGTAACAGGAGAAAATGAACCCTAAAATTTGTTGTGCAATTTCTCCTGACTACACCGATACACTATTTGTGGGGGAAAGCTACTGTTTGGGCGCACAGCAGAGCTCGGAAGGGAAGGAGCGCCATTTGTCTTTCTCCTTCGTCTCATTGGGGGACACAGGACTGTGGTGTATGCTACTGCCGCTAGGAGGCTGACACTAAGTAAACATAAAAAAGGTTAGCTCCTCCTCCGCCGTATACACCTCAGCACTGGCCGCAGGCAAACCCAGTTCATGCTTAGTGTCTGATGGAGGCACACGTCTGGTTCCTTCCAGACCATTTTTTTTTTTTTTTCTCTATTTTCCCACGAAGATTTGACAGGGGCGACGGACCCTATTGAAAGGGTCCGATCTCCCCAAAACATCAACGGGCGAGCACGTGGAGTAAAGCCTCCACGTATCCTCTCCCGCGACGTGGGACACTAATGCCGGACTCAGCCCTGACCACCCTAAGGTATCGAAACCCTAGGCTGTACAGAGGCAGTAAATAGTCCGTGCGGCCCCCACTGCACCACCAAGGCAAGACCGCGGTGCTGCAAGGAGGCGGATGGTCCCTCTCCTCACCCCCTGAAGGGGTGATGGAGTTAGGGTGCCTGCACCATCCTCACCCCCTTTTTTTCTGGGAAGCCCCTCTTTAACCACTGCGGCTGAGAGACGCTGGGACCTTTTTTTGGGAGACTACATATGCTCCAGTGGATCAGGCCGGGAACCCACCTTTTAATCAGGATCTTCGGTCGTAGAGGAGTTGGAGCAAAAGGCAAATGCGGTCTGGTGTTTCAGGAGCAGCTCCAAAGCAAAAGCGGGCAAGTCCATGGCTGAGTTCCCCATACCCCTCCCCCTGTATCCGGCAGCCTGTTCTCCGACACAGGGGCGGCCGCCTCCAAAAATTTACATCCCGGCTTCGTGCCGGCGCTGGGCCGCGGGCTGAGATCTGGCCCCCGGTTTTTTGCCGAGGGTCAGGCAGTGTGGGGGTAATTCGGCGTTCCAGAGGATGGGCGCGTTCTCGGGCTCCTCCCCCAGCAGCGGCACTTCCGGCGGGCCCGCCCCCTGATCCCGAGTGGGCGCCGCCGAAAATTTAGGCCGCGGCTTCGGCCAGCGCTAGGCCGCGGCCTGAAATTTAGCCCCCGGCTTCGGCCGGAGACTAGGCCGCGGCTGGAAATCAGGTCCCCGGCTTCTGCCGGCGCTAGGCCGCGCCCCGCGACCCCTCCCCCTAGGGCTCGGCTATTTAGGAGCGCCTCCCTGAAAGGGGAGCGCGTTTTTTTGGAAGTCTGGAGCTTCCATCTTCCTTTTTTACGCCACACGGTCCAGCAAGTGAGGTGAAAAATCGTTAAAGGACGTTCGGGGAACAGGACTGGGGTAAGTGCTACTACCTCCAGCCTGGTTGCTCCGTTTTTTTTGCTGCGCTCCGCACCGCTACTACCCGCACCGCCACATCCAAATTATTCTGACAGGAGGAAATCTGTGACAGACCCAGTATGTCCAGAAGGGCTAAGACCCACACGGTGTTTTATACTGCATGCATTGCCTGTAGATCCCCTTTTCCGCACGCCCAGACTAATCGGGTCTGCGAAGCCTGTGACTCCGAACGGGCTCAGGAGTCCTTACCTATAACCGAGCCTAGTGCGTCAGGTCCTCCGGAATGGGCCTTGTCTCTTTCTCAATCTGTGGCGTCATTAACCAGAGCAATCGAGTCCCTTCAAGCTCCCGATAGGAGCAGGGACAGTGGTTCACCCGGCTTCACTACGCCTCAGGAACCTCCGGCCTGCAGGGGCCGCGCTCTTACCAGACAGACGCATGGGAAGCGAACCCATACTGCGTCGCCTATGCCGTCCGGGGCCTCGGCATCTTTTAGCTCAGTTTCTCGCTCTCCCTCTCCTTTGGAGGCAAGTGATCAGTATTCAGATTCTGATTCTGAAGGGTCTCTCAATCTAGAGGCACCGTATTGTCAGGAGACAATTGACAGTCTGATTGAAGCTGTCAATCAATCCCTGGGGATAGAGGATGAATCCACCTTGGCCTCTGGTCATAAGGTGTCTTTCAAACGAGCCAGACAAACTCATAAGGTTTTTGGTGCTCATCCTGAGTTTGAGGAGCTGGTGCAGCGCCACCGAGAAAAACCGGACAAGCGCTTTGCAGGACAAAAAGCCCTTAATACCAGATATCCTTTTGCTCCCGAACTTCTGAAGGTGTGGGCAGAATCTCCTACAGTCGATCCTCCTGTATCGCGTTTAGCGTCTAAAACGCTTCTCTCCCTTCCTAATGGTTCCTCGATCAAGGATCCAACGGATCGTCTGGTTGAAAGTTTGGCCCGCTCAGTGTTTGAGGCATCAGGCTCTGCACTCTCTCCTTCTTTTGCAGCGACTTGGGTTGCTAAGGCCATGATATCTTGGTCGGAGTCTCTAAATAGAGCCCTTCACGGTATAGAGGTGCCTTCTGAGGTAACGGAAATCTCCAATCAGATAGCTCTTGCAGGTGATTTTTTAATTAACGCTTCTATGGATGCGGCAAATTGCGCGGCATTAGCTGCAGCTAATGCGATTGCTATCAGGAGAGCTTTGTGGTTGAGGACTTGGCGAGCGGATTCAACCTCAAAGAAATCACTTACGTCCTTACCCTATCAGAGCGGCCGATTATTTGGCGAGAAGTTGGATCAGCTCATATCTGATGCGACGGGAGGAAAGAGCAGTTTCCTTCCTCAGCAGAGGTTTAGACAGCCTTTTCGCCGACAGCTTCAGCCTCGCTTTAGGGCCTTTCGTAACCCAGGTTGGACCGCGCCAGCCACCTCCAGCGGCTCAGGTCGACCTAATCAGGCCAGAGATCGCCAAGTCTCCTACAAGACCAACCCTTTGGGAAGAATGCGATCTCAACAGCCAAGATCTAGAGGGTCTAAATCCCAAAGATATTCGGATAAATGACTGGAGGCAGAATCCGGTCAATTTATCCAGAGTAGGCGGCCGCTTACTCTGGTTTCGCCCCGCTTGGCTATCAATTACTCACGACAAGTGGGTCAGGGAGTTAGTTTCCTCGGGGTACAAAATAGAATTCATCAATCGTCCGTCAAATCGATTTTTTCCTTCGCGTCTTCCCAAAAAAGAATCCCGTGTTCACGCCTTATTCAAGGCGGTTGAATCTCTTCGGCGCAGCGGGGTCATTGTTCCTGTTCCAGAGATCGAAAGGGGTCAGGGGTTTTACTCCAATCTGTTCATAGTACCCAAGAAGGACGGCTCTGTCAGACCCATTTTGGATCTAAAACGACTGAATCAATTTGTCAGAATTCGACGGTTTCGAATGGAGTCTCTACGATCGGTTATTGCAGCCATGGAAAAGGGGGAATTTCTAGCATCAATAGACATTCAGGATGCCTATCTCCACATCCCCATATTTCCTCCTCATCAGAGGTTTCTTCGGTTTGCCATCGGCAACCTTCACTTCCAGTTCACAGCTTTGCCGTTCGGACTAGCCACAGCCCCCAGGGTGTTCACAAAGGTTATGGCTGCCGTTGTGTCCATTCTGCACTCCCGGGGGATAGTCATTTTGCCATATTTGGACGATCTCCTCATCAAGGGTCCGTCCTATCAGGCTTGCGAGAAGAGTGTCAGCATTACGCTAGACACCCTTGCTCGCCTGGGGTGGCTGGTGAATCTAAAGAAATCGTCTCACGTGCCATCTCAAAGGATCACCTTTTTAGGAATGATTTTCAACACTGCTCAAGGGTTGATAACTCTTCCTCAAGAGAAGGCTCTAGTTCTCCGTCAGGAGGTACGGATCCTTCGCCAACCAATACCTCACACCATCCGGTTTTGTATGAGGGTCCTAGGAAGGATGGTGGCAGCGATCGAAGCCATTCCATTTGCCCAGTTCCATCTCCGCTCCCTTCAGCATGCTCTCTTGGCAGTATGGAACGGGAGCCCTTACTCGCTCAATTTTCAGTGCCGTCTGTCCCGGCAGGTCAGACAGACGCTTTCGTGGTGGACAAGGGACATCACTCTTCGCCAGGGGCGATATTTTCCTCCAGTCCATTGGCTGATAGTCACAACGGACGCCAGCCTTCTCGGATGGGGAGCAGTGTTTCGTCACTATACAGCTCAGGGGACTTGGTGTCGGCAGGAAGCGACCCTCCCAATCAATATTTTGGAGATCCGAGCTGTTCGGCTGGCTCTGAGGCGTTTTCACCATCATTTGGCGGGCCGCCCTGTCCGAATACAATCGGACAATGCCACAGCGGTGGCATACATAAATCATCAGGGGGTACCCGCAGCAGGGCAGCCATGCGCGAGGTAGGACACATTCTATCCTGGGCAGAAAGAAATCACTCTGTGATATCAGCGGTCCACATTCCAGGCGAGGAGAACTGGGCAGCGGATTTTCTCAGCCGTCAGGGATAGCGTCAGGGGAATGGTCGCTACATCCCGAGGTATTCCAGCAGATATGCCTACGTTGGGGAACCCCAGATGTGGACCTGATGGCCTCCAGGATAAATGCCAAGGTGCCCAACTTTGTCTCCCGGTACCGAGATCCGCAGGCAATTGCAGTGGATGCCCTGGTTCTACCATGGAATCAGTTTCATCTTCTGTACTTGTTTCCACCAATGGTTCTACTCCCAAGGGTGATCAGGAAGATCAGGTTAGAGGGGGTACCAGCAATATTGATCGCTCCGGATTGGCCGCGTCGCTCATGGTACGCAGAGCTGGTAAAACTGCTCAGCGACGCACCCTGGCGTCTGCCAGAACGCGTGGATCTTCTCTCCCAGGGCCCAGTTTACCACCAGAACTTAGCGGTCCTGTGTTTGACGGCCTGGCCGTTGAATCTTGGATTCTGACTAGGGCTGGATTCTCCAAAAAGGTCGCCGCCACAATGGCTAGCGCCAGAAAACCCACCTCGGCTCGTATCTACCATGGTACTTGGAAGGTCTTTTTTACATGGTGCAGGGAACATGGTTATTCTCCACTTCATTTTTCAATCCCCAACATTCTGTCTTTTCTCCAAGCAGGCTTAGATTCAGGTTTAGCACCAAGTACTCTTAGGCGTCAAATTTCGGCCTTGTCGGTTCTTTTTCAGCGAAGGATCGCATCTAATTTTCAGGTCAAGACCTTTATTCAGGGGGTTGTCCATATAGTGCCCCCCTACAAGGCTCCCTTAGATGTTTGGGATCTCAATCTGGTTCTGGGAGTTCTGCAGGAGTCTCCTTTTGAGCCTCTTCAGGAGGTTTCCCTGACATACCTTTCCTGGAAGGTGGTATTTTTAGTGGCCATAACATCCATAAGGCGGGTTTCGGAGCTGGCAGCACTATCCTGCCGAGCTCCGTACTTACTTTTCCACCGTGATAAGGTAGTGCTTAGGCCAGCACCTCCTTTTTTGCCTAAGGTCGTGTCCTCATTTCACATCAATGAGGACATTGTTTTGCCCTCATTTTGCCCAGCTCCGACGCACCGGGTAGAAAAAGCTCTCCATACGCTGGATCTGGTGAGAGCACTCAGGAGATATGTATCTCGAACGGCATCCTTTAGGCAGACGGACACGCTGTTTATCCTCCCTGAGGGTCGCAGGAAGGGACTCGCTGCGTCCAGGTCAACTTTAGCTAGATGGATACGGGTAACCATTCAAGAGGCCTACCGCATCAGAGGCGCGGTGGTTCCCACAGGAATCAGGGCTCACTCCACCAGAGCAGTGGGTGCTTCCTGGGCTCTTCGGCATCAGGCTTCGGCGGAACAGGTTTGTAAGGCGGCAACCTGGTCCAGTTTGCATACTTTTTCAAAACATTATAATGTCCATACTCAGGCGTCAGCGGATGCTAGCCTGGGTAGAAGGATTCTTCAGGGCGCGGTAGCGCACCTATGAGCAATGCCTATGTATAATTGCACTGTGGAGTCAGTTTCCCACCCAAGTGGACTGCTTTGGGACGTCCCACAGTCCTGTGTCCCCCAATGAGACGAAGGAGAAATACGGATTTTTGTGTTACTCACCGTAAAATCCTTTTCTCCGAGACGCTCATTGGGGGACACAGCACCCTCCCTTATAGCCGGATGGCTTTGCTTTCTAAGCTAATTTTGTTTGCTTGGGTCTATATCAGTAGATTTACTTCTGGATATATTGTACCTGTATTAACACTGATTTTTTTTTTGTTTTAGCCTCCTACTGCTTTTTGCACTAAACTGGGTTTGCCTGCGGCCAGTGCTGAGGTGTATACGGCGGAGGAGGAGCTAACCTTTTTTATGTTTACTTAGTGTCAGCCTCCTAGCGGCAGTAGCATACACCACAGTCCTGTGTCCCCCAATGAGCGTCTCGGAGAAAAGGATTTTACGGTGAGTAACACAAAAATCCGTATTTTTCAATGTAAAATTTGCTGGAATAATTAGCGGATGTCATGTCGCATTTGGAGGACTGATGTGCCTAAACAGTGGAAACGCCACACAAATGACCTCATTTGGAAACCACACCCCTCAAGGATTTTATCCAGCGGTATACTGAGCATTTTGAACCCACAGATACAACACAGAATTTGATAACATTAGGTCGTCATATAGAGTATGTCGTCATTAATGTTGAGCGCAAGTGCACGCTACTACAGTTTGCATCAGGTGCTTGGATATGCACTGGGTGCTCAAGTGACATGTTTGAGTTCCTGCCCCACATATTTCACTGCTCTTAGACACCCAAATAAAAACATGCAGGGATCCGCGATACTCCGTGCATACCCGAGCACCTAATGCAAACTCTGGTAGCGAGCACTTGCTGTCATATCGTCTTTTTTTTTTTTTTTTTACTTTTGAAAACCCCCCAACCCTAACCCTAAGCCCAACTGCAAAGAATGGAAAAATTATAAAATATATATTTTATAATTTTGACAAAGGGGAATTTGATTTACTATTTTTTTTTTATTTTGATCACTGTGATAGGGTCTATCACAATAATCAAAAGGAACCAACAGGAAAAATTTCCTATTGTTGCAGCGTTGCTGGGTACCGGCCGGCAGATTTCAGCGGGCGCACTGTGCATGCTCCCACCATTTTTTCTTCCAGGAAGATGCCACTGGGCCGGGGGACTGATCAGGAGGGACCCGGGGGGGGGAGGGTGATGGTGGCGGTACCGGAGTGTCTCGGGGGCATCATTGCTTTCGCCTCTGACATGTATGTCATGTCAGAAGAGAGAGAAATCCTTCAAACAGCCGGAACACTTTTCTCTTTTTTTTGTGATCATGTTCTCTGGTAGCCGAGACCCCGGAGATTTTCCGACTCTGGGGGGCGCTACAGCCTTATTCCCAATCGACGTTAAATAAGTACCCTTAGCGGCTGCAGTTTTAATGCTCATCGGCGGTCACTAAGGGGCTAATAATTATTACCGTATTTTCCGGCGTATAAGACGACTTTTAACCCCAGAAAATCCTCTGGAAAGTCGGGGGTCGTCTTATACGCCGGGTATCGTCCTATAGGGCGGTGCGGAGGAGTGGTCCCAATGACGAGGTGAGGGGGGCGTCCCACAGGGAAGGTGTGTATGAAGTACCATATCCCTATTACCTCCTTGCGGTGCTGTGCGGCTGTCTGTTCTTGGAGGGGTGGCGGCGGCTTTTGATCAGCATTGGGGGCTCGGCCGGCGGCTCCTTATGCAGCGTGGGGGCTCCGCTGGCATTTCCTCAGAGCCCGGAGGCCACAGCAGCTCCATTGCTGCAAAGCGGTGGCCTCCGGCAAAATGGCCGCTGGTGGGCGGCACATGCTCAGATACAGATTTCGTCAATGAGACACCAAACATGTCTAGGTTCTTTTTTTATTTACGTGGTGAAAAAAAATTCCAAAGTTTGTTACAAAAACATTTTCTGATACTGATAGCGTCCCCGTTTTTTGTGATCTCGGGTTGGTTGAGGGGTTATTTTATGAGTGCCTAGCTGACATTTTTAATTATACAACTTTGGTACAGATAACAATCTTTTGATCGCCTGTTATTACAATGTTGCGGCGACAAAAAAATACGTAATTCTGGGATTTTGACTTTTTTTCTCGTTACGCCGTTTAGCAATTCTTTTTTATATTGATAGATCTGTCGATTCTGAACGCAGCGATACCAAATATGTGTATATTTGTTTTTTTTATTGTTTTATTTTGAAAGGGGGGTGATTTGAACTGTTATATTTCTTTTAATTTTTTTTTACATTTTTAAAAATATTTATTATTTACTTTTGGCATGCTTCAATGATCTCCATGGGAGACTAGAAGCTGCCATAATCCGATTGGCTCTGCTGCTTACAGGCGATGATCAGATCTCCTGTATGTAGCAGAATTGCTGACTTACTATGAGTGCCAACCACCGGGCGGCATTTATCGCGTTAATAACCGCGGGTGGATTGCGATTCCATCCTCTGTTGTTCAGGGCACATGTCAGCTGTTCAAAACAGCTGACATGTGCCGGGAAAGATGTGGGCTCACCGCCGGAGCCCACATCAAAGGGAGGGTGTCCGACATCAGCGTACTATTACGCCCAATATGACGGAAAGGGGTTAAAGACGCTAAGTAATGACAACACAAAGGTCTCCAATAGACCCCCGTCTGTCATAGGAACCCATCGGAGACCCGCAGTCACGTCACATGCACTGCGATGGGTGCGTGGAATGATGCGCCTCCATGCTATCACATGTTAAATCTGCTGTCAGGGTATCAATTGTGATCGTAGCTCCTCTTTGCCCGCGATTGTTAGAGGCAGGTCCTGGCTGTAACACACAGCCATGAGCTGCCGGGTATAGTGTGAGCTCACCACGTGAGCTTGCTCCATACGCTGGCTTCTGACTTGCGCCGTACATGTACAGTATATGTCGTGAAAGGGTTAACGTAATGCGTGGGAGAAGCTTTGTAATGTATTTATTCTTAGGAGAAAATCACTATGATGGTAAAAATAGATACATGGACTAAATATTGATGAAAATGTGACCGCTTTTTGCATACAATAAAAATCAGTGACATCTGAATGAGGCCTGAGTGAAATAGGCGTATTACCAGTCGGACTGCAATGTCTTCTTTTCGATAGGAACACTTTGAGATTTGTGTTTTTGTGTAATAGGTCCAGTTATCCAGATCATAAAGAAGGTGAAGATGTAGAAATGGATGTCCGAGAAGTTACACATGAGAAAGCTTTAGAATATGATGAGGAAACCATGGAATTGGTCTTGCCATCAGGTGAGGAATTGGTTACTATTCTCAGTGTGTCAAATTGTGTACAGTTTACATTCCATTGAAATTAATCTGGTCAGTGATGTGAACTGAACTGGGCAATTATTTCAAAGAAGAAATTGACGAAACTCGACAGGAAATTTTTTCCCAATCTCGTAATTGAGAATTGCATTCTCCACCCCACTGCATTGCATCTAGCTCACTTTCTACTTTTGAACCAGTCATGGAAGAAGTAGTAACCAGGCTCATTGCATCTTCTCGCTCTACTACCTGCACCAGTGACCCTTTTCCCAAACATCTCCTCCAGTCCCATTCCCTGGCTGTCACCACTCGCCTTACTAAAATATTTAATCTCTCTCATCTGATATCTTACACTCCTCATTTAAACACCTCAGCATACATCCATTACTTAAAAAGCATATCTCGGGCTGAACTACGCTGCTAACTACAGACTTGTCTCTTATTTTCCCCTTTTCTCTAAACTCCTGGAACACTTGGTCTACTCCCGTTTAATCCGCTATCGCTCAGAAAAAGCTCTTATTGACACTTTACAATCTGGTTTCCAATCCTTACATTCTACTGAAACTTCCCTCACTAAAATCTCTAATGATCTACTAACAGCTAAATCTAATGGTCATTGCTCCCTACTGATTCTCCTGGATCTCTCTGCCGCATTCAACACGGTGGATCACCAGCTCATCCTCACTATGCTCCGTTCCAGTGGCGTCAAAGACACCGCTCTCTTCTGGTTCTCCTCCTGCCTCTCTGACATATCCTTCACTGCTGGCTCCTCTTCCCTTTACTGTCAGTGTTCAAGGTTCAGTCCTAGGCCACCACCTCTTCTCCTTATACCGTGCGCCTATTGAACAAACAATCAGTAGATTTGGTTTTCAGTACCATCTCTATGCTGATAACATCCAACTATACACATAGTCTCCTGAATTCACCCATGCATCATTACAAAATACTAGTGATTGACTTTGTACTGTCTCTAACCATATGTCCTCCCCCTATCTAAAACTGAATATGTCAAAAACTGAACTCCTTGTGTTTCCTCCCTCCACTAATCTACCTATGCCCAATATTGCCATTTCCGTGTGTGATTCTACCAGTACTCCCCAGCAAAATGCCCTCTGTCTTGACTCAGATCTTTCTTTCATTTCCCACATTCGATCACTGGCCCGCTCATGTCACCTACACCTCAAAATCATCTCTAAAATTCAACCTTTTCTTACCTTTGACTCAGCAAAAACTATTACTGTTTCATTTATTCATTCTCGACTGGACTATTACAACTCTCTACTAATCAGCCTCCCAATAAGTGCTGTAGAAGCAATGGAACGCACGGGGAAAGCAGAAAGATCACTTCTAGGTATCAACCAGAAGAGCACAACCTCGTCATTTCTGGGCACCTGTATCTAGGTGAAATGCATCCTTAGAACGTTCTGACATCACTTCCAGGTGCTAGAATAGTCGTAAATTGCGACTGGGAATAGTATTATTGTCTTAAGTAGGAGTGTTTGGATCAATAGGGAACGTCCTCTGACCCATGGAACGCACAAATGAAACGTATATCGCCAGTAGGGAGATGGGTAAAGGAGGATTATCTATAAGGAGCCCATAGGTGCAGATATACAAGGCAACTATTAGACCAGAAAAACCCTCATACTGGATTCAAGACATTATTGGGTTGGAATCATCAGTTGGATACAGAGGCATACGATAATAAAACATTGTGTATAGTTTTAGGACTGGATATCCATTTAGTTTCACATTGTGAAATAAATAAGATCTATCTTGGAAAAATATTGTCCGAGCCTCAAAGTGGAGGATCGCCCCTTATGGTTCACAGTCAATATATATCCCCCCATGGCCCAGCACTTTGTTATCCTCTGACGTAACTGGCTGTTTTAGATGTAGCGGATGTAGAGCTTGCCTTTACCTTACAGTCTCCAAGACTTTTGAAAGCACTATTACAAAAAGAAGTTATCACATTAAATCATATATTCATTTCAGCTCAAGGGGCATTATATATAAAGCAATATGCTCATGTGGACTTGAAAATGTGGCCAAGACTATACACGAGTTTCGTAAAAGGTTTTCTCAACATATCAGGGATATTGTCAACGAACGAGACATGCCTACAGCAAAACTTATCAATTCCACCCATGGAGTCTCTGCCTCTTATATTAAATTTATAGGTATATTGCTATTCTTTTCAACTTTTTTCTTTTCTCTGTTTATTGTATGTCTAAATCAATAGATTGGATTTTTACAAATGTGGTGACACCATATATACGGTATATTTTTTCTTTTTTCTTTATTTTTTAAATGGCAAAATATGATTAACAAGTTGTGTGTATGTATGTATATATATCTATATATAGATATATCTACTATATAATCGTCTAATTTTGTCTGTAATGGAAATCCCGCGTTGCTGATTGGTCGCGCCCGGCCGGACGCGACCAATCAGTGACAGGCGCAGTCCGGCCGCAAATTGGCGCAGGATTTGAACCACGCACGCCACCGCTATTGTCTGGAGATCAGCGGCTTGCCGCTGATCTCCCGACGGTAGCCGCGGGTCATCTCCTACTGCATGGAGGTCAGCGGTGACGCAGCCGGGAGATGACTGGCACCAGCCGGTCATCTCCCGGCTGCTCGCAGCGGAAGTACCCCTAATAGCGGCCTCCACGTAAACCCCAGCAGCAGCCTCTATATACCCCAGCAGCAGCCTCCACATATACCCCAGCAGCAGCAGCCTCCACATATACCCCAGCAGCAGCAGCCTCCACATATACCCCAGCAGCGGCAGCCTCCACATATACTCCAGCAGCAGCAGCCTCCACATAATACTCCAGCAGCAGCCTCCACATATACCCCAGCAGCAGCAGCCTCCACATATACCCCAGCAGCAGCCTCTATATACACCCCAGCAGCCTCTATACACACCCCAGCAGCCTCTATATACACCCCAGCAGCCTCCATATACACCCCAGCAGCCTCTATATACACCCCAACAGCAGCCTCTATATACACCCCAACAGCAGCCTCTATATACACCCCAACAGCAGCCTCTATATACACCCCAACAGCAGCCTCTATATACACCCCAACAGCAGCTTCTATATACACCCCAACAGCAGCCTCTATATACACCCCAACAGCAGCCTCTGTTTACACCCCAACAGCAGCCTCTGTTTACACCCCAACAGCAGCCTCTATATACACCCCAACAGCAGCCTCTTTATGCACCCAAACAGCAGCTTCTTTATACACCCCAACATCAGCCTCTTTATACACCCCAACAGCAGCCTCTTTATACAGTCATGGCCAAAAGTTTTGAGAATGACACAAATATTATATTTTCACATGATCTGCTGCCCTCTGGTTTTTATGTGTGTTTGACAGATGTTTTTATCACAGACAGAAATATAATAATTGCAAACATATGAGTAACAAAAGCTTATATTGACAGTTAGAATGAGTTAATGCAGCAAGTCAATATTTGCAGTGTTGACCCTTCTTCTTCAGGACCTCTGCAATTCTCCCTGGCATGCTCTCAATCAACTTCTGGACCAAATCCTGACTGATAGCAGTCCATTCTTGCACAGTCAATGCTTTCATTTTGTCAGAATTTTTAGGTTTTTGTTTGTCCACCCGTCTCTTGATGATTGACCACAAGTTCTCAATGGGATTAAGATCTGGGGAGTTTCCAGGCCATGGACCCAAAATCTCTATGTTTTATTCCCTCGCTTGGGCTGGCTAATCAATTTGGACAAGTCTCTTCCCATTCCGTCTCAGAAGATTCCTTTTCTGGGAATGATTCTGGACACCTTCCAAGGGTTGGTATCTCTCCCTCCAGAGAAGATCAACTCTCTGAGACGGGAGTACTCCTGTTGTTTCTAGGCCACTCGCACTCTCTGCGGAGCGCGATGCAGGTCCTGGGGAAAATGGTAGCGTCCATCGAGGCAGTACCATTCGCTCAGTTCCACCTTCGTCCTCTTCAACAGGAGCTAATATCACTTTGGGACAGGAACCCTGCGTCTTTAGGTCGCCACTTCCGTCTGTCTCCCACAGTCAGAAGCTCCTTAAAATGGTGGACAAAGGCTTCATCTCTGAATCAGGGAAAATCCTTTCTGCCGATCCATTGGCTGGTGGTGACCACCGATGCCAGTCTCCTCGGATGGGGAGCAGTGTTCCTCCATCACACAGCTCAAGGCCGATGGTCTCTATCAGAGACCCGTCTTCCGATCAACATCCTGGAGATCAGAGCTATCAAGTTAGCTCTCGTGCAGTTCCATCATCTACTGGCCGGACGTCCCATCCGGATTCAGTCAGACAACGCCACGGCCGTGGCGTATATCAACCGCCAGGGGGGCACTCGGAGCAGAACAGCTATGCTCGAGGTATCGCACATCCTGCGCTGGGCCGAGGCAAACCGCTCGCCCATCTCCGCGGTTCACATCCCGGGAGTGGACAATTGGGAGGCCGACTTCCTCAGTCGCCAAGGCTTAGACTCAGGGAATGGTCCCTTCACCCGGAAATGTTTCAACTCATTTGCCAGCGTTGGGGAATTCCGGATGTGGATCTCATGGCATCCAGATTGAATGCCAAAGTTTAGACTTTCATAAGTCGATCACGCGATCCATTAGCCATCGGCTCGGATGCGCTAGTTCTCCCTTGGAGTCAGTTTCGCCTTCCTTACATCTTCCCACCTCTTCCGTTAATCCCCAGGGTGATTCGGAAGATCAAAGCGGAAGGCGTTCCTCTCATTCTGGTCGCTCCGGACTGGCCTCGCCGTCCGTGGTATGCAGAACTAGTGCGTCTTGTCGCAGACGTTCCCTGGAGATTACCAGATCGTCCGGACCTTCTTTCACAGGGTCCAATTTACCATCACAATTCGAAAGCGCTGAATTTGACGGTATGGCCATTGAAGCCTGGATCTTAAGTCAGGCTGGTTTCTCTAACAACGTGGTTTCAACAATGATCAATGCCAGGAAGCCGGCTTCCGCACGCATTTATCATCGAGTCTGGAAGACATTTTTTTCTTGGTGTAAAGACAAGGGTCGTTCCCCTTTGGTTTTTTCTATCCCTTCCATTCTAGAGTTTCTTCAAACAGGAATGGATTCAGGGTTAGCTCTCTCCTCACTCAAGGGACAGATTTCTGCGTTGTCCGTCCTTTTCCAACGACGGATCGCATCTAAGTCTCAGGTCAGGACCTTTATCCAGGGAGTGTCACATCTTGTTCCGCCCTACAAGAGGCCTTTAGAGCCTTGGGACCTTAATTTGGTCCTCAGTGCCTTACAGGAATCACCCTTCGAACCTTTGTCTGAAGTGTCCTTATCGCTTCTCTCCTGGAAGGTTGTCTTCCTAGTGGCGATTACCTCTTCAGACGGGTATCGGAGTTGGCAGCCTTATCTTGTAAATCTCCTTTCCTTATTTTTCACCAGGACAAGGTTGTTCTTAGAACGTCTCTTTCTTTCACGCCTAAGGTCGTTTCGGATTTTCACATCAATGAGGAGATAGTTTTGCCTTCGTTCTGTCCGGCGCCGATTCACCGTACTGAAAAAGCTCTTCACACCCTGGATTTGGTGAGAGCTCTCCGAAGGTATATTTCAAGAACGGCGCCTTTCCGAAAATCGGACGCTCTGTTTGTGCTTCCGGAAGGACGCAGACAGGGTCTTCCTGCTTCCAAGGCCACGTTAGCCAGATGGATTCGCTCTGCGATCCAAGAGGCTATCGTGTTAAAGGTCAGCCTATCCCGGCTGGGATTAAGGCACATTCCACTCGATCTGTGGGGGCCTCCTGGGCCATTCGGTACCAGGCTTCGGCACAGCAAGTGTGCAAGGCTGCGACTTGGTCCAGTCTTCATACTTTAGTCAAGCATTATCAAATTCATGCTCAGGTTTCTTCAGAGGCGGCACTTGGCAGGCAAATTCTGCAATCAGCTGTTGCGCATCTGTAAGTTGACGTTAACCAGTTAAGCGTTTTGTATGCATAAGTTTTCACGAGGCTCCATCTGTTGATGGTTTCCCACGGTCTGTGTGTCCCCCAATGAGGCGAAGGAGAAAAGGAGATTTTTGTGTACTCACCGTAAAATCCTTTTCTCCGAGACGCTCATTGGGGGACACAGCTCCCACCCTTGTTTAATTTGAAGCCTCGTTGTATATTTGTAACTAGTTATTTGATTTGTGACATATTGCACTCTGTTATGAGCTCCTACTGCTTTGGCACCGAACTGGTTCAGGATTGAGCCAACAGGAGGTGTATACTGCAGGAGGAGGAGTTAATCTTTTTTGCTTAATGTATTGCTTAGTGTCCTCCTAGTGGCAGCAGCATAACACCCACGGTCTGTGTGTCCCCCAATGAGCGTCTCGGAGAAAAGGATTTTACGGTGAGTACACAAAAATCTCCTTTTTGTTCCCTGAGCCATTTAGTTATCACCTTTGCTTTATGGCAAGGTGCTCCATCATGCTGGAAAAGGCATTGTTGATCGCCAAACTGCTCTTGGAGGGTTGGGAGAAGTTGCTCTTGGAGGACATTCTGGTACCATTCTTTATTCATGGCTGTGTTTTTAGGCGAGACTGTGAGAGAGCCGATTCCCTTGGCTGAGAAGCAAACCCACACATGAATGGTTTCAGGATGCTTAACAGTTGGCATGAGACAAGACTGGTGGTAGCGCTCACCTTGTCTTCTCCGAATGAGGCGTTTTCCTGATGTCCCAAACAATCGAAAAGGGGATTCATCAGAGAAAATAACTTTACCCCAGTCCTCAGCAGTCCACTGCCTGTACCTTTTGCAGAATATCAGTCTGTCCATGATGTTTTTTTCTGGAGAGAAGTGGCTTCTTTGCTGCCCTCCTTGAGACCAGGCCTTGCTCCAAGAGTCTCCGCCTCACAGTGCGTGCAGATGCACTCACACCTGCCTGCTGCCATTCCTGAGCAAGCTCTGCACTGCTGGTAGCCCGATCCCGCAGCTGAAACACTTTTAAGAGACGGTCCTGGCGCTTGCTGGTCTTTCTTGGGCGCTCTGAAGCCTTTTTGGCAACAATGGAACCTCTCTCCTTGAAGTTCTTGATGATGCGATAGATTGTTGACTGAGGTGCAATCTTTCTAGCTGCGATACTCTTCCCTGTTAGGCCATTTTTGTGCATTGCAATGATGACTGCACGTGTTTCTTTAGAGATAACCATGGTTAACAGAAGAGAAACAATGATGCCAATCACCAGCCTCCTTTTAAAGTGTCCAGTGGTGTCATTCTTACTTAATCATGACAGATTGATCTCCAGCCATGTCCTCATCAACACCCACACCTGTGTTAATGGAGCAATCACTGAAAAGAGGTTAGCTGGTCCTTTTAAGGCAGGTCTGCAATGATGTTGAAATGTGTTTTGGGGGATAAAGTTAATTTTCTAGCCAAATATTGACTTTGCAAGTAATTGCTGTTAAGCTGATCACTCTTTATAACATTCTGGAGTATATGCAAATTGCCATTAGAAAAAGTGAAGCAGTAGACTTTGTAAAAATTAATATTTGTGTCATTCTCAAAACTTTTGTCCATGACTGTAAGTGAATTATCTCAGTCGGGAGCAGAGACAGAGAAAGAATCTTATCAGTAGCGCCCACCGTCTCCTATCTCCGTAATGGCAAAGCCTTGTCTTCACTGAATACAGATTTTACCCCAGAATTGAGAATTTTGATAAATGTTAAATTCTGGCAGAGAAAGAATCAGATTTCTTTAATAAGATATATCACGTAGTTTATTATTTTGATGTGTATTATTACGTACTATACTTTTCCTCGTATTATGTTTCTTCTCTCTTTTTTACTCCTGTGTTTGGAGTCCCTTTACATGAATTGGGGCCCTTCATTTTGGATATGCTTTATACAAATTTCTATTGCCTCCATGTCATTCTACTCTACCAGTACTTTAGGTTCACATAGGGATCCTGTACAGATTTATACTTATTTCAGCAGCAGATTGGAAGGAAGGGAGACACACTAGTCATTACTAGTGGGTAGGCGGAGCCCACATAGGATAGAAACACCTCAGATTAAAAAAGTGTTGACCGGCCCCTCCAGCTAGGGCTCCTCCTACTCCAGCTCTCCAGTCTAAAATTTGAGGTCACAGAGGATAGTCGCTGCTGAAGCAGCTCCTCAGAAGATTTTTTATTTTTATCGGACAGAGACTTGGACCCCCGTGGTCTTGAGGTCTCAGGGGTCTCAGCGCTGCTGGACACCCACCTCTCCCTTGGCGGATCTGTATTACCCTTTAAGGAGGTCCCTGCAGGACCCTGCCGGCCCCGGGGGATGAGGGTTGCTTCCCTGGCGGGGACGCAAACCGCGCTTCTGGGGTCACTGCGTTCCCCGCCCTGGGGGGAAGCTATGGGCACAGCGCCACAAATCCCTGGGGGTCCCTGTGGCGCTCAGCTGGGTGAGTACTCAACATTTTAATGTTTTGAGTGCTTCAGCGACTGCTGCGGCAGCCGCTGTTACGTGTGACATGTTGGTGACTAGTGTCTTTTGTCCGCAGGTGGATGCCTGCAGGACATGGAGAGCGGAGGAGTCGCGCGCCCTTTTTTTTGAATTTTCGCGTCGCTCTGAGCGCGCGCTTTACTACTGTCTCCTCTTCCGGCTTCTCTCTCAGAAGCACAGCGCGGCGGCCATTACTGGATCAGGGAGCTGAAGGCTTCCTTCCTCACTCTCCTCCCCTCCTGACAATCGAAGACGCTACACCGCGGCCAGCTGGGTGAGTCGCTTCTGCCTGTCAGGGCAGAAGCTTAACCCCCTCACCCCACAGCGCAGGACACTGAACGCTACCGCTAACGACGATAACGACGCATACTAATGCGATCGTTTTTGTGGTCGTTTTAATGTCGCTAGTAGCTGCCACAGTGGGCGATCTCATTGACGACGCATAAGTGGTTAGCGATCCCCTTAGCGACTTTGGCGGTCATTGCGATGTACAAATCAGCGCAATATTTTAGCGTTCTTGTTTAGTGTGGCATACCTTTGAGAGCACTGTCCTGCAGCTGTTACCTCATAAGAGGCACCTGGGGCTCGCACACCCTTTTCATTAAACAAGGGTTGTGGGGAGTCTGCGACATTAACCCCCTTCTTTGGCAGTTAACCCTTTATTGGGGACAGCTGGGGTAGCTCTCTCTTTAAGAGCTTTAACCCTTCAGCGTTCGTTTCTTCTTTAAGAAACCACACTGTCCTAGTTACTAACAGGTTTAACCTGCCATATACTGTGTGAGGACATGTCAGATCAGGGTCCAGGAGGTGCGGACCGTCTCCCAGATCCGCTACAGGATCAGTCTCGCGTATCTGACACGCAGACCTCGACGGCGTCAGGCGCAGCGGTCAGAGGTTTCAGTGATGTCAAAATGGAGGCCCTCGCTCGTTTCTATTGATGGCCTGTCTGACCTTCTAGGTTATTGGGTGTCAGCTAGATCCTCTCAGAGGAAGCGACACAGGCCGGTGCCTTCATTCCCGCGCAGCGACTCGGAGATCTCGGGGACTCTGCTTCTCTTTTGGGCCGTACAGAGGCTTTTATTGGAGCCATGAGGGAGGCGTTACAGTTACCGGAGGAGGTAACTAGACGTTCTAGTAAGTCGGCCCGGATGTTTTCAGGAGTCGCATGGGTCGCGATCAGCATTACCATCTCTGGATGAGCTTAATCGGGCAGTAGAGAAGGAACGCCCGTGTCCAGATAAGTGTTTTCAGCTGTATCCGTGTACGACGGAATTGATTGATAATTGGATTCCTTCTCCTGAAGTGGATGTCCCTTTATCCCAGCTTAGCAAGTCCTCATTACTTCCTGTTAAAAGGGAAGGCGAGTTTGCAGGATCCGCTGGACAGAAAACAGAGACTTGGACCCCCGTGGTCTTGAGGTCTCAGGGGTCTCAGCGCTGCTGGACCCCCACCTCTCCCTTGGCGGATCTGTATTACCCTTTAAGGAGGTCCCTGCAGAACCCTGCCGGCCCCGGGGGATGAGGGTTGCTTCCCTGGCGGGGACGCAAACCGCGCTTCTGGGGTCACTGCGTTCCCCGCCCTGGGGGGGAAAGCTATGGGCACAGCGCCACAAATCCCTGGGGGTCCCTGTGGCGCTCAACTGGGTGAGTACTCAACATTTTAATATGTTTTGAGTGCTTCAGCGACTGCTGCGGCAGCCGCTGTTACATGTGACATGTTGGTGACTAGTGTCTTTTGTCCGCAGGTGGATGCCTGCAGGACATGGAGAGCGGAGGAGTCGCGCGCCCTTTTAACAGGGCGCAATCCTCGGCAATCACAGTCAGGAGAGCACTGTGGCTTAGACAGTGGACCGGAGACGCGATTTCCAAGCAAGGTTTGCTATCCTTAGCTTACAAGGGTGGTCAGCTATTTGGATCTGACCTCACGGAGCTGATTGCCAAGGCAAAGGCAAAAGAAACGGCTTTACCGCAGCGAAGAGCTGTGACTTCTGCGTCTGGCAGGCATAGTGCCGGTAGCAGTCGGCGGTCCTTTCGGTCCAGGGGACGGTTCGGTCAGCCCTCTTGGGGATCAGGGTCGTCCCTCTTTTTTCGGGAAAAAAGAACGCTCAAAAATCCCGCACTCCCTGGAAACAGCTTCCGCCAAGACAAGCGGGAAGCTGACAAAAAGCCCGCTAAGGCGGACTGACGCCAGGGTTTCACTCGAATGCTTTCGAGTGGGAGGTCACTTGCTCCAATTCAAACCGACTTGGGCTTCCCGCGTGTCGGACGCCTGGGTGACGCGGGTTGTGTCGGCAGGCTACTTCATAGAGTTTCTTTCTCGACTCCCACATTCCGTCAGAGCCCGAGCTATTTGCCGCTCTACTGCGGGAGGTCGATTCCCTTCTGCAGAAGGGTGTGATGGTACCGTTTCCGCCGGAGGACCGGGGAAGAGGGTTTTATTCCAACCTCTTTGTGGTCCCCAAAAAGGAGGACAAATTTCGCCCCATTCTGGATCTCAAAAGATTGAATTGGCATGTCCGCACCCGGAAATTCGCATGGAGTCACTTCGCTCCGTTGTGGCGGCCCTGTCGCATAACGATTTTTTGGTGTCAATCGACATTCGGGACGCTTATTTGCATGTTCCCGTCGGAAGGGCCCACCAACGCTTCCTTCGTTTTGCCATAGGCCAGGACCATTACCAGTTTGTGGCCCTGCCATTCGGGTTGGCCTCAGCACCCAGAGTTTTTACGAAAATTCTGGCACCTCTCATGGCGATTCTGCGAAGACAGGGGGTTACGATTCTTCCCTATCTGGACGACCTTTTGATTGTGGCGTCCTCAAAGGAGGAGGCGGTGACGGCTCGCAATCTATCCCTTCAGCTCCTGGAGGACTTCGGGTGGCTGGTCAATTGGGAGAAGTCGTCTCTGGAACCGTCGCAGTCAATCCTGTTTTTGGGAATGCATTTGACACGGTACGAGCAGTGGTGTCTCTGCCTCCAGACAAGCAAGCGAGTCTTCTTTGACATGTAATGAAGTCTTCGACAGCAATGTCCCTTCGAAGGTGTATGCGCCTTCTGGGTTTGATGGTGGCGTCGATGGAGGCAATTCCGTTTGCCCAATTTCATTCCAGGGCTCTCCAAATGCTCATTTTGAACCGTTGGGATCGATCGCAGTTTTCACTGGATTGCAGTGTCATCATCTCCCACAGGGTGCGAGAGTCTCTAGGATGGTGGTTACGTCCGGAAGTGTTATCCCTGGGGAAGTCCTTCCTCCCTCCGAGGTGGTCGATCATAACCACCGATGCCAGCCTGACGGGCTGGGGGGGGTGTCTGGAACGATCTCTGGATTCAGGGAGTATGGTCGTTGGAAGAGTCTGTCCTGCCGATCAACATCCTGGAATTGAGGGCAATTTTCCTTTGCCTCCAACACTGGACGGTCCTTTTAAGCGGTCTACCAGTCCGAGTGCAGACAGACAACGCGACGGCGGTCGCGTATATCAACCATCAAGGTGGGACGAGGAGCTTCAGGCTCATGATGGAGGTGTCTCGGATCCTGGTATGGGCCGAGGCCAGGGTGTCAGCCATCTCTGCGATTCACATTCCAGGAGTTCAGAATATCACAGTGGACTTCCTCAGTCGCGAAAAGATGGATCCCGGAGAATGGAGTCTTCATCCGGAGATTTTTGCACTGCTGTGCTCCCGTTGGGGGACTCCCCAAGTGGATTTGATGGCATCCAGGTTCAATGCCAAGTTACCGACGTTCATGTCCAGGTACAAGAACCCGAAGGCTGTGGCGGTGGATGCTCTGGTGGCTCCTTGGATCCAATTCAAGCTAATCTATGTGTTTCCGCCGATATCCTTACTTCCTCTGGTGTTGCGTCGGATCAGACTGGAGAGAGTCCCGGCTATGTTGATAGCCCCAGATTGGCCAAGGAGGACATGGTTCTCAACGCTGGTGTCGCTCCTGGCAGCGCCTCCACTTCCACTCCCTCTTCGCCCGGACCTGTTAACCCAAGGGCCCGTTCGTCACCCGGACCTGAAGTCTCTGCATTTGACGGCGTGACTCTTGAGACTGAAATATTGACCCGTCAAGGTTTTTTCAGCCGAAGTCATTGCCACTCTGCGAGCTGCCAGAGGTCCGGCTACTACTAGGATTTATCACAAGACTTGGGAAGCCTTCTTTTCGTGGTGTTCGGGTTCTTCAAGGAACCCGAGGATTTTTTCCATCCCCAATTTGTTGGCCTTTCTGCAGTACGGGCTGGACAAGGGTTTGGCAGTTAGCACTCTGAAGGGTCAGGTTTCTGCTCTGTCCTTGCTGTTGCGGAAGGCTATCGTCTCGCGTAGGGACGTACGTTCCTTTTTTCGCGGGGTAACCCGTCAGTTTCCGCCGCGGAAGGCGCCTGTGTCTCCTTGGCGGCTCAATCTTGTTTTGGAGGCTCTTCAACATGGGCCTTTTGAGCCTATGGACTCTGTTAACCTTTCTTTGTTTTCTTGGAAGGTTGCCTTCCTAGTGGCGGTCACCTCTTTGAGAAGGGTTTCTGAGTTGGCGGCTCTTTCTTGCTCGCCTCATTTCCTGGAGTTTCACCCGGATCGCGTAGTGCTTCGCACACGGGGCGACTTTCTACCTAAGGTGGTGTCACAATTTCATGTTAACCAGGATATTGTGTTGCCCTCGCTCTGTCCGGTGCCGAGGAATGCGAAGGAACGGGCCTTGCACACATTGGATTTGGTGCGGGCTTTGAAGTTCTATTTGTCTATTACTCAAAATTTTTCGGAAGTTGGACTCTCTGTTTGTGATTCCAGCAGGTCGTCGGCGTGGTCAACGAGCTTCCATGGACTCTATAGCTCGTTGGATTCGGTCGGCCATTTTAGAGGCTTACCGACTTAAGGGCGAACCTTGCCCGGTTAAGATTCAAGCTCACTCCACGATGGCTGTGGGTTCATCGTGGGCCTTTCACCAAGGGGCCTCGGCAGCTCAGCTCTGCCGGGCGGCAGCCTGGCGCTCCGTCCACACGTTTACAAAATTTTATAAGGTGGACGTTAGTGCTTCCGCTGATGCGGCCTTAGGACGTAGGGTCCTGCAGGCGGCTGTAGTTTAAAGTTCTCGTTAACTTGTGTTTAGCGCTAGTTGCGCATTTACCTAGGTTGTTGGGATCTGCCTTTTTTGTTTTTTTTCCCACCCTTAATTTTTGGACTGCTTTGGGACGTCCCACTAGTAATGACTAGTGTGTCTCCCTTCCTTCCAATCTGCTGCTGAAAGACGGATTTTGGTAAGACCTTACCTGTAAAATCCTTTTCAGCGAAGGAAGGAAGGCCATGGCAGAAGTGTGTTGTTGTGTTTTCAGATGCGGCGTGACCCTTCTCTGATAGCGATTATCTGGGCTGAGGTCGGCGCGCTAAGGCTCTGTTCCAGCATTGCCAGCTCATCGCAGTGGTCAGGTTCAGTGAGTAGTACCTGGGACTGTGTGTTTTTTTCTGTTATATGCATAACCTGTCTCCTTGTTTTTCTCTCTGAAGTCCTTCAGAAGGGGTTATGTTGCTCCGCTGGTGATATTTGCTCTTCCTTAGCTTGTGTACGACTGGAGAGCTGGAGTAGGAGGAGCCCTAGCTGGAGGGGCCGGTCAAACTTTTTTAATCTGAGGTGTTTCTATCCTATGTGGGCTCCGCCTACCCACTAGTAATGACTAGTGTGTCTCCCTTCCTTCCTTCGCTGAAAAGGATTTTACAGGTAAGGTCTTACCAAAATCCGTCTTTAGTCCTCTTTTTACCTAATCCTTGTAAGAGCCTCAAACTTGACAAATTACTTCACACATGCTCTGTTTGTGCTGGCATGCCAGCGACAGCTGTTTACCTCTGCACGCTGCCGGTATCATGCGTGGCCTCCACTCATTTGCGCATGCGCCAACTCGGCCTGTATGCCAACACTGGCTGTTCTCTTTTGCCGACCGACACAGCCTTTCTCACTTACCTGTTGTGTGCATTCGCTGGTCCCGGCCGGAGCCCTAGTATCAGCTGATTCGGCTGCCGCTTCCTTACCGCTGCACACGCGCCGGTCCTAGCCGAAGCGTCACTACCAGTTGATTGCAACAAGCAGATCCTCGATTCCATCTCACCTCGGTGCTTGGAAGCACACCTGTAATCCATTATGTCTGATGATTTGTCTATATAATCTCTGACTGACTTGCACCCTGTACACTTCCCCTGACAAAGCTGCCTCTGCAGCGATACGTGTGGGGTTTCCCACAGCTCCCTGGTCCCGGGACTGTTTTCTTAGCATGGATATCCCTGACATTCTGGCCTGACTGCCCTATATGGTGACTCATGCCGACTATCTTAATTGCACTAAGTGTTGCTATGGTTTGATCTTTAGCTTATTTGTCTTTCATCCGCTTTACCAATAGGACACTACACCTCGTGCTTTCTATTATAATTCTTTTTGCCCTCTGGTGGCCACTACTTCACATGCACATACATACTGCTTTATATCCTTACACCTTAGTAGTGGCTTTCTTTACATCTGGCTTGATATGCTCATGATTTTTGTTGGGCCCAAGTATGTACTTCTTTACTGACTCTGAGGACTCCCATTTTCGGTTATTCATATTACCGTATATACTCTTGTATAAGCTAAGTTTTTCAGCCCCTTTTTTGGGCTGAAAAAGACCCTCTCGGCTTATACACGAGTCATACGCCAGAAAGCCGGCGGGGGAGCAGGAGACATCATACTCACCCTCCTGGCGTCTGTATATCAGGCACTGCTACGTCTCAGTCCCCGGCATCTGCATCTCTCTTCCTGTGCGGTCACATAGTACCACTCATTAAAGTAATGAATATGGATGCGTCTCCACTCCCATAGGGGTGGAGAGTATATTCATTGCTTTAATGAGCGGTACCATGTGACCACACAGGAAGAGAGATGCAGACGCCGGGACTGAGATGTAGCAGAGCCTGATATGCAGACGCCAGGAGGGTGAGTAGCACTGGGGAGGGTGAGCGATGCCATATTCACCTGTCCCCGTTCCACAGCTGCGCTCAGTCTCCCAGGTCCTCTGGCTGTGACGTTCAGGTCAGATGACGAGATTAGTGCGTGCCCTCTGCCTGAACAGTCACTGCAGAGAGCCAGCAACGCTGAGGAGCAGTGTAGAGTGACGAGAGGTGAATGTAATTTATTTATTTTTTTTAAATCGCAGCATTATATGGGGCATATATTAATATGGAGCATGTTATGGGGCAACCATTAACCTTTGTGTAGCATTATATGGGGCATATATTAATAGGCCCCATTTTACTTTCATTAGAATCTATTTTTATTTTTGAAATTTATCAGTAGCTGCTGCATTTCCCACCCTCGGCTTATACTCGAGTCAATAAGTTTTCCCAGATTTTTGTGGCAAAATTAGGGAACTCGGCTTATACTCGAGTATATACAGTATATGCTATTGTGAATATTGTATGGTTCCTATTGGTATCTGTCGTCTACTGCACATGTGTAATATCAGAGACAGTCCCATATTTTTCTGTATAGACATTTGGGGTCTTTTTTTACCTTATTTACCTACGTTGTTGTTATTGTTTGTACTGATTTTTACATGGATCATATTGGTACCAGGGATGTGACAATGTTGTCTCTTGTCTTTTAAATATTTTTAACTATTGTGGTTGTTTTTCTTGTCAATAAAATATATTTGCTATTGTTCTTTATCCAGGTGTGTGCAATTTCACGCATTGACCTTCCTCCTTTCATGGTATCCTTCCCTCCATGCATGGTGCAGCACCCTTTTTATGCCCATCTATGTAGTGCACGCTATTCCTTAGCATAAAGTACAATCCGCTGTCAGCTGATGCCAGATAATAGGACTGAGGCTTTACATATTCTAGACTCTTATTTGTACAGTGCCTATTATTGAGACAAGGAAGGGAAGCGACAGGCTTGTTTTAAAAAAGTTTTTTTAAAAGCTTGATCTATTGATTTAAAATTAAGGGGAGGAAATAATGCCGGGTTCATTTTAGCAGAGCTATAGCATTAGATATTGATTTCAGGTTGAATAAAGCCTGCATGTAGGGAAATAAAGAGTACAGAAGAGTGACGATAAATCTCAGTACGTTAGATCCATAACAAGCAGCTCTGTATTTTTAGGTTATTGTTTAAGCAACTTACTGGTTGGAGCACAGCTACCTTGTGTAGAGAGGATTAAAGTGATCATGTAGAGAGAAACTGTCTGATGTTCCCTGTTATCAGCCATTTAGTTTGGAGAGAGACTAATTGCAGTGAGATTTCTTACAGAAAGTCCAGAAAATATCGACTCCCAATATCACTGCAGTATCTGAGGTGAAATCCTCCATGCATCTGTGTAGATGATGCAGTCAGCTCTTTGTATAAGCTGTTCTGTTCTAAGCCGCCTCTTTAGATTTAGTTGCCCTTTAAATGACTCGCTACTCAGTATTATCCCGGCTGGAGATTAGAATTTGAAAGTATATTGATCTAAAGGATGCAAAAAGCCGAATGTAGAAGTCCTGTGCAGTCAGCGCGGCTCTCTGAGCTGAGTTATTACTAGCCGTCCTGTGTCCAGTCTGACTGCTGTCGGAAGTAATACTCCTTCGCTTCCAGTGTGTAATCTGTCTGGAACTTTTAGTAAGCTGCCACTTTATCATTAACACTGAGTGCTGTCACTGTGGCTAGTTACAGTTGCACAAGATTTTCCATCACATCACAAAGTCTGTATGTGCTAAAACCAGTAATAAGAGAGAGTGTTTTCCCACTTATGTCCTACATGTGACATTTAGCTGAAAGCAAAGGCTGGTCAGCCTCCATGACAGTCATCCGTGACTAGTCTGCCATCTTTTCTACCATGGCCAGTGTGACAGGAGTCACACATAACTTGCAATCTTCCGTTGTCTGGCTAATGACTCGCTGACCTCACAAGTAGTTCAGGGCTATCAAGAAGAAATGTGTGCTGTACTGTATGGGCACTGTATCTGGTGACTGTGTTGTAACAGTATTTTGTGGCCATTTCCCTTGTTTTGTGATCAGCTTTTGGAAATTTTACTATGCTTTAAAGGGAATCTGTCAGTAAGATCATATCCCCCCCAAACCAACTATATACACTTGGCGGTCTTCATAATGTAAATTCATTGTGCACCTTCGTATCTTCTATCTGTTGCTTCACTCTTGAGAAATTAGCATTTTTAATTCCTATTCAGATGAGTCATTAACGACTCTGGGTGTGACGGCACTTCCTGAGGTTCTTCCTCCTCAGTATCACCCTCTTTAGAGTGATTCCTAGCTCACTGATTTCCTTGCCTGGCACCTGATGACAGTGCTGGGTGGGAACAACACCAGGAGGCTTGTTCAGTGCTGCGTCACAACCAGACCACTTCATACCTGTTTGTGGGGTTGAACCTACTAACAGATTCCCTTTTACTACTATTTGAGCTTTGTTATTGTTTGACAATTGTAGGTAAATAGTGCGGACTGTCTTCTTACAAGCACCACCGCTAAGGCCTAGAATTTCAACATTTCTTTGGTCTCATTACCCTGCTCGTGTCACAGTCTAGGGGCTCATTCAGACGTCAATTTTTTTGTGTACAATTGCTCTGTGTTTTTCACCAATAGCACTCGTACCTAGTATAGCCTGTGGGCCTGTTCACATGTCCATGATTTTTGCAGATAGAGCAATAGAGCAGAGACCTTTCCGATATTGATCCGAGTGTTGGATCAAATTTAGTAAGGTAAGTCTGTGGGTACGTGAGAAAACTGGACTGCACTCAGATACCTTCCGAGTGCTGTTCATTTTCCACAAACTGTTAGTTATAGTCGAGAATCTTTTTTTTTTTTTTTTTTTTTATATATCCGAGAGAACCTCATGAAAATCAGACCAAACTCTGATGGCATTCTAATGAAAATTACTGATAAAACTCACATCATTTTTCTCATACATACATTACAAAAACCTGATGTCTGAGTAAGGTATAAATCTAGATTGGTTTTGGTGATGCAGTGTATAATACGTGGGGCATATATCTGAAGTCACACACTCTTCTATCCATTTATGATCGAGGCTCCTGAACGCTCTCATTATAGCTACCAACCAACAACGGCTTCTTCTATGTTGTAGTTAGTATGAGAAGCCTTTTTTTAATGTTTTTAGAACTTTTTTTTTGTTTCTTCCTTTAAAGCATCTGTGTTTCATTATAGGTGCCAGGATCGGTCATCGCTCTCTTATGAAATACTACAAACAGAAATTTGGTGTGGATAGAGCTGTGGTCGTATCCAAGAACCAAAGAGCTGTAGGCAGGGTCTTACAGCAGTACAAAGCCCTGGGCTGGACTGGCGGCACTGGTAAGTTTTTACTTAACGAGTTGCTGATTTGCTTGATAGTGATGTCCAGTGGGGTAAATGAACCAAGTAGACACCAAGTTGACTAACCACATACCTTTTTTCTTTGATCATCTTAGTTGTTATACTACTTATAATTTGTAATATACAGGTAATAGTTAATATATTAGAAAGTACAAGTGTAATGCTGCTCATGAGGATGACCGGTCAGAATACGAGACACTTCATGTACTTCATTGCAAGCAATTCTGTTCTTTGTGCCACAAGCACAGAGATTGGTGCTGCCTGTACACATAGCTATAGTATACCATGCAGCAAGAAGTGTGTGACAAAACCCCATGTTGTGTAATTAATGATTAACACTTTTTTTATTGTGTTGTCACGATATGTGGTTTGTACTGGTTGATTTAAACAAAATTTGTATCTATATAACCTACACAACAAAAAAATAAATTGAAAGCCTATATGTAATTTGAAGAAAAGCACATGCAGTTTTGCTGTACAATACACACTTCCACAACGTGTACAAGGCTGTTCAGATACTCCTCACTAACGTATAATGACAAGATATGTACCCAGCAATTGTCACACACAGAGATGTGCCTCATTCAGATGCTTGATGCCATAGATCTAGTCTTCCTGGCATTTCTCGTTACAAATGAATCAAGTCATTATGTGTAAAATTAGAAGCTTCTATATTGGAAGCGCTTAGCTCAATATAATGTTCAGTTTAGAGTCTTAAATGTTGACAATTTTGCATTGCATGGTAGTTTGTCTTCAGAATTTTCTTTGCTTTTTGTCCTAATCCTGCAAATCTTGTCTTCTCTCCTTATAGGTGGCAGTCTTCAGCATGGACGGGACATGCAGTATGTGCAGAAGATGAAGTCAAAGTGGATGCTAAGAACAGGGATGAGCAATAATGCTACAAAGCAGATGCACTACAGGCCCCAAGTTCTATTTTGAAAGTCTCATATGTTTGGTTAACAGGAATGGATGACTGTGAAATGGTTCGGCTGTTGCCAGCTCGTGGTATACAGTCCTAATCTGATCTGCTTTGTCTTGTGAGCGATGTATCTGAAGTGGCCTATAGAGGACCCTGATTTTAAACCCTTTAGGAGTGTCTTAATAATATCCTCACTTATTACAACATACATATTTTAACACATTTTACAAGACAAGCAGTAAAGTGATAAATTGTACTAGTATCTGCTTCACTGTTTACTGCATCAGTGAAAATAAAGAAATGGCAACTACATATGTATGTATGAATATAGGATTCTAGGGGTATTTGTAATGCTGAACGAAAACATGAACAGTCTCCAGTACGTGACTCTGGAAGTTTTGAATAAACTGTTATTGCCTCCCCAAAAAACTTTTATTGAATGTATATTATGCTGTTAATCCAAATAAAACTTGCAGTACAGAATTCTGAGTGGTAGTATTGTTACTACATGCAGACACGAGCATGAAATCATCATGTAAGACTACAAGTGCAAGTCATGATTGTACCTTCCAGATTTCTTGGCAAATTCCCTACCAAAGTGAAAATAGAAACAACACCTAATCCTTTCAAAATAATATGTCTTAATTATGAGATCTGGAAAACCACCCTACAGAATAAAATGCAAAAATGGTCTTTGAATGAGAAGACTTCTCGTGTTACGTTATAGCTTTCACAAGTTCTCACAGTACTCAATCTTTCATAAGTTTCACAAGTATAAACTTAAAAACAAGCATATAGGCAACTTCCAGCATGACCAGATGTCCAACAAACTTAATGATTTTCTTAAAAAGTTAAGAAAATGCAGAAAATTTTCAATATCAGTGAGACTTGGATACGGAAAAACAGAAAAGCCTACAAGAATATCCCATTAACCAAAAATCTTTATTGAAAAGATATCTTTATATAGCAAAAACATAAAATGGCAGAGGTCATGCAGAGAAGAAAATCAACGGGTAAGAATGCGTTGTGCATAATACTCTGTCTCAAAATATAGTCTCAAACAATTTGCATATATAAACAATAATCAGTGGCAAAGAAAACCCATATGAAAAACTATAACCGTCAAATACCATACTCCCTATGTCATAATTACTAGCACATCTATATCCAGTAGTGCTGCAGGGTGCTCCGGCGACATTATGTGAAAGCCCGCAGTTCTATTGCCTTGCCTTGTTGCTGTGGCCGCCGGAGGCGGCGCATTCGCAAATTGAGATCTCTACAACGAGAGTATTATGCGCACCGTAAACTTACCCGTTGATTTTCCTCTCTGTATGACATCTGCATTTTGTGTTTTTTTGTTTGGTCTCTTTTTCATAAAGATTTTTGGTCAACGGGACATTCTTGTAGGCTTTTCCCCTCATCTCTCAAATCTCAAGTATGTATAGGACCATTTTGGGTTTTGGATACGTTTAATCAGCGTACCCAGAATTGTATAAATCAAGTATATATATTCATTTAGTGGAGAAGTTAAACAGTCCTGTGTTAATATTTAATAGCTGCAGCAATTGTAAGTATGATAAAGCTCTCTTGCTGCAATGATTCTTGTACACTGCTCAGAAAAATAAAGGGAACACTTAAACAACACAATGTAACTCCAAGTCAGTCACACTACTGTGAAATCAATCTGTCCAGTTGTGAAGGTACACCGATTGTGAATCAATTTCTCCAGCTGTTGTGCAAATGGAAAACAACAGGTTGTGATAAAGGGCGAGTTTTCCAACCAAAATAACAACAAATTATAGTTATCAAAGGGGTAACTCTCCCTGCACCTCTATTGAGGTCTGATATTGACTATTAATGCCGAACTTGACAATTAATAATTAATATCCACTTAGTAATGCCTTAACGTTATCTATTCCTTATATACTAACTGAGACAAAACAGTGTATCAATAAAGAATATTTCTCCATCGCCTCATTGGGGGACACAAGACCATGGGTGTTATGCTGCTGCCCTAGGAGGACACTAAGCAATACACAGAGAAAGTTAACTCCTCCTCCTGCAGTATACACCCTCTGTTGGCTCAATCCTGAACCAGTTCTTGCTTAGTGTCTGTAGGGGGCACTAGGGTCTGGTTTTAGACCCCATGATTATTTTTATTCTTAATTTTAATACTGTTTTTTACTATTTTTACATGAATTGGAAGGGCGACGGGTCTTGTAGGAAAAGTCCCGATCTCCCACAACCATCAACAGGCGGGAACGCGGAGTGTCGCCTCCACGTACCCCCTCCTGCAACGCTACCATCGGGCGACGGACTCCCTTTAATGGGCCGCTCTCCCCATGTGTTTATCGGCTGTAAGACGCGATCCGGAATTTTTTGGGAACAGTTAACCCCTCACCACCACTAATGAAAGCTGCTGGTGCTAGGATGATTGGAAGGAACCCTCTCCACCTCCCTCTGAAAGGGATGGTGGATTGAGGATGTATGGACGCGCCAGCCAGCGGTACTCTGAGCCAGGAGGCTCCGCAGTGAGTACATATCAGAATAATCGTGATGCCTGTGCTTGCTACGCTGTCGGCGACGCCGCCGCCTGGTTTTCCGTGTCCCTGTCGCAACTGCTTTTGCGATCCCTTTTGGGTCGCATGGACGGCGTCTCAAAGACTGCGGCCCGGGAGAGACCGCTAGTGCGATCCGCTTCAGGTCACAACATTGGCGCCGACCGCTCTTGCGATCTCTATTGCGTCGCAGGGCCGGCGCCGCAAATTTAGGCCCCGGCTTCGGACCAAGCTAGGCCTCAAGAGGAGGGCGTGATTACCGCTCTCCCAGTTAGCTCCGCCCACATCGAGCGGTTCTGGACCCGGCCATTGGCAGGGAGTGTGTAACTCCTCCCTATTGTTCTCCTGCTCTTCCCTCCCATGTTTTTTGCCGCTTCTCGGGACCCACGAGAAGCGCAAATACTGCAAATCTCGGCTGCCATCTTCCTTCCTGTCAGGATCACAACGCTACGGTAACGAACAGGCTATTCCTCAACACCTCATCTTCCTCTCGTGGCTCAGACACAGGACCTGGGTAAGCTTGCACAGTGCTTAACCCTTCTGCAGCAGGCTCTCAGGTGCAGAAATATGTCGCAATCAAAGAGCACTAAAAAGGCTGACAAAAACTACACTGTAGTATATGCCGCCTGCGTTTCATGCAACGCTTCCCTGCCGTCAAAGCATGGTTCCCAATTCTGTGCATCATGTGCCCAAGAGCCCACTGCTTCTTCCGCTCAGGAGCCCCCTACTACCGTTCAGGAGCCCCTACCTATTCCTGATCCCAATGAGCCGGGTCCTTCAGGGTGGCCTGCGTTTCTGGCGCAGTCTATTGATTCTCTGACTAGGGCCTTGGATACCTTCCGTGGCTCCTCTTCTAGCCAGGGCATCCCTTTTCCAGAAAGGGGCCCGTTAGCCTTCAGAGAGACCTCATCAGACAGGGGCCGACCCACGGCATCTGCAAAGCGGCCGTCTAGAAAACGCCGCCATAATGCATCTCCCAATCCATCTAGCGGTTCGGCATCTGCGAGCTCAGGCTCTCGCTCCCCCTCTCCCAGAGATCTTAGTGATCATGATTCTGAGTACGAGTCGGATACTGGCGATGACCCCAATTCGCCAGAGTTTCTAGAGTCCCTAGATTCTCTCATGGAGGCGATTAATAAAATCCTCAAGTTAGTTGAAGAACCCGGGTCTCAACCGAATCATCCTATCTCTTTCAAAAGAGCCAAACGTCCTCACAAGGTGTTTGGTAACCACCCGGAATTTACGGACATTGTTCAGGGACATAGGGATCGTCCAGACAGACGTTTTTCAGGACTGAAGTCTCTGAAAGCACGATACCCATTTTCAGCATCTGTAGCAAAAGAGTGGACTGAATCTCCAGTTGTAGATCCACCGGTATCTCGCTTAGCTTCAAAAACCCTGCTCTCTGTTTCAGATGGTTCATCCATTAAGAACCCCTCAGATAGACAGATCGACAACCTCGCCAAATCGATTTTTGAGGCTGCTGGAGCATCTCTCTCTCCTTCCTTTGCGGCCACCTGGGTGGCAAGGACCATGGTGGCCTGGGCTGAGGATCTAGTTAAGATTACTAGTGATATCCCTCTTCCCCCGAGGCACGTAATCTGGCCTATCACTCACAGCCGCCAATGCTATCGCCATTCGGAGGTCCCTGTGGCTCCGAGAGTGGCGGGCAGACTCTGCTTCAAAGAGGACTTTGACTTTGCTGCCTTATCATTCAGGGCGTCTCTTTGGAAATCGTCTTGATCAGATTATTTCTGACGCTACAGGTGGCAAAAGTAAATTTCTTCCGCAGCGCAGAATCAATCGGCCCTTTCGGTCTCAATATCAGTCGTTCCCGGCCATTTCGTAGCTCCTTTAATTGGTCCTCTGCCTCAACCTCGTCCCGAGCACCTCTTTCTTCTCGCAGAGACAGGAGCTCACAACCATCGTCCAGGTCCTCTCAGCCCTGGAGAAACAGGTTCTCTCAGGCGGGAAATAAGAGCTCCTCCTCTCGCAAATTATCTTCCCAATGACTCCTTGCTGGGGAAGGGGTACCCAAACAAGGTAGGCGGCCGCCTACTCTTGTTTCGCGAGGTCTGGGGGTCGGTCGTTCAAGACCGGTGGGTCGGAGATCTTGTACACTTCGGTTACAAGATCGAATTCTTGTCTCTCCCCCCAAGGCGTTTCTTCCAGTCTCTTCCCCAAAGTCCAAGGATCTCGCAATTCCTTTTCTTCAGGCCCTGAACATTCTTCGTACCAGCGGAATCATCGTCCCAGTTCCTCACAAGGAAGGATTCAAAGGGTTTTACTCAAACCTCTTTGTGGTTCCCAAAAAGGACAGCTCCTTGCGTCCTATTCTGGACTTAAAATTACTGAACAAATTCATCAGAGTCCGTCATTTCAGAATGGAATCCCTCCGTTCGGTTGTCGCATCTCTAGAAAGAAAAGAATTCCTGGCGTCTATCGACATCAAGGATGCGTATCTACACATTCCGATTTTCAGAGGCCATCAAAAGTTTCTGCGTTTTGCAGTCGGAGAGGATCATTTTCAATTTGCCGCCCTGCCCTTCGGACTCGCAACCGCCCCCAGAGTGTTCACAAAAGTCATGGCGGCTGCCATGTCAATTTTACACTCCCGTACCTGGACGACCTGCTCATCAAAGGACCGACTTTTCGGGCCTGCGCAGAGAGTGTCGAGATCACTATCGACACCCTCTCTCGCCTGGGTTGGCTAGTCAATTTGGACAAATCTCCCATTCCCTCTCAGAAGATTCCTTTTCTGGGAATGATTCTGGACACCTCCCAAGGGTTGGTATCTCTCCCTCCAGAGAAGAATACTTCTCTGAGGCGGGGAGTGCTCCTGTTGTCTCTACGCCGCTCCCACTCTCTGCGGGGCGCCATGCAGGTCCTCTGGAAAATGGTAGCCTCCATCGAGGCAGTACCGTTCGCCCAGTTCCATCTTCAAACTCTTCAACAGGAGCTAATATCAGCCTGGGACAGGAACCCAGCGTCCCTAAGTCGCCGCTTTCGTCTTTCTCCCAGAGTCAGATGCTCCCTGAAATGGTGGACAAATGCTTCATCACTGAATCAAGGGAAATCTTTTCTGCCTGTCCATTGGTTGGTGGTGACCACTAATGCCAGTCTCCTCGGATGGGGAGCTGTTGTGAATGTTTTGGAAATGAATTCTGAGCAGAAGCTCCTTCTGGTGGTTACAAACAGTACTGAACCATTCAATGAGGATTGGCAATCAGGAGTTACAGACTGGTCTGATATAAGGGAGGTTCCCTCCCATCATGGTTGCCGGTGATCAATTGTTCTTGTCTCAACTGTGGTTCCTGGTTCACTTGGAAGCTTGCTGAGTCTTGCCTCTTCTGCTTTCAGATAAGATATTTTCTGTTTTTGTTTTTGTGCTTACCATTTGCATATTTCTCTGCATTTCTGTGAGGTTAGCCAGGTTTCCCCCCGGGGGGCTTGGCTCCTCTCAGTTCCGCTGGAGCCATTGTTATTTGTTCATTTGCCTTTTCCAGTTTTCTCAGTGGCTGCGGCTTAGTTTTGTTACACCAGAGAACTGATTTAGATGGTAGAGGTCATGTGATCTCAGGTGTTTTTGCAATCAGTAGCGTTGGCATTTTTTTTTCTCTCAATGGAGCTTGCACAGCTGTCTGGCCGTGTGGATCAGCTTGCCACTGAGGTTCGGAGTATTGCTGTCTATCTTGCTGGGTTGCCGGTTGTGGAACCTAGGATTCCCATGCCAGATTTGTTTTTGGGAGATCGGGCCAAATTTCTGAATTTCAAAAATAACTGTAAGTTGTTTTTTGCCTTAAAACCTAAGTCCTCAGGGAACGCAGCACAGCAGGTTCAAATTGTCATCTCTCTCCTGCGCGGCGATCCTCAGGATTGGGCTTTTTCCCTGACACCTGGTGACCCTGTTTTGAGTGATGTTGATGCATTTTTTCTGGCTCTGGGGTTATTGTACGATGAGCCTAATGTCACTGATCAAGCTGAAAGAACCTTGTTGGCATTAAATCAGGGGCTTGAGGACGCTGAGTTGTACTGTCAGAAATTCCGAAAATGGGCAGTCCTAACCAAATGGAATGATGATGCTTTGGCAGCCCTTTTTCGGGAGGGGCTGTCAGAGAATGTAAAAGATGTTATGGTGGGTTTCCCTGCTCCCTCTGGTCTCAATGATTCTATGTCATTAGCGATTCAAATTGACAGACGTTTGCGTGAGCGTAGAGGTATGCGTGGAATAGTGTTGCCTTGTGAGCCAGCTTCTGAACCCATGCAGTGTGATAGAGTGGCTTCTGGGGCACAGTGTCATGAGTTTCGAAAACGCAATGGGTTATGTTTCTATTGTGGTGACGCCTCTCATGCTATTTCTGTCTGCCCTAAGCGGGGAAGACGTTTTGCACGCTCAGTTGTCTTGGGTAGTGTTCAGACTAAATTTTTGTTGACTGTTAACCTGATTTGCTCCCTGTCCACATTTTCTGCTCAGGCTTTTGTTGATTCGGGAGCAGCTATTAACCTGATGGATTTTGATTTTGCCAAACGTGGGTTTCCCTTGATACCCCTACGTTAGTCTATTCCCCTACTGGGGATTGATTCTACCCCTTTGGCTGAGAATAAACCCCAGTTTTCTACTCAGGTGATAATGAGGGTTGAACCTGATCATCAGGAGAGTTGCAAATTTTTGGTACTGTATAATCTGCATGACATTATTGTACTAGGTTTCCCTTGGTTACAGTCTCATAATCCTGTTTTGGATTGGAAATCTGTGTCTGTAACCAGTTGGGGCTGCCAATGTGTTAATGCCAACACTCCTGTTTATTCTGCCTCTCCCCAGTCTCAGGATGTTCCTGACTTTTTGACTGATTTTTCTGATGTGTTTAGCGAGAGTAAATCTGCATCCTTGCCCCCCCATAGGAGCTATGACTGCGCTATTAAACTAGTGCCTGGTAGTAAATTTCCTAAAGGTCGCCTTTTTAACTTGTCTGTACCTGAACATGACGCTATGCGGTCTTATATCAAGGAGTCATTGGAGAAGGGTCATATCAGACCATCCTCTTAACCCTTGGGTGCCGGTTTTTTCTTTGTGGCCAAAAAGGATGGTTCATTAAGGCCGTGTATTGATTATCGTCTCGAACAAGATCACTGTGAAATATCAATATCTGTTACCCTTGATTTCTGACCTGTTTTCCAGGGTGAAAAGTGCTACTTGGTTTACCAAGCTTGACCTCAGGTGGGAGTATAACCTTATTCGCATTAAGCACGGGGATGAATGGAAGGCGGTGTTTAATACCCAGAGGGGCATTTTGAGTACCTAGTGATGCCCTTTGGGCTCACTAATGCTCCTTCCGTCTTCCAGTCCTTCATGAATGACATTTTCAGGGATTTTGTGGATAAATTTCTGATTGTTTATTTGGATGATATCTTGATTTTTTCCAATGACTGGGACTCTCATGTGAAACATGTTCGGACTGTGTTCCAGATTTTGAGAGAGAATGTTCTGTATGTGAAGGGATCAAAGTGTCTTTTTGGCGTACAGAGGATCTCATTTCTGGGATTCATTTTGTCTCCATCTGTTATTGAAATGGACCCGGTCAAGGTTCAGGCCATCTGTGATTGGGTCCAACCTACTTCATTAAAGGCTCTTCAGAGATTCTTGGGTTTTGCCAATTTTTATCGTAAATTTATTGGTAATTTCTCTGTTATTGTTAAACCATTGACTGATTTGACCAAAAAGGGTTCTGATGTGGTGAATTGGCCTCCTGAGGCAGTCTCTGCGTTTCAGGAACTTAAGCAGAGATTCACTTCTGCTCCTGTTCTACGGCAGCCTGATGTTTCTCTGCCATTTCAGGTGGAGGTTGATGCCTCTGAAATTGGGGCAGGTGCCGTTTTGTCCCAAAGAGATCCTGTGACCTCTAAAAGTAACCCTTGTGCCTTTTTCTCTCGAAAATTTTCTCCAACTGAACGTAATTATGACGTGGGTAATCGGGAGTTATTGGCCATGAAGTGGGCTTTTGAAGAGTGGAGACATTGGCTTAAGGGAGCCAAACATCAGGTGGTGGTCCTCACAGACCAGAAGAATCTGGTTTATCTGGAATCAGCCAAGCGACTTAATCCTAGACAGGCCAGGTGGGCCTTGTTTTTCAAACGTTTTAATTTTGTGGTTTCCTTTCTTCCTGGCACTAAGAATGTTAAGGCGGATGCCCTCTCGAGGAGTTTCCTTGCGGACTCTCCTGAGTTATCTGATCCTGCTGTTATTTTGAAAGAGGGTGTAGTTCTTTCCGCCATCTCGCCCAATTTGAGACTGGCTCTGGAAGGGTGTCAGGAGGATAAACCTGAGCGCTGCCCTATTGGGAAATTGTTTGTCCCAGACCGGTGGAAAAAGAGTGTGATGTCTGAGATTCATTGTTCCGCGTTGGCTGGTCATCCCGGAATTTTTGGTACCAGAGACTTGGTGAGTCGGTCCTTTTGGTGGCCTACTTTGTCTCGTGACGTCAGGGAGTTTGTGCAGTCCTGTGGGACTTGCTCTCGCTCCAAGTCTTGCTCTCGCTCTAGTGGTTTGTTGATGCCATTGCCTGTGCCCAAGAGACCATGGACCCATATCTCTATGGATTTTATTTCCGACCTCCCTGTTTCTCAGAGAATGACCGTTATCTGGGTGATTTGTGATAGGTTTTCCAAGATGATACATCTTGTGCCATTACCTAAGTTGCCTTCCTCCTCCGAATTGGTGCCTTTGTTCCTTCAGCACGTGGTTCGGTTACACGGCATTCCTGAGAACATTGTGTCTGACAGAGGAGTCCAGTTTGTTTCCAGATTTTGGAGGACTTTTTGTTCTAAACTTGGTGTTCAATTGTCTTTCTCCTCTGCTTTTCATCCTCAGACCAATGGACAAACTGAGAGAACAAACCAGACATTGGAGACTTATCTGAGATGCTTTGTGTCTGCTGATCAAGATGACTGGGTCTCTTTTTTGCCTTTGGCTGAGTTTGCTCTTAATAATAGGGCAAGCTCTGCCACTTTGATGTCTCCATTTTTCTGCAATTTTGGGTTTCACCCTCGATTTTCTTTGGGACAGACGGAGGCTTCTGTCTATCCGGGTGTTGACTCTGTTGTCGAGCGTATGCAGCAGATTTGGGACCAGGTAGTGGAGAGGTTGTCCCTCTCTCTGGAGAAGGCCCAGCGGTTTGCCAACCGGCATAGGACTGAAGGTCCTTGGTTTAAAGTGGGGGACTTGGTCTGGTTGTCCTCAAGAAATATTTCTATGAGAGTTGCATCTCCTAAGTTTAAGCCTAGGTTCATTGGACCTTATAAGATCATGGAGATTCTTAATCCTGTTTCCTTTCATTTACTTCTTCCAGGGACATTTAAGATCCATAACATGTTCCACAAGTCCTTATTGAAGAGGTTTGTCGAGCCAGTGGTTCCTATGGCTGCGCCTCCCGACCCTGTTTTGGTTGAGGGCAATCTGGAGTATGTGGTTGAGAAAATATTGGATTCTCGTTTTTCTAGACGGAAACTCCAGTATTTGGTTAAGTGGAGAGGTTATGGTCAGGAGGACAATTCTTGGGTGTTTGCTTCGGACATCCATGCTAGGAGACTGATCCGTGTCTATCACCGAGCTCATCCTGACCGACCTGGTTGCACAAATGAGGGTTCGGTGACCCCTCCTCACGGGGGGGTACTGTTGTGAATGTTTTGGAAATGAATTCTGAGCAGAAGCTCCCTCTGGTGGTTACAAACAGTACTGAACCATTCAATGAGGATTGGCAATCAGGAGTTACAGACTGGTCTGATATAAGGGAGGTTCTCTCCCATCATGGTTGCCGGTGATCAATTGTTCTTGTCTCAACTGTGGTTCCTGGTTCACTTGGAAGCTTGCTGAGTCTTGCCTCTTCTTCTGCTTTCAGATAAGATATTTTCTGTTTTTGTTTTTGTGCTTACCATTTGCATATTTCTCTGCATTTCTGTGAGGTTAGCCAGGTTCCCCCCCGGGGGGCTTGGCTCCTCTCAGTTCCGCTGGAGCCATTACATGTTTGGGGGCTTCCTATGTTCTTTGGGGATCTGCTCCGGGGCAGATAGCTTTCCTCTTTCTATCTTTAGGTGTAGTTAATCTCTCAGGCTGTGACGAGGCATCTAGGACCAACATAGGAACGCTCCACGGCTGCCTTTAGTTGTGGTGGTTAGTCAGGGTACTGCAATCCAATAGATTCCAACCTCTCTGGTGTATTGCCGTTTTTGCCTGCTCTCCTCAGCTACCAAAACATAACAGAGAGCGGTGTTCCTTCACCACATGGCTCAAGGCCGCTGGTCTCTCCCAGAGACCCGTCTCCCGATCAACATCCTGGAGATCAGAGCTATCAAACTAGCTCTCTTACAGTTCCATCACCTTCTGGCCGGTTGTCCCATCCGGATCCAGTCAGACAACGCCACGGCCGTAGCGTACATCAACCGTCAGGGAGGCACTCGGAGCAGAACAGCGATGCTCGAGGTATCACACATCCTGCGCTGGGCCGAGGTAAACCGCTCGCCCATCTCCGCGGTTCACATCCCAGGAGTGGAAAATTGGGAAGCCGACTTCCTCAGTCGCCAAGGCTTAGACTCATGGGAATGGTCTCTGCACCCGGAAATGTTTCAACTCATTTGCCAGCGTTGGGGAATGCCGGATGTGGATCTCATGGCATCCAGGTTGAATGCCAAAGTTTAGACTTTCATAAGTCGATCTCGCAATCCACTAGCCATCGGCTCGGATGCGCTAGTCACCCCTTGGAGTCAATTTCGACTTCCCTACATCTTTCCACCCCTTCCGTTAATCCCCAGGGTGATCCGAAAAATCAAGGCGGAGGGCGTTCCTCTTATTCTTGTCACTCCGGACTGGCCTCGCCGTCCGTGGTATGCGGAACTAGTGCGTCTGCTCGCAGATGTCCCCTGGAGATTACCGGATCGTCCGGACCTTCTCTCGCAGGGCCCAATTTACTATCACAATTCGAAAGTACTGAATTTGACGGTATGGCCATTGAAGCCTGGATCTTAGGTCAGGCTGGTTTTTCTCACAAAGTTGTCTCCACAATGGTCAATGCCAGGAAGCCGGCTTCCGCCCGCATTTATCATCGTGTCTGGAAAACATTCTTTTCCTGGTGTAAGGACAAAGGTCGTCCCCCTTTGGTTTTTTCTATCCCTTCCATTCTGGAATTTCTTCAAGCAGGAATGGACTCAGGGTTAGCACTCTCCTCCCTCAAGGGGCAGATTTCCGCTTTATCCGTACTTTTCCAACGACGGATCGCATCTAAGTCTCAGGTCAGGACTTTTATCCAGGGAGTGTCACATCTTGCTCGCCCTACAAGAGGCCTTTGGAGCCTTGGAATCTCAATTTGGTCCTCAGTACATTACAGGAATCTCCCTTCGAGCCTTTCCCGGAAGTGTCTTTATCGCTACTTTCCTGGAAGGTTGTCTTCCTAGTGGCAATTACCTCTATCAGGCGGGTATCGGAATTGGCAGCCTTGTCTTGTAAACCTCCTTTTCTTATCTTTCACCAAGACAAGGTGGTTCTCAGTTCGGCCTTTCATAATGAAGAGATAGTCCTGCCCTCGTCCTGTCCGGCGCCGAATAACCATGCATAAAAAGCCCTGCACACCTTGGATTTGGTGAGGGCTCTCCGAAGGTATATTTCGAGAACTGCATCTTTCCGTAAATCGGACGCCCTGTTTGTGCTTCCGGAAGGACGCAGACAGGGTCTTCCTGCTTCCAAGGCCACGTTAGCCAGATGGATCCGTTCGGCGATCCAAGAGGCATACCGTGTCAAAGGTCAGCCTATCCCGGCTGGGATTAAGGCACACTCCACTCGGTCCGTGGGGGCCTACTGGGCCATTCGGCACCAGGCTTCGGCACAGCAAGTGTGCAAGGCTGCGACTTGGTCCAGTCTTCATACTTTTGTCAAGCATTACCAAATCCATGCTCAAGTTTCTTCAGATGCGGCACTTGGCAGACAAATTCTGCAATCAGCTGTTGCGCATCTGTAAGTTGTCCGTTGACTGAGTAAGCGTTTTTATGTATGTGGTTCACGAGGCTTCATCTACTGTTATGGCTTCCCACCCAGGGACTGCTTTGGGACGTCCCATGGTCTTGTGTCCCCAATGAGGCGATGGAGAAAAGGAGATTTTTGTGTACTCACAGTAAAATCCTTTTCTCCGAGACGCTCTTTGGGGGACACAGCTCCCACCCTTGTTTAGCCTGTAGCCTCGTTGTTTCTTTGAATTGTTGACATATTGTACTCTGTTATGAGCTCCTACTGCTTTGGCACCAAACTGGTTCAGGATTGAGCCAACAGAGGGTGTATACTGCAGGAGGAGGAGTTAACTTTCTCTGTGTATTGCTTAGTGTCCTCCTAGTGGCAGCAGCATAACACCCATGGTCTTGTGTCCCCCAATGAGCGTCTCGGAGAAAAGGATTCTACGGTGAGTACACAAAAATCTCCTTTTATCACACACAAGTCTACAGTCTATTACATACATATTTATACCCAAGCAAGCGACTATAAATATATATACAGTACAGACCAAAAGTTTGGACACACCTCATTTAAAGATTTTTCTGTATTTTCATGGCTATGAAAATTGTAGAATCACACTGAAGGCATCAAAACTATGAATTAACACATGTGGAATTATACATTACACTTTACAAAAAAGTGGGAAACAACTGAAAATATGTCTTATATTCTAGGTTCTTCAAAGTAGTCACCTTTTGCTTTGATTACTGCTTTGCACGCAGAAAAGGTGAACGGATGGACTCTACATGCCTAGTTCCCACCGTGAAGCATGGAGGAGGTGGTGTGATGGTGTGGGGGTGCTTTGCTGGTGACACTGTTGGGGATTTATTCAAAATTAAAGCGGTGAGCGGTCCAGCTCACCCCAAACCATCTTGATTGGGTTCAGGTATCAGCATAATACAAATTGAAGGGAATGGGTCACCTATGTATACATTAGGATTCATCCACGTGTCCTTTTTCTTCATCTGTTCAAACTATACTTTCTCTAAAGTGAGTATTCAGGAGGAACGCTGATAACATTTAAGTGCACTATTATCAGGTACATTCACATGACTGACTGCACCTTTAGCCTCATCTCTGTCAAATAGCTGATTGGATAGACAGCTTTAATATAGGGCTTGTCTAGAAATCATTTATTATTAACTAACGTTAGGCAAAACCCACTATGACTACTACCAACCAGGTAGGCTAGGGCAACGGAAAAACTGGACTCACCACCCAAAACATTTCTCCTACTTGTCTGCAACTTTTTTTTGTTAAAAATCTTGGAGCTGCAATTTATGTGTATAAAAAAAGTCAAATCGCAGACAGGTCACATGTGACTTGCATTGAAATCTTGGGGTAAAAGCTTCATGCCTCAATCAGACCATGGTTGTCATAGACAATGAGACCCTTTGATAATAATCATTAGGAGGGAGGTCCCAAAACAAGACCGCAATCTTCATGTATTGGAGCCAGTGTCAATTGGTGATATAAGATGAAGATGTGGTCTATATCTGTTGTTCATACAATACTTGATACCATGGCAATGTTTGCAATATCCTACCAAATAGTAAGACATTCTTTAAAAATATTCACCGATATCTAAAGTGATATGTTTCTCAACTGAAAGAAAAAAAACAGACTCCCCGACATTAATCTGCATGAAGTGCTGGCAGCGACTGACAAGGACAAGCAGGATGGTGCTATATATGTAATGAAAAACAGCCCTTCAAGAATGCGAAGACAGATGTTTTATAGTTGAGATAAATTGGCAATTAAAAGGAAAGAGATGCAAAGTGTTGCTGTCAATATTTTATTATGTGTTGGCAAAGTGAAAAGCGGGACACTCGCAGCAAATAATAAGGTCAGAACCATCACATGTAAGAATCTGCAATAAGCCCAACAGATTGTGCAGCTCTCATCCCGATGGCTGAAACATATTTTATACAGGTTTTTTTTACGTTGTTCAGCCATTCAACTTGTGATATAATGATCTTAATAGATACATGCTGCAGACACTGAAATCACTTAGCAGATTTCTGCCCGAACATTTATATCCTGACTACCAATTCAAGGCACTGGGGTTATTTAAGGATGTCTTGGGTCTATTCATCAATGCTTGGGATAAACAGCCACTGAATTCTCTTTTCCAATTATATTCTTTCTAGATGGTCATAGTATTACGTGTTGTAATTATAAACCTGAGAAATATTGTGCAGACATCATTGTGTAGACTTCATAGTGTACATAGCTCCAAAATTCTGTTATAATTAATTTTATGCTATGTTGTTTATTATTATTATTATTTATGATTATAGCACCATTTATTCTATGCGCTTTACATGTGAAAAGGGGTATACATAATAAAAACAAGTACAATAATCATAAACAACACAAGTTACCGACTGGTGCAGGAGAGAGGACCCTGCCCGCGAGGACTCACAGTCTACAAGGGATGGGTGAGGGTACAGTAGTTGAGGGTAGAGCTGGCCGTGCAATGGTGTAGTGGAGCAAGGGTTTCTGAATGTTGTAGACTTGTTGGAAGAGGTAGGTCTTCAGGTTCATTTTGAAGGTTTCCACGGTAGGCGAGAGTCTGATATGTTGGAGTAGAGAGTAGAGTTGACCGGATGTCTTCGGCTATAGCGCTTACCGAATAAGCTACAGCGGGAACTCGGATACATGGAGCGTGTCAGCTGATCGGCGCCTCAGCTGCATGTGTCGCCGCTGTGTCACAGTCACAGCACCTGCATGGAAAGCCTGTGTGTTGGGCTCTCCATGCATGTGCTGTGACTGTGACACAGCCATGACACATGCAGCTGCGGCGGCAATCAGCTGGCACGCTCCATGTATCCGATTTCCGCTGTAGCTTATTCGGTAAGCGCTATAGCTTGCTGAATTAGCGGGGAACTGAAGATATTCGCTCAACTCTAGTAGACAGTTCAAGAGTAGGGATGGTGCTCTGGAGAAATCTTCTATGTGATTGTGGGAAGATGGGAATAGAGGGGGAAACAGGTGGATTAGTTATGCAGCAGAGTTTAGGATAGATTGGAGGCGTGATAGAGTGTTAGAAGGGAGACCACAGAGCAGGAGGTTGCAATAGTCGAGGTGGGTGATCATGAGGGCATGCGCTAGTATTTTTGCAGAATCTTGGTTAAGGAATGTATGTATCCAGGAAATATTTTTGAGTTGGAGTTTTAAAGGGCTTGAATATGTGGTTTGAAGGATAGAGCAGAGTCAATGGTTACCCCCAGGCAGTGAGCTTGCAGGACTGGGGAGAGTGAGAAGCAATTGACTTTGATGGATAGGTCTGTTGGGGGGATTGAGTGAGATAGAGGAAACATGATGAATTCTGTTTTGTCCATGTTAAGTTCAAGAAATCGAGCAGAAATAGATGAAATAGCGGACAGACATTGTGGTATTCTGGTTAGAAAAGAGGTGATATTGGGTCCAGAGAAGTAGATCTGAGTGTCATCAGCATAGATATGATACTAAAAGCCATGGGACTCTATAAGCTGTCCCAAGCCGCAGATGGGGGACACTGACAGATAGAAGGTGAAATGAATAGGTGTTGTGTGAGTGGAAGACGTTGAATGTCTCGTCTGTTAGGTATAAAAACATTCAAGATAGGGCCAAATCTGTGATGCCAAGAGATGAGAGAATCTGTAGTAAGAGGGAATGGTCCACTATGTTGAAGGCAGCAGACAGGTCCAGGAGGAGGAGGACAGAGTAGTGTTGCTTGGCTTTGGTGGTTAGTAGGAGCAGAGGCAGTGGGCGATAGGTAGACACAGAGGATGGGTTAAGGGAGGGATTTTTGAGGATGGGTGTGATGGAGGCATGTTTGAAGCATGAAGTGAAAACATTAGTTGTTAGTGATAGGTTGAAGAAATGGGTTAGGGTTGCGATGAAGACTGTAGTGCGGTTCAGGGTGAGATGGGACAGGATTGGGTCAAGTGCACAGATGGGGAGATGTGATCTGGAGAGTAGAAAGGAAAGTTTTTCCTCTGTAATGGAGCATCTGGTTTTGGAAGAAGAGGGATGAGTAGTTATGAGGAGAGGCTTTGGGGGACTGTAAGCTAAAGACTTCTCTGATGTTGTCAATCTTCTGCTTGAAGAATGAGGCAAAGTCTTCAGCTTAGAATAGAGCAAGGAGGAGGTGCTGGGGGACAGAGGAAAGAGTTGGAAGTGTTGAATAGCTATTTATGTTTGTGATACAGGGAGAATGTGAGAGATCAGAAGTAGGTTTGTTTTGCAACAGTGAGTGTGGACTTGAAATTGATGAGGGACTGTTTGTAATGATGAAGAGCTTGTTGGAATGGGATCTTTTCCATCTCCGTTCAGCAACCCTGGAAACTCACCTCAGTTCTTTAGTCAGGATGGTGTGCCAGGGTTGCTTGTTGATTGTGCAAGCTTTGGTATGTGTGATGGGAATGACTGATTTGAGAGCTGCAGATCTTGTGGTGTTATATAAAGCGGCTGCAGCATCTGCATCGTGTAAGGAACTTATGTCTGCAAGAGGGAGAAGGTCAGAAATGCAGTGTAAATCAAGGTGATTGAGTTTTCTTCAAGGGTGTGCAAGTTTGTGGAGTGGGGATTGTTAACTTGGAAAGGGAAGAGAATGTTAGTAGGTTGTGGTCAGACAGGGGAGAGCTGAGTTAGAGAGGTTAGATAGGGAACAAAGGCAGGTGAAGATAGGTCGAGTTTGTGGTCATCTTTGTGAGTGGCAGCGGAGGACCATTGAGTGAGGCCAAAGGAGGAAGAGAGTGTTAGAATCTTGGAGACAGCTTAGTAGGAAGTGTCAATGGGGATGTCAGAGGAAAGGAAAAGAAGTAGCCAGGTGGTGAAGTGGTCAACAAAGGTGGTGGCTGGTCCCCGAGGGCGGTAAATGACAGCCAGTTGGAGGGGGAGTAGAGGAGAATTAAGGGAGACTAAAGGAGTGTGGAAGTAGAATAAGGGTGAAGGAGACGTTGTTATCTGATGGGAAAAAAAATCATCTCCTCTACCATGTTTGTTGCTAGTGGCAAGGTGTGTGAGAAAAATGGAATCCACCACAAAGAAGTGCAGCTGGAGAGGCTGTTTAAAAGGGGGTGAGCCAGGTTTCGGTGATGTCAAGGAAAGAAAATTTGTTAGTGATCAAAAGATCATGAATGTATGAAAGTTTGTTGTAGACAGAGTGAGAATTCCGTAGAGCTCCTGTTAGGCCCCATGCACACTTTGCGGATTCAGTTGCGTTTTTTTTCCGCGCGGATTTTGCTAAAACCGCAGGTAAACCGCACTGCAGTTTTAGCGCAGATTTACTGCGGTTTTGGCGCGGTTTTTAGTGCGGCATTGCCCTGCGGTTTTACACCTACACTGTGTTCCAAATTATTATGCAAAAATTGTTTAGGAATGATAAGGTAAGAATTTTTTTGTTTGTCAGTTAAACTCATTGATGGTGATGTGTGTCAGGGCTGTTTATATCACTGTAAGCAATTGCAGACACCTGTGCTAATTAGTTTGGCAGGTGTGTCCAATGAAAGGCAAGACTACTTAAGAACACTGTCCCACATTATTAAGCAGCCTACATTTTATGCCAAAATGGGTCGGCTTCTGAGAAGCAACAAATTGTGGAGTGTTTAGGTCAAGGCATGACTACAATCAACATTGCCAAGACACTTCATCGTGATCATCGCACAATCAAGAAGTATGTAGCTGATTCACAGTACACAAGTGTGCATGCTGAAAAGGGAAAATTGAGGACTCTTTCCTACAGGCAATTACGTCAGGTTAAAAGAGCAGCTGCAAAAAAGCCTTGTCATAGCAGCAGACAAGTTTTTGAAGCTGCTGGTGCCTCCAACGTCCCCTGAATAACAAGATGCAGGGTCCTTCAGAGGTTTGCAGCTGTGCATAAGCCATTCTGTCGACCTCCTCATCCACTGCACACAAGCAGAAACGGCTTCAGTGGGCCAAACAATACATGAAGATTGACTTCAAAACTGTTTTGTTCACCGATGAGTGCTGTGCAACGCTCGATGGTCCAGATGGATGGAGTGGAGGATGGCTGGTTGATGGACACTCCATGCAAACACGGCTACGGCGCCAACGAGGAGGTGGAGTAATGTTTTGTGCTGGAATCATGGGGAGAGAGATTGTCGGCCCCTTTAGTATCCCTGAAGGGGTAAAGATGAACTCCATAGTGTATGTTGAGTTTCTCAAACAGCACTTCCTGCCATGGTTCAAGAAGAAGAACCGTGCATTCCGCAGCAAGATCATTTTCATGCATGATAATGCACCTTTCTCATGCTGCACATAACACATCTGCATCTCTGGCTGCTATGGGCATAAAAGGGGACAAACTTATGGTGTGGCCACCATGCTCCCCTGACCTCAACCCCATTAAGAACCTCTGGAGCATCATCAAAAGGAGTGTCTATGATGGCGGGAGGCAGTTCACATCTAAGCAACAGCTCTGGGAGGGTATTCTGTCCTCATGCAAAACAATTGAAGCAGAAACCATCCAAAACATGACAAATTCAATGGACGAGAGAGTTCAGAAGCTCCTTTCGAACAAGGGGTTCTATGTGCAAATGTAACATCACCTAGAATAAAGTTTTGAGTTGAAAACTGTTTGATTTCAGTTTGTAATAACCTGCTAATGCTTATAATTTCAAAAATGACCATTTTTTTGTTCTTTATTAAAATGAAAAGGTTGAAAACTCTGCTGTGCATAATAATTTGGAACATGCATTTTGAGTGCAGTTTGAGTGTTTTATTTTTTAAAAAAATATACTGTTATAGGCAGTTTGTACAAAAACCTTTCAATTGTACTCTAATAGTTATTTGACTGGAAAATTACAATGACTGCAATTCATATAGGTAATTTGGGAAAATGTCAGAAAATATTATTTGCATAATAATTTGGAACACAGTGTATAATGGAATAGGTGTAAAACCGCAGCGGAATCCGCACAAAGAATTGACATGCTGCCGTTTTGAAACCGCACCTAATCCACGCGGAAAATTCCGCAGCGTGTGCACAGCTTTTTTTTCCCCTTCACTAACATTGTACTATACATGGCGTGCAGTTCTGCAGCGGTTCCGCAGCGCAAAAACCGCTGCGGAACCGCAGCAAAAACCGTAAAGTGTGCACAGGCCATTAGAGGGACTGAGGAAGCAGCGGCTGGGTGAAAGGGTATAAGGTTAAAAAGGTTGCGGAAAATTGTGATAGATGAGAGGTTGAAGTGACTGTGGGGATGTGGCGAGGAAGGCCAGGATTTGGAGAGATAGCACTGGCAGTGATGAGGAGTAGAGAGTGTTAGTATTTGAGAGCAGGAGCAGAGGGTCTGTGTGTGTTTGGAGACAAAGGATTTTATGTTAGCTGCATTTATATTCAGTGCAATGGGTCTGCTCCAGACGTAGTCTGCTTCATATATTTCAAATCCCATATTTCAAATTACAGATTTCTAATTACACTACTGTGAATTAGACTAGAATTCTAGAATGCATTTGGCCACACATGAATCCTACAGCATTGTCATCATCACCTTGTGACTGAGATGTTCTTCTGTTCCCACAGGTATGAAAACATTCCCCAGCTTTTCAGTGTTCCTGAATGCATCATGTGTATTGCTTTGTTTAATGGTATGAAAACATTCCCCAGCTTTTCAGTGTTCCTGAATGCATCATGTGTATTGCTTTGTTTAATGGTATGAAAACATTCCCCAGCTTTTCAGTGTTCCTGAATGCATCATGTGTATTGCTTTGTTTAATGGTATGAAAACATTCCCCAGCTTTTCAGTGTTCCTGAATGCATCATGTGTATTGCTTTGTTTAATGGTATGAAAACATTCCCCAGCTTTTCAGTGTTCCTGAATGCATCATGTGTATTGCTTTGTTTAATGGTATGATTTGCTCACCCATCTTCCTGTGTACATAATTGTACTCCATTTCTTCTTATCTTCACCACACATCTGAGTGGTCTGTGTAATCCCTCCCCCCTTTTTATGACCTTTCCTTAACTCTGTGCATTTGGCCTGAGCAGTCTCAGCCCACTTTCCACTCACACCTGATTGCCATTAGCTGCATTTATATTCAGTGCAATGGGTCTGCTCCAGACGTAGTCTGCTTCATATATTTCAAATCCCATATTTCAAATTACAGATTTCTAATTACACTACTGTGAATTAGACTAGAATTGGACTGGAATTTGGCTGCAAGGTAACATAATTTAAAACCACTATGTTTCATTTTCTTATCACTTTCACCCCCATCCTCCTTTCTTTCTTCCTATCCCCTGTAATCCCCCCACCTAGTAAGGAATTAGTCATTTCCCCCTCCATTCTCCCCAGCCATCTCACCTTTCCCTCAGAACTGTTCCTCCACATACAATCCTTTTTACCAAGACACACACGGCCACACCATGGCTTATCCTGCTCTCACCTTCTAACGCTCTGTCTGCTACTCCTCATCGCTGGCGATGTATCCCCAAATCCTGGCCCTCCTCAACACATCCCCACACTTATTTCTAACACCCTGCACGATCTTCCACACGTTTTTGCAACCCTGTCAACCTCATACCTATCCATCCACACACCCCTCCCCCAGTCCCCCTACCCGGAGCACTATGGAACGCACGCTCCGTCTGCAATAAACTGTCATTTATCCACGACCTCTTTATCACCAACAAACTCTCCTTCCTTGCCATCACTGAAACCTGGCTCACTCCCTCTGACACAGCCTCTCCAGCTGCGCTTTCCTATGGCGGACTTCATATTTCTCACACCCCTCGCCCCAAACGTGGTGGAGGAGTTGGCTTACTCCTGTCTGATACCTGCTCCTTTACCCCTATTCAAATTCCACCCTCCGCTGCTATTCCCTCGTTCGAAGGGCACTCCGTCCGCATCTATTCCCCCTCCAACCTCCAACTGGCTGTCATCTACCGCCCCCCGGAACTAGCCATCTCCACCTTTCTCGACCACTTCACCACCTGGCTACTCCATTTCCTCTCTGCTGACATCCCCACCATCATCATGGGCGATTTCAACATCCCCATTGACACTTCCACCCCGGCTACCTCTAAACTTCTTTCGCTCACAGCTTCCCTCGGCCTCACTCAATGGTCCTCTGCGGCCACTCACAAAGGCGGTCACACGCTGGACCTTATCTTCACCCGTCTCTGTTCCTCACTAATCTCACTAACTCCCCACTCCCCCTGTCTGACCACAACCTACTGACATTCTCTTCCCTCTCCTCTGTTAATACGAATCCCCCACTCCACAAACTCACCCACCCTCGCAGAAATCTCAAACACCTCAATTTACAATCGCTCTCTGAGTCCCTCCTCCCTCTCACAGACATAGCCTCACTTAATGACACAAATGCTGCTGCCACATTTTATAACACCACAATAAAAACCACACTTGATTCGGCCGCCCCCCACACGCAGAGCAAAACTCGTACAATCAACAGGCAGCCCTGGCTGACCGGCCTAACCAAAGAACTGAGACGGGCTTCCAGAGTTACCGAGCGGAGATGGAAGAGAACCCATTCTACCGAGCACTTCAACGCATACAAGCAGTCCCTTGCCAGCTTCAAGTCCACGCTCTCTGCTGCAAAACAAACTTACTTTGCATCTCTCATATCCTCCCTGTCTCACAACCCTAAACAGCTCTTCAACACTTTCAATTCTCTATTCCATCCCATAGCACCTCCTCCCTCTCCTCTCATTTCTGCCGAAGACTTTGCCTCCTTCTTTAACCCCTTCACCCCCAAGGGTGGTTTGCACGTTAATGACCGGGACAATTTTTACAATTCTGACCACTGTCTCTTTATGAGGTTATAACTCCGGAACGCTTCAACGGATCTTCGCGATTCTGAGATTGTTTTCTCGTGACATATTGTACTTCATGTTAGTGGTAAAATTTCTTCCATATAACTTGCGTTTATTTTTGAAAAAATACGCAAATATGGCGAAAATTTTGAAAATTTAGCAATTTTCAAACTTTGAATTTTTATTCCCTTAAAACAGAGAAATATGTAACACAAAATAGTTAAGAAATAACATTTCCCACATGTCTACTTTACATCAGCACAATTTTGGAATCAAAATTTTTTTTTGTTAGGAAGTTATAAGGGTTAAAAGTTGACCAGCGATTTCTCATTTTTACAACAAAATTTACAAAGCCATTTTTTTTAGGGACCACCTCACATTTGAAGTCACTTTGAGGGGTCTACATGACAGAAAATACCCAAAAGTGACACCATTCTAAAAACTGCACCCCTCAAGGTACTCAAAACCACATTCAAGAAGTTTATTAACCCTTCAGGTGCTTCACAGGAACTAAAGCAACGTGGAAGGAAAAAATGAATATTTAACTTTTTAGCCACAAAAATGATCTTTTACAAACTTTTTTTTTATTTTCACAAGGGTAAAGGAGAAAATGGACAGATAAGGTTGTTATGCAATTTCTCCTGAGTACGCCAATACCCCATATGTGGGGGAAAACCACTGTTTGGGCACACGGCAGAGCTCGTAAGGGAAGGAGCGCCGTTTGACTTTTTCAAACTAAAATTGGCTGGAGTTGAGATTGGACGCCATGTCGCGCTTGGAGAACCTCTGATGCGCCTAAACAGTGGAAACCCCCCACAAGTGACACCATTTTGGAAACTATACCCCCTAAGGTACTTATCTAGATCTGTTGTGAGCACTTTGAACCCCAAGTGTTTCACAAAAGTTTATAATGCCTGGGTGTGAAAAAAAAAAAAAAAAAAATTCCACAAAAATGATTTTTTAGTCCTAAATTTTTGAATTTTCCCAAGGAAATTGGACCCCAAAAGTTGTTGTCCAATTTGTCCTGAGTACGCTGATACCCCATATGTGGGGGTGGAAAACTGTTTGGGCGCACGGCAGGGCTTGGAAAGGAAGTAGTAACGTTTTGGAATGCAGACGTTGATGGGGGTCATGTTCCGTTTGCAGTGCCCCAGATGAGCCTAAACAGTGGAAATCCCCCACAAGTGACCCCATTTTGGAAACTAGACCCCCTAAGGAACTTATCTAGATCTTTGGTGAGCACTTTGAACCCCCAAGTGCTTCACACAAGTTTATAATGCCCGGGCATGAAAATAAAAAATCCTATTTTTTTCCCACAAAAATTATCTTTTAGTCACTAATTTTTTATTTTCCCAAGGGTATCAGGAGAAATTGGACCACATAAGTTGTTGTCCAATTTGTCCTGAGTACGCTGATGCCCCATATGTGGGGGGGAACCACTGTTTGGGCGCACGGCAGAGCTCGGAAGGGAAGGAGCACCATTTGACTTTTTCCAACCAAAATTGGCTGGAATTGAGATTGGATGCCATGTTGCATTTGGAGAGCCCCTGATGTGCCTAAACAGTGGAAACCCCCCACAAATGACCCCATTTGGGAAACTATACCCCCTAAGGAACTTATCTAGATCTTTGGTGAGCAATTTTGAACCCTCAAGTGCTTCACACAAGTTTATAACGTAGAGCCGTAAAATTTAAAAATCATATTTTTTCCACAAAAATGATCTTTTCACCCGAATTTTTATTTTTCCAAGGGTAACAAGACTCCAAAAGTTATTGTGCAATTTGTCCTGAGTACACTGATACCCCATATGTGGGGGTATACCACTGTTTGGGTGCATGGCAGAGTTTGGAAGGGAAGGAGCGCCGTCTCACTTTTTCAACGCAGAATTGGCTGGACGCCATGTCGTGTTTGGAGAGCTCCTGATCTGCCTAAACAGTGGAAACCCCCCACAAATGACACCATTTTGGAAACTAGACCCCTCAAGGAACTTATCTAGATGTGTGGTGAGAACTTTGAACCCCAGGTGTTTCACTAAAGTTTATAACGTACAGCCTTAAAATAAAAAATCCTTTTTTTTTTTTACAAAAATGATTTTTTTCGCCCCCAATATTTTATTTTCACAAGGGTAACAGAAGAAACTGGAACCCAAAAGTTGTTGTCCAATTTGTCCTGAGTACGCTGATACCCAATATGTAGGAGAAAACTACTGTATGGGTGCACGTCAGGGCTCGGAAGGGAAGTAGTGACGTTTTGGATTGCAGACTTTGATGGAATGGTCTGGGGGCGTCATGTCGCATTTGGAGAGCCCCTGATACGCCTAAACAGTGGAAACCCCCCACAAGTGACCCCATTTTGGAAAATAGACCCCACAAGGAACTTATCTAGATGTGTGGTGAGCACTTTGAACCCCGAAGTGCTTCACAGAAGTTTATAACGCACAGCCGTAAAAATAAAAAATCCTTTTTTTTTTTACAAAAATGATTTTTTCGCCCCCAATATTTTATTTTCACAAGGGTAACAGAAGAAACTGGAACCCAAAAGTTGTTGTCCAATTTGTCCTGAGTACGCTGATACCCAATATGTAGGAGAAAACTACTGTATGGGTGCACGTCAGGGCTCGGAAGGGAAGTAGTGACGTTTTGGATTGCAGACTTTGATGGAATGGTCTGGGGGCGTCATGTCGCATTTGGAGAGCCCCTGATACGCCTAAACAGTGGAAACCCCCCACAAGTGACCACATTTTGGAAAATAGACCCCACAAGGAACTTATCTAGATGTGTGGTGAGCACTTTGAACCCCGAAGTGCTTCACAGAAGTTTATAACGCACAGCCGTAAAAATAAAAAATCCTTTTTTTTTTTACAAAAATGATTTTTTCGCCCCCAATATTTTATTTTCACAAGGGTAACAGGAGAAATTGGACCCCAAAAGTTGTTGTCCAATTTGTCCTGAGTACGCTGATACCCAATATGTGGGAGAAAACTACTGTATGGGCGCATGTCAGGGCTCGAAAGGGAAGTAGTGACGTTTTGGATTGCAGACTTTGATGGAATGGTCTGGGGGCGTCATGTCGCATTTGGAGAGCCCCTGATGCGCCTAAACAGTGGAAACCCCCCACAAGTGACCCCATTTTGGAAAATAGACCTCACAAGGAACTTACCTAGATGTGTGGTGAGCACTTTGAACCCCGAAGTGCTTCACAGAAGTTTATAACGCACAGCCGTAAAAATAAAAAATCCTTTTTTTTTTTTACAAAAATGATTTTTTCGCCCCCAATATTTTATTTTCACAAGAGCAACAGGAGAAATTGGACCCCAAAAGTTGTTGTCCAATTTGTCCTGAGTACGCTGATACCCAATATGTGGGAGAAAACTACTGTATGGGCGCATGTCAGGGCTCAGAAAGGGAAGTAGTGACGTTTTGGATTGCAGACTTTGATGGAATGGTCTGGGGGCGTCATGTCGCATTTGGAGAGCCCCTGATGCGCCTAAACAGTGGAAATCCCCAACAAGTGACCCCATTTTGGAAAATAGACCCCACAAGGAACTTATTTAGATGTGTGGTGAGCGCTATGAAGCCCCAAGTGCTTCACAGAAGTTTATAATGTACAGCCGTTAAAAAACAAAAAAATCTTATTTTTTTTTACAAAAATAATATTTTCGCCCCCAGTTTTTTATTTTCCCAAGGGTAACAGAAGAAATAGGACAAATTTCACAATAACTCTTGGGGTCCAGAGTACGCTGATACCCCATATGTGGGGATAAACTACTGTTTGGACGCATGGCAGAGCTCAGAAGTGAAGGAACACCGTTTGACTTTTTCAACGCAGAATTGGCTGGAATGGAGATCAGACGCCATGTCACATTTGGAGAGCCCCTGATGTGCCTAAACAGCGGAAACCCCCCAATTCTAACTCCAACCCTAACCCCAACACACCCCTAACTCTAGTCCCAACCCTAATCCCAACCCTAACCCTAATCCTAACTCTAACCCTAATCCTAACTTTAGCGCCAACCCTAACCCTAACTTTAGCCGAAACCCTAACCCTAACCCTAATGGGAAAATGGAAATAAATACATTTTTTTTATTTTATTATTTTTCCCTAACTAAGGGGGTGATAAAGGGGGGTCTTATTTACTATTTATAGCGGTTTTTATGATTGGCAGCTGTCACGCTAAAAGACGCTTTTTATTGCAAAAAGTAGTTTTTTGCATCACAACATTTTGAGAGCTATAATTTTTGCATATTTTGGCCCACAGAGTCATGTGAGGTCTTAATTTTTGCGGGACGAGGTGACGCTTTTATTGGTACCATTTTTGAGCACGTGACATTTTTTGATCGCTTTTTATTTCGATTTTTGGGAGGTTAGAATGAACAAAAATCAGCAATTCATGAATTTCTTTTGGGTGAGGCGTTTTTATTGTTCCGCGTGTGGTAAAATCGATAAAGCAGTTTTATTCTTCGGGTCAGTACGATTATGGCAATACCTCATTTATATAATTTTTTTATGTTTTGGCGCTTTTATAGAATAAAAACAATTTTATATAAAAAATAATTATTTTTGCATCGCTTTATTCTGCGAGCTATAACTTTTTTATTTTTTTGCTGATGATGCTGTGTGATGGCTCGTTTTTTGCGGGACAAGATGACGTTTTCAGCGGTACCATGTTTATTTATATCCGTCTTTTTGATCGCGTGTTATTCCACTTTTTGTTCAGCGGTATGATGATAAAGCACTGATTTTTTGCTTCGTTTTTATTTTTTATTTTTTAAGGGGTTCACAAAAGGGGTTAACTAGTGGGACAGTTTTATAGGGGGGGTCGTTACGGACGCGGCGATACCATATATGTGTACTTTTATTGTTTTATTTTTTTTATTTACAATAAGTAATGAATTTATTGGGGAATATTTTTTTTTTTTTTTTGGATTTTTTTTTACACATGTTTATTTTTACTTTTTTTACTTTTTTACTTTGTCCCAGGGTGGGACATCACTGTATTTCATCAGATCGCTGGTGTGACAGTGTGCACAGCACTCTGTCACACCAGCGATGTGACAGGCAGTGCAGGACGCTTCCTCATGCCTGCTCTCGGCAGGCACTGAGGAAGCCGCCTCCCTCCAGGACCCCAGCGCCATCTTGGATCCGGGTCCTGGGAGGGAGGAAGCCCTCAGAGCAGCGCGATCACATCGCGCTGGTCTGAGGGTCTCAGGGGGGCGCCAGGGAGCCCCCACACTGCGCGATCCTCCCCTGTGCCCCAGTACACCGCGATCATGTTTGATCGCGGTGTGCAAGGGGTTAATGTGCCGGGAGCGGTCCGTGACCGCTCCTGACACACAGTCACGGGTGTCAGCTGTGATAATCAGCTGACACCCGGCGGCGATTAGCTGCGCTCCCTCCGGGAGCGCAGCTAATCGCCTATGACGTACTATCCCGTCCATGGTCAGAATGGCACGGGTTTTATGGACGGGATAGTACGTCTAATGTCAGAGAGGGGTTAAGCAAAAGATTGATACTATCAGAGAAGGCTTTGGCCTACAGCCCCCAATGCCCCTCTTAGCCACTCAGCCCTGTTCTTCTAAAACCAGCTTCACCACCATGACAGAAGATCAGCTCTGAACTCTCCTGTCAAGATCACACCTCACCACTTGCGCGCTTGACCCACTCCCGTCCCACCTCATCCCTAACTTTGCCACAGTCTTCATCCCTACTCTCACACACCTCTTCAACCTTTCACTTACAAATGGTGTCTTTCCTTCATCCTTCAAACATGCTTCAATCACACCGATTCTCAAAAAGCCCTCCCTCGACCCATCCTCTGCGTCTAGCTATCGCCCGATATCTCTTCTCCCCTACGCCTCAAAACTACTGGAACAGCATGTATATCTTGAACTGTCCTCCCACCTTTCCTCCTGTTCCCTCTTTGACCGGTTACAATCAGGCTTTCGACCGCATCACTCAACTGAAACTGCCCTAACTAAAGTCACTAACGACCTGCTAACCGCCAAGAGCAAGCGACACTACTCTGTCCTCCTTCTCCTGGACCTGTCTTCTGCCTTTGACACCGTGAACCATTCCCTCCTGCTACAGATTCTCTCATCTCTTGGCATAACAGACTTGGCCCTATCCTGGATCTCATCATACCTAACAGACCGAACATTTAGTGTCTCCCTCTCACACACCACCTCCTCACCTCGCCCCCTGTCTGTCGGTGTTCCCCAAGGCTCAGTCCTAGGACCCCTACTGTTCTCCATCTACACCTTCGGCCTGGGACAGCTCATAGAATCCCACGGCTTGCAGTATCACCTCTACGCCAATGACACGCAGCTCTACCTATCTGGACCTGACCTCACCTCCCTACTGACCAAAATCCCCCAGTGTCTGTCTGCTATCTCAGCCTTCTTTTCTGCTCGCTTTCTCAAACTGAACATGGACAAAACAGAATTCATCATCTTTCCCCCACCTCATTCTACCCCTCCACCAGGCCTATCCATCAATGTCAATGGCTGCTCGCTTTCCCCAGTCCCACATGCTCGGTGCCTTGGGGTGATCATCGACTCTGCCCTCTCTTTCAAACCACATATCCAAGCCCTCGCCACCTCCTGCCGCCTCAAACTCAAAAATATTTCCCGGATCCGCTCATTCCTCAACAATGAAACCACAAAAACACTAGTGCACGCCCTTATCATCTCCCGCCTCGACTACTGCATCCTCCTACTGTCTGGCCTCCCCTCTAGCACTCTGGCACCACTCCAGTCCATCCTACACTCTGCTGCACGACTAATCCACCTGTCTCCCCGCTATTCCCCAGCCTCCTCACTATACCAGGCCCTTCACTGGCTTCCTATTGCCAGAGGCTCCAGTTCAAAACCTTAACCATGACATACAAAGCCATCCACAACCTTTCTCCTCCATACATCTGTGACATGGTCTCCCGCTACCTACCTACACGCAACCTTCGATCCTCTCAAGATCTCCTTCTCGACTCGCCCCTCATCTCTTCTTCCCACAACCGCATACAAGACTTCTCCGGGCTTCCCCATACTCTGGAAATCACACTTTCACCAACAACGGAGACCTTCAAGAAAAACCTGAAAACCCACCTGTTCCGACAAGCCTACAACCTGCAATGATCCTCAGTGTACTGAATCATCGCACGACCAGCTCTACCCTCTCCTAGTAGTGTATTTTCACCCATCCCTGTAGACTGTGAGCCCTCGCGGGCAGGGTCCTCTCTCCTTCTGTACTTGTGTGTCCCTTGTCTAGCACACGTTTATTGTACCTGTCTATATTTTTCCCTTTTCATATGTAAAGCGCCATGGAATAAATGGCGCTATATAAATGTATAATAATAATAATAATAATGTTGATGAAAAGATCTGAGGAGGAGGTGAAATGGATGGGGAGGATGGAGGGAAAGATGACCAGTTAATTACTAGGTGTAGTGATTAGGGGGTTAGTAGAAAGTGGTGGATAATAGGGGTGATAGTGGAAAGAAACAGAAACATTGTTTACAGTGACTATTATATACAGTTACCTTCAGTTCCATTCTGGTCTAATTCACACATACAATTCAGTTGGATGTTGCATGAACAGACTTTTCTCCATTTTGTTATAGAGCTACATGTCACCTAGAAAACCACACAGCCACATAGTTTAACTCCTTCACCCCGAAGCTTGTTTTCACGTTCCTGACCAGGCCAATTTTTTCAATTGTGACCAGTGTCACTTTATGGGCTCATACCCATTTGCGAGAAATACGGATGATTGCAATCCGGTAAAAAATGGGATTGCACTTGGACCAATGTTATTCAATAGGTGACATCTCATTTGCGAGTTTTTCTCAGCCGAAATCGGACTGAGAAAAAAATCGCAGCATGCTGCGTATTGCTGCAATTCTCAGAAGAGATTCGCCAATACAAGTCAATGGGTGCGAGAAAAAAAAACGACAGCACTAGCACCATGCGAGCGCTGTCCGATTTATATGCACCGGTGTCCTTTGAAAAGCTGGCAATTCATCCCCGGCTACTGTAAAATCACACTGACTGTTCACAAACCACTAGATATAAACACATAGAATAAAAAAAAAAAATAAATATATATATATATATATATATATATACAGTACAGACCAATAGTTTGGACATACCTTCTCATTTAAAGATTTTTCTGTATTTTCATGACTATGAAAATTGTACATTCACACTGAAGGCATCAAAACTATGAATTAACACATGTGGAATTATATACTTAACAACAAAGTGTGAAACAACTGAAAATATGTCTTATATTCTAGGTTCTTCAAAGTAGCCACCTTTGCTTTGATGACTGCTTTGCACACTCTTGGCATTCTCTTGATGAGCTTCAAGAGGTAGTCACCGGAAATGGTTTTCACTTCACAGGTGTGCCCTGTCAGGTTTAATAAGTGGGATTTCTGGCCTTATAAATGAGGTTGGGACCATCAGTTGTGTTGTGCAGAAGTCTGGTGGATACACAGCTGATAGTCCTACTGAATAAACTGTTAGAATTTGTATGATGGCAAGAAAAAAGCTGCTAAGTAAAGAAAAACGAGTGGCCATCATTACTTTAAGAAATGAAGGTCAGTCAGTCCGAATCACCAGCCTCAGAAATCGCAGGTTTTCAGCAGCTCAGATTAGAGACCAGGTCAATGCCCCACAGAGTTCTAGCAGCCTACAACAACTGTTAAGAGGAGACTTTGTGCAGCAGGCCTTCATAGTAAAATAGCTGTTAGGAAACCACTGCTAAGGGCAGGCAACAAGCAGAAGAGACTTGTTTGGGCTAAAGAACACAAGGAATTGACATTAGACGAGTGGAAATCTGTGTTTTGGTCTGATGAGTCCAAATTTGAGATCTTTGGTTCCAACCACCGTGTCTTTGTGCGACACAGAAAAGGTGAACGGATGGACTCTACATGCCTGGTTCCCACCATGAAGCATGGAGGAGGAGGTGTGATGGTGTGGGGGTGCTTTGCTGGTGACACTGTTGGGGATTTATTCAAAATTGAAGGCATACTGAAACAGCATGGCTACCACAGCATCTTGCAGCGGCATGCTATTCCATCTGGTTTGCGTTTAGTTGGACCATCATTTATTTTTCAACAGGACAATGACCCCAAACACACCTCCAGGCTGTGTAAGGGCTATTTGGCCAAGAAGGAGAGTGATGGGGTGCTATGCCAGATGACCTGGCCTCCACGGTCACCAGACCTGAACCCAATCGAGATGGTTTGGGGTGAGCTGGACCGCAGAGTGAAGGCTAAAGGGCCAACAAGTGCTAAGCATCTCTGGGAACTCCTTCAAGATTGTTGGAAGACAATTTCCGGTGACTACCTCTTGAAGCTCATCAAGAGAATGAAAAGAGTATGCAAAGCAGTAATCAAAGCAAAAGGTGGCTACTTTGAAGAACCTAGAATATAAGAAATAATTTCAGTTGTTTCTCACTTTTTTGTTAAGTATACAATTCTACATGTGTTAATTCATAGTTTTGATGCCTTCAGTGTGAATTTACAATTTTCATAGTCATGAAAATACAGAAAAATCTTTAAATGAGAAGGTGTGTCCAAACTTTTGGTCTGTACTGTATATATATATATATATATATATATATATACACACACATGTCAGTGACACACACACATGTATATATATATTTATATTGCACAGTAAAATTGAACAAAAGCCGTTAATTCATTTGTCGGCTTCTGTAAAATCATTACAGAACCCGACAAGATATGACACATGGTTTACATACAGTAGACTATTGCATAGATTTATATATGTCCCTCACTAATAATGTTAGTAGTGTGTGTGTGTAAAATTTTGGAGCTGTAGGTGTTAAATTAAAGGATTAATTCAAAGAAAAAAACTGGCGTGGGCTCCCGCACAATTTTCTCCACCAGAGAGGGCAAGCCAATGATTGAGGGCAGAAATTAATAGCCTAGAGAGGGACCATTGTTTTTGGGCCCCCCTGACTAAAAAAATCTGCTCCCAGACACCCCAGAAAAGGCGCATCTGTAAGATGCGCCTATTCTGGCACTTACCCTCTCTCTTTCCATTGCCCTGTAACGAGTGGCATATGAGGTAAAAAGGGGTTAATGTCACCTTCCTATTGTAAGGTGACATTAAGCCTGGTTAAAAATGGAGATCTGTCAATAAGACAACTATCCATTATTAATCCACTAGTCTGAAAGGTTTAAAAAAAACACACACAATAAGAAAAAAGACTTTTAATGAAATAAACACACATTTTTTCCATCTTTATTACACTCCCATTCCATTCGAAGCCATCGATCTCCTAGAAAAAATACAAAATAAAAAAGCAACAATATACCCATAGCTGTCCGCTGTACAGTCAAGTCCCACACCGCAATCCATCTGAAGGGGTTAAATAGTTTACAACTGGGAGCAGTGCTAATGCGACCGGCCCAGCTGTAAACCACGGAGGAATGAAGGAAAAGCTGCCTGAGCAGCCTCACTACCTGATTAGCGTGGGAAAGTTACTGAACATTTCCCATGCTGGTGAGATCACCTCAGGTCAGGCGTGGAGTCTGCACAGCCTAAGTGACGTCAGCGGTAGTCTATTTTTTATCAGTAGCACGGGCCGCAAAATGCCCCTCACACGTGCACATTGATGAAACACAGATGATATTTGTGTGTCATCAGTGTGACACATACTAGCACCTGTGAAGCAGCGGTACAGTAAGAGCTGTTCCACGGCGCCAGGTGCTGAACACCGCTCTAATCATTCTCCCATTGCTCTGCCAGTGATCAGCGCAAGCAGGGGAAAATTAGGAGATTTGTATTCAACTGATAACAATGAGAGCAGGTGGTGGCTGATGGGACTATTACGCCCATCAACCTATACCTGCTGCTAATGACAGTGAGAGCAGGCAGCAACTAATGGGAGCATTCATCAGCTGCCTCCAATGCTATAAATAAATAAATAACTGGAAAATCTTGTTTGGGTTCCCCTGTATTTTTGATTAACAAGCCAGATAAAACTGAAAACTGCGGCTGCAACCCTCAGCTGAGAACATTAAAAAGGCTAGTTATTAAGAATAGAGGGGTCCCCATGTATTTTTTTTTAAATTATTTAAATAAATAATTAAAATAACAGTCACCCCATTTTTGACAACCAGCATTGCTTAAGCAGACATCTGTGGGTGGTAATCTCTGGCTGGTAATGGGCCATGGATATTGACCCCCCAGTCTAAACATAGCAGCTCACAGCCACCCAGAAAAGGCACATCTACAGTAGTGTTCAAAATAATAACAGCCCATTATGACTAACCAGATTAATCATTGTTTTTGGTATAAATTATATTACCACATGTCAAACAATTTACCAGTTGGTGCAGTAGATTCTAAGAAAACCACCAGACTTCGCATTCATGATCTATAGGTTTTTGAGTCTATGTATGAGAATATTTATTGACAGGGTGTGTGTGCAAAATAATAGCAGAGTGGAGTTCAGTTAGTGAGGTTAATTATTCTGTGAAGAAACCAGTGTGAATCAGGTGGCCCTTATTTAAGAGTGAAGCCACGACATGTTGTACATGCATTTCTCCTTGAAAGACTGAGAAATTTGGGTCGTTAGAGACATTGTTCAGAAGAACAGCATACTTTGATTAAAAAGTTGATTGGAGAGGGTAAAATTTATTAAGAAGTGCAGGCTAAAATGATCTCCAATACGTTAAAATGGAAAGCCCAACCACAGAAGAGTACCATTCGAATGGATGGAAGAATAGCCAGAATGGCAAAGGCTCAGCCAATGATCAGCTCCAGGATGATCAGAGACAGTCTCAAGTTAACTGTGAGTACCGTGACCGTTAGAAGACGCCTGTGTGAAGCTAATCTCTTAGCAAGAAGTCCCAGCAAAGTCCCACTGTTAAAAAAAGACATGTACTAAAGCGGATACAATTTACCAAGGAACACACCAACTGGCCTAAAGAGAAAAGGAGAAACATTTTGTGGACTGATGAATAGTGATGAGCCACCCCCGTAGTGTTCGAGTTCGGTTCGGTTCGCCGAACACCGTCGAACACCATTAAAACCAATGGCAGGCAAACAAAAACACATAGAAACACATAGAAAACACATAGAAAACACTTCAAAGGTGTCCAAAAGCTGACAAATTGCTCAGAAGATACAACTAACACATGGAAAAGTGACAAGTACATATAGTCATGCGAAAAGAAAAGAGGTGAAGGAGTAAAAGGAGGGGGAGACACAGATATAGGCATGTCATGCCTTTCTAAAACCAAAAAAGTGCCAAGCCGACACGGCCAGTCCGTTCCTGCCCGTGCGACCTGCGTGTCGCTGGGTTTGTGCCAGAGCTGCGGTGTACCCTGACGGCCAGCCCCCCTCTCCCAATACTGGTGCCTGTCCGCTGGTGGGTCGAGCGAGCCCCCTGCGGTGGAGGCAGATCTAATCTTTTTTATTTAAATTGTCTCTCTAATTTGAATGAGTACACTTTAAATCCTGTTACAAGGATCTATTGGAGGGCAAGTCTCATGCCAGCAGCCTTGGGAGGAAGAGGCGGAGCCAGGTGCTGGTGGTGGAAGAGGCTGTGTGTGAAGCTAAGCTCCTGGGAGGGAGGATTTTTACCTGGACTTTTGCCTGCCCCTTTCCAGGAGAGAGAGGCCTTCCCTGGGACTGAGCGTCGGGGCTGTGCTCCTGGCCCCCACCCCCCAGCAAGCCGGCTGGGGGTGGGAGGCCCTGTTTCCATCTCCATTGCCCAGCCAGTCCCAGGGAGATGGGCAACAAGAGGAGAACCTCAGGGGGCCGCAAGGCTCCAGAACCCAGGACCCCTGAAGCCGGTGCCGTGGCATCTCCTTCTCCCGGAGGGGAGGCTGCTAGCAGAGGTGCGGTGGGAGCCCCCCCTAACATCTGGGGCTCCAAGGCTGCGGGAGAGCCAGCTACCGTCTACGCCTCCCACATCCATGCCCACCTCTGTGAGTACGATGAGGCAGCTAAGCAGCTGAGGAGACTCCAGGAGGAGTTGAGGGGAGCCCAAGTAACAGCAAAAAATCGGCTCCCTGCCTCAAAGAGAGCGGAGGTATCTGCCACGGTCAAGAGGCTGAAGGGGGCTATAAGAGCTCTGGAGGACAGGAGAACATCCATCTTGGAGGGGAGCGGCCCTTTCGGGGAGAAGCTCCGTAATGATGACCGGTTTAGAGCCCTGACCGGTGGGTCTCCTGGGGGGTCAGGAGGTCCAAGCCAGGTGGAGGACGAGGAGGAGGAAGATGGCAGAACATCTGAGCCAGCTCCACCTGAGGACCTGGTGGGTAAGAGCGCCCAGGACCTGGTGGGTAAGAGCGCCCAGGTATCGCACAGCAGGATAGTCCCTGAACAAGTGGCTCTCCCACTGGACTCCAGTGACCTGGAGGAAAGTGGGAGTGAGGGGGAGGATGGAGGGAGCGGGAGTAATAGTGAGGGGGCTGCCTCATCCTACAACAAGTGAGGCAGATTGAGTCCCCAGCACGGTTTGGCACACTGCTGTTTGGGGATGAGGTCTGCCTTGAGGATGAGGCAACCGGGAAGAGTAGGAGAAGGCGTAGGGCAAAGCAAGAGGTGATGGAGAAGCTTGTTTTTGTCCCTCTTTCCGGGGCCCCCCAGTCCCGTTGTGTGGAACCCGCTGCCCACCCTGGCTCGGGCCCTGTGGTGGGTCCGCAGCAAGGGAGCGGGGAGAGTAAGGTCTGCCTGGATCTTGCTGTCACATCTGGTGGCAGTTCGGATTCAGGCAGCGATATTGAGGTCAGTGCCGGTAGTGGTGCTACTGTTGGTGGTGGTGCTTGGGCTCAGTCCCCTGTGGCAGGGGGGGCTGGCCCAGCACCAGGTACAAGTAGAGCCGGGGCCGCACCTCCGGCGGTGAGAGCTGCTTCTGGGCCCCCCACGCACGGGTCCGTTAAGTCTGGATCGCTTATGGGGGTCCAGAAGCATCGTAAGGGCGCGGATGCTGCTGTAAAGCAACAATTAAAGACCTGCAAGGTGTTGGTCGCTCCCCTGGAGGCGGCCGTGGTGAAGCGGTGACGGCCCGTGAGGGGGGAGTGGCCTCCCTGAATGTTGCCCTGCCTGCAAAGGCAGCGGCATGCGTGGGGGTGTGAGCCCTCCTCGGCCGCAGTCCCACGCTCCATGCTTGCATCATCCAGGGTGGGCGTGGCCTCGCAAGGGGCTGCCGCCCACCGTGGGGTGACTGCGGCCGGCTGGGGGGGCATGGTCTTGGCAGTCACGGCTCCCCCCGCTGTGTCCTGTCATCCGGTGTGGGCGTGGCCTCATAAGGGGTTGCTGCCCATCGTGGAGTGACTGCGGCCTGCGGGGGGCATGGCCACAGCGGGCCCATCGCACTCTGTCCCACCCACCCATACCATCAGTTCTGTGCCCCCGAAAGCTGGCAGGGAGTTGTCGGGGTCCCCAGCCCACTTACCGTCATCTGGTGGTGCGGGGGCTCCGGCGCTCCAGGTGAAGCCGGCAGGGGAAGTGTGTGGAGGGCAGGGTGTGGTGGCAAAGTCCGCCCCTGCCCTAGGAAGCACAAGAAAAGAAAAAAAAAAATGGTGCCAGAGAGCTCAGGAGCTGCTGCTGCACCCGAGCCCAGGCAGAGTGTACTGAGTGCACTCTGCTCTGGGGCTATTAAAGGGACGGCGGCACTCCTGGGCAGAAGTGCAGCCAAAAGAGACACCAAGCAAAAAAAGAGTGAAGCCCCAGGAGTCCAGCCTGGGCCCCCAGCAGGAGGTGTGCAAAGTAGCAATGCAAATAGAAATATAAATAAAAATGGTGGAAAAAAAATGATGATGTAAAAAATAAAGCTAATGAAAATAAAGTTAGTGTGTTTGACAGTGAGGATGATAGCGATGGTTTGGTTGACATTTTTGAAGAGCTTTTTGCGGGTGTGAAGCATGAGGGAGTGAATGAAGGAGAGAGTGGGAGTGACATGAGTGATATGGATGGGGAGTGAATGTGGGTATGAATGAGGGTGTGAATGTGGGAGCAAGTGTGAGTGGGGGGGGATTGGCCCATCTGCCCCCCAGCCGTGGCATCCAGGCGTTCATTTGCGGGGGTCACGGCTGGGGGTCGGTGGGGTTCCCGGGGGGTTCTCAGGGGGTCTCCTTACCTCTGGACTCCGGGGATGGCGTTTTGCACCGCCGTTTTCTGGAAGCCCTCAAAAGGGGAGAAAGATCAATAGTAGTAGAGGGGAGGACGGTGGACTTGTCTTTCTGGATAGAGAGGCATGGTTTGGCCACCTTCCAAGAGAGAAGAGCGGGAGGGACTGTCTGGTCTCTCCCGACAGCCGGGCAAGGGCCGGTGAGGAGGAATGTGGTCCGTCTTCGGTGGGGGGGCAGTGAAGCTTGCCCACCCAGGAGCAAGGTGGTGGAGCCTCTCCTGAAGATGGGCTTCAGGGCGAATGACATCTTCGCCCTGATCCATCCCTCAGCGGCTCGGTTCTTTGACATCACCTTTGTTCGGCCAGAGGGGCTTGAGCTCTTCTGGTCGAATTATGAGCTGGTGAAGGGGGAGCCCGGATGGCGGGGCTTCGTTGTACAGGCGGTGTCTCGCCAAAATTCCATCAAAAGAGTGATCGTGGTGACATGTAACGAGTCACTCTCAGGCGTGGACATAATGACGTGGCTTTCCCGTTATGGGGAAGTCACCGAGGTCCCAAAAAAGAACAGGGACGAATTTGGTATTTGGTCGGGGGCTGGACCTTCATGGTTAAATTGAAGGTCTCAGGCGATACGGTCACCCACATCCCTTCCTCGGCGTTCCTGGAAAGGGACAGGATCCTGGTCTTCTACCAGGGGCAACCGAAGGTCTGTCACAAGTGCGGCGAACCTCGCCACTTCAGCGCAAGCTGCAAGGTGCAGAAATGTGCCTTGTGTGGCGGGGTGGGTCATCTCGCCGCCGCGTGTAAGGACATTCGGTGCCACCTGTGTGGTGACCTTGGTCACCCGTATAGCCGCTGCCCTCGCTCCTTCTCCAATGCCGCTGCGGGCCCGGTGGGGGGATACCGTGGGGGGGAAACCTCTGGCGGGGCTTCCTCCATGGTGGCGGGGAGGGGGCTGAGGGGCCGTGAGGAAAGGCAAGGTCACTAGAGGCCCCTCATACCAACGGAGGCAGGTGGCTCGCCATGGGGGTAAGGAGCAGATGGAGCCTCAGGTAACCGGGGTAATGCCTGCTCCTCCCTCTAGGTTGGTGGCTAAAGCCTCTGAGGCCCTGGGGGAGGAAGCGGTGAACGAGAGATGAGGAGGATGGAGAGGGAGGATAAAGCGGCTGACTCAGACAGCTCCTCTCAATATGAAAGTGTTGATGAGGAAGTCGTAGAGCAGCCTACAACATCAATGGGTGGGAAAAAACATACCAACAGGAGGGGGAGGAGGCTGAATAAGTCTTCCAAATCCCCCCCACCCCCGACTGAGAATGTACCAATGGAAGGGCCCACCGTCCCCCCTCTGATCACACTCTCCAACTGGTTCCAAGCCCTTGGAGACTCTGCTAAAGAGTTGCAGGACGAGGGCGAGGGGCCGGGGGCGGCATCGGGGGTCTTTCAGGGGCGGCAGAGTCCAACCCTCAGGGGATGTTGTTTCTCCTGGGGGGGACAGACCCGGAGTCCAGATGTGAGGACACCAGGGAGGAGGAATGGACACCTCAACTACCTTAAAGAGGAAAGGTTTGACTCCTCCCCAGAGGGTGGTGGGAGCAGGGTGGGTAAGAAGAAGGCCGTCGAACTTGATCACTCATGATGGCTGAACTCGCCCCGTTGACGCTGGCGTCCATTAATGTCGCCAGCATTAAGTCAGATGTGGCTAGATTTGCGGCCTTTGATTTTTTCACCCGATTTGAGGCTGAAATTTTATTTTTGCAGGAAACCAGATTAACTGACATGGGGGCTATATATAAAGCACGGAGGGAGTGGAGGTGCGGGCCCTCATACTGGTCTCTTGCGGCCGAGCCGTGTAGTGGGGTGGCAGTCCTCTTTAAGACTGCAGATGTGGAATGCAGACGAGTGATCGAGTTAGAAATGGGGAGGTGCCTGGTCCTTGACGTCTTCATGAGGGGACAAGAGCTGCGGTTCATAAACATCTTCGGCCCACAGTCAAAGTGGGACCGGAAATGTCTCTTCCTGAAGATTAAGCACTTTCTTTTTACGAGCCGACAGGTGGTCTTCGGTGGGGACTTCAACACCATTACGAGGTCCCGTGACCGGGGGGGGTCCTGGAGATCGCCTGGCTTATGACAGCGTCGCGCTTAATAGTATAGCTAGTGAAGCTCGCCAGGTGGATGTCCACATCCGGCACACCCCAGGCCACGGGGGTTTCACCTATCATAGGGGTAGCTGTAGATCTAGAATAGACAGGTTTTTTTTTAAAGGAGGATGCCATCTCCTCTGCTGTGTCCGCCGTTGGGTGGAGTTCTCCGATCACTGTCTAATTTTCTTTTCTCTGAATGTTGCAGAGACTCCCCGGATGGGAAGAGGGCTGTGGAAGCTGAATTCGTCCCTGCTGGAAGAAGCGGAGGTGAGACAATTCTTCGAGGATTTTCTTCAGAGCCAGGTACCGCTTTTGGATCTCTGTAGTAGTAAGTCAGAGTGGTGGGAGATCTTCAAAAAGCGGGTGGCGGGGTTCTTCCGCCAGCTCTCGGGCCTCAGAAGTCTGAACAGGCATCGCTTGTATCGGGCTCTGGGGAGGAAACTCGAGCAGCTCGTCTCGACTGGAGGTGACCGTGAGGAGATCTCCAGAGTGAAGTCTTTGCTTAAGAGGTGTCAGTATGATAGGCACACATCTTTGGTTTTTGAGAGGGATTTCAGGAAGTACCGCTCACCCGACCTCTACAGGAACTGTAAGATGTCAGAGAATTGTAAAATGGTGACAGGACTGATCGACAGTACGGGGTCCCGAACAGATCCAAATCAGGGATCCTGGAGGTGGTCAGGTCCTTTTACTCATGCCTCTTGGGAAAGAGGGATCTGGATCAGGATGAGATGTCGGCTTTCCTGGCTGAAACCATCCCTGAGCCAGGAGATGATCCCTCTCTTGGTGTTTTGGTGGAAGCAATCAGGGAAGAGGAAGTGAGACTGGCCATTGATGGGCTTCGGCCCAAAAAATCGACAGGTCTGGATGGCTTAACATCCGAGTTCTATAAGACCTTTAGGGACTCCTTGGTCCCCCTCTTGACAGGGGTGTTTAATGAGTGTCTTTCCTCGGGCACTCTTCCCGGTTCAATGAGGAGGTCAGCCTTGATTATTCTGTCAAAGGGTAGGGACTCGTCCCGTATTGAGAATTGGCGTCCCATAGCGCTTCTCAATACGGACCGGAAGGTTCTGGCGAAGGTGCTGTTTAATCGGTTGGTCAAGTTTGCACCCGGCTCCTTTCGGAGGCCCAGCACTGCTCTGTTCCAGGCCGCAGCACTTTTAGTGCTGTGCTCGGTGTCCGAGAGGCAGTGGAGCAGGGTAGGGCAGGTCGCTGGAAGGGGTATCTGCTGTCATTAGATCAAGCGAAGGCCTTTGACCGGGTTAACCATGAGTACCTCTGGTCTGTCCTTTTGAGGTACGGTCTGCCTGGGAGGTTTGTAAATTGGTTAGAGATCTTATACCAAGAGGCTGAGACTTTCCCGCTCGTGAACGGTTAGTCGGGGCGCCCTTTTGAGGTCGGTTCTGGGGTCCGTCAGGGCTGTCCTCTGAGCCACTTTTATACCGTTCACAATTGATCCCTTCCTGAGGAGGGTAGATCGTGAACCGTTGATGGGAGTCGGGATGGACCAGGCGGGCTCTGGGTCCCCTCTGAGGGTGGTGGCGTACGCTGACGATGTTTCCCTCTTCGTATCCTCGAGAGAGGAGGCGGATTGGGTCATGACCGAGGTCGTGCGTTACTCTGAGGCATCTGGGTCCATGATCAACCGGAAAAGTGTGAGAGTCTCTGGCTGGGAGGGGGAGATCCTAGTTTTGATCTCCCGGGCACCCTTCCAGAACCCCAGGCCTCCGCCAAAATTCTAGGCATCGATTTTGGCCCCGGGGACTACCCCCAGCAAAATTGGGTGGGCAGGCTCAAAATTGCCACCCAAAAGGTGGACCAGTGGAAGGGTTGGTCTTTAACCCTGAGGGAAAGGGTTAGCTTGGCTAAAGGTTTTCTGCTTCCCTTGTTAATTTACCTGGGCAGTGTGTGCATCTTGCCAGAACCTCTCTGGACACGGATTTACAGCCTGTTCTTCCAGCTGTTATGGGGGAATAGGCTCAACCTAATCAAGAGGGAGGTCACGTACCGCACGAGGAGACTAGCTGGGTTGGGTATGGTCAACCCAGTAGTGTTCTTAGTTAACACCTTTCTTAAGGCCAATATTTCCAACCTCTGGCTGGAGAGGGCTCCTTCGTGGGTATTCTCCTGCAGGGGTTGGTTTCAGCTCTTCTTCCAGAAATGGGAGACAGGAGGGCAAGTAATGGACCTCCGTACACCTCACGGGCATCTCCCGGCTTACGCTACCCTGGTTCTGAAGGTAATCCGCTGGTGGGGTCTGGGAATGAGGGAAATCAGGACCATGTCGAGGCAATGCCTTGACAGAAGGGTTCTGTTGACCCATTTCCAGAAGCCCATGTTCCTTAAGGATTGCCCAGGCCGGGATCTGGAGGGGGGCTCGGGCTTTTAAATTCAAAGCGGATCCCCACAAAGTTTTGGGACTTGGCCTGGCGCTGCTTTCACAGGAGACTGTATGTAAGGGATAACCTGAAGTACAGGAACTCCGATGATCGGGGTTGTCCCCGTGAGGAGTGTGGCGACGTGCTGGAAAGCATGGAGCACTTTCTCCTTCGGTGTCCCTTTAATGCAGAGGTTTACAACAGTGTGGGTGCTTCCATACGTTGGCCGCGGCTGGCGTCCCTTTCCTATGCCGAGTGGGACTATGGGGCGTTCAGATCCCTGGGTGGCCGAGAGCGGAGCACTTTATTCTTAGTTAGCGTAGTGGTCAGGTTTTACACGTGGAATGCACGATGTTTAGTGTCGACGCAACAGAAAGCCCCCCCCCCGGGATGAGGTGGTTAGTAACATTCTGGGTGACCTGGGGAAGGTGCGTTCTTTGGAGTTCGAGAGGCTGGGTGTGAGGAGGGCCTCTTGGCTTTGGAGGGGCTTCTCCTTTTAAAAACACACTCAAGTGAAAGTTGTTTTTGTGTGTGAATGGTGGTAAGGATAGCATAAGGTGGTGTGGGGTGTTGAGGGAGAGAAGTAGGGGCAGATAGGGACAGGGAGGGACAGTTGTAGGGATAGATAGAGAGTTAGTCAAGTTATGTTAGTTAGAATAGGGATAGGGAGGGATAGATAGGGACAGTTTTTCAGGGTCAGGCTTAGGGACAGTCTTAGTCTGACGAGGGAAAGGGTGTATGTGTTGGTGGTTAGGGAAGGGGCCTTTAGGACTCCATTTTCCTGGTGGTGGGCTAGTGTGATGCATTTGGTTTAGAAAAGGAGATGGATATTGGGCTTGCAGGCACTGAGCTTGGGCCTTGTAAGTTAGGATTTTGGAAAATGCAAGTTGATTTGTAAATGTATTGTTGTATAAAGTAGTTTATGGTTAAGGTTGATATTGTATATATATTGTATATGTTGTATTGTATGTATTTTGTATGGTGTTGAGTATGTTCTGTGTTTTAATTAGTGGGGTAAGGGGGGTATAGTTAGGTTGGGTGGGGGTTTGTTTTGGGTTAGGGAGGGGAGCTTGGTTGGGCATATGGGCATTAATGGACCCAAGGGCCCAAGAACCCAAAAAAAAAAAAATGCAATAGGAAATAAGTAAGGGCATAAACTTTTATGGACCTGAGTTTGCGGTGTTAAGAGGAGGCCATGAACTTATGGACCAGGGGTGTGGTGGAGGAAAAAAAATAAATATATATATGTATATATATATATGTGTGTGTTTTGGTTATTGGATAAGTAGGGTGAGGGTTTGGCCAGGAAAGGCCATTTTCTTTGAGTTAAGGCAGAGGGCCAAAGGCTTTAAGTTCAATAATAATGTATATTTTGTAAATAGTGAAAGGGGTGTGAGATTGTTGGAGTGTGTGTGTGTGTGTGCGTGTGTATGAGTGCGTATGAGTGGGGTATTTTTTTTCTTTTGATGTTTCTTTTATAAGATGTTCCTGCTGAGGGTCCCTGAAGGCTGAAGGTTGGAAAGCACAAGCTGCAAGAGACCTGAGAGAGCCAAAAAAAAGAGGGGTGAAAAATGAAGGAAGGAGAAAGGACTGGACGAGATCGGAAAATCTTGAAGTTGGTTTTAATTTCTTATTTTGGTGTATAAATTTACCGAGTAGTTTGGGTTACTGAGTTTTGATTCTTGTAATGTCTGTTTTGATGTTTAGTAATGTCTGTTCTGTTTTGTATTTTTATATAAAATAAAAAAGAGTTCCAGCTCCAGTAGCGTCCAGTAAAGTTGCTGCAGTTAAAAAGCTTTTATAAGGATCGAGCTTGGCGGTCCACCGCAAGGCGTCCTACCGCTAGTCACAGCCCCTGTGCCTTGGGGTGCCTCCCCGATGCTCTTCACTGAGTGTCCCGGGGGCCGAAGCATTTCCTTTGAAAAAATTAAGTGTCCAAACGACAGGTGGTGTAGCTTGCTTAACAGCTGGGTGTTACACTCGGTCCCAGCGCTGGCTCTGCACTCCGTTCTGCTCACTCACCTGCCCCAGCTGCTCTTCGGCGTCCTGTGTCCTCCTCCACTTCCTGGCACGCTGCTGGCAGGCCTCCAGATAGTCTGCTTAGGACGCGAGGCTGCGCCCACCGTCTCTCTTAAAGGGGCAGCGTGCATTTTTTGAAATAGCTAATTAACCAATGGCTGCGCACTCAGTACTATATCTGGTCACTCCACCATTAGGGGAGTGCCGGAGCAACGTGTTCTATCATTGCTATTTCCGGTTCTGTTCCTGATCTGTATGCGCTGCGTCTGCAGTCTCTGTGCTTCGCTGATACTGTTTGTCTCCTCAGATCATTGCTAACCTGTATCTGGCTATCTTGGACAATCTCGGCTATTACTGGCGCAAGTGTCATCCCGTTCCGCCATCAGCCATCCGTACCCGTGGACCGTGACAAGGTCACTGAAGCCAGCCTTCTACCATCCGTTCTGGACCAGGACCTTACCCTTCTCCGTCAAGAACTTTCCACGGACTCTGTAAATACCTGTTACCCTTTTGGTCCCTGGGACAGCTGCCACGTGTCCGGGGTCTAACTGGAGGTAGCACCTGTGTCCTCCAGGTATTCCATTCTGGTCCTGTTACTACGGGTACCCGGGGCTCACTAGTTACGCCCCCTTCGGAGCCCCCCGGACTGCGGTCTCGAGGTTCCACATTAAAAAATAAAAACGAATGTGAACTTCACCACCTCTGCCTCCGCTTCCATTCGTTACAGATTGCTCCGGCCATGGAACCCGCTGGATCCCAGAGATCTCCGACCACGGATCTGTGCCAGGAGGTGACCCGTTTGGGAGTTCAACAGGACAAGATCACGACTTATCTACGCAGCTTGTCTACCCGCATGGATTCCTTAGGGTCCTCGTCTGCACCTGACTCTTCTATCAATAATCAGGTACCAGTTCCCATGGCAAGTCAAGGTCCCCGTCTGGCGTCTCCTACCCGTTTCCAGGGTGACCCTACTCTGTGTCGGGGTTTCCTCAATCAGTGCACTCTACACTTCGAAATCTTGGGGCATATGTTTGCTTCTGACCGAGCCAAGGTGGGCTTCATCATGTCACACCTGGGAGGAGAGGCCCTCGCCTGACTAAACCCGCTATGGGAGAGAGGGGATCCGCTGGTTAACGATCTTCAATCTTTCCTAGAGGCTTTTCGCAGGACTTTCGATGAACCTGGTCGCACCACTTCGACTGCCTCAGCTCTGCTCTGCCTGCGCCAAGGTACTCTCACGGTAGCTCAGTATGCTGTTAAATTCTGCACCCTCTCGTCTGAATTATCGTGGAACAATAAGGCCCTGGTTGCTAACTTCTGGGAAGGCCTATCCGGAAGAATCAAGGATGAGCTGGCGGGACGGGACAGACCTAACCTCTTGGAAGAGCTAATATCCTTGGCAACCCGAATTGACCTGCGTTTTCAAGAGCGCTCCATGGAGATCAAGCGGGACAAAAGGTCCTATCACCTGGACTCTAGTTTGTACAAAACAGGTACTTCGCCCTCCGCCTCCGAGGCCATGGAGGTGGACCATGTAAGTTTGGCCACCCGCCGCCGGGAGGCACGTCGCAAGGAGGGAAGTTATTACTACTGCGGTAGTTCTGAACATTTGATCCATTTCTGTCCTAAAAAGTCGGGAAACTCCAGTGCCTAGGTCCGGTAGGAGGGGCCAACCTAAGTAGAGAACAGTCCTCTCCCTCTTTACACATCTCAGTCTCCGTGTCCTATGGAGCAATAAAATTTTCCGAACATTGTCTACTGGATTCTGGAGCTGCAGGGAACTTCATCCAGCAGGCGGTTGTGGATCATTACCGCTTACCAGTCCAGCGTCTTCCTGATCCGTTACAGGTGTCCGCCGTGGATGGCAAACCGCTGACCGAGCCCGTCCAGTTTCAAACCGAGTTGGTGGAACTCCGGGTAGGTCTAATGCATACTGAACGAATGCGATTTTATGTATATCCCGGTTTATCCCATCCCATGCTTTTAGGTTTACCTTGGCTCCAGATGCATGAACCAGTCCTTAATTGGAAAACTGGAGAAGTTCTGCGTTGGGGAGATACCTGCATGAATCGTTGCTTAACCCGGATTCAACCTGTTTCGCCTCCAGTCCAGCCTGATACCCTGCCAGGGTTGCCTTCCGTCTATTGGTCCTTCTCTGACGTCTTTGGGAAAAAGGAGGCTGAGAGACTACCTCCACACAGGTCGCATGACTGTCAGATAGAGCTTCTTCCAGGAGCATCTCCTCCTCGTGGGAGAGTTTATCCCCTTTCACAGGCAGAGACTCAGGCCATGTCGGACTACATCCAAGAGAATCTGGCTAGAGGATTTATCCGGAAGTCATCGTCACCGGCAGGAGCTGGGTTCTTCTTTGTGAAGAAAAAGGATGGATCCTTGCGGCCCTGCATTGACTATCAGGGTCTAAATCAAATCACGGTAAAAAACAGGTATCCATTAACTCTTATTTCAGAGCTGTTTGATCGTCTCCGAGGGGCCAAGATCTTCACCAAATTGGACCTCAGAGGGGCCTACAACCTGATCCGAGTCAGAGAGGGGGACGAATGGAAAACAGCCTTCAACACCCGTGACGGCCAAATTGGCTCTGCAAGAATGGAGACATCTTCTTGAAGGAGCTCATCACCAGGTAATCATATTCACCGACCATAAAAACCTTGCCTATCTCCAATCTGCTTTAAGACTGAATCCCCGTCAGGCCCGTTGGGCATTATTTTTTGCCCGTTTCAATTTTGTACTTCATTTCCGTCCAGCTGACAAGAACATCAAGGCAGACGCACTCTCTAGAGCCTTCTTGCCTCCTGAACTGGAGGAGGAACCTCAGCACATTATTGAACCTTCTAAGTTAGCCTCTGTTGCCTCCACTGATCTGGCCCGGCTTCCTCCTGGGAAGACTTTTGTGTCTGCCTCTGATCGTAGTCGTGTTCTGCGCTGGGGTCATTCTTCTAAGTTGGCTGGCCATGCTGGTCAGAGAAAGATGCAGCAACTCATCTCCCGTTATTACTGGTGGCCTACCATGGGCAAGGATATCCAGGACTTCGTCGCAGCCTGTCCTTCATGTGCCCATAACAAAACTGTTAAACATCTACCAGCCGGCAGGCTTCTGCCTCTGCCGATTCCGTCCGCTCCCTGGCAGCACATCGCAATGGATTTCATCACGGATCTTCCCATTTCTTCTGGCTGCTCAGTGGTATGGGTTGTGGTGGACCGCTTCTCTAAAATGGCCCACTTCGTTCCGCTATCTGGCCTCCCGTCTGCTCCAGAACTGGCCACTCACTTCATTCAGCACATCTTCCGTCTTCATGGATTTCCTCTCCACATCGTGTCCGACAGGGGCGTCCAGTTCACCTCTAAGTTCTGGAGAGGACTCTGTAAAATGGTAAAAATTTAACTAGATTTTTCTTCTGCATATCATCCCCAGTCTAATGGGCAAGTGGAGAGGATCAATCAAATCCTGGCTGGATACCTGCGTCACTTCGTCAACGCTCATCATAATGACTGGGTAGAATTACTGCCCTGGGCGGAATTCTCCTACAACAACCAAGTAAGTGAATCTTCTGGAAAGTCTCCCTTTCAGATTGTGTTTGGACTGCAAACCGGAATTACTCTTCCTGTCTCGGGATTGTCTGATGTTCCGGCAGTCGATACCTTGTCTAAGAATTTCTCGGACATTTGGAGAGAGACCAGGTCGGCTTTGGAGAAAGCTTCTCAACGTATGAAAACGCATGCGGACAAAAGACGTTTGGAGGCTCTCATCTTTCGTCCAGGAGACAAGGTATGGCTCTCCTCCAAGCACATCCGTCTGAAGTTACCATCGTACAAATTGGGTCCCCGTTTCATTGGTCCCTTTGAAGTCTTGAGACAAATCAACCCGGTCTCTTATAAACTGAAATTGCCTAATTCTCTACGAGTACCTAACTCCTTTCATGTTTCCCTCCTCAAACCAGTAGTGTTGAGCTCCTTCTTTAAGGACCCGGGTACCACTCCTGATCCAGTCTCTGAGGATGATGTTTTTGAGGTAAAACATATCTTGGCCTCTCAGAGAGTAAGAGGTAGGATCTATTACCTGGTGGACTGGAAAGGTTTTGGTCCTGAGGAGAGATCTTGGGAGCCTAAAGAGAACATCCAGGCTCCTCTTCTTCTTAAAAGATTTCACGCAGGCTTGAAAAAGAGGGGGAGTAAAGAGGGGGATACTGTTACACTCGGTCCCAGCGCTGGCTCTGCACTCCGTTCTGCTCACTCACCTGCCCCAGCTGCTCTTCGGCGTCCTGTGTCCTCCTCCACTTCCTGGCACGCTGCTGGCAGGCCTCCAGATAGTCTGCTTAGGACGCGAGGCCGCGCCCACCGTCTCTCTTAAATGGGCAGCGTGCATTTTTTGAAATAGCTAATTAACCAATGGCTGCGCACTCAGTACTATATCTGGTCACTCCACCATTAGGGGAGTGCCGGAGCAACGTGTTCTATCATTGCTATTTCCGGTTCTGTTCCTGATCTGTATGCGCTGCGTCTGCAGTCTCTGTGCTTCGCTGATACTGTTTGTCTCCTCAGATCATTGCTAACCTGTATCTGGCTATCTTGGACAATCTCGGCTATTACTGGCACAAGTGTCATCCCCTTCCGCCATCAGCCATCCGTACCCGTGGACCGTGACAAGGTCACTGAAGCCAGCCTTCTACCATCCGTTCTGGACCAGGACCTTACCCTTCTCCGTCAAGAACTTTCCACGGACTCTGTAAATACCTGTTACCCTTTTGGTCCCTCTGGGACAGCTGCCACGTGTCCGGGGTCTAACTGGAGGTAGCACCTGTGTCCTCCGGGTATTCCATTCTGGTCCTGTTCGAGGGGCCTTACTACGGGTACCCGGGGCTCACTAGTTACGCCCCCTTCGGAGCCCCCCGGACCGCGGTCTCGAGGTTCCACATTAAAAAATAAAAACGAATGTAAACTTCACCACCTCTGCCTCCGCTTCCATTCGTTACACTGGGTTAATCTGCTGACTAGCAGACACTGCTACTAGGCCCAAAATTATTGTCTGGGCTAGATGCAGTTAAAAATTTGTAATTAGATCTACAGCCGGTAGCTACTCCGATGACTAGCGACACAGCTACTAGGCCCAAAATTATTGTCTGGGCTAGATGCAGTTAAAAATTAGTAATTAGATCTACAGCCGGTGGCTACTCTGCTGACTAGCAAACACTCAAGCTTTGGAGCAGACCTCTGATTCCCAGGCTATAGTATGAGTAAACAGCTCTTCACACTCAACTTTGTGTGTTACCCCAAGCCATAGTGTATGTAGTTTCTTACGGTTAAAAGGGGGGTGGGGAAAGACCCAACCCACATGTAATTGATGATGCCAACGTCACGTAAAACACAGCAAGGGGACTCCAAAAAGAGTCTCCATTTTTTCCAAAAATTTGGGGCACAGACACCACTTAAGTAGCATCAATTGCCCCAGAGTTGCTTAAAACGGTTGGTGAGGTTCATCTTTATGAATGTGAGTCTGTCTACATTCTCAGTGGACAGCCGCGTGCGCTTATCTGTCAGACTCAGCACACCACCAGCAGCGCTGAACACACGTTCAGAGAGAACAAAAATTATTATTAAAATTGAAAGCTGGTGGAGCTTAGTATAGATGGCCTAATGGAATGAGTACCACACACTGCTACAGGCCCAAAGTTATTTTCCAGGCAAGATGCAGCTAAAAATTCGTATTAATTTGAAAGCTGGTGGAGCTTAGTATAGATGGCCTAATAGAATGAGTACCACACACTGCTACAGGCCCAAAATTATTGTCCAGGCAAGATGCAGCTAAAAATTATTATCAATTCGAAAGCTGGTGGAGCTTAGTATAGGTGGCCTAATAGAATGAGTACCACACACTGCTACAGGCCCAAAGTTATTTTCCAGGCAAGATGCAGCTAAAAATTTGTATTAATTTGAAAGCTGGTGGAGCTTAGTATAGATGGCCTAATAGAATGAGTACCACACACTGCTACAGGCCCAAAGTTATTTTCCAGGCAAGATGCAAATAAAAATTATTATTAATTTGAAAGCTGGTGGAGCTTAGTATAGATGGCCTAATAGAATGAGTACCACACACTGATACAGGCCCAAAGTTATTTTCCAGGCAAGATGCAGCTAAAAATTATTATTAATTTGAAAGCTGGTGGAGCTTAGTATAGATGGACTAATAAAATGAGTACCACACACTGCTACAGGCCCAAAATTATTGTCCAGGCAAGATGCAGCTCAAAATTATTATTAATTTGAAAGCTGGTGGAGCTTAGTATAGATGGCCTAAAAGAATGAGTACCACACACTGCTACAGGCCCAAAGTTATTTTCCAGGCAAGATGCAGCTAAAAATTTGTATTAATTTGAAAGCTGGTGGAGCTTAGTATAGATGGCCTAATACAATGAGTACCCACACTGCTACAAGGCCAAAATTATTTTCCGGCCTAGATGCAGCTAAAAATTATTAGTAATTTGAAAGCTTAAAACTGTTGGTGATGTGATTTTAACAAATCCTCAAGCTTTTACTCTCCCCAGGATTACACAGGGTAGAAAAGTCCTTGCGGATCCATGATTTGTTCATCTTTATGAACGTGAGTCTGTCTACATTCTCATTATCTGTCAGCACACCACCAGCAGCGCTGAACACACGTTCAGAGAGAACGCTGGCTGCGGGGCATGACATGATCTCCAAGGTGTGAGTGGCGAGCTCTGGCCATTTATCCAGATTGGAAGCCCAAAAAGAGCAAGGGTTCAGTGACACAGTCATGGCTTCGATGTTCAGTTGGAGATACTCCTGTACCATCGTCTCTAGGCGTTGACTATGTTTCTGAATTCTTGTCTCCTGTGGCCTTGCAAATGATGGGCTAAAAAAGGTGTGAAAGGATTCCGCCAAATTGCTGTGAACACCAGCAGATACTGTGTTTCTGTTACGGTTTGAGTGCTGAAGACTCGACAGTCCCACGGTTGGCAAGTTAGAACTGTGAGATTCACTACGTACACCACTGGTGTTTTGTGGAAAAGCACTTGTAAGATTCTGCAACAGTCTCTGCTGATACTCCTGCATGCGTGAATCCCTTTCTATGGCAGGAATTATTTCGGCAAATTTACTTTTGTACCGGGGATCTAACAGTGTGGCTACCCAGTAGTCAGGATTATTTCAAATTCTGACAATTCGAGGGTCATGTTGCAGGTAGTGCAGCAAGAAGGCACTCATGTGTCTTGCGTATCCAGGAGCACCAAGTCCCTGTTGTGTTGGTGGCGAGGTATGAATCATGCTTCCTTCCTCTGCCCTATCCCCCCAACCTCGCGCAACAGAAATGTGATCAAGGTCTCCCTCATCTGATGAGTCTTCCATGCCCATCGCCAGTTCGTCCTCCACTTCTTTCTGGGCTCCTGCACCTTCCTCACTAGTTTGGCTGCTACCATGCGCCCTGGTTAATCTCTCTCCCCCACCCTCCCATGCCTGCTGCCTTCGTGCTGCTGACCGTCTGGACCTTGTAGATGTTAGCCCTTCCGCATACAACTCCTCCTCCTTACTTCCTCCACCTCCTCTTGTCCCACCACCTGACTCCGAATTCTGTTAAACATGTGCTCCAGCATGTAAATCACCAGAATAGTCATGCTGATAATGGCATCGTCAGCACTAAACATCTTCGTGGCCATTTCAAAACTGTGCAGAAGGGTGCATAGGTCCCTGATCTGAGACCACTCCTCCAGCGTGATTTGCCCCACCTCTGGATCTCGTTGGCCCAGGCTATAACTCAGAACGTATTGCACCAGGGCTTGTCGGTGCTGCCACAGTCGCTGCAACATGTGCATAGTTGAATTCCACCGTGTTGGCACATCGCATTTTAGCCGGTGAAGTGGCAGGCCCAACGACTTCTGTAGAGATGTAAGTCGCTGAGCTGCGGGATGCGAGCGGCGGAAGTGAGCACACAGCGACCGTGCCCTCTGCAGAAGGCCATGTAGTGGGCTAAAAATTGCTGGACAACCAGGTTCAACACGTGAGCCATACAAGGCACGTGTGTGACATTGCCCCTGCGAAGTGCCGCACCCAGGTTTGCGGCATTGTCGCACACGGCCTTCCCTTGTTGCAGGTCCAGTGGAGACAACCATTCATGAAACTGGTTCTCCAGAGCTGACCACAACTCCTCAGCTGTGTCACTCACATTTCCCAGATATTTCAGCATAAAAACCGCCTGATTACATTGAGCCCTTCTACCAGCATAGCAAGGAGGGGTGCTGCAGGATCCCTTCTGCGCAGTTAGAAAGCCCGTGGCATGACCAGACAGGCTTTGGGTGCAGGAGGAGGACCGAGAGGAGCTTGAGGAGGCAGAAGCAGTGGAGGAACTTCGAGATAAAGAGGATTGACGCACAACTCGTGGGGACGCAACACTTGGACAGCAGCCCCTTGTCCTGCTGTCACCATAGTTACCCAGTGCCCAGTCAGTGACATGTAACGCCCCTGTCCATGCCTACTCGTCCAAGTGTCTGTGGTGAAATGCACCCTGTCACACACTGAGTTTCTCAAAGAAGCGGTGATGTTGTGTGCGACATGCTAGTGGAGCGCAGGCACACCTTTCTTTGAGAAGTAGTGTCGACTGGGCATCTGTTACTGGGGCACTGCGACGGTCTCGAAAATCCTCTGTGTCCACAAGGCGGAAAGGCAGCATTTCTGTAGCCAAGAGCTTGCAGATGGTGAAATTCAACCTCTTAGCTTTCTCATGGCTAGGAGGAAATGGTCTTTTACTTGTCCACATCTGAGGGACCGAGGGCTGGCTGTTGTGCGTAGACGGGGTTGAGTAGGGTGTCCCCGGACAACTGACGGTCTGTGAGGAAGATGCAGGCGCAAAACTTAGGTTGCCTTGATCCAAAGGTGGTGCTCTCGATGTCGGAGATGCGCTCAACACCAGCTGGTGTTTCCACTTCCAAATGAACTGATGATGACCTGCCAATCAGACTGGCTGTTGCGGGTAAAGAGGTGCCAGGTCTGATTCTCAAAACAGGTCTGATTTCTGTCCCCCCAGTCACAGAGGATGAAGAGGCCGCGGTCGCGGATGCACAAGATGGGGCAGACGGTGGTTGGGCCGGCCCGCTAGGCCGCATTGTAGCACAGTGAGCTTGCCACTGCAACTTATGTTTCATATCCATGTGACGGTTCATGCATGAAGTACTCAAACTATGGATTTTTTGGCCTCTACTTAGCTTTTGGTCACAAATGTTACAGATAACATGAGTTGGGTCATCCTTATCGATGTTAAAAAATGCCCAGGCTATGCAAGGCTTAGAACCCATGCGACCTGAAGAGCTACCTTGACTTGTGGTCAGAGGCAGAGTTGTTGTTGAGGATGCAGTTGATGACGTGCTTCCAGTACTACGTCTCTGTCCAGGAAGGCACACCCTGACCTCGTCGTCACTCGAATCCTCCTCCACCTCCTCTGCTGACCTCATCAACTGTCTGACTATGGGTTGACAGTAAGTGGGATCTACAACCTCATCATCATCACCCTGTGTGTTCTCACCCCCGTCGTCCTCAGAGCCAACCTCTTCCTGCCCTGACACAAAACTCAAGTTGTCGCTCACATCAGGTTTTGAGTCTCATCATCGTCTTCCTCATTGTCTCCACCAACAGGAGTTACAGTTTGGGAACGAGGGTCTACATTATGCTCAGAACCTTCTTCATGTGGTCCTGGATCCGACTCATAAACATTCTGGGCATCAGTGCACATCATTTCCTCGTCTGGATTCACAGAAGCTCTGGAGCCGACCTCTGATTCCCAGGCTATAGTATGAGTAAACAGCTCTGCAGACTCAACCATCTGTTCTACCCCATACTCAGACGGGCAGCTGGAGACTTCTTGGGAGCTGTGAGGAAGCAAGTGCGATTGGGGTGACACCTCTGAGGACTGGAGTTTTTGTGATGTTGAAGTTGAGGTGGAGGAGAGCCGACTTAAAGGAGCACTTGATATCTGTTGAAGCACCTGCTGTTTTTGTGCCTCATCTGGTCTTTCTTCTGCAGATGTTACTGTTGTTTTAACACCTACCCCACGGACACAACCTTTTTTTCCCTTCCCAACATGCCTAGTCCCCTTTCCACCAGCAGCAGGCCTTTTGCCACTCATTTTGGTGGTTACCAAATTGACAACTCTGTAGTTGTTTGCTCAAAAAAACAATGGATGGAAACCGAGCAGAGCTGAGTGGCCAATTTGTGGTACTAGCCAAAAGGATTGGTTGGGTTAGAAGCGGTTAAAACAATTTTATTACATACACAGGTGGTAGAGCTTTGTAGAGATGGCCTAATACAATGAGTAGCACACACTGCTACTATGCCCACAATTATTTTAGAGGCAAGATGCAGCTAAAAATTGGTAGTTATTTCAACGCTGGTGGAGTTTTGTATAGATGGCCTAATACAATGAGTACCACAGACTGCTACTATGGCCACAATTATATTACAGGCACGATGCAGCTAAAAATTAGGAGTTATTTAAACGCTGGTGGAACTTTGTATAGATGGCCTAATAGAATGAGTAGCACACACTGCTATAACGCCCACAATTATTTTAGAGGCAAGATGCAGCTAAAAATTGGTAGTTATTTCATCGCTGGTGGAGCTTTGTAGAGATGGCCTAATACAATGAGTAGCACACTTCTACTATGCCCACAATTATATTACAGGCACGATGCAGCAAAAAATTAGGAGTTATTTGAACGCTGGTGGAGCTTTGTATAGATGGCCTGATACAATGAGTACCACAGACTGCTACTATGCCCACAATTATATTACAGGCACGATGCAGCAAAAAATTAGGAGTTATTTGAACGCTGGTGGAGCTTTGTATAGATAGCCTAATACAATGAGTAACACAGACTGCAACTATGCCCACAATTATATTACAGGCATGATGCAGCTAAAAATTAGGAGTTATTTGAACGCTGGTGGAGCTTTGTATAGATGGCCTAATACAATGAGTACCACAGACTGCTACTATGCCACAATTATATTACAGGCACGATGCAGCTAAAAATTAGGAGTTATTTGAACGCTGGTGGAACTTTGTATAGATGGCCTAATAGAATGAGTAGCACACACTGCTACTATGCCCACAATTATTTTAGAGGCAAGATGCAGCTAAAAATTGGTAGGAATTTCAATGCTGGTGGAGCTTTGTAGAGATGGCCTAATACAATGAGTAGCACACACTGCTACTATGCCCACAATTATATTACAGGCACGATGCAGCAAAAAATTAGGAGTTATTTGAACGCTGGTGGAGCTTTGTATAGATGGCCTAATACAATGAGTACCACAGACTGCTACTATGCCCACAATTATATTACAGGCACGATGCAGCAAAAAATTAGGAGTTATTTGAACGCTGGTGGAGCTTTGTATAGATAGCCTAATACAATGAGTAACACAGACTGCTATAATGCCCACAATTATTTTAGAGGCAAGATGCAGCTAAAAATTGGTAGTTATTTCATCGCTGGTGGAGCTTTGTAGAGATGGCCTAATACAATGAGTAGCACACACTGCTACTATGCCCACAATTATATTACAGGCACGATGCAGCTAAAAATTAGGAGTTATTTGAACGCTGGTGGAACTTTGTATAGATGGCCTAATAGAATGAGTAGCACACACTGCTACTATGCCCACATTTATTTTAGAGGCAAGATGCAGCTAAAAATTGGTAGTTATTTCAACACTGGTGGAGCTTTGTAGAGATGACCTAATACAATGAGTAGCACACACTGCTATAATGCCCACAATTATATTACAGGCACGATGCAGCAAAAAATTAGGAGTTATTTGAACGCTGGTGGAGCTTTGTATAGATAGCCTAATACAATGAGTACCACAGACTGCTACTATGCCCACAATTATATTACAGGCACGACGCAGCAAAAAATTGGTAGTTATTTCAACGCTGGTGGAGCTTTGTGTAGATGGCCTAATACAATGAGTACCACAGACTGCTACTATGCCCACAATTATATTACAGGCATGATGCAGCAAAAAATTAGGAGTTATTTGAATGCTGGTGGAACTTTGTATAGATGGCCTAATAGAATGAGTAGCACACACTGATACTATGCCCACAATTATTTTAGAGGCAAGATGCAGCTAAAAATTGGTATTTATTTCAACGCTGGTGGAGCTTTGTAGAGATGGCCTAATACAATGAGTAGCACACACTACTACTATGCCCACAATTATATTACAGGCACGATGCAGCAAAAAATTAGGAGTTATTTGAACACTGGTGGAGCTTTGTATAGATGGCCTAATAGAATGAGTACCACAGACTGCTACTATGCCCACAATTATATTACAGGCACGATGCAGCAAAAAATGTGGAGTTATTTGAACGCTGGTGGAGCTTTCTATAGATAGCCTAATACAATGAGTACCACAGACTGCTACTATGCCCACAATTATATTACAGGCAAGATGCAGCAAAAAAATAGGAGTTATTTGAACGCTGGTGGAGCTTTGTATAGATAGCCTAATACAATGAGTACCACAGACTGCTACTATGCCCACAATTATATTACAGGCACGATGCAGCAAAAAATTAGGAGTTATTTGAACGCTGGTGGAGCTTTGTATAGATGGCCTAATACAATGAGTACCACAGACTGCTACTATGCCCACAATTATATTACAGGCAAGATGCAGCTAAAAATTAGGAGATATTTGAACGCTGGTGGAACTTTGTATAGATGGCCTAAAAGAATGAGTAGCACACACTGCTACTATGCCCACAATTATTTTAGAGGCAAGATGCAGCTAAAAATTAGGAGTTATTTGAACGCTGGTGGAGCTGGTAAAAAGTGATAGGAACTGATGTAACCTAGCCCTCAAAAGGGCTGCAATTACAAATAGTCACTACTCCCAAGTTGACCTATCTGTCTATTTAAGAGCACAGACCTGCCTGCTAAAACTGCTAGGAACTGATGTAACCTTACTAACCTAGCCCTAAAAAGGGCTGCAATTACACATAGTAACTACTCCCAAGTTGACCTATCTGTCTATTTAAGAGCACAGACCTGCCTGCTAAAACTGCTAGGAACTGATGTAACTTAGCCCTCAAAAGGGCTGCAATTACGAACTAGTCCCTACTCCCTAAACCTTCCTGTGTATTTCACAGCTATTTCACTTGCAATTCGCAGTTGCACACACAATATAGTGCTAACAGCAGCAGTGCCGTCTAACACTGAGCTGCAGCAGTGAGAAAATGGTGACGAGGAAGGAAATGGCTGGGTCTTATAGGGCAAGGACATGTGACATACACAGCCAATGACATATGCCCTTGCTTGTGTGAGAAAAAGCACTTCGATCCGTGTGTGCGCTGCTGATAGGCTGACAGACTGCACCGCCCACTGGAAATGTGGGAAAGAGAAAAAAAATGGAGATCTTCATTTTCTCTGCAGAGATCCATCCCATGCCCCTCCCCCCACCCCGCTGTACACTCAAACTGTGTATTAACAGTGATTCTCAGCATTACTGTGAAAAAAATCCAGTGACGATTTAGGTGCACGAACAGTTATTGAACATAACCTCGAACAGCCGGATTTTTTCAAAATCCTTCGGGTTCATCGAACGACTCGAACACCGCCCAAAACAGCTCGAATTTGAGATTGGCGAACAGTTCGCTTCGAACACCGCTCATCTCTACTGATGAAAGTAAAATTATTATGTTTGGGTCCAAAGGCAGCCGACAGTTCATCAGGCGACCCCCAAACTCTGCAATCAAGCCACAGTACACTCTGAAGGCAGTGAAGGATGGTGGTGCAAGCATCTTGATATGGGCATGTTTCTCTTGCTATGGTGCTGGACCTATTTACCGCATACCAGGGATCATAGACCAGTTTGCATATTTTAAAATACTTGAAGAGGTCATGTTGCCTTACGCTGAAGAGGATATGCCCTTGAAATGGCTGTTTCAACAAGACAATGACCCTAAACACACAGGGAAACGAGCAAAATCTTGGTTCCAGTCCAACAAAATTGAGGTTATGGAGTGGCCAGCCCAATTCCTGGACCTTAATCCGATAGAACACTTGTGGGGTGACATTAAAAATGCCATTTCTTAGGTGAAGCCAACAAATGCCAAACAATGGTGGGATGTAGTCCAAGCATCCTTGGCTGGAATAACAGTTGACAGGTGCCAGAAGTTGGATGACTCTATGCAACATATAGGTGCATCTCACAAAATTAGAATATCATCAAAAAGTTAATTTATTTCAGTTCTTCAATACAAAAAGTGAAACTCATATATTATATAGAATCATTACATACAGAGTGATCTATTTCAAGTGTTTATTTCTGTTAATGTTGAAGATTATTGCTTACAGCCAGTGAAAACCCAAAAGTCATTATCTCAGTAAATTAGAATACTTTATAACACCAGCTTGAAAATATGATTTTAAAATCCGAAATGTTGGCCTACTGTAATGTATATTCAGTAAATGCACTTAATAATTGGTCGGGGCTCCTTTGATAACAATTACTGCATCAATGCAGCTTGGGTTGGAGACGATCAGCCTGTGGCACTGCTGAGGTGTCATGGAAGCCCAGGTTGCTTTGATAGCAGCCTTTCAGCTAGTCTGCATTTTTGGGTCTGGTGTCTCTCATCTTCCTCTTGATAATACCCCATAGATTCTCTATGGGGATGAGGTCAGGGGAGTTTGCTTGCCAAGTCCTGCTGGAAAATTAAATTTCCATCTCCAAAAAGCTTGCTGGCAGAGGGAAGCATGAAGTGCTTTAAAATTTCCTGGTAGACGGCTGCACTGACTTTGGTCTTGATAAAACACAGTGGACCTACACCAGCAGATGACATGGCTCCCCAAACCATCACTGATTGTGGAAACATCACACTAGACCTCAAGCAGCTTGGATTGTCTGTCTCTCCACTCTTCCTCCAGACTCTGGGTCCTTGATTTCCAAGGTCTAGTGTGAAGTGTCCACACTGTAACTGTGTTACTGTAAGTTTAACTGTTTGCTAAGAAGCGAATATCCTCTTATTTAAGTGCGGATATCCCTGGATCCAGAATCGTGGAGACAGAGGAGGCCTGCGGCCAAAACGTGCATGTACTGTACCACATGGGAATTGGTACACTGTTTATTTGTAGGGTGTAAGGTTGTAGGAACACAGCAGCCCCATGCACATGACTACTGCCCTGTGCACCTTACACATGCACTGCATGCTGTGAGGATTCTCCGGTGTCGGCACCAGGAAGAGGGGTTATGTCATGGCAAGTATGCATTTTGCATACTCACGGCCATATTTCAGCTAAACCCACATTTCAACAAGTGTAATGTATGTAGTACAGTTCATATAGCGTCTTGTGCTTGGGTGCGATGAAAATACATGAGACACAGGTTTGATATAGAAGGTCTTGTATTACTTCATACAAGTAGCAAAAATAGTCACACAGTTTGCAGATACAGAAGCAGGAGACACAGCAGGCCAGAGTAACTTAAGCTCAGCAATCACTCTCCACAACAGGTTCAGGATCTTCTTCTCTGTTACCGTAAGTCCATGCAAATGTGGATCTTTCAAAGAGCAGGGTTCCAGAGTCCACAAGTGTTCAGAGTTCCTCAGTAGGAATAGCTGGAGTACATAGTCCAAGGCTTCCAGGAGTCAGGTCACAGGTTCACTGCAGGCTAGATTCTGAAGCACTGATTGCTCAGCTGTGGCTGCTTAAGAAGCAAGAGGGAGAGAATCAGGGCGGGAACATGAAAGCTGAAAACTCCATATTGACTGAGGCAAGATAGCTGCAGCAAGACAGAAAGCAAAATGGCTGACGGAAAACTGAGTTTCAAGAACATGTACAAAGAACCTTACAACAAGACTGTTTCTGGCCTCACTCAATACCCTTGCATTGAGCGAGGCCATGCCCATCTAATCAGCAACTGACCACATGTATGCAAATCATATACTTGTGATCATGAGCCCACTGCTCCCAGCACTGGAGAATCCTGACAGTGCACAATGCGTGCAATGTAAGGATTCACAAGTCTTCAGTCACACAGAGTGGCTGAATACGTGTACTCTAAGGTCAGACAACCCCTTTAAACATGTCAGCAGTAGTGCAGCTTATGTGCTAATGATAGATATTGGATTTTAACAAATTTAAAAAAAGGTGGCTGCTTTTAACTGAACTAGCTTGACCCGCGCAAAATTTTCGCACATTGGTCGTTGGGGGCACAGGCAATTTCCGAAAAAGCAAGCTGGTCAAATGTAAATGTATTTCATGAGATGATGAACACAGACAGGTATTTATATATGTAGCTTGGTAATACAATAAATTGGTTTGATAAATAGAGGCCAAAAAATGTCTTCCCATGAACCTGCAGTTCATTGTGTCTTTCTGTAGGTTTATGTAAATAAATGTTCAAACTGTATTTAGTGATAAAATCATGAATGTGTGGTTTGTTAGGCTCTTTTCTTGCTGAAGGGAGCAAGTTTACCTTTCAAATGATATATCATTTGTGTGTGCGGGGCGACGTAATCAGCGAAAAAGCAGTGCATGTATACAAATGTGTTTGCATATGTGACTCACCATTTGTGTGTGTGGGGCGAAGTAATCACCGAAAAAGCAGTGCATGGTTACAAATGTGTTTGCATATGTGACTCACCTGCAGTGAAGTGTGCAATCCTTCAATGTGCCTGAAATAGACTGGGCAAGCACTTGAGCAATCTGGAAAATGTTTGGATTTGTTTGTGATGTCTGTAAGCAGCTTTGTGGTAGTGTGCTTTGGGGTAACGTGCTGCCACCTGCAGGTAATTTGACCTTTCAAATGGTGTTTCATTTGTTTGTGTGGGTGGCGTATGAACAGAGCAAGTGTGCAATTCAATAGGCAGTGCATGTTTACAAATATGTTTGCATATGTGCCTCACATGCAGTGAAGTGTACAATCCTCCAATTTGGCTAAAATAGGCTGGGCAAGCAGTTCGGCAAGCTGGAAAGCCCCCAAGGCAAATGTTTGGATTTGTTTGAGGCAGTATTGGGTGTTCATGTGAGAGACTCGCGTGAGAATCATGTGAGTTTCTCTCATGTGTGACCCCGGCCATAGGGGAAGAAACTGGGACAACTTCTATTACTTTTGTGGCCTGGGCATATTTAATTACTACCAAGTCTTCTGGAACATCTGGATCTGGAGATTCTTGGAAAAAGGGAAGACTTCACATACTGTCAGAACATTTGGCAAACCACCTGTGCACCGCTGAATTTTTCCCAAAGGCTGTCAGAAAGCAGCTGTCCCGGAAGTTTTCTTTGATGGAAGGGGCATAGATGGGGTTTGGACTGAAAAAGGGGTGTGGTGGTGTGAGAAAAACATTTTGGAGATGTGACTACAGACAAAAACATTGCCTTTCTGGGAGGGCTGAATTAAACACTGATGAGTATGGTATGGTATGTTCAAATGGTGGCTACAGAATTTTTTTTCTGCAGTATTTCAACAAGAAACCACACATTTCTTTTTTCTTGACAAATCCCTCAAGTTTGTATTCTTTTTTTTTTGCTTTATACATCAAATAACATCCTACAATTCAATATTAAAAAATGGCATATTCTTTACTTATATTGCATGAAATTAGCTCAAGGAAGTTTTATATAAATATATATAAAGTATATATGTACAGTAATATATATACTTTATATAACTTTATATATACAGTGATATATATACTTTATATTACTTTACTATATATACAGTATATATATATATATATATATATATATATATATATTACTGTACGGTGCAAAAGTCTTAGGCTTATTTAATTCACTTTGCATTTTGTTAATTGATAAAAATTATTAACACTTCATTTTTAAAAAAAAAAAAATAATTCTTACTTTGCAACTTTTTTTGCACCTGCCTAAAACTTTAGCACAGTATTGTGTATACATTATAGTACATTATATACTGTACATATACAAATCATTTATCTACACTAGTTGAAAATAAATAGCTGTTAATATTAAAAGATATTGACAATACAATCAAGCATATTGTAGATTTCCGTCCATCACAAGGAGTAGACATCTCTCCCGTGTCTCTAGCTTTGGCTATGACTGTTTGCTCTTTAGAATAATGTGTATATTGCTTGATGGGCGTATCACCCCATTGCTTAAGCGTGGAGGGAAATCAATCTGAGTGGCTCCAAGTAGGACAGACAGGAACAGTAAGAACTTTATATCAGCCAGTGTATAGAGGTCATCATGTTACTGTTCTATAATGTAAAAATGTCATAATATTGATGCACACATTCATCAACAATAGTGGACACAAGTGATGTAATGACATAAGCCCAAGCTGGAAAAGCTGATCCAATAAAACCTGAAATACTTACAAGGAATGTATCAATAGTAAATTACTTATTTCATACAATTACTTTAAAAAAATAAAACTTTTGTGTTGGAGATTAGATAGACAGAAAAAAACCATACACACATATAAGGCTCTGTAAGCAGACTTTTTTCTCAGGTTGTTTCTTCACCTGAAAAGTATACATCAATTCTGTATATATTTCTTTTAATAAACTAAAAAGAAACACAAATTTATATTAATGACTTCTTCCCACCAGCCAGATTCCTGCAAGGAGAATCCTACCAAAAGGCCAAATATGTTGGACCCTATGTGATTTGTCAGCCATTATTCTGTGGATTGAAACAAGCAGAGAAGCAGTAGCTGTTTTATTGCTGTAGTAAGCACTAATAGACCTGAGAATAATACAAGGACAGTGATCTGCTGCAGAAAGGCCACAATCATTTATTTAGGCAATAACATGAATAACTTCCTTCTAAATAGCAGCAAAATATTGACAGCTGGAAAGAAAGCAAAATCGGCCTCTGTACACACTAGCATTAGGGTCCTTTCCCTTGGTTACTGTTGCTTTTTTCCCACAAAAATATAAACCTGACAAACATATTACAAGTGTATCGGACTGTTTTACAATACATCTCTCTTGAATGTAATGGGTATGCTAATATTGGAAGCAGTGACCCTAGTGCATTGAAGCTTTTATTAGAAAATGACCTATTGTGTAATTCATGCATTTGTGCTATATGTATTTTTTATTATTTGGTAATGTTTGTTGTATTTTCATATCTCAATCTTTATTAAAATAACTAAATTAATAATCTTGCAGTTTTAACACTGGGCATTTTAAGACCGCTAGTTTCTGTCCTGTCAGCAGGTTTCTTATCAGTCGAGGCAGGATTACCATGACCGATATCACCTCTATGCACAGCTGAAAACACAGGATCCACCAATCACAGCTGACCTTTCTTGCCCTCCTTCACAATGACCTTTGCAGACACTCATTAGATGCTTCTAAAGGTAGATTCTTGGTCTGTTCATTGTTGCTATGTAAATGTGTTATTTCCTGAGACAACAGGAAATTAGAGTCTAAAAAAGTCCCAGTAGCCAATGTGAGAATCATAACAATTCTATCTTTAATATAGATTGTGATATGTAAAAATAAAAAAAGTCCAAAACTTAAAAAAAAAGAAAAAAACATTTAACACAGAAATCTGATTTAAACCATAGGTCATTTTCATTTTAACTTCTCTTTAAAGAGTTTTCCCGTGATCAAGACAAAAGGGGCTAAGATGTGGGTTCAGACCTTCCTTCTGTGAACCTGAGAATCGAGCACCTTAGCCTCTCATTCATGTGAACCATGTCCCGTACATCATTTATACTGCACTATATTGGACTATCATCGATCTAATACCTGCCGAATGTGCTTTGTAGTGTGGAAGGAAACTGGAGAATCCCAGAGGAAACCCACTCAAACACCTCCTCCACAAGGAGCAATAAATGAAGCCCCTTCATAGGAAGCTAATGCAAAACGCACGTCAGGGGTGCTCCTGGTGCCACATGCTGCATGGTATATTTAAGGTGGTTCATTAAGTTCCTTCTATCCCCCAATTATGACCTCTCTACCAGTGTTTGGTGCTTGATATGCCTTGTGCTCTCCCAGTATGGGAAGTCTCTCCATTTGTGAGACTACATCCATTGCACTTGTGGAGTACAGCAGGCTCATGTGCTTTTTGTGTGAGACTATTGTTGCACTTCGTAGCGTAATATTCGTATTGGCATATGCACTATAGCTATTGATTGAAGGCTAGTTTACTGGGAATGAAGTGTCCATGTCATCATGATAATAGGGCAGGTTCACACGAGCATATAAAAAACGTTTAGCGGTTCATCCAGAAAAGTGGGACAATTCGTTATTACTTGTCATCCGTATTCAATCTGCTTTTTACGGTAGCAGTTATTAATCATGTACAGGACCATTTACAGTTTTTTATGCTAAATAATTGCAATGTATCCATACAAATCGCATGCTGTAGTGTGGCTCCGTATGGCCTCTGATATATTTGACGCACCCATGGGTGAGTTTCATCAGATTTACTGAGGAAACGTATGCATGTTGCGAGTTTTTTTCACACATGCATTCAGCTAGTTAAAAAAAAATGTTCAGGAAAGTACGGTTGCAAGGACAAGCACTTATTGTTATGTATTGCAGAACGCTACCTGATCTGATTTTCCGTCCCTGATTCAATAAAGCATCCTTATCTTCTATGATATAGCGTCTTTATTGGAGTATTTTATAGATTTTTATTATGAATACGGCCAGTGTGGTTGACTACTTGCAGATGTTGTGTTGGTGGGATTGGAACTCAGACCCCAGCGCTGTAAAGCAGCAGTGCTAACCACTGAGCCACCGTACTGCCCGTTGGCTCACTTTGCTCTGATTTGCATAACACCTGGGACAAGTCACTGTGTTGAGCTACGGAGGGGAAATAAGGACACAGAATAACGACATGCTCTTTCGAGAGTAAACAGAGAAGCGACATTAATTCAGAACTGGGAAACCTGACAGGTGCCCTTTGAAGCTGCTGACCTATAACTCTTATGACTGGAATCTCTGTCAGACCTTACGTTAATAAAGCTTTGTCATTGTGTGATGAAAAAGTTATGCAATTCTCTAGAATGTTCTGCACTTCATTTTCTCAGCATGGAGCTTGCGGTCAGTGAATAGGAGCATCATTGTTTGCAGTCAGTGACAGGAGACGCTTTGGACTTTGTGCTCAGCAGGGTTTATACATTGAACTAGTGTAAGTAGCGGACACAGGTCTGAAGTCCAAGACTGGAGAAACATCGTCCTACCCACGCTAACATCATGGCCTGTGTGCAATGGAGTTAGGTCTGACATATCTCCAAACTTGGAATGATAAGAGAGGGTCTCGTACTGCAGCGTACATAGCACGCTAATCCAATGCCCTAACCTCAGTTCTGTATATGTGGACACACAGAAATAGTACTCTGTTTTAGGCCTCAATCAGACGTCCGATTTTCATGTATGAGTGCTATCCATGTTTTTCATGGATAGTGCTCGTACAATTTTTAGTCTATGGGACCAATCACATGTCCCATTTTTTCTCCGTCCGAGTGGCCAAAGGAAAATATCAGAGACATGTTCGATTTTGATCAATGCAAGTCAATGGGTCAGTGAAAAAGTCAGACAAAACTTGCAAGACATTTGAGTGCGGATCGATTTTCACGGACTGTCAGAATGGAGAAAGTGGAATTTTTTTTTTATTTCTCGACAAACGGGAAAATCGAATGACACTCGTACCACACTTTGATTAAACTCTGATTAAAGTCTGACCAGAATAATCAGACCGATTTTCTACTGCATGAAAAAATCTGATGTTTGAATGAGGCCTTAGTGAATCTCACTCTAACATCTATGTTTTTAACAGCAGTATGTATACTTCCATTCTACTCTATGGGTCAGTGTGCTCGCTGAGAAAAAATCAGACAACACTTGGACACATCTAAAACAGTTTCCAAAGTTAGTAATGGCTATGTATCTGTAAAACCCAGATGCTATGTGGTTGATCTGTATGTTATCAGATTTTTTTGCACATCCATAGACGTCAGTAGGCGAGTCTCATCCAAATTATGAAGAACTAGCGCATATTGAGATTTTTTTTCACAGACGTCAGTCTGACCAAAAATATAGAACGCAGCCTGTCTGTCAGAGGAATGTCTAGATGAATACATCCAGATCAGCTGTGAGCTGCAGAAGATCAGGGTTGGATATCTACCTCTGAATATAAAAAAGGTTACTATTCAATTACTTCTATCAGAGATCTTAAAAATGGTGAGGGATTGAAATGCAAATTATTGTAAAAGCTGAAGTAATGTGTGATCATACAACTACCAGTAGTTCACTTTATGGTCACTTCTCCATGACTGTTACCAGCGGTGTAACGATCGAGCCCAGAGGTAGAAGGGGGGCCTGCCAACACCTGCGCATATTTTAGCTGGATGTGCTTCCGAGGACGCACATTCAGCTGTAATGCATTCCGGCGCAGAGATCTGCCGGGTCTCTGCACTGGAATGCATGCTGTTGACCAATCTGAGGCCAGCAGCTGATGTCACTGTGCAAGCCACTGGCTGCACATGGCAGTGATGCCCGGGCTGCAGATCCCTGGGCACTGTGCTTAGGTCATGCATGCGCTTGCTCCCATCTTCTTAAAGAGACCACGTGCATCATCCTAAAGTGTCCCCAGTAGTGTTGAGCATTCCGATACCGCAAGTATCGGGTATCGGCCGATATTCGCGTTATCGGAATTCCGATACTTAATTCCGATACTTTTTCCATATCGTATACCGGAATCGGAAGTTCCCATAATTCTTTGAGAGGCAATGTGATTTTAGTCAGCCAATGAGGAATCCTACGAAGTGTGGGCACATCCTGTAATGCTGCGGTCATCTTAACTAATGGCATGGCTGTGATTGGCTGCTGAAATGATGTCAGAATGCACTATAAAAGGCGCCGCCGCCATTTTAGCGTCACTGTGCTGTGAACTCAGTAAGGGACAGAACGCTACTCTGCTAACTCTGAGGGACAGTTAGATATTGCGATTTTGTGTACTACTGTGCTTGAGGCAGGCTAGTTTACCAACCGCTGTGTAAAGCTTCATTTTGCCAGTGTTGTTTTAACAGCTCTGTGCAAGGTGTGTGTGTGACAGTGCAGGTGACGCTGCAGTTTGCTCTGCATCCACCGCTGTTTGTAGGCATCTGCACGTGTCACTGACTCTTTTTTTTTTTATTTTATTTAGTGGAATTGGTGCAGCTCCATTATATTAGAAAAAAATCAAATCTATTAGTGTGACGTGCTTCCATCCGTATACAATACATTGGTTGCAAACACTATAGAAGTACACAAAGGAGCTTTTCACAGATAGTGAATAGTTGTGTTTCAGTGTTCACTGCAGTCTGTGAGGTTTTGATTTTTTGAGTGCAGATCACGCTCCAGTTAGTTCTTCAACCACTGCCGGTTGTAGTCTGCTGAGCGTGTGTCACTGCCTCATCCTTCACATTTTTCTCTAATTGGTGCTGCTCCATTTTAGTGGAAAAAAATCTAATCTATTAGTGTGACGCGCTTCCATCCGTATACAATACATTGGTTGCAAACACTATAGAAGTACACAAAGGAGCTTTTCACAGATAGTGAATAGTTGTGTTTCAGTGTTCACTGTAGTCTGTGAGCTTTTCATTTTGTGAGTGCAGATTACGCTCCAGTTTGTACTTCAACCACTGCCGGTTGTAGTCTGCTGAGCGTGTGTCACTGCCTCATCCTTCACATTTTTCTCTAATTGGTGCTGCTCCATTTTAGTGGAAAAAAATCTAATCTATTAGTGTGACGCGCTTCCATCCGTATACAATACATTGGTTGCAAACACTATAGAAGTACACAAAGGAGCTTTTCACAGATAGTGAATAGTTGTGTTTCAGTGTTCACTGCAGTCTGTGAGGTTTTGATTTTTTGAGTGCAGATCACGCTCCAGTTAGTTCTTCAACCACTGCCGGTTGTAGTCTGCTGAGCGTGTGTCACTGCCTCATCCTTCACATTTTTCTCTAATTGGTGCTGCTCCATTTTAGTGGAAAAAAATCTAATCTATTAGTGTGACGCGCTTCCATCCGTATACAATACATTGGTTGCAAACACTATAGAAGTACACAAAGGAGCTTTTCACAGATAGTGAATAGTTGTGTTTCAGTGTTCACTGTAGTCTGTGAGCTTTTCATTTTGTGAGTGCAGATTACGCTCCAGTTTGTACTTCAACCACTGCCGGTTGTAGTCTGCTGAGCGTGTGTCACTGCCTCATCCTTCACATTTTTCTCTAATTGGTGCTGCTCCATTTTAGTGGAAAAAAATCTAATCTATTAGTGTGACGCGCTTCCATCCGTATACAATACATTGGTTGCAAACACTATAGAAGTACACAAAGGAGCTTTTCACAGATAGTGAATAGTTGTGTTTCAGTGTTCACTGTAGTCTGTGAGCTTTTCATTTTGTGAGTGCAGATTACGCTCCAGTTTGTACTTCAACCACTGCCGGTTGTAGTCTGCTGAGCGTGTGTCACTGCCTCATCCTTCACATTTTTCTCTAATTGGTGCTGCTCCATTTTAGTGGAAAAAAATCTAATCTATTAGTGTGACGCGCTTCCATCCGTATACAATACATTGGTTGCAAACACTATAGAAGTACACAAAGGAGCTTTTCACAGATAGTGAATAGTTGTGTTTCAGTGTTCACTGTAGTCTGTGAGCTTTTCATTTTGTGAGTGCAGATTACGCTCCAGTTTGTACTTCAACCACTGCCGGTTGTAGTCTGCTGAGCGTGTGTCACTGCCTCATCCTTCACATTTTTCTCTAATTGGTGCTGCTCCATTTTAGTGGAAAAAAATCTAATCTATTAGTGTGACGCGCTTCCATCCGTATACAATACATTGGTTGCAAACACTATAGAAGTACACAAAGGAGCTTTTCACAGATAGTGAATAGTTGTGTTTCAGTGTTCACTGTAGTCTGTGAGCTTTTCATTTTGTGAGTGCAGATTACGCTCCAGTTTGTACTTCAACCACTGCCGGTTGTAGTCTGCTGAGCGTGTGTCACTGCCTCATCCTTCACATTTTTCTCTAATTGGTGCTGCTCCATTTTAGTGGAAAAAAATCTAATCTATTAGTGTGACGCGCTTCCATCCGTATACAATACATTGGTTGCAAACACTATAGAAGTACACAAAGGAGCTTTTCACAGATAGTGAATAGTTGTGTTTCAGTGTTCACTGTAGTCTGTGAGCTTTTCATTTTGTGAGTGCAGATTACGCTCCAGTTTGTACTTCAACCACTGCCGGTTGTAGTCTGCTGAGCGTGTGTCACTGCCTCATCCTTCACATTTTTCTCTAATTGGTGCTGCTCCATTTTAGTGGAAAAAAATCTAATCTATTAGTGTGACGCGCTTCCATCCGTATACAATACATTGGTTGCAAACACTATAGAAGTACACAAAGGAGCTTTTCACAGATAGTGAATAGTTGTGTTTCAGTGTTCACTGTAGTCTGTGAGCTTTTCATTTTGTGAGTGCAGATTACGCTCCAGTTTGTACTTCAACCACTGCCGGTTGTAGTCTGCTGAGCGTGTGTCACTGCCTCATCCTTCACATTTTTCTCTAATTGGTGCTGCTCCATTTTAGTGGAAAAAAATCTAATCTATTAGTGTGACGCGCTTCCATCCGTATACAATACATTGGTTGCAAACACTATAGAAGTACACAAAGGGGCCTTTCACAGATACTGAACAGTTGTCTGCAGGGTTCACTGTAGTCTGTGAGGAATAACCACACTTAGGCCTTAACTTTTCTGACTTTCTTTATCAATCTACCAAGATGAAGAAGTCAGTGAGTAAGGCACGTGGTCGTGGTCGAGGCCGTGGATTTGCAGCAGGGAGAGGACGTGGGGATTCTGTGGCTGCTGCCGCACCCAGTGACACAGCATCCACCAGTTTTCCCCGTGAGCGTTCCTTTATGCGCACTTTTGTAGGAGCTCAGCGTACCCCCCTGCTGCGTGAAGAACAAATTGAAGCCGTTGTTGGTTGGATGGCAGCCAATGCATCGACTTCAATACCTTCCACCTCCTCTCAGGACCACAGCACTGTTGAACAACCATCAGTCTCTTCACCGCCTGCCAAATTGCCCAGGCAGTCAGAGAGCTCTGTACAGGAGCCAGCTGAGTCTCTGCTTCTGTTCTCAGAATCTGTTGGCTTGGAAACAGGGGCCCAGCCAAGCAGCATTCTGGAATGTGAAGAAGAGGCAGTATGCAGTGATGCGCAACAGCTGTGTCTCTCTGAATCTGAAGAGGCGGGTGAGCCAGTGCCGATGGTCAGCACACCGCAGAACGCATCTGATGATGATGAGACTCAGTTGCCAGTTTCTGTTGAGCATGGTGCTGGCCAGACCACCCAACAACAGCAGGTGTTGGAAGAGGGTAGTGGTGGAGATGATGAGGTCCAAGACCCAACATGGCGTGAGGAACAGGAAGGTGGTGGGAGCAGCTCTGAGGAAGAGATTGCACCAACGGTCCAAACAGTAGGGAGAGGTAGGCTGCAGACTCGCTTGCCTGTAGCCTCCAGTTTGGCACCCGTTCGGAGCAGTTCTCTTACAACAGCCAAACCGGGCGCTCCCAGGACTTGCTCTGCGTGGTCCTTTTTTGATACAGTTGCAGATGATATTTGCTATGTCAAATGCAAGCTGTGTAATCTAAAAATTAAAAGAGGTAAAAGTGTCAGTAACCTTAATACAACAAATATGTGGAAACATGTGCGGTCAAAGCACTTTGTTGAGTTACAAAGACACACTGGAGATGTAGGCCAACCTACAGCAGCACCTACATCTTCAGCTCCTGTTGGAGCCTCTTCCTCCAGTTCACACACAGCTGGTAAGGCTTCCTCAAAGGATCGCCATGGAAGAACCTCTGTCACTGTTGTCCAGAGACACAGTGTTATTCCACCCACAGGTGCAAGTTCCCTGTCATCCTCACACACCCAGGCCACAAAACAGCCATCGGTAGCACAGGCATGGGATAAAAGACGGCCATACTCGGCAAACCATCCACGAGCACAGGCTCTGAATGCTGTCATTGCAAAACTCCTGTCCCTTGAAATGCTGTCATTCAGGCTGGTGGAGACTGACAGTTTCCGTGAATTAATGGCATTGGCAGTCCCACAATACAATGTGCCCAGCCGATTTTATTTCAGCAGGCAAGCCGTCCCTGGTCTGCAAAAGCATGTTGAGGCAAAAATTAAACATGCGCTACTAAACGCCGTCAGTAGCAAGGTCCACCTGACCACCGATGCGTGGACCAGTACCCATGGCCAGGGACGATACCTTTCACTCACTGCCCATTGGGTGAATGTTGTGGAGCCGGGTACAGATCTTGCGAGTGGCGCTGTACGTGTTCTGCCAACTCCAAGGATTGCCGGAATCAAGTCTGTCCACATTGACTCCTCCTCCTACTCCAGTTCCTCAGAATCATCGCTGCAGGAGCCGTCACGGTCTACCTCCACATGGACCCGTGGACGCTTACCTGATGCGACCGATATGAGCACAGCCGTGGCCAAACGGCAACAGGCCGTTCTGAAATTAATTCCCATGGGGAATCGAAGCCACACAGCGCAGGAGGTCTGGAATGCCATCAAGCAGGAGAGCGACGTGTGGTTTTTGCCAGCGAATCTCCAGCCAGGCTTGGTAGTGTGTGACAATGGCCGAAATCTGGTGGCAGCTCTGGGCCTTGGCAACCTCACTCACATACCATGTCTGGCACATGTGCTCAACTTGGTCGTGCAGAGTTTTTTGAGGGACTATCCGGATCTTGATGCACTGCTGCACAAGGTCCGCCTAGAGTGCGCTCACTTGCGACGTTCCAGCATGGCCAGATCGCGCATTGCAGCTCTGCAACGCAGATTGCGCCTTCCTGAACATCGCATCATATGTGACGTATCCACCAGGTGGAATTCAACGTTACATATGTTGGAGCGGTTGTGTGAGCAGCAGCCAGCAGTTATGGAGTATCAGCTGCATCAGGCGCAATCAACACGCAATTTGCGCCGTCCACACTTCACCATTAATGAGTGGGCCACTATGAAGGACAGTGCCACGTTTTGCGTGCGTTTGATGAGTCAACGCGGATGGCGAGTGCAGATGATGCACTAGTCAGCCTGACTGTCCCCCTTATCTGCCTGCTTCAAAAAACACTGCAAGCAATAAGGGATGAGGTTTTGGAAGAGGTGGAGGATGAGGAGTCACAAATTCCATCACCTTCTGGAAAGTCAGCGCAACGTGGTTCCTCACAAAGGGCTGGGCAGGGCTCACTTTGTGAGGAGGATGAGGAGGAGGAGTCAATGGAGGAGGAAGACATCGCTCCAGAGGGAGGTACACAACGCTCTAGTCAGTATGTAGAGCGAGGGTGGGGTGATGCAGAGCAGGCAGAGATAACGCCTCTTGCAGAGGACAGCGTTTCTTTGCCAGTTGGGAGTCTGCAGCACATGGTTGATTTCATGCTGCAGTGCCTAAGAAATGACCGCCGCATCGCCCACATTCTCACGACGTCTGATTATTGGGTGTACACCCTCCTAGACCCTCGCTACCGGGACAACGTCAAAAGCCTCATCACACCGTTGAACCGGGAGCGTAAAATGCGGGAGTACCAAGACACACTGGTGCAATCCCTAATGTTCTACCTTACTGCCGAGAGCACTGCTGCTGCTACTGCTTTACAAAGCAGCTCTGTGCGTCGAGGCAGTGTAGAGAGCTCTGCAACAAGAGGGAGCACACGCAGTGCCTCTGCACAGGGAAAGACCAGTATGTTCAAAATGTGGCAAAGTTTTGTGGCAGCGCCACAAATGTCTACACCATCCGAGAGGGCTCCAGTCAGCGGGAGGCAACGTATCCGTCAGATGGTGACAGACTACTTGGCTTTGCCTCTCAGTGTACTCCCAGATGGCTCTTCCCCATTCAAGTTTTGGGTCTCTAAGCTGGATACATGGCCAGAGCTTAGCCAGTATGCATTGGAGGTGCTGGCTTGCCCTGCTGCCAGTGTATTATCGGAGCGCGTCTTTAGTGCTGCAGGTGGTGTACTAACAGACCGTCGCATGCGACTATCCTCCGATAATGTAGACCGGCTTACTTTTCTGAAAATGAACAAGGCATGGATCTCGCCAGAATTTGTCTGTCCGTTTTCAGATTAAATAACTGGTTCGCAACGTTATCCATGTCTCCTGTTATGTTCATCTTTCTACCACCTGAACTCTACTCCCTGGGCTCCAACACTGCCAGTTGCTGCTCAGAAGTGTCGTGTCCACAGAACAAAACACAAGCTCTACTGTTAGTGGGGTTCAGTAACGCCAGCTGTTCCCCTGCTGTGTCAACGGCAAGAAGTCTCCTGTTCCCGACACATGGACAGAAAAACACATGACCAACATGCTCCAAATAGGGAAGAGCCGTCACCCTGCTTGTTATGCTGAAAACATGAAATTGTGAAGTTTTGCAGGCCTAGAATGATAAATTTTTATGACAAATATGGACAAATAATAATTTGTCATCACAGCGCATATCTGCACATGTCTATTAGAAATGGTAACAAAAAATAAAACATAGTCTACTCTTCACATTTTGAAATTAATGCATAAAAGTACATTTCAGACTTATGAATTAATGCTTTTTAAGGAACTTTATCTGTACCTGTAAGATAATGCACTCAATGGATGTACGAATCATTACATCCTCATCATCATCATCACGAGTTTTATTTATGACAGACATTATAAAATACACATACTGATGCCAACTGTAACTTCAAACACCATATATGAAATGGCCAGCATGTAAACATGGTAATAATGTCCAATAATAAATTATTACATCTAGAAAGTGCATCATGCATACTGACAATAGGTACTTATACCTGCAAGTGCTGTTGAAACAACCACAAGAGATATAAATTAATACTGGTATATAGGTATCACAGTGCATAGTTACTCATGGACAATGTTGATGTAATACTGTATCTCAATTAAGTCAGTGTCAACCATTAGGCTTGTTAGTCTTGTACATTGTTAAAGAGGGAACGTAATTTTTTGGTTTGTCATAGGTGTAGTATTACACATTAAATTATTACTGCTGTACTTTTTTTTGGCGTCCCTAGTGCGCAATAACGCAGCCTAACCTCACATTTGATAGTCAGCTAATTGCCACACGCTACCCTACCCTACGCGTGACAGTAGGAAGGTAGTGTTGACGGATAAAGCTTTGCGCAACCAGACATTCTTTTACCCTCTTCAACACTCTACAAGCAAAAAATGCATGATTTCAGCCGCAGACTTTATTGACGTACAGTATAACATCGGCATTACCCATCAGAGGCTGTCCACTGTGTGATACAGACATAGAATATACCTTTGCTATCCGTAGCCTTTGTTTCACCTACACTTGCAGGCACACACTTAAATTGTGACAAACAATGCCTAATGTTTTTTTAAATGCTTATTTTTTATTGTACATTATTGTGTCATCAATCACATTGATGAGTCCATGCTGGACATGTCATACATGCTATAGAAAGTTACGATTTTATGAACTTAAATAATTGAATTGTCTGTGACTGTCACATAAAATTTGCGATGATGATGATGAGTGACTATTACAAAATCCATTGTCTTCACTATGTTATGGTTTAACATTGCGTTCCTTAAGCATTATTCATAAAAAAAAAAATTTACTTTTATTCTTAAATTTACAACACTATATTTTGTTACCAATTTTTTGGGTGTTGTGTTGTTCCATTTATTTTTGGCATGTGCATATATGCGTTTATATTTGTATTTTCTTTATTTTTCCTTCTTGAAATTAGAAAACATGTGTATCTTTGTACCGTGTTAGCCAGTAGATAGAAAAATATTTAGACTTCAGAGTCAGCAGTGGTTGATACCTTTTTATGGATAACTGAAAAGATGGAAACAAATTGCAAGCTTTCAAGGCTACTCACGTCTCTTCATCAGGGAAAGACTAACTAAAAAAATTAAGCATCACATATTTCTATACACAACAGGACACAGGAATAGTGCAATAGGTAAGACAAGTAAGTGACGTGTATCAGAACTGTCATTATCTCACAGGGATGAACATAAATATTCGAACAGTTCCTAGATAAGGATAGAAAGTTTGATTGCCCTCTCATTGGCGTATTTTTTGGGGTTTTCATGACCCTGGAAGGGCATAGACGCAGATTCCTTAATTGATATAGAATGACATAAATCCATGTGATCTATTCATTCCATCACTAACAGTGTCAAAGGTCATGATGAGCTTATATTCTGAAACCTTTGTACGTTTCTCATATTTGAAGTTATATTTTAATAACAGTAATTCCATATCCATGATGCTATGACCGGGCATACAAAAGTCTTTTGCCACAGCTAAATTCATTAATTTATCTGTGATTGTGTGGCGCTGATAATTCATCCTTGTTCTCCTTTTTGTTGCCGGTCTCCCCTCACTTGTCCCTCCCTCACTTGTCTTAGCTATTCCTGTGTCCTGTTGTGTGTAGAAATATGTGATTCTTCATTTTTGGCTTTACTCTTAGCCTGATGAAGACACCTGAGTAGTCTCGAAAGCTTTGAATTTGTTACCATATTTTCAGTTAGCCATTAAACGTTATCAACCACAGAGGACTGTCAAGTATAAATATTTTTATATTCTTGTAATTGAAATTTATCATTTTATTGTTGTAGTAAAACTTCATTTATTCTTGTTTGAAGTACATACATTTGCAATGGCCACGTAACAAGGCAATAACTCTATATTTTATGCCTACACCCTCCTTGACCCTGGGCTTCAACAGCGCCAGTTGCTGCTCAGAAGTGTTAGATGCACAGATGAAAACAATCGCTGATGTGTTTGTGGGGTTCAGTAACGCCTGCTGTTCCCCTGCTGTGTGTCTGGCAAAAATTACTGCTGCTAACTACAACTTCAACTTCAAACGTCTCATACTAGGCCTCTGCCTACACCCTCCTTGACCCTGGGCTCCAACACCGCCAGTTGTTGCTTGGAAGTGCTGTTAGCACAGTCTACACTTGCTCCTGTGTTACTGGGGTTCAGTAATGTCAGCTGTTCCCCTGCTGTGTGAACGGCAAATAGTCCTGCTGCCTCCACCATGTTCTCTTCTCATCCCTGGGTTACAACACCGCCAGTTGTTTCTCGGAAGTGCTGTTAGCACAGTCTACACTTGCTCCGTGTTACTGGGGTTCAGTAATGTCAGCTGTTCCCCTGCTGTGTGAACGGCAAATAGTCCTGCTGCCTCCACCATGTTCTCTTCTCATCCCTGGGTTACAACACCGCCAGTTGTTTCTCGGAAGTGCTGTTAGCACAGTCTACACTTGCTCCCGTGTTACTGGGGTTCAGTAATGTCAGCTGTTCCCCTGCTGTGTGAACGGCAAATAGTCCTGCTGCCTCCACCATGTTCTCTTCTCATCCCTGGGTTACAACACCGCCAGTTGTTTCTCGGAAGTGCTGTTAGCACAGTCTACACTTGCTCCGTGTTACTGGGGTTCAGTAATGTCAGCTGTTCCCCTGCTGTGTGAACGGCAAATAGTCCTGCTGCCTCCACCATGTTCTCTTCTCATCCCTGGGTTACAACACCGCCAGTTGTTTCTCGGAAGTGCTGTTAGCACAGTCTACACTTGCTCCCGTGTTACTGGGGTTCAGTAATGTCAGCTGTTCCCCTGCTGTGTGAACGGCAAATAGTCCTGCTGCCTCCACCATGTTCTCTTCTCATCCCTGGGTTACAACACCGCCAGTTGTTTCTCGGAAGTGCTGTTAGCACAGTCTACACTTGCTCCCGTGTTACTGGGGTTCAGTAATGTCAGCTGTTCCCCTGCTGTGTGAACGGCAAATAGTCCTGCTGCCTCCACCATGTTCTCTTCTCATCCCTGGGTTACAACACCGCCAGTTGTTTCTCGGAAGTGCTGTTAGCACAGTCTACACTTGCTCCCGTGTTACTGGGGTTCAGTAATGTCAGCTGTTCCCCTGCTGTGTGAACGGCAAATAGTCCTGCTGCCTCCACCATGTTCTCTTCTCATCCCTGGGTTACAACACCGCCAGTTGTTTCTCGGAAGTGCTGTTAGCACAGTCTACACTTGCTCCCGTGTTACTGGGGTTCAGTAATGTCAGCTGTTCCCCTGCTGTGTGAACGGCAAATAGTCCTGCTGCCTCCACCATGTTCTCTCTCATCCCTGGGTTACAACACCGCCAGTTGTTTCTCGGAAGTGCTGTTAGCACAGTCTACACTTGCTCCCGTGTTACTGGGTTCAGTAATGTCAGCTGTTCCCCTGCTGTGTGAACGGCAAATAGTCCTGCTGCCTCCACCATGTTCTCTTCTCATCCCTGGGTTACAACACCGCCAGTTGTTTCTCGGAAGTGCTGTTAGCACAGTCTACACTTGCTCCCGTGTTACTGGGGTTCAGTAATGTCAGCTGTTCCCCTGCTGTGTGAACGGCAAATAGTCCTGCTGCCTCCACCATGTTCTCTTCTCATCCCTGGGTTACAACACCGCCAGTTGTTTCTCGGAAGTGCTGTTAGCACAGTCTACACTTGCTCCCGTGTTACTGGGGTTCAGTAATGTCAGCTGTTCCCCTGCTGTGTGAACGGCAAATAGTCCTGCTGCCTCCACCATGTTCTCTTCTCATCCCTGGGTTACAACCCGCCAGTTGTTTCTCGGAAGTGCTGTTAGCACAGTCTACACTTGCTCCCGTGTTACTGGGGTTCAGTAATGTCAGCTGTTCCCCTGCTGTGTGAACGGCAAATAGTCCTGCTGCCTCCACCATGTTCTCTTCTCATCCCTGGGTTACAACACCGCCAGTTGTTTCTCGGAAGTGCTGTTAGCACAGTCTACACTTGCTCCTGTGTTACTGGGTTCAGTAATGTCAGCTGTTCCCCTGCTGTGTGAACGGCAAACAGTCCTGCTGCCTCAACTTTAATTTCCATGGGTACCTTCTGCTACCCATCCGGGTTCCAGTACCGTCAGCTGGTTCTCCGCAGTGCCTTTGGCCTAGGTGCCTCCATGTCGGTATCCGAGTTCCAGCAACGTCTGCTGGTCCTTGGTAGTGCTTTGGAGCACAGGTACCTCCTGCTTAGTAACCCTGTCCCAGTAACTCAGCTGGTCCTCGGTTGTGCCATTGGCTCTTTTCCTTCTGCTGACCCTCCGGGTTCCAGCACAGTCAGCTGGTCCTCGTTACTTTCATTGGTTCTTGTACCTTCTGCTACCCATCCGGGTTCCAGTACCGTCAGCTGATTCTCCGCAGTGCCTTTGGCCTAGGTGCCTCCATGTCGGTATCCGAGTTCCAGCAACGTCTGCTGGTCCTTGGTAGTGCTTTGGAGCACAGGTACCTCCTGCTTAGTAACCCTGTCCCAGTAACGTCAGCTGGTCCTCGGTTGTGCCATTGGCTCTTTTCCTTCTGCTGACCCTCCGGGTTCCAGCACAGTCAGCTGGTCCTCGTTACTTCCATTGGCTTTTGTACCATCACCAACAGGACAAAGAAGGTTAAGACAAACTACAAGATACAGAACAAGAGACAGAAGAACAATAAGCAGAAGATCAAAAAGCAGAAGAACATTAAGTATAAGACCAAAATGAAGAGCAAAATATATGCTCTAAATTCTAAGCAGAAGAAGACTAAGCAGTGTATGGGGGTGAGTCCGTTCCTCCTCGTGGTGCCCCTGGAAAATGCCTGATGCTGCTGCAGGCTAAACTGAACGCGGACAAATACTGTTGTAATTAAAATCTTTCGTGACAGCAAGAACGGAAGGATGAAAATTCAGAGTTTTACAGATTACAAGTACAGGAATGTCTGTCACAAATAAGAATATGATGAAAAGGATGAATAGGAAGAAGATGAAGAAGTAGAATATGAAGAATAATAACTGTTTAATAAGAACAATATAAGTAATGTTAACAAAAAGATGAATAGCAAGAAGTTTTAGAAGATTAATAAGGTGAAGATGAAGAATAATTTGATGAGAAAGATGATGCTGCTGAAAATTATGAAGGAGAAAGTGTGTGAAAAGTTAAAAAGGTGAAGACCATGGAAGTTGTGAAACAGACATATTTGACAAAATAGAAAAAAGGTTAACAACATTGTCAATTTGTTCGTCAATCCGAACGTATTTCCTAAAAAAAAAAAATTAATGCTATTCCATTGGATTGGGTCAAACATCTATGCCTTTAATGTCTCCTCAACCTCCCCCAATACATTCTACATTACTCTTTCTTGTTTTCCTTCATGTACAATTAACCAACAAGGCAAGAATGGGTTTTTTTTAATTTCGATATTTTGTTCCCATAGACTTACATGGGACTTCCGGTATCGGTATCGGGTATCGCCGATATTTTAGTGATATCGGCGATACCATTACGATTCCGATACTTTAGGATATCGGAAAGTATCGCTCAACTCTAGTCCCCAGCCAATGGCTGGGAGACACTTATTATGTAAGGCACTTCCACTGCATGGAAGTGCCTGTGTAACGTTGTTAGTCTGTTCCCAAACATGCTTGCAAGTTCTCAGGTCCCTGTCTGCTAGTGCCGCTAGTGTCTGTCCATTCCTTGTCAGTCTATATTACAGACGGACATGCCTGCACCTGCCGTGGTAACCTGTATAACAGCCAGACCCGTCTGCACCTGCCGTGCCAATCTGTATAACAGCCAGACCTGTCTGCACTTGCCGTGCTAGTCTGTATAACAGCCGGACCTGCCAGCACTAGTCGTGCCAGTCTGTGCATCAACCGGACCTGCCAGCACCTGCTGTGCCAATCTATATATCAGCCGGACCCGTCTGCACTTGCCGAGCCAGTGTGTATATCAGCTGCACCAGTCCGCACCTGCCAGTGCCTTCCTGCATTAGCTGTCCTTTTCCTCTAGGCAGTTCATCGAAAGCCAAGCCTAACTCCACCATCAGGGTTCTAGTGAAAAGTCAGGTGCTTATCTAGTCAAGCCCCTCCACCACTCCCATTATAGTTTGCACAGGCCATGGAACCCGCTGCCTCTCAGGCTTCCTCTATCTCTGACCTATACCAGGAGGTCTTCTGCCGGAAAGACCAGCAGGATAAAATCCTCTCCTACCTGCAGACAGTAGTGACCCATAAAGATACGCTGTCAAATCCGGATGATCTGCACCTACCCAAGCTCCGAACAGCCTACCTGCTATGCACCCTGCTATGGACTCCATCTGTCAGCTCCTCCACATTATGGTGATCACCCTGCCCTATGTCAGGGGTTTATTAATCTGTGCATGCTGCACTTCGAACTCATGGCTCACCAATTAATTTCTAAATGGACAAAAGTGACTTTCATCATGTACCATCTCACTGGCGAAGCTTTAGCATTGCTCAATCCTCAATGGGAGAGAGGGGATCCTCTTGTGTCGAACCTCCAGTCCGTTCTTGGAGTCTTCTGTAAGGTCTTCGAAGAGCCCAGCCATGCTTCCTGTTGCTTGAACTCACTTGGAATAATGAGGCTCTGGTGGCTACTCTCTGGGAAGGCCTTTCCTGGCGAATCAAGGATGAGTTGGCCAGTCATGATATACCCATCTAATTTTTATGACCTGGTGTCCCTGGAAACCTGGATAGACATCAGGTTTCAGGAGCGTTCCAAGGAGGTGACCAGCAAGAGAAGACCTGTGCACCTAGCTCCAACCTTCCAAAGACCGATCATGCAACAAGCCTCAACTTTGGCTCCTCCCCTAGAGTCTATGCAGATTAACCAGGTGAAGATCCTGCTTTGAGCAGGGGTTGGACCAGATTACCCAGGAGGTCCCTTCCAACTCTACCATTCTATGATTCTATGATTCTAAGATGGCTAAGCGTCTTCAGGAGGCTCGTTGTGCAGAGGGAAGATGCTTCCATTGTGGCAGTCCTGAACATGTCATCCGTTCCTGCCCAGAGAAATCGGGAAACTCCAGAGCCTAGGGTCTGTTGGAGAAGTTGCCCTGGGTGAGAATCACTCCTCTCCTTCGCTGACTCTGTCAGAATCTGTTACCTGCGGTAACATCCATTTTGTCGAGTCGGTCTACTTGGACTCCGGTTCTGCAGGTAATCTCATTCAACAGGTCATTGTGGAGTGGTATCAAATCCTAATCCAATGTCTTCAGGATCTGTTGGCGGTTTCATCAGTGGATGGGACGCCTCCCTCTGAGACCATCCTTATCATGACCGAGCCAGTGGAACTTTGGGTAGTAATGGTACACTTGGAGAGGATCACTCTCTATGAACTGTTGGGCCTGTCTCATCCTCTGCTTCTAGGTCTGCCATGGCTGTGCAAACACGAGCCTATTTTTGATTGGAAATCCGTTGAGGACAGGAGTGCCACGAGAGATGTTTAGTTCCCATTTGTCCTGCTCAATCTCCAGCTTCTCCATCTAATTTATCCAGCTTGTCTGCAGCATACTGGACGTACGCTGACGTTTTGGACAAAACGGAGGCTGAGACGCTTCCACCTGTATGACTGTCCTATTGATCTTGTTCCAGGCGCCTCTCCTCCTTGAGGACAAATCTACCCCCTGTTGCAGGCTTAGACTCGAGAAATGTATGAGTACATTAAAGAAAATGTTGTTAGGGGATTAATCTGGAAATCTTCCTCTCGACTGAAATAGGATTCTTCTTATATATATTTCATATAGAAAAAGGACGCTTCACTTCGACAACTTTATCGATTAAAGGGGTCTCAACCAAATAACGATCTTAAATAAGTATCATCTGCCTCCCATCTCCAAGCTGTTTGACTGTCTTAAAGGTTCCCGAGTCCTCCAGGGGGTGTACATCTTGATCCGAATACGCCACACAGGGAGATGAATGGAAGATGGCCTTTAATACTCGCGATGGCCACTATGAGTATCATGTAAAATGCCCTTTAGACTCTGTAATGCCCCTGCAGTCTTTCAAGAACTGGTGAATGACATCTTCTGGGATCTTTTCTACACGTGTGGTAGTTTACCTGGACAATATTTTGGTGTTCTCCCTGATCTGCCTTCACACTAAAGGGATGTTCACAGATTCTGCAGAGATTAAGGAAGAACCATTTGTATGCAAAATATGAAAAGTGCACCTTTGAGCTGATCTCTCCACCGTTTCTTGGGTACATAATCTCCGAGACCGGCCTGAAAATGGATCCCAAGAAGGTGTCTGCTGTCTTGAAGTGGCCTCATCCAGATGGTCTGAAATCTATCTAGCGGTTTCTCAGATTCGCAAATTACTACCGCCAGTTCATTCTGCATTTCTTCTCTCGGACTGCTCCTATTTCTGCCCTGACCCGCAAGGGGAGGCCAATCCTAAGATACGGACTCCAGAGGCAGAGAACAACTTTGTGTCTCTAAAACAGGCTTTCTCCTCAGCTCCTGTGCTGCATTGTCCGGACAATAACAAGCAGTTCTTTCTGGAAGTGGATGTTTCTTCCTCAGGGGCCAGAGCCATTCTTACCTAGAAGTCTTCCGGACGTATGGTGACCTGTGGCTTCTTTTCCAAAATCTTCTCAGTTCCAAAACGCAACTACTCGCTAGGCGATTGAAAACTGTCAGCGATAAAACTGGCTCTGGAGGAGTGGCGATTCTTGCTTGAAGGAGTGACGCATCCAGTGGTTATCTACACTAACCACAAGAATCTAATCTATCTGCAGTCCGCACAGTGGCTTAATCCATGAAAAGCCAGGTGGTCTCTGCTCTTTGCCCACTTCAACTTTACTCTCCATTTCCAGCAAGCTGATAAGAATGTCATAGTGGACGCTCGCTCTAGATCTTTTTTGTCTTCCAACCAGGAGGAGCCTCAACACATCATTGAGCCCCCCAAAATAATTACGTTCACTTTGTTGGATTTGTCTCAGCTCCCTTCTGGAAAGACTTCTGTGAGGTCACTCGTCTAAAATGTCTGGTCATGCCAAACAGAAGAAAACGCTTCTCCTACATTATTGGTGGCTGACCCAACGCAAGGATATCGGGATTTTCGTCTCTGCCTGTCCCTCTTGTGCCCAGAACAAGACTCTGAAACAGTTTCCAACTGGTCGGCTACTTCCTTTGCCCATACCATCTGCTTCCTGGCAACATATTGCAATGGATTTCATCACTGATCTTCCAGTATTGGCAGTGTACTGTTATCTGGGTGGTTGTGGATCACTTTTTCAAGATGGCTCATTACACTCCACTGTCCTGTCTTCCATCTGCCCCAGTGCTTGAAGAGAAGTTTATTCTACATATTTTCCGCCTCCATAGTCTCCCGCTCCATATTATCTCGGATAGAGGTGTGCAGTTTACTTCTTGTTTCTGGAGGGCCACCAGCAAGCTGCTTAATGTCACGTTGGATTTCTCTTAGACCTACCATCCTCAAACCAATGGTCAGGTAGAGCGGATCAATCAGATCATGACCAATTTCTTGTGGCACTTCATTAGTTGCCACCATAATGACTGCGCCAAACTCCTGCCTTGGGCTGAATTCTCATACAACCATGTAAGTGAATCTTCTGCCAAATCTTCATTTTTTTGTGGTCTACTGTCAACATCCCAATATTCTGTTCCCTGTTTCTACTACGTACGATATTCCTGCTGCTGAATCCCTCATCAAGAGGTTTTCTAAAATCTGGGAAGACACCAAGTCCACTTTACTGAAGTCTTCTGAATGGATGAAAAGACATGCAGACAAAAGAAGTCTGGATCTTCCTCTGTTTTGTCCAAAGGACAAGGTCTGGTCTGTTTCAAGTATGTCCATCTCAAGGTACCCTCGTATAAACTAGGCCTTCGTTTCATTGAAAAAACACAAAAAAGGAGTTCCATACAAATAAAATTATTTTGTTAAAAAATATATATATTTTATTGTGTACAAATCACTAAAAAATAACAACTTTACATAAGATGTAACCCTACCAGTTATTAATTAATAAACAAGCCCAAGGCATGAGGAAAACACCGTTAAGTGCCAATTGTTGTCTCCTTATATAAAAAAATATAATATAACATAATGAAAAATAGAATAATAACAATGGTGATACCAAAGTAAATGACTGCAATGAAGTGTCAAACATCAATTATATATCTCAAAAGAACCACATCACATAGTGCATAAAAAAGGTTTATATATGTGCAAGAAAATATATAATGGTGCTTTGAAATAACAAGGGACCAACCCTAAACACACATTCAATGCCACAAAATAAAGAGACAAGACTGCTGTGGAAAAATATATAATAAAGTGCCTCAGTGCTTACCCATGGTGTGCAGTGCCCAAATGCCCAGGCGCCAAATGTCACCCCTATGGTCCATTTTAGGTCCTGAATCAGATCAAGCTGGTAGACTACAAGTTCAAACTCCCGGGCTCTTTACGGATCCGAATTCTTTCCATGTGTCTTCTCCTCAAACCTGTCATCCTCAGTCCTTTTTTCAAAGATCCTGGTATCACTCCTGCTCCAGTCAGAACTGAAAACATTTTCGAGGTAGAGAAAATTCTGACCACCAAGAAAATAAGTGGAAAAAACTTTTTTTGTTTGGATTAGAAGGGGTTTGGTCCTGAAGAGAGATCCTGGGAGGCCAGGGAGAACATCCATGCCCCTCTCCTCCTGCAGAGATTTCTTGAGGGCTTTAAAAAGAGGGGGCCTAAAGTGGGGTGTACTGTAGTGCCAGCGTCCCTGCACGCTGCCCCTTTCTCCCTGCAGGGATGCCAACACACTTATCACCGTGGCCCAAGTCCCTCCCCTTCTTCCTCATCGACTGCTGCCCAGGGTGCGCAGATGGCACGCAGATTTCTGAGCAATGTGCTTAGGGCGTTCGCTCCCTCCTTCTTAAAGGGACTGTGCGCACCATTCTAAAGTGTCCCCAGCCAATGGCTGAGAGACACTTACTATTTAAAGTACCTCCACCTGCATGGAGGTGCCTCTGCAATGTTGTCAGTCTATTCCCAAACATGTTTGTTAGTTCTCAGATCCCTGTCCGCTAGTCCTGCTAGTGTCTGTCCATTCCTAGCCTCCTTGCTAATACTTGCCTTGTCAGTCTGTATTACAGCCAGACCCACCTGCACCTACCGTGCCAATCTGGATAGCAGCCAGACACACCTGCGCCTGCCGTGCCAATCTGTATAACAGCCAAACCTGCCTGCACCTGCTGTGGCAGTTTGTATAACAGCCAGACCCGTCTGCACTTGCCATGCCAGTCTGTACATCACCTGGACCTGCCAGCACATGCTGTAGCAATCTGTATATCAGCTGGACGCATCTGAATTTGCCATGCCAGTCTATATATCAGCCGTGCCAGTCTGTATTTCAGCTGTGCCAGTCTGTATATCAGACACACCAGTCCGCACGTACCAGTGCCATCTGTCCTTTCCTTTTGGGCCGTTACAGCTGCCAGTCCCTTGGGAGTCAGCTGCCATGTTTCAGTGGTCTATCTGGAGTAGCACCTGGTGGTTATTGAGAGCCAAGCCTAACGCCACCATCAGGGGCTATAGTGAAAAGTTAGGTGCTCACCTAGTCACGCCCCTCCAGGCTCTCCTCGGACCACGACACAGTGGTTTCACCACTCGCGTTACACAGGCTTCTGCGGCAGCTTCAGAACAGGATGCTGCGTTTTAGGGGATCGGAGGAACGTGAGTAGAATTGTTTTTTTATGCGTTAAAGAACAGCGGCAGAATGGGGAGCATATATACCAGGATTGATCCAGGATGGGACACAAATATACCAGGATGGCGTCATATATACCAGGAAGGGGTGCAGGATGAAGGACATATATACCAGGATGGGGGACATTTTACCATGAAGTGGCCCAGGATGGGGAACATATATACCAGAATGGGCCTAGGATAGGGGACATATATAATATGAAGGGAGACATATACACCTGAAAGGGGCCCAGGAAGGAGGACATTAATACATAATGCTGGGGACGCGTATGTCCTTGTAGGTCCATTCCTCTGACCAACATGAAGGGGGGAGGTCCAAATTCTGCACCGAGGCCTATCAGACTCTGGTTACAGAACTGACTGTTATCCAAAATTAACTTCCCACTGAGACTTAAAACCAACAGGGACATACTTCTATTAATTTACCACAATATTGTTTATCTGAGGGACTCTCAAAAGATAGATGAACTTCGAGTCTACAAGCAGTATATCTCCATCAAAGAACCCTTTCCTGACAGATGCATTGACAGACCTAGAAAACTGAAAAAAGAAAAGAGTGGTAGTGCCGGGAGATCTGTCAGGTCTGTTATTCCTTTCAATAACTGTGCCATGGTGTGCGGTTTGTCTCCTAAACAAATAAGCTTCAGCAGAGCCTATAGCCACTTCATTGAGGCAGTGCTGTAGAGCTTCCGGCTGATGTGTGCTCTGAGCTAGCACATCAAAGATGGGGGATGAGGATGAGCAGGAGGGGGTGCAGGAACTGGTGTAGGAGGTGGAGGAAACCCTGATAGAAGTTGGGTCAGCAATCCTCCGCGTCGGTAGCATATCTGTTCACTCAGTGTGCTGTTATTGAAATGTAGCGTCCCTGGCCACAAGCGCTTCTTCATGTGTCGTGTTTAGTGGACAATCACAGTAAACGTGTTGGTAAGGACATGGGTGATGTTCCTGGACATGTGCTGGTACAAGGTGAGAATGCCACACTGGGAGAAATAGTGGCGGCTGGGAACTGAGTATCAAGGGACCAAATTTCTACATCTGTAGCAAGCCAATTTTGTTTTTTATTTCAAACCAATGAAAATTGCTCTATGGGTGAATAATTGAATCCATAAACATTATTTGAAGGGTTTTTTAAGTATTATATACCACAGTAATGTAACAAGAACCATGTTAAACTGTATGAATGAATAACTGAATTCATACAAATTTTTGGAAGTTCTTTTTTGAGTTTTATATACCACTGTAATGCAACAAGAGCACATTAAACTGTACGATTGATTAATTGAATCCATAAACATTTTTGGAAGGTTTTTTAAGTTTTACATACCATCGTAATGTAACAAGAACTGCTCTAAACTGTATGGATGACTAATTGAATCCATAACAAATTTTGGATTTTTTTTTTCGAGCGTTATATACCACCAAAATGTAAGACAAAGCACATAATACTGTATGGATAAGTAATTGAATCCAGACAAATTTTTAAATGCTTTTTTGGAGTCTTATGTGTCACCGAAATGTAACAGAGAACACCCAGTACTCTATGGATGACTAATTGAATGCAGACAAATTCTTAAATGATTTTTTGGAGTCTTATATACCACGAATATGTCACAGAAAGCACCAAATACTATATGGATGACTAATTGAATCCAGACAAATTTTTCAATGCTTTGTTGGGGTCTTACATACCACCAAAATTTAACAGAAAGCACCTAATACTATATGGATGACTAATTGAATACAGGCAAATTTTAATCACTTTTTTGGAGTCTTATATGCCACTGAAATGTCACAGATAGCACGTAATACTGTATGGATGACTAATTGAATCCAGACAAAATTTTCTACGCTTTTTTTGAGTCTTATATACCACCAAAATGTTATAGAAAGCACCTAATACTCTATAGATGACTAATTGAATGCAGACACATTTTTAAATGCTTTTTTTGAACTGTTATATAACACTGAAATGTACCACAGACAACATAATAGTATATGGATGAGTAATTGAATACAGAAAAAAGTTTCAAAGCTTTTTTTGTCTGTTATATAGCACTGAAATGTACTGCAAAGCATGTAATACTCTATGGATGAGTAATTGAATTCAGAAAAATCCAGAACAATTGTCATAGAGCTGTGCAATGGCATCAGTGTGCCTAGCCTGGCAGCACCTGTTCTTTTTATAACCCCTGATGATGTCATATGGCCAGCCAATAATAGCAATACCACTACCAACATGGTTACGGCATTATGGTTACTTGCAGGCAATCCCCGCATGCTTATTGGCTGTGTAACATGCACAAATCATGCGGGGTGGTGATTTGACTTTGAAAACAAGCACTGGCTAATGCTAACCGAGTTCCTAGCTTATCCGATTACCCAGATACTCGAGCACGTTCACTCATCACAATTTGCTGTGTACAGCTCCTGTATACACAGTATGATGGGTCCATGGCTCCCCTATACACAGTATAATGCCTCCATAGCTCACCTATACACAGTATGGTGGGCCCACAGCTCCCCTACACACAGTATAATGAGACAGCGGTTCCCCAAAACACAGTATATCTGGACCAATAGCTCCCCTATACACAATATGCTGGGTCCACAGCTCCGCTATACACAGTATGATACCCCAACAGCTCCCCTATACACAGTATGGTGGGCCCACTGCTCCCCTATACACAATATGATACCACCATAGCTCCCCTATTCACATTATGATGGGGCATACACACAATATAATGCCCCTAAAGACTCATTTTACACAGTATGATGGACCCACAGCTCCCCTATACACAGTATAATGGTTCCACAGCTCCACTATATATGATATGATGTCCTCACAGCTCCCCTATACATAGTATGATGTCCCCACTCCTCCCCCAAAAACACTGTATAATGACCCTCACAGTAGCCCCCAAACTGTATAATGGCCCCACACTAGAACCCACACTGTATAATGTTCACCACATTGTATAATGGCCCCCACGGGAGGCCCCAAACTGTAAGCCAGCCCCCACATTAGTTCCTACGCTATAATAGACCCCAAAAGATGTACCAACATTGTATGAGGGGCCCACCCACATTATGAGAGCCCCTCCCACACTATGATGGCCTCCCACACTGTGTTAGGGTCCCCTACAGTATATAAGGGCCCTGCACACTATATCAGGGCCTCCACACTATATGAGGGCTCCCCACACTATGTAATGGGCCCCCCACACTAGCCCCCAACCTGTATAATGGCCCCTTCATTAGTCCCAAATGTTTAATGGCCCCCACATTAGCCCCTAAAAAGTATAATGGCCCCTGAATTAGCTCCCAAAACTGTATAATCACCTAATCCAGGATCCTGGCAAGGGCCTTGCGGACCAACTTCTGATATCATAGTGCCGAGGTATGCACAGGATGTCAGAGTTCCGGTGCGGCGGGATGACATGACCACGCCGAGACTCTAATGTACTGTGCGTTCACTGGCACCTCGGCCACTCAATCACCCTGCCCATCACCCTGTTGTTATCTAGACAGCAGGCATAAAGTGATCTGCAGTCTACAAAACAGAGAGTGGTAGTGCAGGGAGATCACGTCTCCCTGCTCTACCACTAAACTTAACTACCATATATTCACGACCTGCGCATGCCGATATAGTTAAGGGTAGTGGTAGCTCCCGGTGGGCTGCCCTGAGTACGGGGCCCAAGGCTACTGCCCCCTCTACTCCTGGTACCTACGCTACTGACAGGACATCATCCCAGGAACCATGGGGGCTAGATCTAAATCTTTTGTTTTTAAAACATCCTTGCCTTTTACAAATTTTTTTATGTGTTGGACAACACCTTAAAACTCCCCAAAGTCAACAAGTTGGAACATCGCCTATTATTTGACTAGAGCATGGTGACTTTGTCATGCCAGGTTCTAAAGTCAAGGATTGCTGTTTTTGGCTGCTATATTGCACCATATTGCAAGGGAATAAAGTGGAATTACCGCAACTGCAACAAACAAGACACAAATATTTTTTGCAACTTTGCTTGTCATGGTTGTGGGACCTTACCGGCTGCAAAGTAATCCCATTCGCTTGCATTATACTGCAATCTAGCAGTGGCATAGAGTCTTCTTTGGCTGCACAACCTGTTTTGCATCCAAAACTGTCATGCAGACCCAGCCGTAAAGAGTTATTCTCATCTTCATAAATGGGTATTTTGTAATTTACTGCTTATTAAAATTTTCAGTTGTGCATGAGATATTAAAGTTTTTCTTTTCTTTTGTTTTTAGCTTGTTGCCTTGGAGACAGACCACCACTGCTATATGGCAGAACATGTGCAATGCTTATAAGTTCTTTCTATTTAGTATGTAAACATTGTTCTGAAACTGACCAGGATCCCTGGAGAGTGCTGTTACCTCCTAACCTCGGCCAGCTTCAGCGCAGTGCTTACAAACCAGACAGCAGCAGTGGTCAGTAACCTAGGCTGCGAGCTGAAAACAAAAAAAAATAATGGTGTTAAAATCTCATGACTTGCTGCAAACTTTAATAAGAAGTAAATTGAAAAAGTACTATTCAAAAGTATCCATCTATTAAGATGCGAATATTGCTTTAAGTTTCAGCAGTTCTATCCCTCTAGGAAAATTCTTTTTAAACATGTGTCATGTTTCTACATAAGGACCCAATCCACTATTGTAAATTAGATTTTTTTTCTTCATTCTAATTCAACAAATTTGATATGCTGATTTGGAGATGCTGACGATAAGTGCAATACAAGTAAAAATCAGCACAGCTGGCCATCCACATTAGAAACCAAAGTATGCTGTCAAGATGGGGACTAAATCAGCTGAAACCTGACATACTACAGATGGGAGCAGAATGTTTTGCTCCACGGTATATGAAACATATTACAGAGATTAGGACCAAAGTAGCCATCTGTAAGAAAGTGTCTTGTTCGGCATGGAGGTATACTGAGAGTAGCATGATCTTCGTGTTGCAGAATCCCATGGACGGTAGGTAAATGTGAGCCAAGATACACACATGTGGACCTCTGCTTAGCTACAAGACATCCCCAACATCTGGAATATGTGAAGCTATAAAATGTTCATGGGTGGCCGAGTAATGTCATGACCTATGCAGTTTTCCCATTGTGGCTTCAAGAAAATTGGGGTCTGGAAAGATTTTGTCTAGGCCACAACAAAAAGTGATATTTCCACCAGACACCATTATTCTCAACTTGATGGGTCATCAGGGGAACAATATGACACCCTACTGAAGTTATGGAAATAGGAACATTTAATCTATAGGACTAAATGTAATTACAGACAAAAATATACATGCCTTCATTTCTAGATTAATTGACAGCAGTGAGTAATGCAGGAAGGCAGCTGTTTTGCCTCATCTGTATACATTTCTTAAAATATGGTACTGACAGATTCAGTCGTCGCATATCCCAATTAAAGATGTAAAGTTATGACTGATGCGATTCTTGGCTATTCAAAAGCATTGAGGTTTTGACAACTAGTTATAAAAAAAGACCTCAGGAGTAAAGAGCAGAGAATGAAATAAATATGTATAATTTTGGAATTGAAGAACCAGATGCTTGAAGGATATACAGAGGAGAACCTATGAGAGATTTCTTCTTTTGTGCCAGACCAATTCAGAAATAATCAGCGGCACTGCTTATGTTCTAAGCTCTACCCAAAGCTTTGCTCTGCTGCATATCCATCACTTGGAGACAAAGAGTCAGACAACAAAGCCAATGGCTTCAGCCGTGAAGCAAAAGTGGCTTAGTAAATAGCATTCTATATATAACCAAGACATGCTAGCATTATTTTAAAGCAATGATCTGAAATACTCCAGTGCTTTAATTTACTTCTGATGCTATCAGTACCATTGCCAAGAAGAGATATCCCAGATCCACACGGGTAATGTAAGTTGCCAAAGGTTGCAGAATAGCGAAGACCTCGTCTTCTAATGCCTTCGAATAAGAACCGTGCCAAGACATCTGTTAAATGTTTAGCTGTGAAACAAAAGAGAATGAAGGGGCCTTGTGAGAATCACAAAACAATTGCTGAAACTGAATTCAGTTTGGGGATACGAGATGTCGGAGACTTCTAACAGGTCTACAATAATAACTGCAGGAGGTGTGGAAGGTAATGTAACGTGTGGATTGGAGACAGTCACAATGGAAAAAAGTCAGATATGTCTTTTAACTGGCCATAAAGATAACTAATGTAACATATAACCTCACTAAATATTTGTATATTGTAGTTATAAGCTAACTCTGCATTTTCCTTCCATAAAATCCTTTCCGAAAATATCAGTAAAATGTTCCAGATTATCCAGCTGGCCATAAAACACATAGCAGGAACAATTCATTTTCAAGAGGTTATCAGGCAAACTCTTATTTTTAATACCCAGTTAGCAAATTTAATAGGTGTCAAGAGGAGCTTGTCACATAATTCATGATGCCTGAACATGAGCACCATGATTCAGAGATCGGTTCCTGCAATCAAATCATGTATGTTTTACTCTTAAATGAGTAAGTCATTTAAAGAAAAATATAAATGAGAGCACGTGTTGACAAGGTGTCTAGTCCAAGAGGTATGCGCCTATTGGCTTCTCCCCACCTGCTCCACTGGATTGACATGTCTTTCTTTATGTGTGTATAGGGAAAGAACTGTCAAACTAGCCAAGCAGGTGGGGAGAAATTGACTGGGATATGCCTCTTAGACTAGTCATCTCGTTGCAGGCCACTCTTTAAAGTTTCATTTTCTCTAAAACACTGCAGCATTTGCAAGGCAGAACCCTTTGACAAAATGGGGGGATTCCAGGGGCGTCGGACATACCATTGGTGCAACATGTGTAAATGCACAGGAGCCCAAGAGGTGGGGAGACCCATTTCCACCTTCAAAGAAGCAAACAGCTTCTGTTACAGACATGTTATTGGACTGAAAAAGGCCACTAAAATGTTCTTGCACAGGAGCCCTCTTCTGTCTGTGTCCATCACTGGTGGTGGTGGAGGAGGGGGTGGTCCACCATTCAGAATACTCATCATTTAGATCTAGTAGTTGAGGGCAGCTTCAAAGTAAGATCACTGTGGAGGACTATTCAAATCTGTGCATTGCATTGACAGCTTATTCATTTTATGTACAATTTCATATTTTGCAGCTTTCATAGAATCATATAATGTTTGAGTTGGAAGGGACCTCCAGGGTCATAACCCCGTGCTCAATGCAGGATTCACTAAATCATCTCAGACAAATGTCTGTCCAGCCTGTTTGAAGACTTCTATTGAAGGAGAACTCACCACCTCTCGTGGCAGCCTCCTCCACTCATTGATCACCCTCACTGTCAAAAAGTTTTTTCTAATATCTAATCTGTATCTTCTCCCTTTCAGTTTCATTCCATTGCTTGCATGTTTCCATGTGCAAATTAGAATAAGGATGAACCCTCTACACTGTGACAGCCCTTCAGATATTTGTAGACAGCTAATAAGTCTCCTTTTAGCCTTCTTTTTTTGCAAGCTAAACATTACCAGATCCTTTAATTGTTCCTCGTAGGACATAGTTTGCAGTCTGCTCATCATCCTTGTAGCTCTTTTCTGAACTTGCTCCAGTTTTTCTATGTCTTTTTTAAAATGTGGTGCCCAGAACTGGACACAGTATTCCAGATGAGGTCTGACCACAGAAGAGTAGAGGGATAATTACTTCATGTTATCTAGACTTTATGCTTAACTTAATGCATCCCAGAACTGTACTTGCCTTTTTTGCTGCTGCATCACACTGTTGACTAATGAGCAGTCTGTGATCTATTAGTATACCCAAGTATTTTTTCAACGTGCTATTGCTTAGTTGCATTCCTCCCATTGTGTAGCTGTCATTTTCTTTTTTCATGCCCATATGTAGAATCTTGCATTTCTCCCTGTTAAATACCATTCTATTAATCATTACCAATTGTTCAAGCTTATCTAGATTCTTCTGAATCCCTTCTCTGTCTTCTGTAGAGTTAGTTATCCCTCCTAGCTTTGCATCGTGTGCAATTTTGATTAGTTTACCTTCAGTTCCTATATCTTGATCATTTATAAAAATGTTGAACAACACTGAGGCCAGGATAGAGTCTTGTGTACCCCACTTGAAACATTCTTCCAATTGGATGTGCATCCATTTATTACCACTCTTTGATTATGATCACTGAGCCAGTTATGAACTCATCTAACTGAAGCCTTGTCAACCCCATACTTGGTCATTTTTTCAATAAGGACAGTATGAGATACTTTATAACATGCTTTGCTAAAGTCGAGATATACTATATCTACCGCATTTCCCTGATCCACCCAGTCAGTGATTCCATCATAGAAGGAAATTAGTCTGTCATGACTTGTTTGCTACAAACCCATGCTGGCTCTGGTTATTTACTATATTCTTATCCAAGTACTTACATACATGCTGTTTAATAATTTACTCAAAGATCTTTGCTGGTATAGAAGTAAGGCTCACTGGCCTGTAATTTCTGGTCTCCATCTTCTTTCTGTTTTTGAAGATAGGGACAACATTTGCTCTACTCCAATCTTCTCATACTTTTTTTATATGCTTGTGTGACCCTACCCTTATACACTGAGCTCAATGAGACAATATGCAGTAATTCCACTGCTAGTGGCGAAGCTTCAGATTGCAGTTGATACTGGTGGTCCAGCTGAACAATTGTTTTGCAGTGGGGCATTTCTACTGCTTGCAAGCTTTTCAGATATATTGATAGATCACTTGTGTCTGAGCAAAAAATGCTCTTACAGAGCTGCTCCCTATTCTCACTCATAAAGCGGGGTTCAAGCAGACTCTATTGAGACACAATGACACTGTTTTACTTTAACTTTTAAATCTATCAGAGGCATTCAAGCCAGACATGTTGTATAAAAAGCTATGGTGGGTGGCACAGTGGTTAGCACTGTAGCTTTGCAGCCAGGGGCGCACCTACCATGAGGCGAGTTGAGCTCTCTGCCTCAGGCGGCGGCACTTCCCTGAAGAGCAGGGGTGGCAGATTCTTATCTCCTGCATCTGCTCTGTTACTCATATATTGCTGCTCTGTGTGCACAGGACCTGTGATAAGATCACAGGAGGGGAGGAGTCAGGTGTCACATGATCAGGGGCCGCCCTCAGTGTATTCAGGACTCTGCTGTGCTGGTTGTCATGGTGCTGGATGAAGGAAGTATATGTGTGGGGTCAGGAGGAGTTTACAGGGTGGATGTAGAAGTGCTGTGTGTGTGTACGAGGTGTACGGATCTGAGCCGCGTGTGTATGGGGTGTGCAGAGCGGAGCCATGTGGGTACGAGGTGTGCGGAGCCCTGTGCATACGAGGTGTGTGGAGCAGAGCCGCGTGTGTACAAGGTGTACGGAGCGGAGCCATGTGTGTACGAGGTGTATGGAGCGGAGCCCTGTGTGTATGAAGTGTACGGAGCGGAGCCGCGTGTGTATGAGGTGTACGGAATGGAGCCCTGTGTGTATGAAGTGTACGGAGCCACGTGTATACGAGGTGTGTGAAGCAGAGCCACGTGTATATTAGGTGTGCGGAGCCCTGTGCGTACGAGGTGTGCGGAGCAGAGCCGCGTGTGTACAAGGTGTACGGAGCGGAGCCATGTGTGTAAGAGGTGTACGGAACGGAGCCCTGTGTGTATGAAGTGTACAGAGTGGAGCCGCATGTGTACGAGGTGTACAGAGCAGAGCCGCATGTGTACGAGGTGTACGGAATGTGTGTATGGGGTGTGTGGAGCGGAGCCACGTGTCTGCAAGGTGTACAGAGTGGAGCCGTGTGTGTACGAGGTGTACGGAATGGAGCCCTGTGTATATGAAGTGTACCGAGCAACGTGTATACGAGGTGAGCAGAGCCACGTGTGTAGGAGGTGTGCGGAGCCCTGTGCATACGAGGTGTGTGGAGCGTATCCGCGTGTATACAAGGTGTATGAAATGGAGCCCTGTGTATATGAAGTGTACGGAGCGGAGCCGCATGTGTACGAGGTGTACAGAGCGGAGCCGTGTGTGTATGGGGTGTGCGGAGCGGAGCCACGTGTGTGCAAGGTGTACGGAGTGGAGCCCTGTGTGTACGAGGTGTACGGAATGTAGCCCTGTGTGTATGAAGTGTATGGAGCCACGTGTATACGAGGTGTGTGGAGCAGAGCCACATGTGTACGAGGTGTGTGGAGCCCTGTGAGTACGAGGTGTGCAGAGAGGAGCCATGTGTGTACGAGATGTGCGGAGAGGAGCCGCGTGTGTACGAGGTGTGCAGAGTGGAGCCGCGTGTGTACAAGGTGTGCGGAGCGGAGCCGCATGTATACGAGGTGTGGGGAGCGGAGATGCATGTGTACGAGGTGTGCGGAGCGGAGCCACGTGTGTACGAGGTGTGTGGAGCAGAGCCACGTGTGTACGAGGTGTGTGGAGTCCTGTGAGTACGAGGTGTGCGGAGAGGAGCCACGTGTGTACGAGATGTGCGGAGAGGAGCCGCGTGTGTACGAGGTATGCAGAGTGGAGCCGCGTGTGTACAAGGTGTGCGGAGCGGAGCTGTGTGTGTAAGAGGTGTGCGGAGTGGAGCCGCATGTGTGTTGACCCGCACCACAATTGTGGGTTACCAGGGCTATGGGGTACTCGGAGCCGAGCCTGTAGATTTCTATGGGGGATGTCACCGGTAGCGTGGCTCGGTCCGTGTCCCTGGCGGTCAGGTGTTAAAGGGGAATTTATTTACAGGGGATTTGGTAGATAACAGTTCGTGACGCCACCTGTAGTTGTCTGATCACTAAGACCAGCGCTGCAGTAGATCTCTGAGGGGATGTTGTGGCAGCTAGATGACGGGTCCCCCACAGGTGGGACTGGTCCCTCAAAGTCTATGGTATTAATGATGTAGGGCGCAGATAAATGAATCAGTCTCACACCATCCAGCGTCTTTCCATACCTTTTACTTGTCAGATGTTTAGGCAGGTCCCGGGAAGCTGTTGGGGTGGATGGAGGATGCGTTTTGAGGTAACGGCTGAGCAGGTTAGAGGCCTCCTTAACTTTCCATATAACGAGTCCAACCTGCATAAAGCTAAGTTCACCCAAAACTCCAGCTAATTCTGTAGCTGTACTGCCCGGTTAGCATAGTGGTCGGAGCCTTCCATATAATGTGAGAGAGCTGAGTTCCTACTGTTGTCCTGCATCGACTCAAGGTTCCCACTCTCCCAGACTCCAGTTACGTACCGACAATAGGCTTGTTCCTGTGACCTGAAGTCCAGCGAACCTCTGGTTTTTCTTATCACTACGCCTGAAGCTGTAGCGACACTTCGGTCCCCAGTGACCGGTGATCAATGCAGGATAGTTCAATCCTTAAGGCACTTCTAGAATTCTTTTCCACTGCGCCCTTCGCCCTGCTCGCACTCTTAATATCAGCACTGACTAGACTAGGATAATATTCGGTTATCCGTACTAGCCTCCACTTTTGTACCGTCTCTCTGTATTGACAGGAATCTCGGCTCTCCAACAGGCACCAGTCCTGACTCCCTCCACACTCAGGAGAAGCTTTCAGACTCCACTGTGCTACAGGACACTCCCCTATACACCCCTGCTGGGTGTGTCTGAAGTGTATGTGAGTGATGTCGAGCCCTTAACCGTTACCTCTCCACTCATCCTCCTGGTATTGTGTGCCTTACATACCAGGGCTACACATTCCCCTTTGGTAAAATACAGCACTCCCGGGCTGTGAAATATAAAAAGAAAGACATTTTGCTCTGCATTAACAATAAACATTAAACTCTTCCCAGCAGGGAGGTGAGAAATTCTTAAACGTTGCATTATGTACAATGGACATAGAAAAATACAAAAACATACTTTCAATAAATATGTCATATCAAACAATATTCTTGTGAAGGACCCGCACCAAACCTTCAACGTGGGTCCTGGGTGGGCTGCAGGACATCTGGCTGCAGACCTCGCTCAGTGCCACACCACACGGGTTTTATGTTCAGAGGTAATTGTTACAGTTGGATATAGAACCACGAGAATGCATAAAGTGCAACTATATACATTATCAGTTCTGGGGCTGACATAGTCCACAGCCTCGAAGTCCATTATTCCTCCTAATTAGTAATGCACAATACCATAACACTACTTTTTAAATATTCACATAAGGTAACCTTTTTCTGGGTTAAATTACATTATTTTGCTAGAATTACTGTTGATATCGAATAGGTATCTTCCCTTTCGTGGTTCGCTCTGATCTACGTGGAGTAGCTTCAGGTATATTAGTCTGTGATCTACCTGCTCTGCGTAACGGCAAACTATAGAACTGTCTCAATCTTTCTATGGATCTGGCAAGTGTACTGATGGCTGGGCGGTGTGAGTCAGCTTCACCAGGGGATCCCATAGCATGGGGCGCTGCTTCTGATGGTCCTTCTTGAGATTCTGTAGGCTGAGGTGTTACTGGAATAGGTAACTCCTGAACTGGCTCAACTGGCACCATGGGCACAACTGGAGGTAGAACTTCCTCTTGTGGCTGATAAAACTGCAACACCGGAATGATTACAGCATCTCCCAGTCTAGGCCAATCCGCAGGGAAATCTCCCAGATCCGTGTGTATGACCTCTTCTTTTCTTTCTTCTCGATTGACGACAGGGTTCTCTTCACGAAGCTTTAAGGGTTCTGGGCACAATTTCAAATGGTCTCTGGACACAGTGGATATTGTTCTTCCTCCGTCCTTACTGATGATACAAACTTTTCTGTTGTCATATTTGGAATCTTGTACGACGTAGGGTTCTTGTTCCCACTGGTTGTCCAATTTGTGCATCTTCCTTTTTCTTTTCAATACCACTTCTCCAGGCATCAAAGGCTTGGCAGGAGCATTCCTGTTGTAAATATCTTCCTGTTTTTCCCGTGCCTTGTTGAGACTTTCTTCTACACAGACTTGCACTCGTCTGTATTGCTCTTGCCGATTGATGTCCCAGTTTTCAACGGCGTCATCTGCCTCCGGTTCTACCACTCCAAGTTCTAAATCCATTGGTAGTCTTCCGGGCCTTGCTCTCATAAGATAGGCTGGAGTGCAGTTAGTGGAACTTACAGGTATATGGTTATACAAGTCAACCAAATCAGGTAGTAAGTCCGGCCACCGATTTCTGTCTTCCAACGGTATAGACTTCAACAAATCAAGGACAATGTGGTTCATTTTCTCGCAAAGGCCGTTGGTTTGAGGATGGTATGGTGTTGTTCTAATTTTCTTACACCCATACATGTGACAGAATTCCTTGAATAGGTCAGCCTCGAAAGCAGGTCCTTGATCTGTTAATACTTGCTCCGGATACCCATGCGGTCTGCAGAAGCTTGCTTGAAAGGTTCTTGCTGCCGTCACCGCTGTCTGATCCTTAACTGGAACAACCACCAGAAATCTAGAGTAATGGTCCACCATGGTCAAGGCGTATGAGTATCCAGATCTACTTGGCGCCAATTTGACGTGGTCCAAGGCCACAATCTCCAAGGGACGAGTCGTCCGGATAGGCTGCAGGGGTGCCTTCTGACTACCGTAGTCCTTTCTTCTGAGACCACAGGGTCCACAGTTCCGACACCACCTCTCGATGGAGCTGCGCATCCCTACCCAGTAGAATCGGCACCTCAACAGGGTCTCCAGCTTTCTCCAGCCAAAGTGTCCTGCTTGATCGTGGTATGCTTCCAACACCATTTGGACGTCTGCCTTGGGAACCACTATCTGCCAGACCATCTCATGGGTCCTGGGGTTGACGTATCTCCTGCACAACTTCTCACGGTATAGGAACAATCGGCTTCTCTCGTTCCACAGGAGCTTTGCTGACATAGGTGCATCTTTTTCCAAGGAGGAACCTTCCTGTCGTAACAACTCCTTGATACGGCTGACCACTGGATCGCTGTCCTGAGTCTCTTTCCAGCTGTGATGGGGTAAGGGGTTTAACGTTGCACCATACTGCTTTCTGTAGACTCGCTGCTCGTGGACTATCCCATTTCGATGGAACGCAGGTAGCTCAATTTCTTCCAGGTCGTCCGATTCTTCTTCCGTGTCAGATTCATGCGGCATTCGGGACAATGCGTCAGCATTAGCATTCTTTCGGCCTGCCCGGTACTTGATGGTAAACTGGTAATTGGACAACCGAGCCATCCAACGCTGCTCCATGGCGCCCAACTTGGCTGTTTCCAGGTGCGTTAAGGGGTTGTTGTCTGTAAACGCAGTGAACTGGTTGGAGGCAAGATAGTGCTTAAATCTTTCGGTAATGGCCCAGACCAGCGCCAGAAACTCCAGCTTGAAGCTGCTATAATTTTCCGGATTCCTCTCAGTTGGCCTGAGTTTTCTGCTGGCATATGCGATGACTTTTTCTTGGCCATTCTGCTTCTGACTGAGAACTGCTCCTAAACCTTCATTACTTGCATCGGTGTACAGCAGGAACGGTTGGCTGTAATCAGGATAGGTCAAGATCTCATCGCCTGTAAGGATCTCTTTCATCTTTTGGAATGCTTCAGCCTGTTCCTTACCCCAATTAAAGGGAGGGTTTCTGCTCTTTAGGGATTGTCCTACTAGGAGGTCCTGTAAAGGGGCTGCCTTCTTCGTGTAATCTTTCACGAACCTTCTGTAGTAACCCGTGAGTCCCAGGAACTGTCGCACTTCCTTGAGGTTCTTCGGCTCCGGCGACTTCTGGATAGCAGTAACTTTCTCTGGGTCCGGCGCTACTCCTTCCGAACTGACGATGTGCCCCAAGTACTGTACCTTCTGTTTGAGTAGATGGCATTTTGAGGGTTTCAACTTCATCCCGTACCTGGACAGGGACTCAAATACTTCTGCCAGGTGCTTCAGATGGTCCTCATATGTCTTGGAGTACACGATGACGTCGTCTAGGTATAGCAGCACGGTTTCAAAATTGAGATGTCCCAGGCAGTTCTCCATCACTCTCTGAAATGTTCCTGGGGCACTGCTGAGCCCAAACGGCATTCTGTCGAACTCACAGAGCCCCATTGGGGTGGTGAAAGCCGTTTTCTCACGATCCTCCTCAGCCACAGCCACTTGCCAGTACCCACTAGTCAGATCGAGGGTAGAAAAGTAGTTAGCCGTTTTCAGAGCAGCTAATGATTCCTCTATTCGTGGTAACGGGTATGCGTCCTTATGTGTTATGCGGTTCACCTGCCTGTAATCCACACACATTCTCAAGCTACCATCTTTTTTTCTAACCAGGACTAGAGGTGCTGCCCAGGGACTACAACTATCCCTGATTACTCCGGCTTCTTTCATATCTCGCAACATTTCTTTAGCCTTCTGATAATGGGCTGGGGGTATAGGCCTGTACCGCTCCTTGATGGGAGGATGACTGCCTGTAGGGATATGATGTTGTACTCCCTTAATTATCCCAAAATCAAGTGGGTGCTTGCTAAACACTTGAGCGTACTCCTGTACCACCCGTAATACCCCTTGCTTCTGGTGAGCGGGAGTGGTGTCCGTCCCAACATGGAGTTGCTGACACCATTCCGCCACCTGGGTTGCCGGGTCATTGTCCTCCGCTATTTGGCGGGAGTCTAAGGACTCAGCCGGGAGAATAGAGTTATTGTCGACAGCATGTAGTTTAGCAATGGTTGCATAACGGGGTAAGTTTACCTCATCATCTCCCCAGTTGAGGAGCTGTACCGGTACTCTTCCATTCACCACTTCCACTACTCCCCTAGCAGTCATAAGTGTAGGTCTATGTTCTGAATGGTGGGGTTCTACTACAGCTTGGTAGTTCTGTCCTCTCAGACCTATGGCTGCCCTGCACCAGATTATCATTTCACTCATTGGGGGTATCACAATGGGATTCGAGTCAGTGACCCGTACATTACCAATTTCGCTGTCTGTAAGCTTCGCTTGCTGCTGACACACCAGGGCCCGGATCTCTCTTTGGATTACTCCCTTTTGTCTTGGTCTGGCAATTTCAGCGAGCTGTTGGAGTAAGAACACAACTTCTCCCAGACAGTTACTGATAATGTTAGTACCCAAAATTATATTTAAACCGTTCTCTTCATTTACAGTCTTTACTACTAGAAGCCCCTGGTCTTTCAACTCCTCTCTGCCCACTTTCACATCCACACATTTTGTCCCGAGTACTTCTACAGGAAGACCATTAGAAGCATACACGGTAAAGTCAGGGCTCGGGGGTTTAAGACTGTCCATTGACCAGAACTTAGTATATAGGGCATCAGGTATTAGGGTCACCTGAGACCCAGTGTCTAACAATGTCGGAACTGCAATACCATCTAGAATGATAGACAGGTAGGGTCGCCCACCCACATACCTGCGGTTCCAGTCTAGGGGGCCTGACGGATCTCCTCCTGGGTGTTGGCCCTCGGACCCAGGTTCTGCCCGTTTAAAGGACACTGTGGAGACATATGACCTATCCGGTTGCAACGGTAACAGGTGATCTCCCGACGAGGAGGGTGTTGATCAGAGGTCGCTCCTGGGGGTGGCGTTGTCCTCCTCCGGAAGGCGACGTCTTCCTTCTTCTCCGGTTCATCCACGGGACGTCTTCTGGGCAGTCAGCTAATAAGATCTTCCCTTCTTCCTCTTTCCGCAGCTGCAGGGCACTCATCACAGCAGCCAGATTTTTAGTCAGCTGGCGCACCTCTGAGCGCAGACAGTCCAATTCACTAGGGGGTGTCACCTGCGTTTTGGCTTCTGCCACTAGCGGGAAAAGGGGGGTGCCGCCGGTTCCAGAGTGACTTCACCCTGGTGATGTTGGGTTGACACCTCAGGTTTGCCCAGGGGTCGCAGCCCTTTTATTGCCATGTCCTTTAGGGCATCAAAGGTAGCATCAGGATGATCTAAGGACCACCAGTTTACAGTTCTGCGCTCCTCTTGGGATCTCAATCCCTGTACAAATTGCTCTTTCAGCATCTTATTTTCGTCGATAGCATTTATATTATTAATCTGCTTAAGGGCTCTCAGGGCTCCTTGTAGTCGGCAAGCGTAGTCCCTGATGCTGTCACCTGGCTGCTGCAAACAGTGGTAGAAGGCCATCCGGAGATCCATTTCTGTGCGGTCTTCAAACATGGCATGTAGCTTAAAGAGGATCGCAGGTACCGACTCCTGATCAACGGTATCCCAAGTCTCCACTTCCCTCTCAGCAGCGCCAGTTAGCTGCCCTATCAGCACAGCAGCTTTTTGTCTCTCAGGCATGGAGTACTTTTCTAGGATGCTGCATAACTTCCGCTTGAATCCTGCTAAAGTGCCTGGCTCACCGCTGTACTGGGGAAGCCATTTCGCCCCAGGCATATATGGGAGCGTTAGTGGCATGAGCGGGACTACCGGACTGGGTGCTGGGCCTGCGCCCCCATCTGGCGCTACAACGCCACACGGTGCGGGGTCGGGGCCTCCGGCTGGGGCCGCACTGTCGGCCGGTTGTTGTGACATATTAGCACCCCCTTGGTTAAACGGAGCCTACCGGTTTCAGAAGCTGCTATTCCACAGGCGCAGCGATGGGGACAGGACCTTCGTCGCAGGCGCTCTGATGTCAGAGCGTCCACTTCCTGTCGCAGGACCTGCCGCTGAGTCAGAGCCGGAGGCGTGTCCAAGACTTTGCGCGCTCTTTCAGGTACGCCCACCTTCTTCTCCAGCGCCTTAGGGCGCGAATATGGCGGCAAATATGGCGGTATTTGGCGCCAAACAACAGCAACAGTCCTTTTCACCAAAACACTCCACAGGCACACAGGGCTCGCAATTCTGCAAGTTTCGGATCCTGTTCGTGACGCCAAGTTGTGTTGACCCGCACCACAATTGTGGGCTACCAGGGCTATGGGGTACTCGGAGCCGAGCCCGTAGATTTCTATGGGGGATGTCACCGGTAGCGTGGCTCGGTCCGTGTCCCTGGCGGTCAGGCGTTAAAGGGGAATTTATTTACAGGGGATTTGGTAGATAACAGTTCGTGACGCCACCTGTAGTTGTCTGATCACTAAGACCAGCGCTGCAGTAGATCTCTGAGGGGATGTTGTGGCAGCTAGATGACGGGTCCCCCACAGGTGGGACTGGTCCCTCAAAGTCTATGGTATTAATGATGTAGGGCGCAGATAAATGAATCAGTCTCACACCATCCAGCGTCTTTCCATACCTTTTACTTGTCAGATGTTTAGGCAGGTCCCGGGAAGCTGTTGGGGTGGATGGAGGATGCGTTTTGAGGTAACGGCTGAGCAGGTTAGAGGCCTCCTTAACTTTCCATATAACGAGTCCAACCTGCATAAAGCTAAGTTCACCCAAAACTCCAGCTAATTCTGTAGCTGTACTGCCCGGTTAGCATAGTGGTCGGAGCCTTCCATATAATGTGAGAGAGCTGAGTTCCTACTGTTGTCCTGCATCGACTCAAGGTTCCCACTCTCCCAGACTCCAGTTACGTACCGACAATAGGCTTGTTCCTGTGACCTGAAGTCCAGCGAACCTCTGGTTTTTCTTATCACTACGCCTGAAGCTGTAGCGACACTTCGGTCCCCAGTGACCGGTGATCAATGCAGGATAGTTCAATCCTTAAGGCACTTCTAGAATTCTTTTCCACTGCGCCCTTCGCCCTGCTCGCACTCTTAATATCAGCACTGACTAGACTAGGATAATATTCGGTTATCCGTACTAGCCTCCACTTTTGTACCGTCTCTCTGTATTGACAGGAATCTCGGCTCTCCAACAGGCACCAGTCCTGACTCCCTCCACACTCAGGAGAAGCTTTCAGACTCCACTGTGCTACAGGACACTCCCCTATACACCCCTGCTGGGTGTGTCTGAAGTGTATGTGAGTGATGTCGAGCCCTTAACCGTTACCTCTCCACTCATCCTCCTGGTATTGTGTGCCTTACATACCAGGGCTATACACATGTGTACGAGGTATACAAAGTGGAACCTTGTGTGTATGAGGTGTGCGGAGCCATGCATGTACGAGGTCAGTGTATGGTGGGGAGCATTTATACCTCCCAACTGTCCCAGATCCAGCGGGACTGTCCCGATTTTGAGAGTCTGCCCCGCTGTCCCGGCCAGGAGCTTACTTTTCCCGTGGACACAGGAGTACACGGCGGAGCCCGAGGAGCACTTTAAAACTCGCACGTGACGTTCCACCGGAAGTGATGTGCTGGAAGCTGACCGGAAATTAGGTAATTTTGGGAGGAGATTGTGATGGAACCATGGAGACACTTCAGGGAATGCTTCAGATCCATCACAGTGTCCTCCTCCAACAGCACGGACAGCGGGATCGCCTTGGAATCGGGGATGTCAGACATGTGAGCAGATCATGATATGTCCTGCATCAGGAGGCTCAGGTGGGCATGACAATGGGAGCTGGGCTGCTGTAGTATCTTTATAGAATCTTTCTTTCTCACTGTTTCTTTCTCTCTCTCTGTTCTTTCTTTCTTTCCCCTCTTTCTTTCTCTCTGTTCTTTCTTTCTCTCTCCATTCTCTCTTTTTTCTCTGTGTTATTTCTTTCTCTCTCCGTTCTCTCATTTTCTCTCTCTGTTTTTTCTCTCTCCTTTCTTTCTTTTTTCTCTCTCTCTGTTCTTTCTTTCCCCTCTTTCTTTCTCTCTCTCTGTTCTTTCTCTTTCTTTCTGTCTCTTCTTTCTTTCCCCTCTTTCTTTTTCTCTCTCTGTTCTTTCTTTCCCTCTTTCCTTCTCTCTCTGTTCTTTCTCTCTTTCTTTTTCTGTTCTTTCTTTCTCTTTCTGTTCTTTCTTTCTCTCTCTGTTCTTTCTTTCTCTCTCTATTCTTTCTTTCTCTCTGTGTTCTTTCTTTCTCTCTGTTCTTTCTTTCTCTCTCCGTTCTTTCTTTTTTCTCTCTCTGTTCTTTCTTTCTCTCTCTGTTCTTTCTCTCTGTTCTTTCTTTCTATCTGTTCTTTCTTTCTCTCTCCTTTCTTTCTTTTTTTCTTTCTTTCCCCTCTTTCTTTCACTTTCTCTGTTCTTTCTTTCTTCTTTCTTTCTATCTCTCTCTCTGTTCTTTTTCTTTCCCCCTTTCTTTCTATGTTCTTTATTTCCCTTCTTTCTTTCTTTTCTTTCTTTTCTTTCTTTCTTTCTTTCTTTCTTTTCTTTCTTTCTTTCTCTCTGTACTTTCTTCCTTTCCCCTCTTTCTTTCTCGATCTCTCTGTTCTTTCTTTTGCTCTCTGTTCATCTTCTTTCCCCTCTTCCTTTCTCTCTGTTCTTCCTTTCTCTCTCTGTTCTTTCTCTTTCTTTCTCTCTGTTCTTTCTTTCTTTCTTTCTCCTCTTTCTTTCTCTCTCTCTTTCTTTCTTTCTTTCTTTCTTTCTTTCTTTTCTTTCTTTCTTTCTCTCTCTCTTCTTTCTTTCTTTCTTTCCTCTCTTTCTCTCTGTTCTTCCTTTCTCTCTCTCTGTTCTTACTTTCTCTCTGTTCTTTCTTTCCCTCTTTCTCTCTCTGTTCTTTCTTTATCTCTCTCTCTATTCTTTCTTTCTTTTTCTCAGTACCAGTCAGTGTGCTCATAGTACCAGCCACTGACACTATATACAGAGCTCCTGTGTATAATGTTACTGGTGATCACTGTATTACCTGTACACTGACACTATATACAGAGCTCTGTGTATAATGTCACTGGTGATCACTGTATTACCTGTACACTGACACTATATACAGAGCTCCTGGGTATAATGTCACCAGTGATCACTGTATTACCCATACACTGACACTATATACAGAGCTCCTGTGTATAATGTCACCAGTGATCACTGTATTACCTGTACAGTGACACTATAAACAGAGCTCTTGTGTATAATGTCACCAGTGATCACTGTATTACCTGTACACTGACACTACATACAGAGCTCCTGTGTATAATGTCACCGTCTCTAACTTTTATTGGCGCTATCTTGTGACTGCAACTTCTGTCTGCGGGAAGTTAGAAGTAGCAGAAACCCTCTATCAGGCCACGTTCACACGTTCAGTATTTAACCCCAGTATTTGTAGGCCAAAACCAGGAGTGGAACAATCAGAGGAAAAGTATAATAGAAACACGTCACCACTTCTGGATTTCTCACCCACTCCCGATTTGGCTTACAAATACTGAGGTAAAATACTGACCAAATACTGAATGTGTGAATGTGGCTTTAGGCTGGTTTCACACATCCTGATATTTCCGTTACTGGAAAAAACCGTTAGTGGAAATATCCGTGTCCGTGTGTGTAATACGTGTGGCAACTGTGTGCCGCATCAGTATCACACGGATGGCCGCCGGCGAAGAAGCGCTACAGTAAGTACTGTTCCTCGACAAGGGGCGCACCTAAAACGAAGCAAGTTAATCACTTCACCTCAGGTGGCATTGAGTCACTGAAGAAGTGTAAAGATCAATGTTTCAAATATATTCTTATTTAAAACTGTATGTATTTTAAATGTGCGTCAGGTTAGGCTAGTAAAGAGTAAACCAGATTTATTTGTACTGATTTTACTGCGGGGGGGCGCAATTTTGCAGTTTGCCTCAGGCAGCAGAGAGGCTAGGTTCACCCCTGTTTGCAGCTTTAGGGTCCTGTGTTTAAATCCCACCAAGGACAGCATCTGCAAGGAATTTGTATATTCAGCCTATATATGGGAGGGATTCCTCCTACACTTCAAAGGCATACTGATAGGGAATTTAGATTGAGAGCTCCAATGGTGAGAGTGATGATAATGTAACTCAAGTAAAATAAATAAATTGTAGTCTTAATCAAAAGTCCATTGTCATAGGATGTGCCAATCTAATTGAAAAGCACATGATACTTAACAAATTTGGCACACCTTTCCAGTCTCCTCGATCAGAATATATGCTTCAGTGCAGAGCTGGCGTACATTTCTGCTATCATTTAAACTGTTTTCTCAGTTATACTGAATCTGTTTGGCTGCTTTACGCTTTTAGCTGTTTACCAAAACATATTCAAGATACAGTAATATAATTAATATGGGCTTAAAGTGTAGACTCTCAGCTTTAATTTGAGGGTAATCACATCCTAATTTGAGTAAGAGTTTAGGAATTACAGCTTTTTAATGTGTAGCTATCTCTTTTTAAGGGGACCAAAGGTAATTGGACAGTTATTTCAAAAGCCCTTTTATGGTCTGCATGGGCTGTTTCCTTATTAATTCATTATTAATTAAGCATGTAAAAGGTCTGGAGCTGCTTCCTGGTGTGGCATTTGCATTTGGACGCTGTTGCTGTGAACCCACAACATGTAGTCAAAGGAGCTCTCTATGGAAGAGAAACAGACTGAAAAAAAGAAATCCATCAGGGAGAAAGCAGAAATGTAAGGAGTGGTCACAGTTTGGTACATTCTGTAAAAAAGAGTGCACAGGTGAGCTTGGGAAATCAAATATTTGGCATTGTCGCATCCCTAAATCTCCGATCAAAATATAAAATGACAACCTGTGTGGTGAATGACATTAAGAGAAAAATAAACTGAAACACTAGAATTGCATTAGGTTACTATACCTCACTTGGAATTTTTTCCCATTTTTTGGCACATTATATAGTAAAGTCAGGGTCGTACCATCCATAACGGCAGACCAAGTGACACTGCCCTCCTATTCCCCCTGCCTGTCTTCACAATCTCAACAGTATCTGCATCCATAGGATATAGATATGACTGAATAGAATGGTGCAGGAGGTATCCATAAGGTCCTTGCTACATCATTCAGCCTGTGGGTCTGAGAGTGACTCAGCACAGCAAGAGTTATGATGTTATTATATTGCGCCTACTGGACGAAGGAGCCTCAGCTAGCACAGTGCAATGACCAGAGCAGACATTGGGGGAATGGCAGAAGGTGAGTAGTTTATATTTTATTTATTGTAAGTACTTGTGGACGACATGAGGCTTTGGGGGCATCATAGTGTGTGAGATGGGAGTGGGAGCTGCAGGGCTCTTAGGCCCCGTGCACACGTTGCGGATTTACTTGCAAATTGTTCCACGCGGATTTTGCTAAAACCGCAGGTAAAACGACCTGCATTTTACTTGCGGTTTTAGCGCGGATTTACTGCGGTTTTTCCGCGGTTTTTGTGTGGATTTGCCCTGCTCTTTTACACCTAAAATGGAATAGGTGTAAAACCACTGCGGAATCCGCACAAAGAATTGACATGCTGCGGTTTTAAAACCGTACCAAATCCGCGCGGAAAATTCCGCATCATGCTTTTTTTTGCCTTCACTAACATTGTACTGTACATGGCGTCCGGTTCTGCTGCGGATCCGCAGCGCCAAAACCGCTGCGGAACCGCAGCACAATCCGCAACGTGTGTACAGGGCCTTAAACTGTGTATAGAGGCCCCATACTGTGTTCAAGTGGAGGGCTGTGGGAGCCATTATTTTGTGTGTGGGAGATCTCATACTGTATGGAGCCCTGAAACTTCGTATTGGGGCTATAAGGGAAATCATACTGTGTGTGGGGCTGTGGGAGTACTCAAATTTTGTGGAGGGCTGTGAGTGATATTACAGTATGTGGGGGACCCTCGCACTGCCTATGGAATCTGTGGGGATCATATTGTGTGTAGGGGTCCTAATACTATGTAGAGGGTTGTGGAGGCCCTCATGCTACATGTTGGGGCTGTAGAGGACAACATATTGTGTGTGTGAACCTTCATACTTTGTGTGGGGCTGTGCGTGATATTATATGTGGCGGCCCTCACACTGACTGTGAGATCTATGGGGGACATCGCATTGTGTTGTTGGGGCCCTCATACTGTGTGTCTGTGCTGTGGGGATCATCATGCTATCTGGGAAGCAGTGGGGCTACATTCTCGATGGAAGACACGTTAGGGGTATGACGCTGTGGGAGGAATTATACTGTTTTGGGTTCAATGTGACGGCATACTTTTCTGGAGGCACTGTGGGGAATTCATTGTGCTAGTATCCTGTAGTATGGGGGACACTTTTTAGGCCATTATACTCTATAAGGACCATGAAAGGAGTATAGTAATGGGTGAGAGGGACTAAGGGGCTCAGTGTTGCCGGAATACATGTCCCCCTCCCTGATTTTAAAAGTTGGGAGGTATCACCCCACCTACTCCAACCTTTTGTTGGGCAGGAACATGTAGAAGGATGGCTCAATTAGGACTTTTTCTATGGGGTCCCGTTATTTCTATGTATGCCACTGAGAAAAATGAATTTTACCTTTCAAAGGCGCAATTTATCCCGCAGAAAACATGCTGTCACATGGCTTTGTTGATGGAAAAAAAGTTTTAGCCGGTGGAAGAAGTGAAGGAAAATGAAAGAGCAAAAATGAAAATTCACCCAGTCATTAAGGGGTAGAAATAGGGGCTATTTTCAAGAGTGTACTGTACAGACGGCTTCCTTATTATTCACCTTGCTGGATTTCCATTTCCTATGAGCACGGCTTTTATGGATGTTTTCTTTCTTTTGCTACCTAAGGCCTCCTTCACACGTCCTGGTGATTCCTGTACAGGAAAAACCAGTACTGGTGAGATCTGTGGTCTGTGTATATGTGCAATGTGCACTCATTGGGCCGCTCACAGTGAGTGTGGGAACGCAGGTTCAATGACCGGCGGTGACCTCTATAATGTCACCGCTCGTCACTGTAGTTGCACTTGCAGCATCTCATTCTCCCATGGATTATAGCTTGCAGGGTGAGGGATATGGTTGTTATTATTTTTGTTTTTTTTTAAGGGAACAAGGGCTTCAATGGAATAGGTGTAAGGTGAATATAGCTGTTTTTTATTTTTTAATAAATGTGTAAAGCAGAGTATTTTGTATTATTTCAAATAAAGGACTTTATTCTTGTTGTGTTTTTATTTCAATACTTGCTATGCGGTTAGTAATGAATGCGCCATTTCTGGGGTGACTGAGGGCTGATATTGGTAGGCTGGGTGGAAGGGCAATATCTTTGACCCATTCCCAGACTATTAATATCAACCCACAGCAGTCTGTTTAACCTTTACTGGTTTGAATTTATAGGGGGACCCTACGTCATTTTTTTCATGCATCAGACGATGACTCTATGATCTCGGCCAGGTATGTTTGAGTCTGAAAGGCACTGGAGACTCGTCGGACAGGTGGGTCCCTAGTTGCTTCTCCCCGTTCGCTGCTCTGGAGTGACAGGTCTCTCCTTATACATGAACACAGAAAGACCTGTCACTCCAGGGTAGTGCGAGATGAGAAGCCATTCACTGCGCTGGACCCAGGGTACCCAAGTAATACTCAGTTAAAAAAGCAAAGTGTATGGATGAATGTTTCATAAAACAGGATAACCCCTTTAAGCTTTGGTTTAGAAATACAGTTGCAAAATACTGACAAAAATTTTGCCATGTGAAATTGGCTGAAACAATAGGGCTATATTCACATCACGTATACGTGATACCTGCTTTGTGTGAACACCAAGAAAGTGCCTGGAGTCCATGCAAAGTTTATCATTTCCACTGAGATTCATGGTCAATTCTCTAATAGCAGCTGTAATCACATTACTTTAGAAGAAAAAATCAAACTCGCTCCAGCACTAACTGACTAAAACAGCATGATGTAAGTTATTGAAAAAAAGAATCCAACAATAAAGTAACCCGGTTTACTGTAAATCTAATGAGAGGGTGAAGCATCTGAAGACGAAATGACTAGACTGGAGCTGAATTGTCCTGCAGTTGGATTTACCTGCAATGTACCTTTTTATTTAAGTAAACTGGTTGGGTGAGTGGTTGGCCCATTTTTGGGGTTTTGTATGAAATTATGTCCAATTTGCCTCTTCTTTGACCAATACACACAAAGGAAATAAACGTGTATAATAGAACATGTGTAATTGCAATAATTTTCTGGGAGAAATACTTCATTTTATGGAACAACTTCAAGGGTGCCAAAACTTTTGCGCAGACTATATGTTGTATACACAGTTGATTGTATGCAAATCTGTGAATGCATTTACAACCCCAACCAAGATGACAAAGGGTCATCTAGGATGTAGGATACTTAGGGAATTCTTTTATACATTCGTGTGAACCTAGCCTTATTGTACGTCTCTTTTGTTCTTTGTCTGCAGGTCTCTTAGGAATCTGCCATTTATATGTTCTTTGGTCATTGCTTGGTAGGAATTTTGCCTACTTTTAGTGATGAGTGAGTAGCATTGTTGCTCGGGCGATCTCCGAGAATTTTGGAGTGCTTGGAGATTTAGTTTTCATTTTCTCAGCTGCATGATTTGCGACTTGTAGACAGGCTTAATACATGTGGGAATTCCCTAACAAACAGGCATTCCTCACATGTATTCAAGCTGTCTAGCAGTCGCAAATCATGCAGCTGAGGCGACAAAAACTAAATCTCCGAGCACTCCAAAATACTTGGAGATTACCAGAGCATGCTCGTGAAAACCCAAGCAACGAGTATACTCGCTCATCACTACTTACTATGTAAACTTATTATTGTATATATACAGTGTCATGTAACTTAGCCCTTATAGAGATCATTTAATCCTCAACTCGCTTAACTGTTCACAATGACACCAGGGGTGCCCAAACTCTTACATGCCACTGTATATTATATATACTAATCTTGCTTGCCATGTATTTATATTCATAGAAAGCAAGGTTACTACCAAGCAGAGGCCACAGTGAGCCCACCATCCATGGTGCTGTATATTGCTGTTGCTGCCTCTTAACGTCCTACATAAAGAAAGAAGAGCAGGAATCCCTTCAAGTATGGGAAAAGGAGCTTATAGGTATTTCCACTAATTAGGTGAGCCATGTAATGGACTAATTCCCTTTGTTTACGAAAATACAGTATATCACTGTCCAAGAAAATGTTTAGAAAACTCTCATGAGGTAGTAAATGAGAACGGTTTTATTGTTTAGATTTGTGGTATTGATTTGAGCCAGTGCTGGAGATCTAATGGAGCCACTGGGAGTGTGACAAACATTATAATGGTCATGTCCCGTTAGTCAACCATTCTGGATTGAAGTCAGTGAAAACATAAACAAAATTTGTGCAAATAACCTTAATTATACATGGAACTAATCTTGCTGTGGTGGTGTAAAACAGAATTTGGACTTTCCTGTAAAGTGTAGGGACACCTCTTTCACACCATGGTCCAGATGTGGAAGAAAAAAAGTCCAATCCGCCTACAGAATGTAACAGTTTGTGGGCATTAAAAATAGAAATCATACCTCAAAACATAGCAACCTTGGATAATTATTTATACGCCTAATCGAATACATACCCCATTGTTACGTTCTTCTCACCTCTTCTCCAAGTTCTCGTGCGCCTGTCTATGCCTACTTATTAGCTCATCACTATATCTCCTAATTAAATCAGCAATTATTTGTTCTTTGGCAAACATGCTGATTAAACCTCCACCGAATCATTCTCACCCCCATGCATCCATACTGATATATCATCCTTTGCATCCATTTTATCAAAGGATTGAAAATGATCATACACTACACCTCTCTATCATTCAGTGCTTATTTTATGTTTCTATTGTTTAGTTTAACCCCTTAATGACCGCCAATACGCCTTTTAACGGCGGCAGTTAAGGGTACTTATTTCTCAGCGCCGCTTTTTAACGGCGCTGAGAAATAAGGTTATAGCGCCCCCAGCATTGGAAATTCTCTGAGGTCTCGGCTACCTGGGCTAACTGAGACCCCAGAGAACATGATTTGGTCGGTTTCTGCAAAAAAAAGTCAGATTTCCCATTTATTTCCCTCTCTGATGTGATTTAGCACATCAGAGGAGAGATAAATGGGGTCTCCTAAGCCCCCCAAGTACCTGCAATGTCCTCCAGTCCCTCAGGCTGTGTCCCCCGGTGTCTTCTTCCAGGAAAAAAAATGGCGGGCACATGTGCAATGCGCCCGCCTAAATCTGCCGTCCGGCACCCGGCAACAATAGGAAATTTCTCCTATTGGTTCATTTTTATCACTGTGATAGACCCTATCACAGTGATCAAAATAAAAAAAAAATAGTAAATCAAACTCCCCTTTATCACCCCCTTAGAATGGTAAAAATAATAAAATTAGTTTTTTTTTCCATTTTTCCATTAGGGTTAGGGCTATGGTTATGGTTAGGGTTATAGCTAGGGTTAGGGTTGGCTAGGGATAGGGTTGGGGCTAGGGTTAGGGTTGGGGTTGTTGTTGGAATTATAGCTAGGGTTAGGGTTGGACTATGGTTAGGGTTGGGCTAGGGTTAGGGTTGGGGCTAGAGTTAGGGTTGGGGTTAAAGTTGTGTTGGGGATAGGGTTGTGTTGGGGTTAAGGGTTAGGGCTGTGTTAGGTTTGGAGTTGGAATTAGGGGGTTTCCACTGTTTAAGTACATCAGGGCATCTCGAAACGCGACATGGCACCCACTATTGATTCCAGCCAATTTTGGGTTCAAAAAGTCAAACGGTCCTCCCTCCCTTCTGAGCCCTGCCATACGCCAAAACTACACACTGTAGCGCTATAGCTTGCGGACACAAAATATGAAAATATGAAAAATATGAAAAATGAATTGCATCACTGCCTTAGAAATATGAAAAATTGTGAAGTCTTAGCACATAAAAAGGCCAATTTATGTGTACCTGGGAGCCACATTAAGGCTCTTCTCGTATCCCAGGTCCTAACTATGCCAATCCTCACTTAGAAAAGGCTGTCTGCATGGGAACATATGAATCCTCTCTTCAGACTAAAATCTACATCTCTGTGGAGGGGTAATGAACCTGGTATAATTGAAACACCTGTGACCAACAGGTGGAGTGCTCAGGTAGAAGGTAAATGAATACATATCAAAAAACTGACCGGCACATCCAAACATAGATCCAGTTTGAACAGGTGCTAAAACCTAGAGTCACCAACTCATACACATTCAAGAAAAAAAAGCAGCACACTGTAGCGCTATAGCTTGCGGACATAAAATATGAAAATATGAAAAATATGAAAAATGAATTGCATCACTGCCTTAGAAATATGAAAAATTGAGAAGTCTTAGCGCATAAAAAGGCCAATTTATGTGTACCTGGGAGCCACGTTAAGGCTCTTCTCTTATCCCAGGCCCTAACTATGCCAATCCTCACTTAGAAAAGTCTGTCTGCATGGGAACATATGAATCCTCTCTTCAGACTAAAATCTACAAAAAAATTAGAAATCGTTGGTCAAATTTTAACCCTTATAAATCCTAACAAGAAAAAATGTATGTTTCCAAAATTGTGCTGATGTCAAGTAGACATGTGGGAAATGTTATTTATTAACTATTTTGTGCGACATGACTCTCTGAAATTAAAAGTTTGAAAATTGGTACATTTTCAAATTTTTTGCCAAATTTCCTTTTTTTCAAAAATAAACGCAAGTCATATCAAAAATTTTTTAGGACTAACATGAAGTACAATATGTCTAGAAAAAAGATTATCAGAATCAGTGGGATCCATTTAAGCGTTCCAGAGATATAACCTCATAAAGTGACAGTGGTCAGAATTGTAATAATTGGATTGGTCATTAAGTACCAAATTGGCTCTGTCACTAAGGGGTTAAATCGCTCTAATCCTCTGTTGGTGTGTGGTATTCGCAGGATGCAGTGAGGAGTCGGAGACGGAGCAAGCTTTAGCTGTACCTTTATATGGGGGTTCTAGGGATAACTATACAACAATACACAATGAACGGAGCAAACGGCTACTAGGCAGGTGCCAATGGCTATAGGGCCGCGATACGTCCATCTAAATGTCCTAGAACTATAATCAACAGTTAACAGAGTGTCACTTATCCTTCTCTGACGTCTTGCAGAGCTGTGGTCCGGTAGGTGTCCGTTCGGCGTCTCAGCCGCTGGGCCCAGCCGACGAAGAGCTGTTGTAGGCTTCGGGCGTTCGTACACCCAGGTGCAGATGGAGCGCAACAGGCCCTTGAGAAATTCCCTGGCATTGAGACTGCCCCTCCCGGAGTAGAGATGGTGGCAACTGTGGACTCTGTCGTGTAGGCCACAGCCACGGACTGGAGCGGGACAGTAGCGGCCGCGGGTGATGGGGCACTGGCCGCAGCCGGGGGCTGGAGTGAGGCAGTGGCGTTCGCGGCTGGAGGCGTACAGGCCACAACCACGGGCTGGAGTGGGGCAGTGGCAGTTGCGGCTGGAGGTGGACAGGTCGCAACTGGGGGCTGGAGTAGAGCAGTGGCGGTCGCGGTTGCAGGCGGACAAGCCGCAACAACAGGCTGGAGTGTGGCAGTGGAGGCCGCGGCTGGCAGAGTTCTCCTGACTCTCCGTTCCGCTCGGGATCGTCCTCTCCCTGAGCCACATGAGTCTTTGCACTTGCTCACGTGTGGCCGTTGGCCCGTCTGGCTCTGCAGTCCCCGTCAGGGTTTTCCTTCTTGCTTTTCATCTGCCTCTGCGTCAAGTCCCACCTGCTGGTCTCCTGTGCTCCTTTTATAGCCGCCCCACCCCCGTACCTTCCAGAACAGTCTCTGGGTCATCCTGCAGTTCCTTTCCCCGGGAACCTCCCCCTAGGAACTTAAGTGACAGCCCCTTGGTTCCAGCCTGGGCATGCAGCGGGGGCTCTCTCCCCTACAGGTGAACTCTCAGTTTTCTAAGAAAAAGTCTTGCTACTCTTAGTTTTATTGTCATGATACATTTTATATATGCCATAGGTTTAATTTTCAAAATAAAATGTTTAAGCAATAAGCAAAATGTATTTAAAGGGAACCTGTCACCAGTTTTAAGACATAGCAGCTTAAAATATCGCCTTATTAAACATCTGCTATGCATTCCCTACATCCTTAACCCCTTTATTCCATCAGACGTACTATTCCGTCCATGTGACCCTGGACCTAATTCCCATGGACGGAATAGTACGTCATGGGTGATCAGCTGCGCTCGCGGCCGGGTGTCAGCTGTTTATCACAGCTGACACCCAGCACTATGTGTCAGGAGTGGTCACGGACCGCTCCCGGCACATTAACCCCTGTCACACCACATGATCGCGGTGTACCGGGGGCACAGGGGAGGATCGCACAGGGAGGGGGCTCCCTGCGCGCTCCCCTGAGACCCTCAGAGCAGCGCGATGTGTCGCGCTATTCCGAGGGTCAGTCCTCCCTCCAGGTCCCCGGATCCAAGATGGCGCCGGGGTCCTGCAGGGAGGCGGCTTCCTCAGTGCCTGCTGAGAGCAGGCGCTGAGGAAGCCTGCAGCGATGCCAGAGCGATCGTTGGTGTGACAGAGTGCTGTGCACACTGTCACACCAGCGATCTGCTAAAATACTGTAATGTCCCACCCTGGAACAAAGTAAAAAAGTAAAAAAAATAATAATAAAAAGTGGTAAAAAAAAATCATAAAAAAAAAAAAAATATTCCCCAATAAATTCATTTCTTCCTGTAAATAAAAAAAACAAAACAATAAAAGTACACATATTTGGTATCACCGCGTCCGTAACGACCCCCCTATAAAATTGTCCCACTAGTTAACCCCTTTAGTGAACCCCTTAAAAAAAAAAAAACTAAGCAAAAAATCAATGCTTTATCATCATACCGCCGAACAAAAAGTGGAATAACACGCGATCAAAAAGACCGATATAAATAAACATGGTACCGCTGAAAATGTCATCTTGTCCCGCAAAAAATGAGCCATCATACAGCATCATCAGCAAAAAAATAAAAAAGTTATAGCTCGCAGAATAAAGCGATGCAAAAATAATAATTTTTTATATAAAATTGTTTTTATTCTATAAAAGCGCCAAAACATAAAAAAATGATATAAATGAGGTATCGCCGTAATCGTACTGACCCGAAGAATAAAACTGCTTTATCAATTTTACCATATGCGGAACGGTATAAACGCCTCCCCCAAAAGAAATTCATGAATTGCTGATTTTTGTTCATTCTAACCTCCCAAAAATCGAAATAAAAAGCGATCAAAAAATGTCACGTGGTCATAAATGGTACCAATAAAAACGTCACCTTGTCCTGCAAAAAATAAGACCTCACAGGACTCTGTGGGCCAAAATATGCAAAAATTATAGCTCTCAAAATGTGGTGATGCAAAAAACTACTTTTTGCAATAAAAAGTGTCTTTTAGCGTGACAGCTGCCAATCACAAAAACCCGCTATAAATAGTAAATCAAACCCCCTTTATCACCCCCTTAGTTAGGGAAAAATAATAAAATTAAAAAAATGTATTTATTTCCATTTTCCCATTAGGGTTAGGGTTAGGGTTGCGGCTAAAGTTAGGGTTAGGGTTGGCGCTAACGTTAGGATTAGGGTTGGGATTAGGGTTAGGGGTGTGTTAGGGTTAGGTTTGTGGTTAGGATTGGGACTAGGGTTAGGGGTGTGTTGGGGTTAGGGTTGGAATTAGAATTGGGGGGTTTCTGCTGTTTAGGCACATCAGGGGCTCTCCAAATGTGACATGGCGTCTGATCTCAATTCCAGCCAATTCTGCGTTGAAAAAGTCAAACAGTGCTCCTTCACTTCTGAGCTCTGCCATGCGCCCAAACAGTAGTTTACCCCCGCATATGTGGTATCAGCGTACTCTGGACTGGACAAGAGTTATTGTGCAATTTGTCCTATTTCTTCTGTTACCCTTGGGAAAATAAAAAACTGGGGGCGACAAAATCATTTTTGTAAAAAAAAAAAATGATTTTTTTGTTTTTACGGCTGTATGTTATAAATTTTCTGTGAAGCACTTGGGGCTTCATAGCGCTCACCACACTTCTAGATAAGTTCCTTGTGGGGTCTATTTTCCAAAATGGGGTCACTTGTGGGGGGTTTCCACTGTTTAGGCGCATCAGGGGCTCTCCAAATGCGACATGACGCCCCAGACCATTCCATCAAAGTCTGCAATCCAAAACGTCACTACTTCCCTTCCAAGCCCAGACGTGCACCCATACAGTCGTTTTCTCACACATTTGGGTATCAGAGTACTCAGGACAAATTGGACAACAACTTTTGGGTCCAATTTCTCCTGTTACCCTTGTGAAAATAAAATATTGGGGCGAAAAAATCATTTTTTGTAAAAAAAAAAAAAGGATTTTTTATTTTTACGGCTGTACGTTATAAACTTCTGTGAAGCACTTCGGGGTTCAAAGTGCTCACCACACATCTAGATAAGTTCCTTGTGGGGTCTATTTCCAAAATGGGGTCACTTTGGGGGGTTTCCACTGTTTAGGCGCATCAGGGCTCTCCAAATGCGACATGACGCCCCTAGACCTCCATCAAATCTGCAATCCAAAACGTCACCACTTCCCTTTCGAGCCCGACGTGCGCCATACAGTAGTTTACTCCCACATATTGGGTATCAGCGTACTCAGGACAAATTGGACAACAACTTTTGGGGTCCAATTTCTCCTGTTACCCTTGTGAAAATAAAATATTGGGGGCGAAAAAATCATTTTTGTAAAAAAAAAAAAAAAAGATTTTTTATTTTACGGCTGTACGTTATAAACTTCTGTGAAGCACTTTGGGGTTCAAAGTGCTCACCACACATCTAGATAAGTTCCTTGAGGGGTCTAGTTTCCAAAATGGTGTCATTTGTGGGGGTTTCCACTGTTTAGGCAGATCAGGAGCTCTCCAAACACGACATGGCATCCAGCCAATTCTGCGTTGAAAAAGTCAAACAGCGCTCCTTCCCTTCCAAACTCTGCCATTCACCCAAACAGTGGTTTACCCCCACATATGGGGATCAGCGTACTCAGGACAAATTGCACAATAACTTTTGGAGTCTTGTTACCCTTGGGAAAATAAAAATTGGGGTGCAAAGATCAATTTTGTGGAAAAAATATGATTTTTTAATTTTACGGCTCTACGTTATAAACTTGTGTGAAGCACTTGGGGGTTCAAATTGCTCACCAAAGATCTAGATAAGTTCCTTAGGGGGTCTAGTTTCCCAAATGGGGTCACTTGTGGGGGGTTTCCACTGTTTAGGCACATCAGGGACTCTCCAAATGCAACATGGCGTCCAATCTCAATTCCAGCCAATTTTGGTTGGAAAAAGTCAAATGGTGCTCCTTCCATTCCGAGCTCTGCCATGCGCCCAAACAGTGGTTCCCCCCCACATATGGGGTATCAGCATACTCAGGACAAATTGGACAACAACTTTTGAGGTCCAATTTCTCTTGTTACCTATGGGAAATTAAAAAATTAGTGACTAAGAGATAATTTTTGTGGGAAAAAAATAGGATTTTTTATTTTCATGCCCGGGCATTATAAACTTGTGTGAAGCACTTGGGGGTTCAAAGTGCTCACCAAAGATCTATATAAGTTCCTTAGGGGGTCTAGCTTCCAAAATGGGGTCACTTGTGTGGGGTTGCCACTGTTTAGGCTCATCTGGGGCACTACAAACGGAACATGACCCCCATCAATGTTTGCATTCAAAAACGTTACTGCTTCCTTTCCAAGCCCTGCCGTGCGCCCAAACAGTTCCCCCCACATATGGGGTATCAGCGTACTCAGGACAAATTGGATAACAACTTTTGGGGGCCAATTTCCTTGGGAAAAATCAAAAATTTGGGACTAAAAAATCATTTTTGTGGAAAATTGTTTTGTTTTTTTTCACACCCAGGCATTATAAACTTTTGTGAAACACTTTGGGGTTCAAAGTGCTCACAACAGATCTAGATAAGTTCCTTAGGGGGTCTAGTTTCCAAAATGGTGTCACTTGTGGGGGGTTTCCACTGTTTAGGCGCATCAGGGGCTCTCCAAACACGACATGGCGTCCAATCTCAACTCCAGCCAATTTTAGTTTGAAAAAGTCAAACGGCGCTCCTTCCCTTACAAGCTCTGCCGTGTGCACAAACAGTGGTTTTCCCCCACATATAGGGTATTGGCGTACTCAGGAGAAATTGCTCAACAACTTTATCTGCCCATTTTCTCCTTTTACCCTTGTGAAAATAAAAAAAAGTTTGTAAACGATCATTTTTGTGGATAAAAAGTTAAATATTAATTTTTTCCTTCCAAGTTGCTTCAGCTCCTGTGAAGCACCTGAAGGGTTATTAAACTTCTTGAATGTGGTTTTGAGTACCTTGAGGGTGCAGTTTTTAGAATGGTGTCACTTTTGGGTATTTTCTGCTATATAGACCCGTCAAAGTGACTTCAAATGTGAGGTGGTCCCTAAAAAAATGGCTTTGTAAATTTTGTTGTAAAAATTAGAAATCACTGGTCAACTTTTAACCCTTATAATTTCCTAACAAAAAAAATTTTGGTTCCAAAATTGTGCTGATGTAAAGTAGACATGTGGGAAATGTTATTTCTTAACTATTTTGTGTGACTTATTTCTCTGTTTTAAGGGAAAAAAAATTCAAAGTTTGAAAATTGCAAAATTTTCAAAATTTTCGCCATATTTGCGTTTTTTTCAAAAATAAACGCAAGGTATATTGAAGAAATTTTACCACTAACGTGAAGTACAATATGTCAAGAGAAAACATTCTCAGAATCGCGAAGATCCGTTGAAGCGTTCCAGAGTTATAACCTCATAAAGAGACAGTGGTCAGAATTGTAAAAATTGGCCCGGTCATTAACGTGCAAACCACCCTTGGGGGTGAAGGGGTTATAGAACCCCCTGACTCCCCTTATATATTCACAAAAACTTTTTTTAATGTGTCCCGCGCTGTATAGTAATTTCTCCGTCCGGTCCAATGGGCGTTGTCTCGGGTCTCTTCATCACTCCCATCGGCTGTTGGTCGCCGTCATACATCATAGATAACGCCTCTTGCCTCGTGCGACATCTTGCGCCTGCTCAGAAATATAGCCTTTTGCGCCTGCTTTCCTTCCACTCCACTTTCCATTAATATGCCTGGATACAGCACTCTGTGAACAGCCAGCTTCTTTAGCAATGACCTTTTGTGGCTTACCCTCTTTGTGGAGTGTGTCAGTGACTGCCTTCTGGACATCTGTCAAGTCAACAGTCTTCTCCATGATTGTGCAGCCTACTGAAACAGACTAAGGGACCTTTTTAAATGCTTAGGAAGCCTTTGCAGGTGTTTTTTGTTAATTATTCTAATTTAAACACTTTAAACACTTGAAATAGATCACCCTGTTTTTAATGATTCTATATAATATGAGTTTCACTTTTTATATTAAAGAGCTCAAATAAATTAACTTTTTGATAATATTCTAATTTAGTGAGAAGCACATGTATACAGTATATCAAAGAAATGTTCTCCAGACCACAGAATAGTCTATGGATAAGCAATATAATGATAACATTTTGAACTATTATTTTGTGGGCTATATACCAACGAAATGTACCCAAGAACATGTAATACTTATAGGTGAGCAATAGATTAAGGAAATGTGGCGCCCATGCCTGTAGTGCCACAAAATGCCTGCATGTGTGATATACTTATATATGTATTGTCAGCTATGATGAGGGTTGGTTTCTCTGCTGGGAAAAACTGGATCCACACATTTTAACCTTACTGGAAGATTGTGCTCTTTTGCCTGAACCAGGAACTGTGCAAGATCCCTCAGGGGGGAGGAGGTGCTCCTGAGAGGTTGCACTTTGCAGTGCTTTGAAAATGTAGGAAGAGGTAGGACAATGGAAGTCCACAGGCAGAGGAGAGGAGCGTGCTCTCTCTGCCAGGACAAGCTGCAAAAGACTGGGTATCAGTCCTAGAGCAAAGAGACTTACAGTGTCCGTGCTAAACTGAAAGACTGCTCGGTTTGCATATAACAAGCAGTAGTGTGCTTTTGCCCAGGAGCTCAGCAGCGCATAGAATCAGGGACACTGCTGAAAGAGAGAGTGTTTTACCTTAGACCCCAACTGGTGTCACAAATCATTTTATTAATATTATTATTAACCCCACAATTGACAAAGACTGGCACGTATCCCCGGTCGGACTCGATCAGCAATCGGATCACTGTGACCCAGTACCGTTACCGCAGGGCCCCAACTGTGACGGAACAGAAACATTTTTTAACAAATTTTTAAGGGTTATATAGCAACAAAATGAGAAATGTAACCCAGCAAAAATTTTTAATGTTTTTTTTAAGTGTGATATATCACAAAAATGTATCCCAGAATACAGAATGGTGTATGGGTCAGAAATGTAAACAAACAAGCTAAATGTTTACACTCTTTTTTTGTAGTGTTATATACTACCAAAATGTTACAGAAAGCACATAATACTCTATGGATGAGTAATCCAGAAATATTTTTCTACGCTTTTTATAAGATTTACTTACCACCGTAATGCAACAATAACCTTGTTAAACTGTATGTATGAATCACTGAATCCATGAAAAATATTTGAAAGTGTAATTTATGTTCTTATACACTCATAAATGATTTGCTGAAAGTGCAAAGCCAGTCAAAATAATAAGGAGGGTCATCCATAGACCTCTGAAAGGCAACAACTTGCAGGACTCATTAAAATATTTTTAAAGTGTAGTCACAGTACTCCTACACTCATAAAGACTTTGCACAAAGTACAAAGCCAGTAAAGAATTATAAGCAGGGTAATGCAGTAATCCTCTTCAGGTGTCCACTTCTTCTCCTTCCTCTTGAGGCTGGGGGAACTGCCTCCACCTGCTTTCTAGAGCCTGATTCCCATGTGCCCGGGCTGTAAGTCACCCGGTGTCAGGTAGTGCCGGAGCCCCTGACATATAGAAATGGGCAACAGCCCCCTGTGTCAACTGCACCATGGCTGCTCCCGCATAGGAGGTAGGGAATTTCAAGGACAGTACGATCTCTCAGGAGTGGTAGTAGCCCTGTCTCAAGCCAACTCAAGAAGCCTCTCCCAGACCTGTTCATTCCTCAAGAAGAGTTCATCATGCTTCCTTCCTTCTGGAATCACACCCACTGCATACCAGAGATGTTGCCTCTCCGTTTTGAGGAACATAACCCTAGTTCCAGACGTTAACTCTTGCAGCCTTTGAGACAAGTGTTCTGTCTCTATTGCCCGATGGTTGAACGAGATGTGATGATGCGTCACAAACTCTTCAATGGACCCCCATCTCTGCTGATGGTCATAAGTAACTACCACCCCCCTCTCTCGAGTATCTTACAGATATGGAGCCCGAAAACATTTGTTTAGACCTGGATTTGGTTCATCTCCTTGTCTCTTCTGATCAGCCTAGGCCCCGAAGTCCGCCCACCATTTCCTGAATCCTGGCTCTCCCGTCTGCATCCGCAAGAACCCCAGCAGTAAAGGATGCTGCCTGGGTTCGGACCTTGGTGGATCCGGGATATCAGCCAGATCAGGACTACAGACTCCAGCCACCTCTGCTGTGGTGCCAGTTTCCTTTGACTCCGATATTCCTTAGGTCACTCCCTTGGAGTCTTGTTTGCTTCTGCGATCTTTGTTGCCCATTACACTGTATGGATATGGATGACTAACTGAATACAGTAAAACATTTTAACCCTTTTTGGAGTGTTATAAATCACAGAAATGTACCCCAGAACACATAATGCTGTATGGCTGAGAAATGTAACCCTAGAAAATTTTTAAACGCTTTTTCTCAGTTTTAGAGATCACAGAAATGTCCTCAGACCACATAATATTGTATCAAGAAAAGCACATCCAGTCCATGAATGGCAGCGCTTCCCGGGACTCACATTCAAAGATGATATTTCATATTTTTTATTTGATAAGTTAAGATGGAGAAGATACAACACGTTTAGGATACAGTATATATCCCTCTTCAGATATCATAAAAACACAGTACAAATCCACAGTACAAATGCTGTATGGCTGTGAAATGTAATCCTACAAAATTGGTAAATGCTTTTTCTCAGTTTTATAGATCACAAAAATGTAATCCACACTACGGAATAGTGTATGGGTGAGAAATTGTTTAAATTATTTTTGGGAGTGTTATATAATACAAAAAAAAGGACCTCAAAGCATGTAATACTTGATGGATCAAAATATATTTAATTTTTTTGGCCACCCAAAAAAAATCAGCAGCTATAAATTTACCAATGTACTGCACAGCCCTATTCCCTGTCTATAGACTGTATTCTGTCACTCTCCCTGCTCCTGCAACTCTCCGTCCCTAGACTAAATGCAGATTGTATACGGTACAAACAGTAAAGCAAACGATTAGCTCTCAGAAGGGCTGCTAGTATGATGGCTCAGCTTCAGCACCAGTATCAACACTACAAGCCGCTGATTCATTATACCATGCACACAAGCCTAGACAAGCACTCTCTCCCTTCAATACAAAGTGTTTAATGAGCTGTGTAATGGCATCAATGTGCCGAGTCGGTCGGTGCCAGATCTTTTATAAACCCTGATGATGTCACATGGCCAGCCAATCACAGTATGGCTATGGAATTACAGTGATGGCAGGCAATACCTCCATGCTTATTGGCTGTGTAACAGGCACCAAAAATGATTGGCAGGAATTCAAGTTTTACACAGAGCATGCCCAAGCACCATGCTTAAGTCATGCCTAAATGAAAAAAACTTATGGTATCCACCTGGAACTGCAGTCTTTCGTTACTCAGACACCACATCTACTGGCTGAAACCAGTGCTGGAAGATTTCCCCAACTATAAACTCTGTTTTTACCAGCCGTGCTTCAGGGAGGGTTAATTTCAAGCTCAGAGACATTGAGCATGAACTGAGGTGCCCTCATCATTAGCATTTTCCCATGGTCCAGAGGTCACCGCAGTTCAGGCTGTGAGGGAGCGCAGCTTCAGTGACATCATCGCTAGTCACTGAAGCTGCGCTGGCAGCTTCATCTCATTCACCAGTGGTTTTCAGCCAGGACGGTCGCATCTTGGCACCATCCAGGTTGAAAACTGTTTATCCCCCAGATATGGATTACTGCGTGGGACACAACGACGAACAGGTATGGTATATTGTTGGTTTATTATTTTACCTTTATTACAAGAGATCAAGGGCATAGGGGAATTAGGTGAGGTCATAAGTATGGTTTAATTTAGAATATTAAAGGAGTCTGTGTCTTTATTTCAATAAAAGAAATTTTTGCAGGGTGTCTGTGTTTTATTTACAATTTGACTATGGGATTATTAATACGGGCGTCTTATTGATGACTCTCCATTACTAACCTCGGGGCTTGATGGCACAAAGAATAAGGGATTTTCTAGATAACATTATTACTCCAAGTCACACAGAACAGATACAGATTAATATCTACATCTAGGCACTTACTGCTGATGACTCGTCTGTTTAGTGCCGATTTCTGTTGTTTCTGCTTCATCTGGTCAGACCTTTATGTCGACATCTCCTAGCTACGCCTTGTCTTGCCAGGATGATCGTCTCAGCCCTGAAAATAACAAGGTCACATATATTGTATACATACTTGAGTCTCCCCCCTGAATACAGATATGTACTCCACCATTTAAAATATAAAGTGATACTCATCACTGTTCCCCCATTACCTATAATCTCTGTCACCCAATAAATATAAATTATTCAGTGTCTGTGACTCTCCCCAATTAACTTTAAGGCTATGTGCACATGAAAAAATATGCAAGGTTTTATAGTACAAGCAAAATGAATGAGATCCCTGAAGTCTCATGCACACGTTGCATATTGTTTCCTTGCAGATTTGCAGGAGATTAAAATCTGCATAATGTCAATTCTTGCAGCTTATTTAACCCATACTGATGAGTAGGGGAAAATAAGCAACAAAAGCATGTCAAAAAGTTGCAATAAAATATAATATGTTTTACTCATTGTTCTTTCTGCCAACACATTAGGATATGCAGCAGAATTTTCTCCTGCAAATCCTGAATTTGTGCAAATAGCCTTAGTCCCTTTCCTGTGTCCCCTCCATTCATTATAAGTTCTTGATAGAATCATAATGAATTTGGGGGTGGGAGAAGATACTGAGCATCCTCCGCCACCTACCAATTCATTACAAGTCCCTGACAGCATCTTCTCCCACCTCTCAATTCATTATAAAGGGTCCTGTGCACCTTACCGCCACCTATCCCACTCCCCAATAAATTTTAAGTCCCTGATAGCATCACAATGAATTGTGAAATGGATGGGGACACTGTCAGGGGTTTATCACCCCCCTCCACCACCCAATTCATATTACATCCATATCTAATGTCCTCCTCTCTCTGTTCATAAGTCCATTATAAGGCCCCCTTACTCTCAACCTAATCCCCACACATCCCTCATTGTCCTCCTCCCCGCATCCCATCATAGTCCTCTCCTGCACTTCCATCATTGTCCTCTCCACCACCCCATTATTGCCCTCTCCACAACTTCCATCATTGTCCTCTCTACCACCCAATCATTGTTCTCCTCTACAACCTCCATCATTGCCCTCTCTACCATCCCAATCATTGTTCTACACCACCACTTCCCTCATTGCCCTCTCCAACACTTCAGTCATTGTTCTCTCCCACCACCCCATCATTGTCCTCAACCATCTTCATCATTGCCCTCTCCACCACCCCAATCATTGTTCTCCCACCACCTCCATCATTGTCCTCTCCACCACCTCCATCATTGTCCTCTCCACCACCCCAATCATTGTGCTCTCCACCACCACCATTATTGTGCTCTCCATCTCCTCCATCATTGTCCTCTTCACCACCTCCATCATTGTCCTCTTCATCATCTCCATCATTGCCCTCTCCACCACCCCATTGTGCTCTCCACCACCCCAATAATTGTGCTCTCCACCACCACCATTATTGTGCTCTCCACCTCCTCCATCATTGTCCTCTCCACCACCTCCATCATTGTCCTCTTCATCATCTCCATCATTGCCCTCTCCACCACCCCAATCATTGTGCTCCCCCACCACCCCATCATTGTCCTTTCACCACCTCCATCATTATTCTACCCCACCACCTCAATCATTGCCCTCTCCACCACCCCAATCTTTGTTCTCCCCGACCACTTCCATCATTGTTCTCCCCAACACCCCAATCATTGCCCTCTCCCCACCATCTCCATCATTGCCCTATCCACCACTACTTCCATCTTTGCCCTCTCCACCACCTCCATCATTGCCCTCTCCATCACCCCAATAATTGTTCTCCCCGACCACCTCCATCATTGTTCTCCCCCACCCCCCAATCATTGCCCTAACCCCCACCACCTCCATCACTGCCCTCTTTACCATCTCCATCAATACCCTCTCCACCACCTTCATCATTGCCCTCTCCACCACTTCCATCATTGCCCTCTCCACCACCTCCATTGCCCTCTACCCCACCACACCCATCAATGCACTCTTCACCACTTCCATCATTGCCCTCTCCACCACCTCGATCATTGCCACTCCCCCACCACTCCCATCATTGTACTCTCCATCACCTCCATCATTGCCCTCTCCCCACCACCTCCATCATTGTCCCTCCACCACCTCCATAATTGCTCTGTCCCCCACCACTTTCATCATTGTCCTCTACACCACCTCCATAATTGCACACTCCCCCACCACCCCATCATTGCACTCTCCACCACCTCCATCATGCCCTCTTCCCCACCACCTCCATCATTGCCCTCTCCACCACCTCCATAGTTTCCCTCTCCCACCATCTGCATCATTGCCCTCTCCCCAACACCTCCATCATTGCCCTCTCCATCATCCCAATGTATAGTTAAAAAAAACAAAACACACCACTTACCTCTCCGCACGCTCCCTCGCAGCTGAAGCATCATCATCACTGGCAGCTTTCTCTTTGACAGAGGAGCTTCCTGAATGCTGACGTAATCCAGCCGTGCTGCTGTGTCAGACAGAAAGCACGGGCAGGAAGCAGAGCACGAATCCCTGCAGCTCCGCTCAGCTGACATTTTCTCCTGTAGGCAGCGGAGCAAATAGGGGAGACATGAAAGGTGGATGGTAACAATTGCTTTCGTTGTTCAGACAAGCCATAAATGTAGGAAATCGGGTATTTATGTAATGCTGCATGAACCGGTTATCAGCCACAATATGTAAGAGTACAGACACAGAGGGCTATTAAATGCATAATATATGAGAACATGATACGAGGATCCTGGTTATGGTAAAAATTTTGAATGGTTAACCCAGGGATAGTTAGATTAATGTGTTGAGGTGGTAGGCCATTCTGAAGAAATGCCTTTTTAGTGTACACTTAAAACTGTGGGTATTGGGGATTAATCAAATTTACCTGGGTAGTGTATTCCAAAAAATTGGCGCAGCACGAGAAAAGTATTGGAGACGGGAGTGGGAGGTTCTGATTATTGTTGATATTAACCTCAGGTCATTAGCAGAACGGAGGGCACGGGTAGGGTGGTAGACTGAGATGAGGGAGATGTAGGGTGGTGCTGAGCCGTGGAGTGCTTTGTGGGTGAGGGTAATAAGTTTATACTGAATTCTGGAGTGGATGTTTAATCAGTGTAATGACTGGCACAAGGTAGACGTGTGAGTAGGCACCGTGTGCACAGCTGTAGAAGGTGCTGAGGTTAGGTTCCAAACCCTAGACATATAATACATAAACCTTGCACTCAGCTTGGCTATAGAAGAGTATTTATTGTGGTAATACACCGATAAGACGTTTCGGTCTCATGCAACCTTCTTCAGTTTACATACTTAGTGAAATACACATAGGATGTGTCCTATAAGGAAAATCCTATGAGGACAATAAACGGTTGTGCCCTGTGCTCACAACCGCACCTGGAGACACACTCGCCCTGCTCAAAAGGCTAAACGCGCTAATAGACTAGCGGTGGATACCGTGTTACTAAGGGCAGCATCCCCCTTTTCCCTGATTTCTAAGTCGTTACTGATTTGTCCAGACTATACTTGTGAGCACAGGGCACAACCGTTTATTGTCCTCATAGGATTTTCCTTATAGGACACATCCTATGTGTATTTCAGTAAGTACTTAAACTGAAGAAGGTCGCATGAGACCGAAACGTCTTATCGGTCTTATCAGTGTACTACCACAATAAATACTCTACTATAGCCAAGCTGAGTGCGAGGTTTATGTATTATATAGCACAAGGTAGAGGCATCTGTGTAACGGTTGGTGAGGAATATGATCCTGGCTGCAGCATTCAAGACAGATTGGAGAGGGGAGAGTTTTGGTAAGAGGGAGACTGATTAGTAAAGAATTACAATAGTCCAGACGAGAATGAATAAGAGAAACCGTAAGAGTTTTTGCAGAGTCGAAAGTAAGAAAGGGTCGAATTTTAGAAATGTTTTTGAGGTGCAGATGACAAGAGCAAGCCAGTGATCGGATGTGGGCGGTGAATGAAAGCTGTATGACCCAAGACAGCGGGCATGTTGCTGGGGAGTAATGGTAGAACCACACACGGAAATTGCAATGTCAGGCATAGGTAGGTTAGTAGAGGGAGGAAAGACAAGGAGTTTTTGACAGGTTCAGTTTCAGATGGAGGGAGGACATGATGTTGGAGACAGCTGTAACACAATCACTGGTGTGTTTTCTAAAAAGGCAGGCGTGATGTCAGGAGAGGTGTATAATTGGGTGTCATCAGCATAGAGATGGTACTGGAAACCAAATGTACTGATTGTTTGTCCAATAGGGCAGTGTACAAAGAGAAGAGGAGGGGGCCTAGGACTGATCCATGAGGAACCCCAACAGTAAGGGGAAGATGAAAGGAAGAGGAGCCAGCAAAAGATACACTGAAGGAGCGGTCAAAGAGGTAGGAGGAGAACCAGGAGAAAATGGTGGTCCTTGAGGTCAATGAAGCAGAGTATAGTAAGGAGGAGCTGATGATCTATTATCTATGAGAATTAGCATGGAATAGTGACCATTAGATTTAGCTGTTAGTAGATCATTAGAGACTTTAGTGGGGTAGTTTCAGTATAGTCTAAAGAGCGGAAACCGGATTGAAGAGGGTGGAGAAGAGAGTTATGTGAGAGATAGCGGATAAGACGGGAGTGGACCAAGCGTTCGAGGTGTTTAGAGATAAAGGGAAGATTAGAGACAGGTCTATAGTTAGCAGCACAGTTTTGGTCGAGGGATGGTTTTCTAAGCAATGGATGTATGATGGCATGCTTAAATAAGGAATGACTGCAAGCCCTTCTTAAGTTTTTGGGTGTTAATGACCTGTATATTTCTCTAAGTATGGAAAGGGGGGTGACCTGAGCGGGATGGCAGTTCTTGATAGAGAATGAAAGAAGGTTGTGGTCAGAGAGCAGGAATTTGTAAAATCATCCATTTTGATATAGGAAAGATGCGTATCTTCGTACCGTGTTAGCCAGGAGGTAGAAAAATATTTAGAGTTGAGAGTCCTCAGTGGTTGATACCTGAGTAGTCTCGAAAGCTTGCAATTTGTTACCATCTTTTCAGTTAGCCATTAAAAGGTATCAACCACTGAGGACTCTCAATTCTAAATATTTTTTTAAAATCATCCACTGAGCAAAGCCGGGAGAAGACCAAATCGAGGGAGTTTCTGTCTCTCATGCATAGGAGAGTTAGTAAGCTGTGAAAGGCTGAAGGAGGAGGTTAGAGATAAAAGGTGAGTAGCAGATGGGGAGAGGGAAAAGCAATGGGCGATGTTGAAGTCTACCAGGATAAGGGTGGGGATGTCACAGGAGAGAAAATGTGGAAGCCAGGTAGCAAAGTGATCCGGGAATGATGGGTAAAATGTAAGCACAAGACCCACTTGTGGACGTTAGGCCCTCATACTACCCTCATGAAGTCTGTTTCTGACAGATTGAGCAGACACATGGATGTTAGTAGCCTGCTGGAGATCATTTTGCAGGGCTGCTCCTTCTGTTCTTCCTTGCACAAAGGTAGTGATCCTGGTGCTGGGTTGTTTCCCTCCTATGGCCCCTCCACATCTCCTGGTGTACTGGCCTTTCTCCTGGTATCTGCTCCATACTCTGGACACTTTACTGGCAGACACAGCTACCCTTCTTGCCACAGTTCGTATTGATGTGCCATCCTGGATGAGCTGCACTACCTGAGCAACTTCTGTACGTTGTACAGTAGACACTACCTCATGCTACTGTACCTCTAGGGGTGATTAGCAACGACAAAATGCAAATGTAACCAAAACAACAGCCAAAATAGATGAGAAACAGAGAAATGGTCTGTTCACTGCCTGCAGAACCACTCCTTTATAGGGGTTGTCTTGCTAATTGTCTATATTTTTAACCTGTTTTCTATTCCATTTGGCCAAAAGCAGGAGAAATTGATTCACAACCAGTGTTGTTTCTCAACTGTACAAGTTGATTTCACAGACGTGTGATTGACTTGGAGTTACATTGTGTTGTTTAAGTGTTCCCTTTATTTTTTTAACAGTGTATATGGATATATAGCTAGATAGATATGATATATAATCAGTGCTTTGCCTGTGTCGATTACCGTACATGTATTTTATTAATAAATTATTTTCTGAAAAAAATGGCGCTGAGTCCCCCTAAATTTCATTAAGCAGCAGAGGGAAGCAGTCAACAGGGGCAGATGTTTATAGTCTGGGAAGGGTGTAATACCTATTGAGCTTCCCTGGCTAATAATATCAGCTTCTACGTTTCCTACATGACTTTCAGTATTCGCGGTTAAATGCATTTTTTTCCACATAGAAATTACCATTGTTATTATATAGGGTGGAACATTGGAATGGAATTGGAATGGACCAAACATTTGAAAACACCAGGAAGGAACGTGCTGCCTGAAGTGTTTTTAAATCCCACCAGAGAAATTAATGTTGCTGATGACATTCATGATCTCATTGTGCAAATTCAGAAAATTTCATTGAAAGAATCATGGACCTGGTGGGATCAAGCCACACTAAACAATAATGTGGAGAGGAGTATGGTTCCAAGGGATTTACATATTAAAAAAGTCCCCACCACCATATATTGTGAACAATTTGTTACAGAGTGGAACACCATTTTATCCTCTTGTTCAACACAACTAATGCAGGTCATTACTAAATACGAAAATCAGGAACTTACAACTAATCAGAAAGATATTAGAAAGCATTTAAAAACTTCTATGACTTCTGTTGATTTTGATTTATTTTAAAAAATTTGAATAAACAGGCTCAGAACCATGAGGAAGTGATCATCTCAATCAAAACGAAAAAATGTAATCGTGATACTATGGATTACAAAAATCAACAAGTTTATGAATGGGGTCGCTGGGACCAAAAACGCACCTCTCTTAAATCCATCTTTAAATCTAAAAAAGGTGTCAGGGTGGGTATTTTCCAACGTAACCAAATCACCTTTTCTTCCTCTGAGATGAATTTTTCCGATATCGCTAATGAATTTTCTGATGGTGACCGAGACTTTGGAAGATGCCAGAGTTATTATTTTAAAAAACAACGACTGACAAAAACCGGCATAGGCGAGCGGGCAGTAAACACCGCAAAAATCCGGACTCAATCAAATATCGCCTCAGGAACCAGAATTGATTCCAACATTAGATGTAATGAATTTGTCTACTTGTCCACTTACTGATGCGGAAACTAGTTTATCACAGGGTTTAAATTTTTCTCCCACAAATAATAGATTTGATATTTTTTTTACATTGAAAGACATTAATCGTTTTGTCCGTGATCTCACGGTAAAAAAAAAAACACTTTTGGTCAGATGAGGTTCCTTCCACTTCTGACCTACCCAATCAACAACTCAATATTTTCAAAAGAAAAAATTTTTTGGAACAAATCAGTTTAACTTGCCTTATAGACTTACATTCTGACCAGATTTCTCCTCAAGACACACAGTCTATACATAATTTCACTACTAAGAATCCTCATTCCTATCCAGTTAATGCGAGAACTGAAGCAATGGATTGTTTTCAGGAGGCTAATGCACGTGATCGAAAAATGTTGAAACGACTACTGCTCGAAACAAAAATCTGTCAAAATCTGAACGAATTGCCTTTGATAATTTGAATGCAAGATCGGACATTACCATCAAAATGTCAGACAAGGGTGGCTCGGTGGTGGTATTAAACAGTGAGGATTATGCCTTTGCCATCAACTCTATGCTAGTGGATACTACCACCTACACCCCTCTCCTTATGACCCCACTCAGGGTTTTTTTTCAGAAAAAAAAAAAATTCTGGATGGCGTACCCCTTGGTATTGTTACAAAGAAAGAATCTTAATATTTAATTGTGGATTATCTTGGCATACCCATTATGCATGGGTTACCAAAAACTCATAAATCTAGAACACCACTGCCTATGCGCCCCATTGTATTGGGCATCGGATCTTTTAGTGAGCTTCTTGGACAGTGGCTGGACTCTGCCTTACAACCCCTTGTACATCGAATTCCAGGCTACATCCAAGATTCATATGATGTTCTGGAAACATTTAAGGACGTAAATTGGTCTAATTCTTGGACATGGCTCACTTGTGATGTTATCTCACTGTACACCAGCATTCCCCACCACATAGCTATTTCTGCTATAAACATCATTTAGCCAATATAGTTTATATTCACAAGATCTATAGTGTAATGTCCACACAGTATAAGGAATTAGAGAGAGAGCGCTTTAACTGTATTTCATTCTTCTCCTTCTTCCTCCAGCACACAGCATAACATTTCTACTCCTCTGGCTGAACGGAAACTGAAACCTCTCTAACTCACTTCCTGTCTATCTCTTTCCAGTCACAAGACTTCCTTTTCTTAAAGAGACAGGCCAAAACATTATACATTACATCATCCCTCTTTTTTTTTTTACATAATAACAACTTAAAAAAAAACAGTATAACATCCAAGAACAACATAAGTCTGTACTGTCTTATTTGTTCATCTCCAACTCAGACATATCAATAACATCTCTTCAATGAGCCTCGATGGAGTCCTTCTTTGCCGCGTAGGGTAAGGTCTGGGTTCATTGGGGTGTCTATTGCTGACGGATCAACTACACCCTGTTGACCCTCTCCACCGTCGGGAACCAAATCTTCTATCGGTGGGAGTTCATTACCATTGTCCAGCGGTATGATTTTAAAGTGTGAGGAATTTCGGGTTATAGAGTGTCCATCTCGCTCAGCCATGACCATGTTGCCTCTTCTCTCAGTAACATTTTATTTTGCTGGACCATATACAGCTGAGGTTTTGTTGGTTGATCTTTGATGCACAACAACAATATCACCTCTTTTGATGGCACTTGGTTGTGCCCTTCACCTTCTATCTGCATAATGTTTCATGGCTTGCTTGTTAGAGAAATCTGTTGATCGCACTGAAGAGTCACTTGGTGGGTGATGGCTGGTCACATCAGGGATTCGTATACGAAGAGTTCTGCTGAACATTAGATGAGATGGAGCAGCATTAGTGGTGGAAAGTGGTGTATTGCGGTAATTGCGCAAGAATTTGTATAGTGACTGTTTCAATGGGGTGTGCTCCAGACTAGGAATCATTTTGTAAAGAATCTAAAATCAAGTCCAGACTCAAATCTAGAAATTATCCAAACTGGTCACTGGATGGCGCAACCAAAATTGCTGACAGCAAGATCAGGAATAATCTTATCACAAAAAAGAAAAATGTACATTCTCAGACTAAGGCCGGGGTCACACTTGCAAGTGCAATGCGAGAAACTCGCACTAGTCTCTCGCATCAATACCGGGCACTGCCGCTCGGGATCGGAGTGTGTGGCTGCATGTATTTCTATGCAGCTGAATGCTCCGGTCTGAGTGCTGGCGGCAGTGCCGGGTACTGATGCGAGAGACTCGTGCGAATTTCTCGCATTGCACTCGCAAGTGTGACCCCAGCCTAATTCCATGATACCTACTTTAATACTCACCTATAGTACTTTTTTCCATCGATTTCCAATATCGTCAAACGAAATTTAAATATATTAAGGGATGATCATGTAACAGATCAACTATTAAATAAAGGTATTAGAACTGTTTCTCGTGAAGCTCCACCATCGGAAATCGTCTTTCACCCAGTCTTTATAAGTCACACTCTGCTACTATTAAAAAAACTGGTTATCAACTAGCGGTTTTCACAGGTGCGGTTTTGCCACTTGTAAAACCTGTTCATATGCCATTAAAATGTCCACCTTCTCTAGCAGTGACAATAGCCCCATATATCCTATCAGGAACTTCCTAAATTGTAATACAGATCATCACATCTACAGTCATGGCCAAAAGTTTTGAGAATGACACAAATATTAATTTTTACAAAGTCTACTGCTTCACTTTTTCTAATGGCAATTTGCATATACTCCAGACTGTTATAAAGAGTGATCAGCTTAACAGCAATTACTTGCAAAGTCAATATTTGGCTAGAAAATGAACTTTATCCCCCAAAACACATTTCAACATCATTGCAGCCCTGCCTTAAAAGGACCAGCTAACCTCTTTTCAGTGATTGCTCCATTAACACAGGTGTGGGTGTTGATGAGGACATGGCTGGAGATCAATCTGTCATGATTAAGTAAGAATGACACCACTGGACACTTTAAAAGGAGGCTGGTGCTTGGCATCATTGTTTCTCTTCTGTTAACCATGGTTATCTCTAAAGAAACACGTGCAGTCATCATTGCAATGCACAAAAATGGCCTAACAGGGAAGAGTATCGCAGCTAGAAAGATTGCACCTCAGTCAACAATCTATCGCATCATCAAGAACTTCAAGGAGAGAGGTTGCCAAAAAGGCTCCAGGGCGCCCAAGAAAGACCAGCAAGCGCCAGGACCGTCTCTTAAAAGTGTTTCAGCTGCGGGATCGGGCTACCAGCAGTGCAGAGCTTTCTCAGGAATGGCAGCAGGCAGGTGTGAGTGCATCTGCACGCACTGTGAGGCGGAGACTCTTGGAGCAAGGCCTGGTCTCAAGGAGGGCAGCAAAGAAGCCACTTCTCTCCAGAAAAAACATCATGGACAGACTGATATTCTGCAAAAGGTACAGGCAGTGGACTGCTGAGGACTGGGGTAAAGTTATTTTCTCTGATGAATCCCTTTTCGATTGTTTTGGACATCAGAGGAAAACGCCTCATTCGGAGAAGACAAGGTGAGCGCTACCACCAGTCTTGTCTTGATATGGAAATTTAATTAGGATAAAATATCCTGTGTTTGCTGCTTGCCATGTCCAAATCTCTATATAATGTCTTTTTGAGCGCTCAGAACGAAATGAGGACTGTCCACACGAAAGTGTCAGTATAACAGTTCGTCAAAGACATACATTTATTATTGTTTCAAGGTTTTATACGTTTACAAAAAGGGGCTGGTTAGTCAATTAACATACAATTAAAAGCTGCTAGATTATTGGCTGTTCTAGTGTAAATATGATAATTATGATTAAAAGAGCTGAAGTTGCAGAATTATTGTTTTATATTCTTGTGACCTAGTTGCCTTGCATAACTATAATGTAAACAACAGATATCTAATAGGACATTTTGTACTTCATGCATTTGTTCCTTTACGAAGGTCTTATGGAGGCCAGATTTCTTTAAAACGACTGATTATATCTGGCCTAGAAATATGTGAGCACAAGGTTTTTTAGCAAGTGAAATCTATCTAACTGTGAACTGTGAATACATATATGTGAATATACTTTGCATATATGGAATACATATATATTTCCATGACAGTCCCCCCTTAGATACCACTTGCCCTAAAAACCTGCTCCTGGCCCAAAGCGCTGCAACTCTTTTATGCTGCCGGTGAGTTGAGACACCCCTAGTACATGCCTCCCCCACCGAATACAGACTTTTCGCAAATGGGCGGTCAGGAGGACTGTCCCTGTCGGGGGTTTATGTGTTTGCAATCATAATCTCATAGTTGATATGATGTTTCATCAAGGATGTGTATTCTCAGTCTGGAGGTAGTTCGGAGATCTGGTCAAGCCAGGCAGTTCCATCCGGACTGGTGCGAGGTCCAAGATGGTGAGTGGCATCAAATTGGTTGTCTCCTGAACAGTTTTTTACATTATCCTGCGGATACAAGGAATAACACAGCAACCAGTAATTAATGCAAAAATGAGAACCCCCATAATGGCTGTCCCAACCTGTGCCAACATTTTCTGCCACCCACTCATCCACCCAAAGTATCGATCCCATGGGTCAGTGACACCTGAGTTCTGTTTCAGTTCCTCTGATAACTCAGTAAGTTTCTGTATTGCCATTGTGACTTTACCATTTGGGCCAGTGTTGTCTGGGATGTAGGTGCAACAGGTGTCTTTGATCATTTTGTAAACACCTCCTTTCTCAGCTAGAATCATATCCAAAGCCATTCTATTCTGGAATGCCATAATGGAAGTGGGGCCTAACTGTGCTGCCAAACCTTTTACAGCATCTATGGTGAAGTTAACAAATCTCTGCTGGTTATAATAGATGTAATTTATCCAATCAACATTTTTGTTTATAGTTACTAGTGGCAACAGTGACTCAAATCCTGCTTTAACTTGGTCTCTGGCCTTGAACTCATCAGGTAGGTCATCTGGTCATCTGTTGGTCAGTCAGAGCATCCACGACATCCTTCATGGCTTAGGTGTCTCTCCTGGTACGGGAGCTTCCTTGCAATGCGATACGTGGATTCAAACAGGCTTTCCCTCTAGTTACACAGAGGTTGATGTCATCTGGGGCTCTTGGACAGGATCATCAAATCTGGCAGTGAGGAGAAAAACTCGAGAATGGACATTAGTTTTTGACCAATTCAATTACATAAGTGTTATGATTTGGTAGCTGAGGAGAGCAGGCAAAAAAAGCAATACACCAGAGAGGTTGGAATCTATGGGATTGCAGTACCCTGACTAACCACCACAACTAAAGGCAGCCGTGGAGCGTTCCTACGTTGGTCCTAGACGCCTCGTCACAGCCTGAGAAGCTAACTACACCTAAAGATAGAAAAAGGAAAGCTATCTGCCCCGGAGCAGATCCCCAAAGAACATAGGAAGCCCCCAAACATGTAATGGCGGTTAGACAAGAAGAAATACAGACACAGACAGAAAATAGAATGAGCAAACGCTGGGGCCCAATCTGTCTAGATAGAAGAGGATAGGAAAGGCACTTACTGCAACCCCAAAAAACCCTGAAAAGTACAACTCTACTAATTACAAAAACACCTGAGATCACACGACCTCTACCACCTAAATTAGTTCTCTGGTGTAACAAAAACTAAACAGCAACCACTGAAAAAACTGGAAAAGGCAAATGAACAAACAGTGGCTGAACTAAACTGAGAGGAGCATAAGCCCCCGAAGGGGACCCGGCAGACCCCCACAGAAGTGCAGGACAAAATGCAGGCACCAAAAAACTAAAAGAAGAAAATGTCTTATCTGTTAGCAGAAGATGCAGGCACGAAACAGCTTTTTCTGGGTCTCTGGGAGTGTGCCTTACGCTAAACAGTGCAATTAGGAGTGTGTCATGCCATGGTTTGCGTGTCTCTTGGGCAATTTTTCAGCATTCTATTCTTAAGTGTTTCGTTCAGTTTTTTTACCTTCCTGCTGCTCTGGGGGTGGTAAGGAGTGTGTAGGCCTAAATCTGACCCTACTGCTAATCGGGTCTTGTGTGTCAGATTTGCTGTGAATGCGGGTCCCTGATCACTTTCTATCATTTCTGGAACCCCGTATCTGCACACTATTTTCCGAAAGTAGCTTCGTTGCAGTAGTCTTTGCTGACTTGGAAGGCTTCTGTTCATCTTGAAAATACTTCTTTTGACCACAATGGCGTATTTGAATCCTTCACTTGGCGATATCTGGATGTGGTCTATCTGGATCCTTTGAAGCTGGTAGAGTGGTCTTTCCAGATGAGGTGAGGGGGTCTTTCTTCCATACGTCCAGGCTTGCATTTGCCGCAGGTCAGACAGCTGCTGGTGAATTTGGCTGTTAGGGTGGAGATCCCTGAAGCGAACCAGTAAGCACCAATCAGATCATTCATCTGAGTCTTTGATATGTGGATGTGGGTCCATGTACCCATTGGACCACCATAGGGTGCATACTTTGTGGTGGGCAGAGTTTGAAGTCTATTATTGATAGCCTTCCTTCTTCACGTGTTGCTTTTTTTTCGCATTCAGCTCTTCTTCTCCTTTTGAAGCTTGGTCTTGTAACTTCTTGAGCAGATCCCAGGACGTCTCTTTGTCAGGTTTCTTGTCTTCAGTCGTCATGTAGTAGCCGTCCGGCTCTACGACCTCTCCCACTTCTCCATATTGTCTTCCTTTGGCTGCTTCTTTGGCTGCCATGTCCGCCATGTTATTGCCTCACGCCTCTTCTGTTCTCAGTTTTCCATGCACTTTGATTTTTCAAATTGCCACCATTTTGGAAGTTTGAGTATACCCAGTAGGTCCCTGAAGGCTCCATGATGCTTCACGGTTGTCCCGTTTGCTGTGATGAAGTCCCTTGTAGCCCAGATGGGTCTAAAGTCGTGTGCTATGCCATGCGAGTACCTGTAGTCCGTGTAGATGTTTGCAGTCTTGCCTTCTGCCATCTGGCAGGCCTTCGTCAGCGCTATCAATTCTGCTTCCTGGGCTGACAGGCTAGGTGACAGACTTCTGGACCACAGGATTTCTTGATTGCTGGTCACTGCACTTCCTGTGTTGAAACTTCTTCTGGAGCCATCCAAGTATCCCCCCTTGGGAGTGGGAGTAGAGTGGCCGTGCTGAGGACTGTAGGTCTGGAGACATTGACATTATGAGACAAAGGCAATAGAGGCGCCACAAAGATGCCTGGCGGTGGAGAGATTACTGTTGGTTGAGCTTGATTGAAGATTGCCAAGATGTCATGTGGAGTGAGAGTTTCCAGTGGCTGTCCAAGAGTGATTTCAGCAACCTTGTCCAGGAGGGTCTGTGCTGCAGATACTGCCATCAGGCAGGAGGGTGCTCTTCTTGCAACTGGATCCAAGCGGGCTGAGAGGCAGCCTAAAAGTCTCTGTTTTCCCCCGTGAATCCGTGCCAGGACTCCAGTAGCATGACCTTCTTTCTTCCATCAGGTAGACGGAAAGACTTTTCATAGTCAGGTAGGCCTGGTATTGGCGCTGAGACTGTGGAGTTCTTCCTATCTCCTGAATGGGTTGAAGGCTGCGTCTGATAGAAGGAGCGGGGTTGTGTTGATGCAAGCGCACAGAGGCTGCATTAGGACTGAGGCATCAGGGATCCAGGTTCTGCAATACGACACTAGACCAGGGAAGGCCTGCAGCATTCTTGGAGTTGTTGGGGGAGCCATCTTCTCCACAGTGGTCTTCCGGTCTTTTGACATGTGTTTCGTCTTGTGGGCAATACAGTGTCCCAGGGATGTAACTTGCTTCTGGCATCACTGGACTTTGTTCTTCCAGACCTTGCGTTGCTGTTCTTCCAGGTAGAGTAGGAGAGACAAGGAATAGACTGTGCAGGTGTTGATGTCAACCACACAAAATAGAAGGTCATCCACGTGTTGTAGAAGAGTGACTCTTGCATATTCTGCAATCCAGTTGACGAGGATGGAGGACATTGTCTTGGGTGAAACTTAAAGGGCTTGTTTTGAGCACCTTGAGACAACACTGTCCATATGCACTGCACTGGTGCGTGAAAGCAGGCCTCCAGGTGGAGGGGAAACACTGAAGAAGGTACTGGCCAGGTTGATCACCGTGAATACCGTTGCGGTGACTGGGACTCTTGAGAGCAGAGTGTGATGGTTCAGCACTGTTGGGGTTTCAAATACCGTAGCCTCTTTCGCGGCCTCCAGGCCTTGCACCATTCTGAACTCAGTGGGGTTTACAGTCTTTTTCTTCACTGTGGAAAGCTGGGATTGATTCCGATGGGCGAGGCAGCCCAGTTTGGCCTTGTCCTTCAGTATGCGGCAGGGACTCCCATCTGCTGGTGCAGAGCTGGCGGGAAAACAAGCCATCTACTAGGATCCACATCATGAGAGATGACGACCAGCTGGCTTTCTTGTTCTCCACCAAGACAGTCACTGTGTTAGCACCTGCTCTGGTCACAGGGGGTCTTCTTGTTGGGACGTCTCCTTAAACGGCTGCTTTTCTCTCAGCACGGGCCATCAGTAGTTTCTTATTTCTCCAGCTCGGTCTCAGGTCAATATTTGTGCACAAGTCTGAAGAGCTGAGTGGCCTTTTGCCGGTCTAGGGCCTGGGTGAACTGGTTGATTGCAGGGGGCACCTCCTGGTGCTTGCAAAAGATGAACCTCTGGCGTTAGAGCTGGATGAGGTGTTGCCATTCCATGAAGCGAGTAGAGTCCTTCTTGAGTTGAATATCCTGGCCAATGTCAAAGCTCTCAGGCCGTCTTCTTAAGCGAGCTCACTTAGACCTTCAGTTGGTCAGAGACATCTTGACTCTGGGTGATGGAGTGTATTTTCTGGTACTATGTCCAGCACCTTCCCGTGATAGGTCTGCAGCATGGTTGCCCGAGGTTCCTGTTTCTTCTTGGGTCAGGGGTGAAGAAAGTGTCATGGTCCCATCTTCCTGGAACACTCTGGTCGCTTTCAGCCTCTGCAGTAGGTCCACTCCCAATAGGTTGAGGGTGCAGGTTTTTTTACACAACAAACTGGGACATGATGGAGTGTTCTGGCTGAGTCCACACTCTCAGGGGCTTCATAATCTGGAAATATCTGACTTGACCATCAATTCCCATGCAGGAAGCAGAAGATTCTGATAGGTAGGTGAGGTTGCGGAGTTCCACAAGAAAAGATATGACTACGCCATCCACTCTCAGGATATTGGTCCCACTGGTGGGGTTCCTTGTGGACTTGGTGTGCTCTTGTCCTATGGACGGGGTTCTTCACTGCTTTCTGTGATTCTTCCTTGGCTTGCTTCTCTAGACAAAGTGGTGGGTCGTAGGGGTTCTCTGCAGCGGTTCCGGTAATGGCCAAGCTTGCCACAGTTGTAACACTTGACATTCCTTCTGTCCCGGCGGGACTCAATCCTTTTTGCTACTGTGAGCAGGGTGTCCATTGCTATTGACGTGTACTCAGGCCTGGCTGCTACCAGTGGTTTCCTGATTGGTTCTCTCAGTCCATGCACAAAAGCCTGTGCCAACATCCGTCTGTGTGTCTGATCATGGGTAATGAGGCCCAACTCTTGAAACACTTGCATTACTCTGTCATGGAACTTCTCCACAGACTCTGTCTTGTCTTGACTCGTGACATGTAGGCTGAGAGTTTGTCCTGTCAGTCTGCTTTTGGCCCATTCTCTGAGTTGCTCAATTAGCTTTGGTCCTGTCTCCCAGGCATACGCATCTAACTCTGTTGGAAGCTTGAAGTGTTCTCTCATAATTGGCCAGAATGCATCACCTGCTTTTATCTCCATTACGGTCCAGAGATCAGTCCAGGCTGCTGCATACGTTCGCTGGATCTGCTGCATTTTTTGGCAAAATGGCATGGGGTGTATCCCTGGGTCTGGCAGCATACTGATCACCTGGCTTGGGATGAAGGGCTCATAGGATGGTGCCTCTACCTGTCCCTGCTCTATTGGTGCTTGTGTGTTTTCTTCCCTAGTATTGGGCAGCATGTGTGACGTTGCATCTTCATCTTCATCAGATAAGAAGTGACATGGTGTACTTGGTGCATACACTGGGTGAGATTTGGGCTTTAAAGTTGTCTTGCTGCATGGGGATTTCCCACTTCCTTGCTGAGGCTGCGGTGGATCAGTGTCATGGTTCCATGCTAGCAGCCCTGTAGCTATACCACTCCCCTGTGAAGCCTTAGCAGTGGACTGTTGTGTCTGGGGGCTACATGTAGCGTTTTGTGTAGGGAGATCTGTACTTTCTTCTCCTGATATAATGACTGGCAATGTTTGTACTGTGCTTGGGATAGACAAAGTGCCCTGTTCTGGAAACACTGAATACAGGGACACCACATTGCTTGGATTGGGCGTTGACACAGTTGATGACGAAGTAGAAAAAAGAGGAAGAGAAGGGAGGTGTGAGGGAGGAGCGAGAGAAAGAGGAGGGGAGGGAGAGAAGAAAGATGGAGGGGGAGTCCCCCCTGTGACTCTTGAGAGGGGATGGTTGAAACAAAAATGCCTTCTCCCTGTGGAGAGAGGCGGGGAGCGTTTTTCCCTGTACAAGGCTCCTTACTCAATGAGAGCAGCCTACACCTGTCCCGTGTCTCCACATGATGGACATGTGATGTGTGTGACTCTGAATTCTGCTCTTGTGACATGTCAGTGATCTTTTTCTCACAGATGATTTAACACCTTTTCAAACTTATTCACATAAAAAAAAAAAAAAAAAAAAATTTCCTGGTCCGTTCAAATTAACTTGCTGTATCTTTTACACGATGCACCGCTGCTCTTTTATAGCAGATGGTAATCTATTAAACTTTCACGTTACCTTTCAAATAACAAAAAACAAGAAAAAACATTTCATTATGCAGCGTAAAGGCTGCCAGTCTATTTGCTTCTCACGTACTCTGACATTCTATTCACATGCCTAGCCCTTCGATTCTTACGTACTGTGTCTATTCCAAAAACATATTCAACAAATTTCCTCGCCGAATGCCCGCGGGTGGGGCTGCTCAGACCACTGCGTAGTTTGTGTCTGCTCTCTCCCACAGCCTGTAATTCTCCTTATCTATGTGACCTTGTTCTAAGGCAAGCTTGTAGAAAAAAAAAATGGCTGGAGAAATAAAGCTCTAAAATAAATTGCTTAGAGAAAAAATTTCTCCAAAATCATTTAAAAATGTACTTAAAAGAAAAATTTTAAAAACAAAAGTTAGATTTAGTAAAAAACTCTAGAAAAAGTAAACATAAAAAAAAATAAATTCACCAAAAAGGGGAGAAAAGAAAAACCGTATTAATCATAAAACTCTGAAAAACAACCCTTGTTACTAAAACAGCTAATTAAAAATCTCTGGAATGTCAGCTGGCTGCTTCCCCCCTCCCTTCCTTATATCTCTGCTTGCTGTCTCTATAGGCACTGAAATCACGTAACAAAAAAAAAAAAAAATTATTATTCCTCAGAATAGCAAAAAATGAATATAGTTCAGTCTGAATGCCTGATAATTCTCACGTTAAAACCTGTAGCCAAAAAACTAGCTTAAAAAAAATAAAATCAAAGCCAAGAAACAGAATGCCTGATAACGTGATTAGCAGAGGAGGGGGGGTCAAAGGGGTTTTCTCGCTGCTGCAGCCAGCACACTGCTCTGAATGAGTTACTGACAGAGCGCACGGAGATGTGATTTAAAGCGACAGTACCTGATACAGACAATGAGACAGACACCCGGGAGAATATGAATCCCTCTTTTGATGATCTGTGACACATACAAGCTGCTCTGGTAACTGATAACTCACCAATTGCACTGAGCGCGGCGAAGCTCAAGGTTCTATCGCTCTGTACCGTAGTCCTGGCCGGTGCGCCGGTCACAGTAATCTGCAATAGCCTTCATCAAAATTCTCACTATCCACGTCTGATTTGACTGGGATGGCCTCCCGGTGCGTGGACAATTATTGTGAGAACTTATCCAAAACAAAGCTTCTGCCCTTCACGTCTGATTTGACTGGGATGGCCTCCCAGTGCGTGAAAGTTTACTGCAGAAACTTAACCGAACAAAGCCCTCGCTTCCACAACTGGATTTTTTGGGATAACCTCCCTCCAATGTGTGAAGAATATCTGCGTGGACTTATCCAAAACAAAGCTCCCGCCCTTCACGTCTGATTTGACTGGGATGGCCTCCTGGTGCGTGAAAGTTTACTGCGGGAACTTATGCAGCAATTTGTCTTTTGCTATACAGCCCCAGAGATCAGCAAGCAAAAACACAGTCACCGTTCCAACTTTCTCCCGGTTCACATAAAACATGAAACATATACAGCACAGCAGCAACCAACTCGGCTTATATTCCAGGGCTTTTGGATAAGGGTATGGACTTTTTACACAACCTGGGAATGCGGTGATGACCACGTCCGACCGGCTGGAAGTGTAGGCTAGGACTAGGCACAGGGAACATTCAGGTAAGATGACAAAGTTTTCTTACCTTACTTATGGAGCTGCAGTCTCCGTCCCGTGTGCCAAGGCCAGGGCCAACGCCCCCGTCTCTCCGGTCGGCCGAGTCCTCGTGCGTTTCGTCCAATGCCCCGCGTGCAGGCGCCAACTGATATGGAAATTTAATTAGGATAAAAATATCCTGTGTTTGCTGCTTGCCATGTCCAAATCTCTATATAATGTCTTTTTGAGCGCTCAGAACGAAATGAGGACTGTCCACACGAAAGTGTCAGTATAACAGTTCGTCAAAGACATACATTTATTATTGTTTCAAGGTTTTATACGTTTACAAAAAGGGGCTGGTTAGTCAATTAACATACAATTAAAAGCTGCTAGATTATTGGCTGTTCTAGTGTAAATATGATAATTATGATTAAAAGAGCTGAAGTTGCAGAATTATTGTTTTATATTCTTGTGAGCTAGTTGCCTTGCATAACTATAATGTAAACAACAGATATCTAATGGGACATTTTGTACTTCATGCATTTGTTCCTTTACGAAGGTCTTATGGAGGCCAGATTTCTTTAAAACGACTGATTATATCTGGCCTAGAAATATGTGAGCACAGGGTTTTTTAGCAAGTGAGATCTATCTAACTGTGAACTGTGAATACATATATGTGAATATACTTTGAATATATGGAATACATATATATTTCCATGACAGTCTCATGCCAACTGTTAAGCATCCTGAAACCATTCATGTGTGTGGTTGCTTCTCAGCCAAGGAAATCGGCTCTCTCACAGTGTTGCCTAAAAACACAGCCATGAATAAAGAATGGTACCAGAATGTCCTCCAAGAGCAACTTCTCCCAACCCTCCAAGAGCAGTTTGGCGATCAACAATGCCTTTTCCAGCATGATGGAGCACCTTGCCATAAAGCAAAGGTGATAACTAAATGGCTCAGGGAACAAAACATAGAGATTTTGGGTCCATGGCCTGGAAACTCCCCAGATCTTAATCCCATTGAGAACTTGTGGTCAATCATCAAGAGACGGGTGGACAAACAAAAACCTAAAAATTCTGACAAAATGAAAGCATTGATTGTGCAAGAATGGACTGCTATCAGTCAGGATTTGGTCCAGAAGTTGATTGAGAGCATGCCAGGGAGAATTGCAGAAGTCCTTAAGAAGAAGGGTCAACACTGCAAATATTGACTTGCTGCATTAACTCATTCTAACTGTCAATATAAGCTTTTGTTACTCATATGTTTGCAATTATATTTCTGTCTGTGATAAAAACATCTGTCAAACACACACATAAAAACCAGAGGGCAGCAAATCATGTGAAAATATAATATTTGTGTCATTCTCAAAACTTTTGGCCATGACTGTATATAATAGAGTGTACCACCTGTAAATTAAAATATGTAGGTTCCACAACTGGAAAGCTTAAAACACGCATAAGGGAACACCTATGATATTGAACATCCCTCAAATCATACCATGTCCAATGCCTCTAAGCATTTTGTGGATGTTCACAACAGAAAGACAACCAGTTTTACAATCTATGCGATTGAACACATATTTAAAAAAGTGCGCTGCAGCAACAGAAGTGACACATTACATAGTAGAGAAGAAGCATATTAGATTTTTGCTTTAGATACACGGGTTCCTCGAGGTCTAAACCTTCAAAAAGAAAGTTTGTTACATTATTAGTTACATTGCATTAGTTTTGGATTCATCAAGAGAATGCCAAGAGTATGCAAGATGTGTATCTTCGTACCGTGTTAGCCAGTAGATAGAGTATCTACTAGTAAGAGTATGCAAAGCAGTCATCAAAGCAAAAGGTGGCTACTGTGAAGAACCTAGAATATAAGAAATATTTTCAGTAGTTTCACATTTTTTTGTTAAGTATATACAGTAATTCATAGTTTTGATGCCTTCAGTGTGAATTTGCAATTTTCATAGTCATGAAAATACAGAAACATCTTTAAATGAGAAAGTGTGTCCAAACTTTTGGTCTGTACTGTATGACTTGCATAATATCTGACGTTTGTATCACAGTGTATATTCTATCACATAATGTCCAGTATTTTGTATGTACACATTTTGTTCTATGTGCACAGACATCTGATGTTTAGTACTCATAGTATAATATACAACAGTCACATATTATCCAGCATATAGCATCTGATATCTGCAGTCATAGTGTATCGTATACCAGTCATGTATTCTCTTGTATACTGGATGTGATATACTATGTGCACAGACATCAGACGTTATACAGGATACAGGATATGTCACCGATATATCACCTAGCAGTCACATATTTTCATGTCTCCTTATTTCTAAATGTAACCAGGTCTACTCCACAAAAAGGATATAGCTCTAGTCACTTATATTCTGCTTTAAAGAAGTCTCCAATTATTTAATGACAGATTCCCTTTAATTAAAGCGGATTCCTCTCTCTCCTCGCCTGTAAATTTTAAGCTCTTATTTTCATCGGGGTTTACTCTCTCTTTCTCCTCTCCCCAATGTGTATTTTTGAGCAAGTACAAGCTTTCCGGTATTGAAATTCATGTTAATTTATTTGCCACAAATTAATTTTTGATAGGAAAATTTGTCAGAGTCGACGAATTCAAATTTCAAAAGATGCGCTCAACTCTACTTATGTCCTACTTCATTGCTAGGGTAATTAATCTGTAAAATCAGTGTTCTAAGGTGAACATGCCTGCTATAGTCATTAACAGTAATGGATATTTCAAACTGTTCAATGTAGCCATTTTAGGAACTAATAAGTCCAGACTATATAAATGTATTGCAGATACATTGTGCAGCATTTTCCACGCTTACACAGTAGGAAACATCCCATTAAATGTTCTCAAGAAAATGTCATTACAAATCTTTTGTTAGAGTGACTCTGTTATATCCAGCTGGAGGTGATAGCGGCTATTGGATTACGAGAAGTAGCTACTTGAATATAAAGAAAGTACGCAGCAGGCGCTTTTGTAATGCAGTGTGATGTGTAAACCTTCATTTTTACATATTACTATTAATAGAGACATATTTGATTATCAGTTCAATTAACAAGTGATTTATCTCTAAAAATAAGATTAAGGCTCATTACTGTAATTGCCCGTTTTTTGGTATTATTGCTATGTTTGATAGTGGCTTGAAAAATTATTCCATGCACAGACTTTCGCTAAGCGCATAGTACTCATGTATACTCAACAATATATGTATAAAGATTTGTAATCACCTTGAAATATCTTATTTTTTTTTAGAAAACTATTTACTTATGTAGGCAATGCCTTTAAGAACTAAAGCTAATCATCTTATATATGGTCTTGTTGCCAAAGAGTAGTCGCAGTCAGCCATGCTTTCTGTAGTATTACATGAATTGCTGACTAATGTGAGCTATGCTGTCTTTTTAGTGCATAAATATACAGATCCTGGTGTATCCATCGATATAGTGTGGGTGACAATATTTTCCAGAATTAACTGGGGAGTCCTTCTATTAATAAAACTTCCTTAACAGAATATTAGAAAATCTGCTTTCTAAAGCTAATGAGCTCTTTCGGGATTGTGGCTCATGTAGCAGATGATGCAATTTCAAAATTGGTCCTACAGCGCCTAGTTGTTGACTCCGAGTGAAAAAATCATGGTCAGTAGACAGAGACCAGGAGAATTATTGGCTTCCTAAACTCTGATTGTCTCTTGGGGCCATGTGGACTGATGCTTGATGAGCCAATATTTACCAAGACTCTGGCCTAATTATGTCATTTCCTGTGTCTCACAGGATGTCAACACCATTGTCCACCACTGTCCACCAAGAATTCCGTCTTTCGCCTTGGTCTTATGAGCTTTAAAACGGCAGCCATTGCAATCTGCGTTATATCAGAGAAGAAGTTTACAGCATTGCTTACACTTTTGTGACATTTCTCTCAAGAGATTTACACAATTATATAGCATAGATAATCACATAACGTAGAGGTCCTAGCATTATCTAATGTTTTAACATGGATGTCAGGGTGAGATTGATCATTCATTTGTAGGTAAGACTAGCCCCTTTTGTACATTTTTCTATAACATTTTACAGTAGAATTTGTTCTCACTAGTGGTGTTGCACACCTGTCCTGGCTCAGGCTCTCAGTTCCTTACCCTAGGGCCAATTCCCTCTTTCCAAGTCCACACTGGTTTACTGTTGTGTCTACCCTTGACCTCACGGAAAGCCTTTTAAGGCCAACTCAAGCAGCTTTCTGTTGTATGAGTATTCAATATGTTGTGCATTCAGTTCCATTGGTACTTTTGGTGTTTTCCTTACTATCCATTTCTCTCAGCTGGCTAATCATCTCTTCAGCAAATGCCTGCTTGTTTATCACCTATCTACATTTACTGCCTGGCTCAGATCTGCAATTAACTATTTGTCTGCTGTAAGTATAACAAATTCTTGTCTGTGACATTTGTGCTGTTCAAACTACAATGCTGCTGCAATAGTGTATAATTATGTCTGCAAGCAAATATTCAGTTGCCTGTTCATAAAGCTGATCTGTGGTTAAGCATTTGTCTGCTGTAAGTATAGCAAAGTTTTTTTCTAATATACTGATTCTGTTCACATTACAAGACTGTTGCAACAGTGTGTCATCTTTCTGCAGGCGGCTTTCACTACATTCATAGCATCTGAATTGATGAGCATTCCAATTTGGCTGCAGGCGTGCTGAAGTGAAGAATATACACTAATAGACACTGTTGACCTGTTCCCAACAATTCTCCTGGAGAGAAGGATTGACTTTTACCAAAATCACTGTTGCCAGAAACTGTCTCCTAAATTCATCAACCCATTACAGTTTATTCAACAAATTGATCTGGTCACATTCTCTCTGAAATTACCGCCAACGCTAAAAATCCCAAATGTTTTTCATATTTCCTTATTACTTTCTGTGATCTTCAATGAATTCTCCCATACTATCAATGTAAGCCCTGATTCTGCAGTTGATTCTGACATGAAGTATATGACTGGACTGTTAGAAAGTGTGTGGAATCTTTTTTACTTTATACCTGAAGTCTGGTCCCAAAGAAATTTCCTGGGTACCTTTAAAGGATATTAAACCCCTTCACGATGTGTATATATATATATATATATATATATATATATATATACGTCATATGACGTGTCTCACCCTTTAATGGGATTTCTGCTGCTGAGCCCGCATCGTCTCCGGCACATGACAGCTCATTTTTTTTAGCTGTCATATGCCCCTAACAGCCACAGGTGGAATTGCTATGCATCCACGGCTGTTGACATGTTAAATGACAATTATGTGTCAATCTCTGACAGCGGCATTTAACGTGATCACTCTGGAAGCATGTCATTAACTCTGTCCATCAGCGCCCCTGTCGCATGATCGCGGGTTGCCAATAGGTTGGCATGACAACCCAGGGTCTGCAGGAAAATCCCAGTGGTTGTTATTGCTGATCTGCTATGAACGCTGCCCCAGGGCTGGAGAATATTGATGTATATTAAAAGTGAAAAAATAATTGTTTAAAATATATAAAATTTGAAATCACTCCCTTTTTTCCCCTCATTCAAAATAAAACAATAAGAAAACAAAAAAATACACATATTTGGTATCGCAGCATTCAGAAATGCCCGATCTATCAAAATATAAAAATAATTCCATTTTTTTGGTTGCTGCAACATTGCAATAAAATGCAATAACAGGTGATCAAAACATTGTATCTACCCCAAATTGTATTGATTAAAACGTTAGAGCGCAAAATATAAACCCGCACCCAGCCCCAGATCCTAAAAAATGGAAATGGTGAAGGTCTTGGAAAATGGCGCTTTTTTATAACAAACTTTGGATTTTTTTTCCACCACTTAAATAAAAAATAATCTATACATGTTTGGTATCCATAATGACCTGGAGAATTATAATGGCAAGTCAGTTTTAGCATTTAGAGAACATGGTAAAAAATAATTGTGAAATTGTACTTTTTTTTTCAATTTTCAATTTCACCACACTTGACACTTTTTTTTAGTATTTTCCAGTGTATTATATGGTAAAATTAATAGTGTTGTTCAAAACTACAACTCATCCTGCAAAAAACAAGCCCTTACACTGCCATATTGATGGAAAAATAAAAAAGTTATGGCTCTGGGAAGAAGGGGAGCGAAAAACGAAAAACAAAATAAAAAGGAAAATGGAAGGGGTTAATGCTCCAGTCTCACTCAGGAGATTTCATGCTACGCATCCTCTCTTTACTGTTAAAGCCTCTTCCGAGAAGGACCTTAAAAGTGATGGCTGATGGTTGCTTCCGAAAATGTCCAGTTTTGTTTGTGCAAGTCCATGTTCACACAAGACCAATACCAGGATAAGTACACACAGGACAACCAGAGCCAGACTCACACAAGGTACTTACAATGAAGTAGCAAGTGTACACACTAATCATTAATGTTGCACAGCGACAACAGAATAAGAGATAGGTGCTGGTGCAGACACAGCAGGTTTTAGGGAAAGGTACAGGTTCAGACACTACAAGTTTTAGGGATAGGGAAAGGTTCAGACACTACAGGTTTTCGACATAGGGACTTTAGGAAAATATCCAGACTAGATAAAAGCAGATTCAGGGATAGGTTATAATTCAGACAAGGACATACACAGGTACAGATACTGGGTTCAGGCCTGTGTATTCAACCCCCAGGGTGACAGAAACAGGAGAGGACCTGGCAACTCAGCAGTTACACAAACACACTGAAAGAGAAGGTTGCTCAGGCACCTCTCAACAGGTGGAGGTGCTTTAAGTACACAGTGCCCCTCAGCAGTAGACTGGGGACCCATTAGAAATGTGCACACTGTTTCTTTAAGAATCAGGACGTGCAAGCATGGCCACCCTAAGCATGCAGCCAGGAAATATGCGCAGAAAACAGAGGAAACAGTGCTTACAGCACACAGCAAGCAGAGGACAAAGAGCTCACTGCACGGCTTGGGGTGGTGAGTATGTCGGTGTCACTGCATGGTGGGGGATGGGAAGCCATACAGAGGCGCAGGCAGTGGTGTTACACATACAACTCTGCTATTAGGCATTTGTTTCCTGCAAATCCTGGTCTGACAACATCTAAACTTTATGTATATATCCAAACCTCTGGTTCTATGTTTTATGATGTTTCCTGCTCCACTTGCTTGCCTGCTGTCCTGTGTTTCCTGCTGTCCTGGTCCTCACTGATCTACGTGTCGTCTGGCAAGTCTTGTCTACTGTCCCATTGCCTTTGGTCCATGTTGCTCACACTGACCTTTGGCTACCTCACAAGGTGGGCCCATAACAACAGGTTACACTTTTATTAAATTAAATTAAATAATAAAACATAAAGCCTTTTGTCTTTGTGTGTAAATCTGTGTGGACCAAGATGGAAAATCCCTCTGAGTGAAAATACCGTAATTGGTAACTGTAGTATATTACTAAGTCAAGTTTTCTAGGAAAACCAACACCAATGTTATTATTCCCTCTGGACATAATAACCAGATAAAGGAATTGCTATTATAAATTGACAAATCAGTGAATTCTGTTTTCTGAGCTAGAGAATAGGTAAAATAAATTAGAAAAAGTGATTAAAACAAAACTTTTTAATGCAATCTTAATAGACATCTATGAAATAGAACACACTGACCTTTAATTAAAGAATGGACATTAGAGCAGACAGTGCATATCGTAATCTTTTTTTTAATACATTTATTATTCTCTATCAATTTACAGCATGATGCTGAAATAAGTAAATCTTGCTTAGGAAAACATTTTATCAGTAGTGAAGAAAACATTTTACAAGCTATATTATAGATCTTAAAATTGGATTAACATGGAATTACAAGTGTCATATATAAGGATACACATATACATTAAACAAGCTTTCTTTTTACAGAAATAGTAATTAAATGGCTGCTTTTACTTTTCCTCCCTTAGTGGTCATCTGTCATCAGATGCAGATCCAAAATTTCGGACTGCCCCGTCTGACACGAGGAGACAGTCCCCGAGATGTGCAAAACCGATGTGTTTGTAATGATGATGCACATCTTTCCATGAGTTTTTATGCTTAATGTTTCTTTTGTCTACCTCTCTTTATACTGAATTTTCTCGCCCGATCTATTTTAGGCCAAGAATATCATGCCAAGTTTAAGTATACTTCAAATTTTGGCAAGGAGGTTTACTTGGATCTGATTACAGGCACAAAAGAATATGAATAATGAGAAGTTTAATTACAGTCTCGAAGCCGTTTTTAGAGAAAAGCATCAAAACAATATTATTTTCACTCAAATAAAACCCTGAGCATTTAACATTCTTGTGCCAATGTGACCCTTAAGGACCACGCTGTGCAATCAATTGCAATGTAAACAGCTCCCTGAAGCTAATTGGAGGCTTTCGGTATCAAATAATGACATTTAGTTTGATGTTTGTTATGAATCTGGAATTCTAAACTGCTTCAGATTAAAATGATTTCGCTGCCCTTGGATAACTATGAAGGAACCTTACATCATTTTTATATCAGATAAAATGTAACCGCTGACAGGAAGGTTTAAAGTCACAGGGAACAGTACAGTTAGGTACTCAATTGTTTTGCACATGTCACTTTATTGTCTGTGTCACCAGCACTCTTTTGCACATTTTTTCTGTTGCCTAATTAACTACATCTAACTTCAGCAACCACTATACACTCCGTTCCTGGGCAATTGGATGTTTGTATGATGCGCCAGCCCAGGGTCATATAGGAGATATAGGGTTCAGCCGTCGTGGAGCAGGGGCGCCAATCTCGATTGTGTTTAGGGTGCCAACCGCCGCTGGTAGGTAGTTACTCATCAGGGTTCCAATTGTAGGACCATATTAGGTGGCACGGTTGGTTGTTGTTTTTCTGTGTGATTGTCTTGTTTTATATTAGTCATAATAAAGGTTACATTTTATCTGATATAAAAATGACGTAAGGTTCCTTCATAGTACTTCAATTTTTTGACCTTGCTCCTCTATATAACTTTAAATACTGCCCTTGGATACAAACGATTGTAATAACTACACTGTACTGAATGCGTGTCAACACATTTAAAGGGAATCTGTCAGCAGGTTTTTGCTATGTAATCTGAGAGCAACATGATGTAGGTGCAGAGATCCCCAGATTCCAGCGATAGATCACTTAAAAGACTACAGTTTTGATAAAATCCTTTTCTGTTGTAGATGTAGCAGTGGTCAGAGTGGTGAGTAGAGATGAGCGAACATCGCCGGCTCCCTCTTTATCCAAATAGCTATAGTGCTTACCAAAGTAGCTGCATCGGTAACCCGGATACCTGGAGTGCTCCAGATAATCAGCTGTTCAGCGCTGCAGCTGCATGTGTCGCAGCTGTGTGACAGTCACAACACTCAGGCTCTCCATGCATGTGTTGTGACTGTCACACAGCCGCGACACGTGCAGCTGCAGTGCCGGACAGGTGATCATCAGGAGCGCTCCAAGTATCCAGGTTCCTGATGCAGCTTCTTCGCTAAGCACTATAGCTAGCTGAATAAGGAGGGAGCCGACGATGTTGAATCATCTCTACTGGTGAGCAGTGTATAACCCCGCCCACATCCCTGATTGTCAGCTTCCGGTGTACACTGTGAATTGTTAACAAGCTTCCTATCACTGGTGGGGGCGGGGTTCCGCAGGTTACTTGGACTTGCCTGCACATGAGACCTAGTCCGGCAGTTATAATCTTCTGCTGATAAAACACCGATTGTAATGAAACTACAGCAAGTTGTTGAGCAAGTGACACATCCCTGGAATCAGGCTCTCTTCCCCTACATTATGCTGCTCTCGGACGAAATAGCAAAAACTTGCTGACAGATTCCCTTTAAATATCATCATAAAGGGGTGAACAAAGTGCACACAGTATGTAGTGCTTGCTGAGGCTATCAGGCTTGGGTCTATTAACACAGGAAGATTTAGTGGCTCTGATCTATAATTCAGTAAGTCGATCAGTGCCTTTTAGCACCATTCATAAAAGCATTTATCGGTACTGTATGTGACTGAATGATTGGTAGTACCATTGTTAGTTTGCATACAGAGTCATTATTGTCCACAGCATGTTCCTCTTTACACGGGGCAATGTGCTGCCAATAAACAACAAATTTCTTGTCTGCATCGAAGATGTGATCATGCAAGAAATGAGCAATCACTTTTTGTTGTTTGATTGCCATAAATGTTTACATGGATATTGGATGACAGTGAACATTGACATGAACCCATATATAAGGGCCTTCACAGGCAACTTTATTTCTATGTTTTTAAAGTCAGGTGTTAGGACTTTCGCATAGGAGGATCCTGATTTGCGCAAGCTTTTTCTTCACACGTGGCAGAAGCACAACAGAGCTGTTACAGTGCCTGCTATGGCGGAGCTGGATACCAGTTGGCTGAAGGTAAAATGATGGATTGTTCAGCTCCCTTATTTACCACAGTACCTTCATTATGGTATAACATAAACAATGGCCTGTGAAGGACTGCGGGAGCATCGACACTGGGGCAGAGAGGACCTGTCACCAGGCCAAAAGTGTCCAGGTTTTCATCTTATTTTATTCCTGCTGCTGTCCAGAACAGCCTAAAAGCAACATCCTGAGAGCATCACTCCACTTGTAAAGACCACAGAAATAGAACTAAATAAAATGACCCATATCTCTGGAACCATATGGCGGATTTAAGAAATAACGAAAAACAAAAATCTCAGAGGAGCAGCGAGAATAAAGAGCAAAAACTGGAAACTTTTGATCTGCAGCGTTTCCTCTTTACCATTAAACAGTAAGGCTATGTTCACACACAGTGTTTTACCAAAGTTTTTTCTGCAGCCAAAACCTGCTCTCTTGTCTGTAAACGTGCTGTTTTTTTGCAGTAGTTTTTTTCTGGCATTTTGCAGAATGCTTTAGCTTTCTTTCGGTACGGATTACATGTGTGATATGTTTAATAAAGTTAGTGTTATTCACAAAAAAAATGCTGCAAAAATGCTGCAAGACCTGATTTATTTTTCATTGGTGAAAAAACGCTGCGGAAACGCTAAAAGGATTAACATGCTGCAGATTTAAATAATGCTGCAGTAAGGAAAAAGACAAGAACGTGCACGAGATCTCTCTGAAATCTTACAGCTTGTTTGCATCAAAAAAGCTGTAAAAATGCTGCACGTGAGCATAGCCAAAGTCCATTCTTCTGACAACAATGTTGGACACTTTTTGGGCCATCTCTGGATCCAGATCATGAGTTGATAAAAAATATGTGGACGAAACATCTTTGAAAGATCTTGATTTTAGATGGATTAATGAAATGAAAAACAAACATCTGTCCCCAAGTTCTACATTTACCTTCAAATACTTGAGTTCAGCGTGGGAATTTGGCATTTCACACTGAATATGATTGCTTCTGGTCCTAATGTATAAATTATAATTCTGCTCAAAAGCCTCCTCATATTGTACCAGTCTCTGCTCCCTTCGATTTTCATTCATTCCTCCATCAATAACACCCATACCCAACCTTTCTTTATCGATACTTTCTTCCAACCTACGTCTCCCTTTTTTTTTTCCCATCGTGCCAATTCCCGTACCCCCCTTTGGTTTCCCTCTGTTTCTTCAGCTCGCTCAACCTCTCTGGTGGACACACATTTCTTAGCTTTCTTCCTGTAGATTTACCATAATAGTCAAATGAAGTCCTGTGGCTATTGCCAATCCACACTGAAATTGTTGGGCTGGATCTAAAAACTTTCTTCATAGCGCATAATATGTCTCATTTGGAGGGAAATAAAAGGAAATGTAATGATGATGATACCATTTTCCCTCATTGGCAGAAGCATGGTTATTGTATTGAAAAAGACAATTTAAATGAACCTCTAGAGATACTGGAAATAAATGGGTATTCAGATATTTTTCATATGTGTCCAAAATCAATATGTTTTGCCTTTAAATAAGCATTTAGTTGATGACATAATAAATACTATTAAGCACCGCATACAAGGTCATACTAACACTGATGTTTTTCATGGTCATTAAATATATTAAAAAATGTATGCCTGCAATTTGTGAAAATGTGTAGGTTGGCTATGAAGACGAGACACAGACACTTTTTGGAGAAGTATTATCAGTATGAAAAGAAAATGAAGAAATTCATTTTATAAGATCATATTAAAAGTCTAAAAGGATAGTAACCTTATTCTACAATAATAATAATTTTATTTCTATAGCGCTGACATATTCCGCAGCACTTTACATTATAGAGGGGACTTGTACAGACAATAGACATTACAGCATAACAATAATCACATAAATCACCAGATACCAAGAGGAATATGGGCCCTGCTAGCAAGCTTACAATCTATGAGGAAATACGGGTGGCATGAAAGGTGGATGGTAACAATTGCTTTCATTGTTTAATTACATTTTCTATGGGTTTAATAGAGAAAACATATCAATCACGCCATTTTTTAATGCCATTTACCGATCCCTGTAAATAATCTGTTATTTGCTGATTTAGTAGCTTTAGCTCCTGCCTGCAATGTTGAAGGTTGTGGGTTCGATACCTGGGGAGACTCTCAAAAAAACAAATACATTTTTGTAATTGCTTTTTATTATTTTTAGTAGTTTTATAGGAACAAAAAAAAATCTGTTTTTTTTTCTTCATCTCAATATACAAGTACAAAAAATGCACTGCTGTACTCAATGTGCATGTATAATCTACTTCTGAGTTCACTGCCTGCAATACATCTCAAGATTTTGGTTCACATACTATACACATAAAATCACTATTTATTGGTATCAATTAAAATAGAATGCAAAAAACATACAAATATTATAAGGAACCTATAGGGAAAGCCGTTGTGGAGCAGTGGCGCCATTTGCGTCCAAGAGGATGGCAACCTCCTCTGGCAGGTAGGGACAAAACTAGGGAACAGAATAGTGTGATGGCCCTGTGGCTCATAGATAGAGCTGCTGCCTGAGAACATTGAGATGTGAGTTTGAGTCCTGAGGAAACGGAACACAAGAGAAGAAGTGACTACTTTAATTTATGTTAGTGCAGAGATGCAGCCCCGCCCCATGAGAAGAAGCAACGGAGCAAAGACAACATCGCAGAGAGTTGAGAATTAGAAGCTGGAACAAAGCCCTGACGTGTCAGATGTCGGACAGAGGAACTGTGCTCTCAAATCGGGACAGTCCCACTGACTTTGGGATGGTTGGGAGCTATGCCTATGATTGATGAAGACTGCTTTCTAGCTTATGGTCACTAAACCATTGTCATCAGAGTGTTCAAAAAAGGCAAGAAGTCAGAAATGTACAGTACTGTCTCATTGGACACTATGGGCCCGATTCATCATTTGCGTTTTTATTTTCAAGTCACTTTTCTTTTTTGACTTGTGGTTTTCGCTGATGTTTTTTGCTCCAAATTCATTAAAATGATGCATGCTATTCATGAATTTTGTGCAAAGTACAAAATTGTTTTTTTTTTCTGTTTTTAACTGATTTTGCAACTTTTTAGCGGGAAAAGTTGCACATTTATAATCGTTTAAGTGGAGGGCTGGAGTAAAGTTCTGTCAAATTTTGCGACTTTTTAAAAATGTCGCTTTTCATGAATTAGTCTTAAACATCTGGAAAAGCCACCTTGAAGTAAAAATCTGAAAAGTATCTAAACCACAAAAGACAATTTGAAAAAAGGCGCAATTTGTTTGATGAATTTTGTCGCAGGTCAAAAAGTTACTAATTGAGAGGTATTCACCGCAAAAAAAACAGAGGAAATGCAATGATGAATCAAGCCCTGTGTCTATTTACGTGTGCTGTCTAGACCACAACCAAGTAAGTGAACACTTTAAAAGTAACAATAATTTAGCATTGGATCATAATAAAATTTGATTTAAGTTATCTAACTCACAATTATACACAATAGTAGTAACTAACACACATCAGTTGTGCTTTTCATGCTGCTTCCTTTGTGGTGTCGTTTCATATACACCATTCTTGTTCATTGATTTTCTAATAGTGGACATACGAACAGGGGTCATGTAGGTTATTTATTTGACCATCTTTTCCAACTTCTTACATTCCGATATCGTATCTGCTAAGGTATTCTGAAACTTTAGTTCACACTAACCCATGTTTCTTTAGAAGAAGAAATGTATCTGTAATCAGGCTTTGTAAACACATATGAAGCCCACAGTTCCCATCTCATCTCTTTAAAGGGTTATTCGCAACATCCAGTTTTCCCCTTTGCCAATGATGTTGTGCTCTGTTTTATTTTTTTTTTAATTCTGTGGAAGCATGGTTGAAAAGCAATGTCTGACTTTCATTTGTTCATTTTCATCGATTTTTGATTTATTATTACTTTTGTCAGATTCAAGTTATTTCTGTGACCTTTGAGTAGTGTTGAGCGATACGATACTGCAAATATCGGCTATCGGCCGATATTAGCTCTATCGGCCTTTCGATAATTCGTTTCGATATTTTCGTCTTATCGAATACCGGAATCGGAAGTTCCCATCATTCTTTGCGAGGCAATGTGATTTTAGTCAGCCAATGAGGAATCCTAAGAAGTGTGGGCACATCCTGTACTGCTGTGGTCATGTTAACTAATGGCATGGCTGTGATTGGATGCTGAAATGATGTCAGAATGCACTATAAAAGGCGCCGCCGCCATTTTAGCGTCACTGTGCTGTGAATTCAGTAAGGGACAGAACGCTGCTGTGCTGACTCTGAGGGACAGTTAGAGATTGCGATTTAGTGTACTGTGCTGTAGGCAGGCTAGCACCAACCGCTGTGTAAAGCTTCCTTTTGCCTGCAGTGTTGTTTTAACAGCTCTGCAAGGTGTGTGTAGTGCAGGTGACGCTGCAGTTTGCTCTGCATGCAACGCTGTCTGTAGGCATCTGCACGTGTCACTCACAGACTCTTTTTTTTTTCCTTCAGTGTAATTCTTGCAGCTCCATGCAATTTAACTATTAGTGTGACGCGCTTCCATCCGTATCCAATACATTGGTTGCAAACACTATAGAAGTAGACAAAGGAGTAGCGTTTCCCAGATTGTGAACAGTTGTGTTTCAGTGTTCACTTCAGTCTGTGTTTTTTATTTTTTGAGTGCACATCACGCTCCAGTTACTTGTTCAAGCACTGCTGCTTGTACTCTGCTGAGCGTGTCTCAGTGCCTCATCCTTTTCATTTATCTCCAATTGGTGCTTCTCCATTATATTTGAAAAAAATCGAATCTATTAGTGTGACGCGCTTCCATCCGTATACAATACATTGGTTGCAAACACTATAGAAGTAGACAAAGGAGTAGCCTTTCCCAGATTGTGAACAGTTGTGTTTCAGTGTTCACTTCAGTCTGTGTTTTTTATTTTTTGAGTGCACATCACGCTCCAGTTACTTGTTCAAGCACTGCTGCTTGTACTCTGCTGAGGTGTCTCAGTGGCTCATCCTTTTCATTTATCTCCAATTGGTTCTGCTCCATTCCATTTAAAATATAATCTATTAGTGTGACGCGCTTCCATCCGTATCCAATACATTGGTTGCAAACACTATAGAAGTAGACAAAGGAGTAGCCTTTCCCAGATTGTGGACAGTTGTGTTTCAGTGTTCACTTCAGTCTGTGTTTTTTATTTTTTGAGTGCACATCACGCTCCAGTTACTTGTTCAAGCACTGCTGCTTGTACTCTGCTGAGCGTGTCTCAGTGGCTCATCCTTTTCATTTATCTCCAATTGATTCTGCTCCATTCCATTTAAAATATAATCTATTAGTGTGACGCGCTTCCATCCATATACAATACATTGGTTGCAAACACTGTAGAAGTAGACAAAGGAGTAGCCTTTCACAGATTGTGAACAGTTGTGTTTCAGTGTTCACTTCAGTCTCTGCGTAATAACCACACTTAGGCCTTATAACTTTTCTGACTTTCTTTATCAATCTACGAAGATGAAGAAGTCAGTGAGTAAGGCACTGGTCGTGGCCGTGGAGTTTCAGCAGGGAGAGGACGTGGGGATTCTGTGGCTGCTGCCGCCCTCAGTGACACAGCATCCACCAGTTTTCCCCGTGAGCGTTCCTTTATGCGCACTTTGGTAGGAGCTCGGCGTGCCCCCCTGCTGCTGGAAGAACAAATTGAAGCCGTTGTTGGTTGGATGGCAGCCAATGCATCGACTTCAATTCCTTCCACCTCCTCTCAGGAACACAACACTGTTGAGCAACCATCTGTCTGTTCAACGCCTGTCAAATTGCCCAGGCAGTCAGAGAGTTCTGTACAGGAGCCAGCTGAGTCTCTGCTTCTGTTCTCAGAATCTGTTGGCTCGCAAACACGGGCACAGGCAAGCAGCATTCTGCAATTTGAAGAAGAGGGAGTATGCAGTGATGCGCAACAGCTGTGTCTCTCTCAATCTGAAGAGGCGGGTGAGCCAGTGCCGATGGACAGCACACCGCAGAACGCATCTTATGATGATGATGAGACTCAGGTGCCAGGTTTTGTGGAGCATGGTGCTGCCCAGACCATCCAACAGCAGCAGTGTTGGAAGAGGGTAGTGGAGATGATGAAGTCCGAGACCCAACATGGCGTGAGCAACAGGAAGGTGGTGGGAGCAGCTCTGAGGAAGAGATTGTCCCAACGGTACAAAGAGGAGGGAGAGGTAGGCTGCAGACTCGCTTGCCTGTAGCCTCCAGTTTGGCACCTGTTGGGAGCAGTTCTCTTAGAACTGTCAAAATTGGCGCTCCCATGACTTGCACTGCGTGGTCCTTTTTTGACAGACTTGTAGATGATATTTGCTATGTTCAATGCAAGCTGTGTAAGCAAAAAGTTAAAAGAGGTAAAAATATCAGGAACCTGAATACCACAAATATGTGGACACATGTACGGACAAAGCACGTAGCTGAGTTCCAAAGACACACTGGAGATGTAGGCCAACCTACAGCAGCACCTACATCTTTAGGTCATGTTCGAGCCTCTACCTCCAGCTCTCACACACCTGTTTCGGCTTCCTCACAGGATCTCCATGGAAGAACCTCGGTCACTGTTGTCCATAGACAAACTGTTATTCCACCCACTGCAGCAAGTTCACAGTCATCGTCACACTCCCAGAACAAAAAACAGCCATCGGTAACACAGGCATGGGATAAAAGACGGCCATACTCGGCAAACCATCCACGAGCACAGGCTCTGAATGCTGGCCTTGCAAAACTCCTGTCCCTTGAAATGCTGTCATTCAGGCTGGTGGAGACTGACAGTTTCAGGAACTTTATGGCATTGGCAGTCCCACAATATAATGTGCCAAGCCGATTTTATTTCAGCAGGCAAGCTGTCCCTGCTCTGCAAAAACATGTCGAGGGAAACATTAAACATGCGCTACTAAACGCCGTCAGTAGCAGGGTCCACCTGACCACCGATGCGTGGACCAGTACCCATGGCCAGGGACGATACCTTTCCCTCACTGCCCATTGGGTCAATGTTGTGGAGCCGGGTACAGATCTTGCCAGTGGCGCTGTACGTGTTCTGCCAACTCCAAGGATTGCAGGAATCCAGTCTGTGCACATTGATTCCTCCTCCTACTCCAGTTCCTCAGAATCATCGCTGCACGAGCCGTCACGGTATACCTCCACATGGACCCGTGAACGCTTACCTGTTGCGACCGATATGAGCACAGCCGTGGCCAAACGTCAACAGGCCGTACTGAAATTAATTCCCATGGGGAATCGAAGCCACACAGCGCAGGAGCTCTGGGATGCCATCAAGCAGGAGAGCGACGTGTGGTTTTTGTCAGCTAATCTCCAGCCAGGCTTGGTAGTGTGTGACAATGGCCGAAATCTGGTGGCAGCTCTGGGCCTTGGCAACCTCACTCACATACCATGTCTGGCACATGTGCTCAACTTGGTCGTGCAGAGTTTTTTGAGGGACTATCCGGATCTTGATGCACTGCTGCACAAGGTCCGCCTAGAGTGCGCTAACTTGCGACGTTCCAGCATGGCCAGATCGCGCATTGCAGCTCTGCAAGTCAGATTTCGCCTTCCTGAACATCGCATCATATGTGACGTACCCACCAGGTGGAATTCCACGTTACATATGTTGGAGCGGTTGTGTGAGCAGCAGCCAGCAGTAATGGAGTATCAGCTGCAACAGGCGCAATCAACTCGCAATTTGCGCCGTTCACACTTCACCACTACTGAGTGGGCCTCTATGAAGGACATCTGCGACGTTTTGCGTGCGTTTGATGTCTCAACGCGGATGGCGAGTGCAGATGATGCACTAGTCAGCATGACTGTCCCCCTTATCTGCCTGCTTCAGAAATCACTGAAAGCACTAAAGGAAGAGGTTTTGGAAGAGGTGGAGGATGAGGAGTCACAAATTCAATTACCTTCAGGACAGTCAGCGCAACGTGGTTCCTCACAAAGGGCTGGGCAGGGCTCACTTTGTGAGGAGGATGAGGAGGAGGAGGAGTCAATGGAGGAGGAAGAAATCCCTACAGAGGGAGGTACACAACGCTGTAGTCAGTATGTAGAGCGAGGGTGGGGTGATGCAGAGGAGACAGAGATGACGCCTCTTCCAGAGGACAGCCTTTGTTGGCCAGTTGGGAGTCTGCAGCACATGGTTGATTTCATGCTTCAGTGCCTGAGAAACAACCGCCGCATCGCCCACATTCTCAGCACGTCAGATTATTGGGTGTACACCCTCCTAGACCCTCGCTACCGGGACAACTTACAAACCCTCATCACACCGGTGAACCGGGACCGTAAAATGCAGGAGTACCAAGACACACTGGTGCAATCCATACTGTTGTACATTCCAGCCGAGAGAGCTGCTGCTGCTGCTGCTGCTTTACAAAGCAGCTCTGTGCGTCGAGGCAGTGTAGACACCTCTACAACAAGAGGGATCAGAAGCAGCGCCTCTGCACAGGGCAAGAACTGTATGTTACAAATGTGGCAAAGTTTTGTGACAGCGCCAGCAAGGTCTACACCATCCGAGACGGCTCCAGTCACCAGGAAGAAACGTTTCCGTAAGATGGTGACAGACTACTTGGCTTTCCCTCTAAGTGTACTCCCAGATGCCTCTTCCCCTTTCAAATTTTGGGTCTCTAAGTTGGATACATGGCCAGAGCTTAGCCAGTATGCATTGGAGGTGCTGGCTTGCCCTGCTGCCAGTGTATTATCTGAGCGTGTCTTTAGTGCTGCAGTGGTGTAGTAACAGACCGTCGCATGCGACTATCCTCAGAGAATGTAGACCGGCTTACTTTTCTGAAAATGAACAAGGCATGGATCTCACCTGAATTTGCCTGTCCGTTTTCAGATTAAATAACTGTTTGGCAACGTTTTCCATGTCTCCTGTTATGTTCATCTTTCTACCACCTGAACTCTACTCCCTGGGCTACAACACCGCCATTTGTTGCTCGTAAGTAATTGGCAGGGGTACTGACTCCTGGCCAGCCTGGTTACAGCACGACAGCTGTTTCCTGGCAGTGTGAACGTCAATTATCCTCCAATAAGTTGTGCTGTTGTGTTGCATTCGGGTTAGCCGACTCTATGGTGCCTGCAGTTTAGGTGATTCCTATGTGTGCTGTGGGATATGTAAATAAAGGCGGTTTCCATTGTGACAATAGGATAAGCACCCACTGTAGGACTGTGTGATTCGGTAACTGCGGACGGCTTGCGTCCTGTCAACTTACATTTTCATGGGTGCGTTCTTCTACCCGTCCGGGGTCCAGTACCGTCAAGTGGTTCTCCCCAGTGCCTTTGGCCTAGGTGCCTCCATCTCCGTATCCGAGTTCCAGCAATGTCTGCTGGTCCTTGGTAGTGCTTTGGAGCACAGGTACCTCCTGCTTAGTAACCGTGTCACAGTAACGTCAGCTGGTACTCGGTTGTGACATTGCCTCTTTTTCTGCTACCGTCCGGTCGTACCTCAGTGTCTCCCAGTCCCTTTGCCTAGGGCCTCCATCCCGTACCGATTCCACAAGTTGCTGTCTTGGTATGCTTTGGAGCACAGGTACTCTGCTTAGTAACGTGTCACTAACGTCGTGTACTCGTTTACATGCCCTTCTGCTACCCGGCCCAGACCGTCAAGTGTCCCATCCTTTGCCAGTCCTCCATCGTATCCAGTTCAGCAACGTCTGCTGGTCCTTGGTAGTGCTTTGGAGCACAGGTACCTCCTGCTTAGTAACCGTGTCACAGTAACATCAGCTGGTACTCGGTTGTGACATTGCCTCTTTTCCTTCTGCTACCCGTCCGGGGTCCAGCACAGTCAGCTGGTCCTCGTTACTTCCATTGTCTCTTGCTCCATCTGATACCCGTCAGGGTTCCAGTAACGTCAGCTGTTTCTCGGAAATTAGACGACCTTAAAGACCACCCAGAAGAAGATGACGACAACAAGGACGACGAGCATGAAGCCAACCAGCCTGAACACCATCACAAAGAAAAAATAAAAGATTACCCAGAAGAAGATCACCAACAGGACAAAGAAGGTTAAGACAAACTACAAGATACAGAACAAGAGACAGAAGAACAATAAGCAAAAGATCAAAAAGCAGAAGAACATGAAGTATAAGACCAAAATGAAGAGCAAAATATATGCTCTAAATTCTAAGCAGAAGAAGACTAAGCAGTGTATGGGGGTGAGTCCGTTCCTCCTCGTGGTGCCCCTGGAAAATGCCTGCTGCTGCTGCAGGCTAAACTGAACACGGACAAATACTGTTGTAATTTAAATCTTTTGTGACAGCAAGAACGGAAGGATGAACAATTCATACTTTTACAGATTACAAGTACAGGAATCTCTGTCACAAATAAGAATATGATGAAGAAGATGAAGAGGAAGAAGATGAAGAATTTGAATATGAAGAAGATTAATTAGTTTAATAATAACAATATGAGTAATGTAAACAAAAACATGAATAGCAAGAAGTTTAAGAAGAAGATTAAGAAGGTGAAGATGAAGAATAATTTGATGAGAAAGATGATGCTGCTGCTGAAGATTATGAAGGAGAAAGTGTGGCACTGGCAAAAGTTAAAAAGGTGAAGAGCATGGAAGTTGTGAAACATACATATTTGCCAAAATAGAAAAAAGGTTAACAACATTGTCAATTTGTTAGTCAATCCAAACGTATTTCCAAAAAAAATATATTAATGCTATTCCAATGCATTGGGTTAAACATGTATGCCTTTATTGTCTCCTCAACCTCCCCAATACATTCTACATTAGTCTTTGTTGTTTTCCTTCATGTACAATTAACCAACAAGGCAAGAATGGTTTTTTTTAATGTCGATATTTTGTTCCCATAGACTTACATTGGACTTCCGGAATCGGAATCGGATATCGACGATATTTAGTGATATCGGCGATACCATTTCGATACGATATTTTTAGATATCGAGAAACTATCGCTCAACACTACCTTTGAGTAGTGTTTGAGCGATACGATACTGCAAATATCGGCTATCGGCCGATATTAGCTCTATCGGCCTTTCGATAATTCGTTTCGATATTTTCTCTTATCGAATACCGGAATCGGAAGTTCCCATCATTCTTTGCGAGGCAATGTGATTTTAGTCAGCCAATGAGGAATCCTAAGAAGTGTGGGCACATCCTGTACTGCTGCGGTCATGTTAACTAATGGCATGGCTGTGATTGGATGCTGAAATGATGTCAGAATGCACTATAAAAGGCGCCGCCGCCATTTTAGCGTCACTGTGCTGTGAATTCAGTAAGGGACAGAACGCTGCTGTGCTGACTCTGAGGGACAGTTAGAGATTGCGATTTAGTGTACTGTGCTGTAGGCAGGCTAGCACCAACCGCTGTGTAAAGCTTCCTTTTGCCTGCAGTGTTGTTTTAACAGCTCTGCAAGGTGTGTGTGAGTGCAGGTGACGCTGCAGTTTGCTCTGCATGCAACGCTGTCTGTAGGCATCTGCACATGTCACTCACAGACTCTTTTTTTTTCCTTCAGTGTAATTCTTTCAGCTCCATGCAATTTAACTATTAGTGTGACGCGCTTCCATCCGTATCCAATACATTGGTTGCAAACACTATAGAAGTAGACAAAGGAGTAGCGTTTCCCAGATTGTGAACAGTTGTGTTTCAGTGTTCACTTCAGTCTGTGTTTTTTATTTTTTGAGTGCACATCACGCTCCAGTTACTTGTTCAAGCACTGCTGCTTGTACTCTGCTGAGCGTGTCTCAGTGCTCATCCTTTTCATTTATCTCCAATTGGTGCTTCTCCATTATATTTGAAAAAAATCAATCTATTAGTGTGACGCGCTTCCATCCGTATCCAATACATTGGTTGCAAACACTATAGAAGTAGACAAAGGAGTAGCCTTTCCCAGATTGTGGACAGTTGTGTTTCAGTGTTCACTTCAGTCTGTGTTTTTTATTTTTTGAGTGCACATCACGCTCCAGTTACTTGTTCAAGCACTGCTGCTTGTACTCTGCTGAGCGTGTCTCAGTGCCTCATCCTTTTCATTTATCTCCAATTGGTGCTTCTCCATTATATTTGAAAAAAATCTAATCTATTAGTGTGACGCGCTTCCATCCGTATACAATACATTGGTTGCAAACACTATAGAAGTAGACAAAGGAGTAGCCTTTCCCAGATTGTGAACAGTTGTGTTTCAGTGTTCACTTCAGTCTGTGTTTTTTATTTTTTGAGTGCACATCACGCTCCAGTTACTTGTTCAAGCACTGCTGCTTGTACTCTGCTGAGCGTGTCTCAGTGCGTCATCCTTTTCATTTATCTCCAATTGGTTCTGCTCCATTCCATTTGAAAAAAATCTAATCTATTAGTGTGACGCGCTTCCATCCGTATACAATACATTGGTTGCAAACACTATAGAAGTAGACAAAGGAGTAGCCTTTCCCAGATTGTGGACAGTTGTGTTTCAGTGTTCACTTCAGTCTGTGTTTTTTATTTTTTGAGTGCACATCACGTTCCAGTTACTTGTTCAAGCACTGCTGCTTGTACTCTGCTGAGCGTGTCTCAGTGGCTCATCCTTTTCATTTATCTCCAATTGGTTCTGCTCCATTCCATTTAAAATATAATCTATTAGTGTGACGCGCTTCCATCCGTATCCAATACATTGGTTGCAAACACTATAGAAGTAGACAAAGGAGTAGCCTTTCCCAGACTTGTGGACAGTTGTGTTTCAGTGTTCACTTCAGTCTGTGTTTTTTATTTTTTGAGTGCACATCACGCTCCAGTTACTTGTTCAAGCACTGCTGCTTGTACTCTGCTGAGCGTGTCTCAGTGGCTCATCCTTTTCATTTATCTCCAATTGGTTCTGCTCCATTCCATTTAAAATATAATCTATTAGTGTGACGCGCTTCCATCCATATACAATACATTGGTTGCAAACACTATAGAAGTAGACAAAGGAGTAGCCTTTCACAGATTGTGAACAGTTGTGTTTCAGTGTTCACTTCAGTCTCTGCGTAATAACCACACTTAGGCCTTATAACTTTTCTGACTTTCTTTATCAATCTACCAAGATGAAGAAGTCAGTGAGTAAGGCACGTGGTCGTGGCCGTGGAGTTTCAGCAGGGAGAGGACGTGGGGATTCTGTGGCTGCTGCCGCCCTCAGTGACACAGCATCCACCAGTTTTCCCCGTGAGCGTTCCTTTATGCGCACTTTGGTAGGAGCTCGGCGTGCCCCCCTGCTGCTGGAAGAACAAATTGAAGCCGTTGTTGGTTGGATGGCAGCCAATGCATCGACTTCAATTCCTTCCACCTCCTCTCAGGAACACAACACTGTTGAGCAACCATCTGTCTGTTCAATGCCTGTCAAATTGCCCAGGCAGTCAGAGAGTTCTGTACAGGAGCCAGCTGAGTCTCTGCTTCTGTTCTCAGAATCTGTTGGCTCGCAAACACGGGCACAGGCAAGCAGCATTCTGCAATTTGAAGAAGAGGGAGTATGCAGTGATGCGCAACAGCTGTGTCTCTCTCAATCTGAAGAGGCGGGTGAGCCAGTGCCGATGGACAGCACACCGCAGAACGCATCTTATGATGATGATAGACTCAGGTGCCAGGTTTTGTGGAGCATGGTGCTGCCCAGACCATCCAACAGCAGCAGGTGTTGGAAGAGGGTAGTGGAGATGATGAAGTCCGAGACCCAACATGGCGTGAGCAACAGGAAGGTGGTGGGAGCAGCTCTGAGGAAGAGATTGTCCCAACGGTACAAAGAGGAGGGAGAGGTAGGCTGCAGACTCGCTTGCCTGTAGCCTCCAGTTTGGCACCTGTTGGGAGCAGTTCTCTTAGAACTGTCAAAATTGGCGCTCCCATGACTTGCACTGCGTGGTCCTTTTTTGACAGACTTGTAGATGATATTTGCTATGTTCAATGCAAGCTGTGTAAGCAAAAAGTTAAAAGAGGTAAAAATATCAGGAACCTGAATACCACAAATATGTGGACACATGTACGGACAAAGCACGTAGCTGAGTTCCAAAGACACACTGGAGATGTAGGCCAACCTACAGCAGCACCTACATCTTTAGGTCATGTTCGAGCCTCTACCTCCAGCTCTCACACACCTGTTTCGGCTTCCTCACAGGATCTCCATGGAAGAACCTCGGTCACTGTTGTCCATAGACAAACTGTTATTCCACCCACTGCAGCAAGTTCACAGTCATCGTCACACTCCCAGAACAAAAAACAGCCATCGGTAACACAGGCATGGGATAAAAGACGGCCATACTCGGCAAACCATCCACGAGCACAGGCTCTGAATGCTGGCCTTGCAAAACTCCTGTCCCTTGAAATGCTGTCATTCAGGCTGGTGGAGACTGATAGTTTCAGGAACTTTATGGCATTGGCAGTCCCACAATATAATGTGCCAAGCCGATTTTATTTCAGCAGGCAAGCTGTCCCTGCTCTGCAAAAACATGTCGAGGGAAACATTAAACATGCGCTACTAAACGCCGTCAGTAGCAGGGTCCACCTGACCACCGATGCGTGGACCAGTACCATGGCCAGGGACGATACCTTTCCCTCACTGCCCATTGGGTCAATGTTGTGGAGCCGGGTACAGATCTTGCCAGTGGCGCTGTACGTGTTCTGCCAACTCCAAGGATTGCAGGAATCCAGTCTGTGCACATTGATTCCTCCTCCTACTCCAGTTCCTCAGAAACATCGCTGCACGAGCCGTCACGGTATACCTCCACATGGACCCGTGAACGCTTACCTGTTGCGACCAATATGAGCACAGCCGTGGCCAAATGTCAACAGGCCGTACTGAAATTAATTCCCATGGGGAATCGAAGCCACACAGCGCAGGAGCTCTGGGATGCCATCAAGCAGGAGAGCGACGTGTGGTTTTTGTCAGCTAATCTCCAGCCAGGCTTGGTAGTGTGTGACAATGGCCGAAATCTGGTGGCAGCTCTGGGCCTTGGCAACCTCACTCACATACCATGTCTGGCACATGTGCTCAACTTGGTCGTGCAGAGTTTTTTGAGGGACTATCCGGATCTTGATGCACTGCTGCACAAGGTCCGCCTAGAGTGCGCTCACTTGCGACGTTCCAGCATGGCCAGATCGCGCATTGCAGCTCTGCAAGTCAGATTTCGCCTTCCTGAACATCGCATCATATGTGACGTACCCACCAGGTGGAATTCCACGTTACATATGTTGGGAGCGGTTGTGTGAGCAGCAGCCAGCAGTAATGGAGTATCAGCTGCAACAGGCGCAATCAACTCGCAATTTGCGCCGTTCACACTTCACCACTACTGAGTGGCCTCTATGAAGGACATCTGCGACGTTTTGCGTGCGTTTGATGTCTCAACGCGGATGGCGAGTGCAGATGATGCACTAGTCAGCATGACTGTCCCCCTTATCTGCCTGCTTCAGAAATCACTGAAAGCACTAAAGGAAGAGGTTTTGGAAGAGGTGAGGATGAGGAGTCACAAATTCAATTACCTTCAGGACAGTCAGCGCAACGTGGTTCCTCACAAAGGGCTGGGCAGGGCTCACTTTGTGAGGAGGATGAGGAGGAGGAGGAGTCAATGGAGGAGGAAGAAATCCCTACAGAGGGAGGTACACAACGCTGTAGTCAGTATGTAGAGCGAGGGTGGGGTGATGCAGAGGAGACAGAGATGACGCCTCTTCCAGAGGACAGCCTTTGTTGGCCAGTTGGGAGTCTGCAGCACATGGTTGATTTCATGCTTCAGTGCCTGAGAAACGAACCGCCGCATCGCCCACATTCTCAGCACGTCAGATTATTGGGTGTACACCCTCCTAGACCCTCGCTACCGGGACAACTTACAAACCCTCATCACACACGGTGAACCGGGACCGTAAAATGCAGGAGTACCAAGACACACTGGTGCAATCCATACTGTTGTACATTCCAGCCGAGAGAGCTGCTGCTGCTGCTACTGCTTTACAAAGCAGCTCTGTGCGTCGAGGCAGTGTAGACACCTCTACAACAAGAGGGAGCAGAAGCAGCGCCTCTGCACAGGGCAAGAACTGTATGTTACAAATGTGGCAAAGTTTTGTGACAGCGCCAGCAAGGTCTACACCATCCGAGACGGCTCCAGTCACCAGGAAGAAACGTTTCCGTAAGATGGTGACAGACTACTTGGCTTTCCCTCTAAGTGTACTCCCAGATGCCTCTTCCCCTTTCAAATTTTGGGTCTCTAAGTTGGATACATGGCCAGAGCTTAGCCAGTATGCATTGGAGGTGCTGGCTTGCCCTGCTGCCAGTGTATTATCTGAGCGTGTCTTTAGTGCTGCAGGTGGTGTAGTAACAGACCGTCGCATGCGACTATCCTCAGAGAATGTAGACCGGCTTACTTTTCTGAAAATGAACAAGGCATGGATCTCACCTTATTTGCCTGTCCGTTTTCAGATTAAATAACTGTTTGGCAACGTTTTCCATGTCTCCTGTTATGTTCATCTTTCTACCACCTGAACTCTACTCCCTGGGCTACAACACCGCCATTTGTTGCTCGTAAGTAATTGGCAGGGGTACTGACTCCTGGCCAGCGTGGTTACAGCACGACAGCTGTTTCCTGGCAGTGTGAACGTCAATTATCCTCCAATAAGTTGTGCTGTCTGTGTTGCATTCGGGTTAGCCGACTCTATGGTACCTGCAGTTTAGGTGATTCCTATGTGTGCTGTGGGATATGTAAATAAAGGCGGTTTCCATTGTGACAATAGGATAAGCACCCACTGTAGGACTGTGTGATTCGGTAACTGCGGACGGCTTGCGTCCTGTAAACTTACATTTTCATGGGTGCGTTCTTCTACCCGTCCGGGGTCCAGTACCGTCAAGTGGTTCTCCCCAGTGCCTTTGGCCTAGGTGCCTCCATCTCCGTATCCGAGTTCCAGCAAGTCTGCTGGTCCTTGGTAGTGCTTTGGAGCACAGGTACCTCCTGCTTAGTAACCGTGTCACAGTAACGTCAGCTGGTACTCGGTTGTGACATTGCCTCTTTTCCTTCTGCTACCCGTCCGGGGTCCAGTACCGTCAAGTGGTTCTCCCCAGTGCCTTGGCCTAGTGCCTCCATCTCCGTATCCGAGTTCCAGCAACGTCTGCTGGTCTTGGTAGTGCTTTGGAGCACAGTACCTCCTGCTTAGTAACGTGTCACAGTAGTCAGCTGGTACTCGGTTGTGACATTGCTCTTTTCTTCTGCTACCGTCCGGGTCCAGTACCGTCAGTGGTTCTCCCTGTGCTTTGGCCTAGTGCCTCCATTCTGTATCCGAGTTCCAGCAACGTCTGTCCTTGTAGTGCTTTGACACAGTTCCTCCTGCTTAGTAACCGTGTCACAGTAACGTCAGCTGGTACTCGGTTGTGACATTGCCTCTTTTCCTTCTGCTACCCGTCCGGGGTCCAGCACAGTCAGCTGGTCCTCGTTACTTCCATTGTCTCTTGCTCATCTGATACCCGTCAGGGTTCCAGTAACGTCAGCTGTTTCTCGGAAATTAGACGACCTTAAAGACCACCCAGAAGAAGATGACGACAACAAGGACGACGAGCATGAAGCCAACCAGCCTGAACACCATCACAAAGAAAAAATAAAAGATTACCCAGAAGAAGATCACCAACAGGACAAAGAAGGTTAAGACAAACTACAAGATACAGAACAAGAGACAGAAGAACAATAAGCAAAAGATCAAAAAGCAGAAGAACATGAAGTATAAGACCAAAATGAAGAGCAAAATATATGCTCTAAATTCTAAGCAGAAGAAGACTAAGCAGTGTATGGGGGTGAGTCCGTTCCTCCTCGTGGTGCCCCTGGAAAATGCCTGCTGCTGCTGCAGGCTAAACTGAACACGGACAAATACTGTTGTAATTTAAATCTTTTGTGACAGCAAGAACGGAAGGATGAACAATTCATACTTTTACAGATTACAAGTACAGGAATCTCTGTCACAAATAAGAATATGATGAAGAAGATGAAGAGGAAGAAGATGAAGAATTTGAATATGAAGAAGATTAATTAGTTTAATAATAACAATATGAGTAATGTAAACAAAAACATGAATAGCAAGAAGTTTAAGAAGAAGATTAAGAAGGTGAAGATGAAGAATAATTTGATGAGAAAGATGATGCTGCTGTGAAGATTATGAAGGAGAAATGTGCAGGCAAAAGTTAAAAAGGTGAAGAGCATGGAAGTTGTGAAACATACATATTTGCCAAAATAGAAAAAAGGTTAACAACATTGTCAATTTGTTAGTCAATCCAAACGTATTTCCAAAAAAAAATATATTAATGCTATTCCAATGCATTGGGTTAAACATGTATGCCTTTATTGTCTCCTCAACCTCCCCCAATACATTCTACATTAGTCTTTGTTGTTTTCCTTCATGTACAATTAACCAACAAGGCAAGAATGGTTTTTTTTTAATGTCGATATTTGTTCCCATAGACTTACATTGGACTTCCGGAATCGGAATCGGATATCGACGATATTTAGTGATATCGGCGATACCATGTTCGATATCGATATCGACTATTTACGATATACGAGCATCCTCTATCGCTCAACACTTATCCTTTTGACGTAGTGTTGAGCGATACGTACTTGCAAATCATCGGCTATCGGCGCCGTATATTAGCTCTATCGGCCTTTCGATAATTCGTTTCGATATTTTCGTCTTATCGAATACCGGAATCGGAAGTTCCCATCATTCTTTGCGAGGCAATGTGATTTTAGTCAGCCAATGAGGAATCCTAAGAAGTGTGGGCACATCCTGTACTGCTGCGGTCATGTTAACTAATGGCATGGCTGTGATTGGATGCTGAAATGATGTCAGAATGCACTATAAAAGGCGCCGCCGCCATTTTAGCGTCACTGTGCTGTGAATTCAGTAAGGGACAGAACGCTGCTGTGCTGACTCTGAGGGACAGTTAGAGATTGCGATTTAGTGTACTGTGCTGTAGGCAGGCTAGCACCAACCGCTGTGTAAAGCTTCCTTTTGCCTGCAGTGTTGTTTTAACAGCTCTGCAAGGTGTGTGTGAGTGCAGGTGACGCTGCAGTTTGCTCTGCATGCAACGCTGTCTGTAGGCATCTGCACATGTCACTCACAGACTCTTTTTTTTTCCTTCAGTGTAATTCTTTCAGCTCCATGCAATTTAACTATTAGTGTGACGCGCTTCCATCCGTATCCAATACATTGGTTGCAAACACTATAGAAGTAGACAAAGGAGTAGCGTTTCCCAGATTGTGAACAGTTGTGTTTCAGTGTTCACTTCAGTCTGTGTTTTTTATTTTTGAGTGCACATCACGCTCCAGTTACTTGTTCAAGCACTGCTGCTTGTACTCTGCTGAGCGTGTCTCAGTGCCTCATCCTTTTCATTTATCTCCAATTGGTGCTTCTCCATTATATTTGAAAAAAATCTAATCTATTAGTGTGACGCGCTTCCATCCGTATACAATACATTGGTTGCAAACACTATAGAAGTAGACAAAGGAGTAGCCTTTCCCAGATTGTGGACAGTTGTGTTTCAGTGTTCACTTCAGTCTTGTTTTTTTATTTTTTGAGTGCACATCACGCTCCAGTTACTTGTTCAAGCACTGCTGCTTGTACTCTGCTGAGCGTGTCTCAGTGCCTCATCCTTTTCATTTATCTCCAATTGGTGCTCTCCATTATATTTGAAAAAATCTAATCTATTAGTGTGACGCGCTTCCATCCGTATACAATACATTGGTTGCAAACACTATAGAAGTAGACAAAGGAGTAGCCTTTCCCAGATTGTGACAGTTGTGTTTCAGTGTTCACTTCAGTCTGTGTTTTTTATTTTTTGAGTGCACATCACGTTCCAGTTACTTGTTCAAGCACTGCTGCTTGTACTCTGCTGAGCGTGTCTCAGTGGCTCATCCTTTTCATTTATCTCCAATTGGTTCTGCTCCATTCCATTTAAAATATAATCTATTAGTGTGACGCGCTTCCATCCGTATCCAATACATTGGTTGCAAACACTATAGAAGTAGACAAAGGAGTAGCCTTTCCAGATTGTGACAGTTGTGTTTCAGTGTTCACTTCAGTCTGTGTTTTTTATTTTTTGAGTGCACATCACGCTCCAGTTACTTGTTCAAGCACTGCTGCTTGTACTCTGCTGAGCGTGTCTCAGTGGCTCATCCTTTTCATTTATCTCCAATTGGTTCTGCTCCATTCCATTTAAAATATAATCTATTAGTGTGACGCGCTTCCATCCTATACAATACATTGGTTGCAAACACTATAGAAGTAGACAAAGGAGTAGCCTTTCACAGATTGTGAACAGTTGTGTTTCAGTGTTCACTTCAGTCTCTGCGTAATAACCACACTTAGGCCTTATAACTTTTCTGACTTTCTTTATCAATCTACCAAGATGAAGAAGTCAGTGAGTAAGGCACGTGGTCGTGGCCGTGGAGTTTCAGCAGGGAGAGGACGTGGGGATTCTGTGGCTGCTGCCGCCCTCAGTGACACAGCATCCACCAGTTTTCCCCGTGAGCGTTCCTTTATGCGCACTTTGGTAGGAGCTCGGCGTGCCCCCCTGCTGCTGGAAGAACAAATTGAAGCCGTTGTTGGTTGGATGGCAGCCAATGCATCGACTTCAATTCCTTCCACCTCCTCTCAGGAACACAACACTGTTGAGCAACCATCTGTCTGTTCAACGCCTGTCAAATTGCCCAGGCAGTCAGAGAGTTCTGTACAGGAGCCAGCTGAGTCTCTGCTTCTGTTCTCAGAATCTGTTGGCTCGCAAACACGGGCACAGGCAAGCAGCATTCTGCAATTTGAAGAAGAGGGAGTATGCAGTGATGCGCAACAGCTGTGTCTCTCTCAATCTGAAGAGGCGGGTGAGCCAGTGCCGATGGACAGCACACCGCAGAACGCATCTTATGATGATGATGAGACTCAGGTGCCAGGTTTTGTGGAGCATGGTGCTGCCCAGACCATCCAACAGCAGCAGGTGTTGGAAGAGGGTAGTGGAGATGATGAAGTCCGAGACCCAACATGGCGTGAGCAACAGGAAGGTGGTGGGAGCAGCTCTGAGGAAGAGATTGTCCCAACGGTACAAAGAGGAGGGAGAGGTAGGCTGCAGACTCGCTTGCCTGTAGCCTCCAGTTTGGCACCTGTTGGGAGCAGTTCTCTTAGAACTGTCAAAATTGGCGCTCCCATGACTTGCACTGCGTGGTCCTTTTTTGACAGACTTGTAGATGATATTTGCTATGTTCAATGCAAGCTGTGTAAGCAAAAAGTTAAAAGAGGTAAAAATATCAGGAACCTGAATACCACAAATATGTGGACACATGTACGGACAAAGCACGTAGCTGAGTTCCAAAGACACACTGGAGATGTAGGCCAACCTACAGCAGCACCTACATCTTTAGGTCATGTTCGAGCCTCTACCTCCAGCTCTCACACACCTGTTTCGGCTTCCTCACAGGATCTCCATGGAAGAACCTCGGTCACTGTTGTCCATAGACAAACTGTTATTCCACCCACTGCAGCAAGTTCACAGTCATCGTCACACTCCCAGAACAAAAAACAGCCATCGGTAACACAGGCATGGGATAAAAGACGGCCATACTCGGCAAACCATCCACGAGCACAGGCTCTGAATGCTGGCCTTGCAAAACTCCTGTCCCTTGAAATGCTGTCATTCAGGCTGGTGGAGACTGATAGTTTCAGGAACTTTATGGCATTGGCAGTCCCACAATATAATGTGCCAAGCCGATTTTATTTCAGCAGGCAAGCTGTCCCTGCTCTGCAAAAACATGTCGAGGGAAACATTAAACATGCGCTACTAAACGCCGTCAGTAGCAGGGTCCACCTGACCACCGATGCGTGGACCAGTACCCATGGCCAGGGACGATACCTTTCCCTCACTGCCCATTGGGTCAATGTTGTGGAGCCGGGTACAGATCTTGCCAGTGGCGCTGTACGTGTTCTGCCAACTCCAAGGATTGCAGGAATCCAGTCTGTGCACATTGATTCCTCCTCCTACTCCAGTTCCTCAGAATCATCGCTGCACGAGCCGTCACGGTATACCTCCACATGGACCCGTGAACGCTTACCTGTTGCGACCGATATGAGCACAGCCGTGGCCAAATGTCAACAGGCCGTACTGAAATTAATTCCCATGGGGAATCGAAGCCACACAGCGCAGGAGCTCTGGGATGCCATCAAGCAGGAGAGCGACGTGTGGTTTTTGTCAGCTAATCTCCAGCCAGGCTTGGTAGTGTGTGACAATGGCCGAAATCTGGTGGCAGCTCTGGGCCTTGGCAACCTCACTCACATACCATGTCTGGCACATGTGCTCAACTTGGTCGTGCAGAGTTTTTTGAGGGACTATCCGGATCTTGATGCACTGCTGCACAAGGTCCGCCTAGAGTGCGCTCACTTGCGACGTTCCAGCATGGCCAGATCGCGCATTGCAGCTCTGCAAGTCAGATTTCGCCTTCCTGAACATCGCATCATATGTGACGTACCCACCAGGTGGAATTCCACGTTACATATGTTGGAGCGGTTGTGTGAGCAGCAGCCAGCAGTAATGGAATATCAGCTGCAACAGGCGCAATCAACTCGCAATTTGCGCCGTTCACACTTCACCACTACTGAGTGGGCCTCTATGAAGGACATCTGCGACGTTTTGCGTGCGTTTGATGTCTCAACGCGGATGGCGAGTGCAGATGATGCACTAGTCAGCATGACTGTCCCCCTTATCTGCCTGCTTCAGAAATCACTGAAACAACTAAAGGAAGAGGTTTTGGAAGAGGTGGAGGATGAGGAGTCACAAATTCAATTACCTTCAGGACAGTCAGCGCAACGTGGTTCCTCACAAAGGGCTGGGCAGGGCTCACTTTGTGAGGAGGATGAGGAGGAGGAGGAGTCAATGGAGGAGGAAGAAATCCCTACAGAGGGAGGTACACAACGCTGTAGTCAGTATGTAGAGCGAGGGTGGGGTGATGCAGAGGAGACAGAGATGACGCCTCTTCCAGAGGACAGCCTTTGTTGGCCAGTTGGGAGTCTGCAGCACATGGTTGATTTCATGCTTCAGTGCCTGAGAAACAACCGCCGCATCGCCCACATTCTCAGCACGTCAGATTATTGGGTGTACACCCTCCTAGACCCTCGCTACCGGGACAACTTACAAACCCTCATCACACCGGTGAACCGGGACCGTAAAATGCAGGAGTACCAAGACACACTGGTGCAATCCATACTGTTGTACATTCCAGCCGAGAGAGCGTGCTGCTGCTGCTGCTACTGCTTTACAAAGCAGCTCTGTGTGTCGAGGCAGTGTAGACACCTCTACAACAAGAGGGATCAGAAGCAGCGCCTCTGCACAGGGCAAGAACTGTATGTTACAAATGTGGCAAAGTTTTGTGACAGCGCCAGCAAGGTCTACACCATCCGAGACAGCTCCAGTCACCAGGAAGAAACGTTTCCGTAAGATGGTGACAGACTACTTGGCTTTCCCTCTAAGTGTACTCCCAGATGCCTCTTCCCCTTTCAAATTTTGGGTCTCTAAGTTGGATACATGGCCAGAGCTTAGCCAGTATGCATTGGAGGTGCTGGCTTGCCCTGCTGCCAGTGTATTATCTGAGCGTGTCTTTAGTGCTGCAGGTGGTGTAGTAACAGACCGTCGCATGCGACTATCCTCAGAGAATGTAGACCGGCTTACTTTTCTGAAAATGAACAAGGCATGGATCTCACCTGAATTTGCCTGTCCGTTTTCAGATTAAATAACTGTTTGGCAACGTTTTCCATGTCTCCTGTTATGTTCATCTTTCTACCACCTGAACTCTACTCCCTGGGCTACAACACCGCCATTTGTTGCTCGTAAGTAATTGGCAGGGGTACTGACTCCTGGCCAGCCTGGTTACAGCACGACAGCTGTTTCCTGGCAGTGTGAACGTCAATTATCCTCCAATAAGTTGTGCTGTTGTGTTGCATTCGGGTTAGCCGACTCTATGGTGCCTGCAGTTTAGGTGATTCCTATGTGTGCTGTGGGATATGTAAATAAAGGCGGTTTCCATTGTGACAATAGGATAAGCACCCACTGTAGGACTGTGTGATTCTGTAACTGCGGACGGCTTGCGTCCTGTCAACTTACATTTTCATGGGTGCGTTCTTCTACCCGTCCGGGGTCCAGTACCGTCAAGTGGTTCTCCCCAGTGCCTTTGGCCTAGGTGCCTCCATCTCCGTATCCGAGTTCCAGCAATGTCTGCTGGTCCTTGGTAGTGCTTTGGAGCACAGGTACCTCCTGCTTAGTAACCGTGTCACAGTAACGTCAGCTGGTACTCGGTTGTGACATTGCCTCTTTTCCTTCTGCTACCCGTCCGGGGTCCAGTACCGTCAAGTGGTTCTCCCCAGTGCCTTTGGCCTAGGTGCCTCCATCTCCGTATCCGAGTTCCAGCAACGTCTGCTGGTCCTTGGTAGTGCTTTGGAGCACAGGTACCTCCTGCTTAGTAACCGTGTCACAGTAACGTCAGCTGGTACTCGGTTGTGACATTGCCTCTTTTCCTTCTGCTACCCGTCCGGGGTCCAGCACAGTCAGCTGGTCCTCGTTACTTCCATTGTCTCTTGCTCCATCTGATACCCGTCAGGGTTCCAGTAACGTCAGCTGTTTCTCGGAAATTAGACGACCTTAAAGACCACCCAGAAGAAGATGACGACAACAAGGACGACGAGCATGAAGCCAACCAGCCTGAACACCATCACAAAGAAAAAATAAAAGATTACCCAGAAGAAGATCACCAACAGGACAAAGAAGGTTAAGACAAACTACAAGATACAGAACAAGAGACAGAAGAACAATAAGCAAAAGATCAAAAAGCAGAAGAACATGAAGTATAAGACCAAAATGAAGAGCAAAATATATGCTCTAAATTCTAAGCAGAAGAAGACTAAGCAGTGTATGGGGGTGAGTCCGTTCCTCCTCGTGGTGCCCCTGGAAAATGCCTGCTGCTGCTGCAGGCTAAACTGAACACGGACAAATACTGTTGTAATTTAAATCTTTTGTGACAGCAAGAACGGAAGGATGAACAATTCATACTTTTACAGATTACAAGTACAGGAATCTCTGTCACAAATAAGAATATGATGAAGAAGATGAAGAGGAAGAAGATGAAGAATTTGAATATGAAGAAGATTAATTAGTTTAATAATAACAATATGAGTAATGTAAACAAAAACATGAATAGCAAGAAGTTTAAGAAGAAGATTAAGAAGGTGAAGATGAAGAATAATTTGATGAGAAAGATGATGCTGCTGCTGAAGATTATGAAGGAGAAAGTGTGGCACTGGCAAAAGTTAAAAAGGTGAAGAGCATGGAAGTTGTGAAACATACATATTTGCCAAAATAGAAAAAAGGTTAACAACATTGTCAATTTGTTAGTCAATCCAAACGTATTTCCAAAAAAAATATATTAATGCTATTCCAATGCATTGGGTTAAACATGTATGCCTTTATTGTCTCCTCAACCTCCCCCAATACATTCTACATTAATCTTTGTTGTTTTCCTTCATGTACAATTAACCAACAAGGCAAGAATGGTTTTTTTTAATGTCGATATTTTGTTCCCATAGACTTACATTGGACTTCCGGAATCGGAATCGGATATCGACGATATTTAGTGATATCGGCGATACCATTTCGATACGATATTTTTAGATATCGAGCACTATCGCTCAACACTACCTTTGAGGCTTTTTCTGTTATTAAACGAGGGGTACCAACAATTTTGACCACTGTCTAAATATGGGAACAACTTGTATTGTTTGCATGGATCAATAAAAATGTACAATATTGCATTTGGTAGCACGGGTAGACTGCATTTTTTAGCTGTTATAACGTCAGCACTAAGAAATATAATTAAACTGTGATTTGAAATTTTGCTCAGTATACTCACTACCTATTATTGTGTGGGGTTTTAGATTGTGAATATAAGTAGGGCATATCTACAGGGCACGAAATGTGCTGAAATACACCTGCATAAACCATCAAAGCTAAAATTAAATAATTACTAATAGTATTCATAAGGCACAAATAAATTCTGTTTTCAATGGTATTGTTATCAGCTATTTTCTGCAAAAAAAAGAAAAATAGCCTCAAGCCCTGGTGAGAACACCTGCATGCTTTGAGATTACATTGCTGCCAGAATATCCCTAGCTGATACATTTTGATATTCAGTGTTGTATTCTAAACTATACTAATTTACATTGGCCATATTGTTCTCAAATATGAAATTGCCATTCTGAAAAAATTTAAAGTAGCAGTAATTCTTAAATAGCTAAAATGTAAAAAGTGTTTGTAAAAATACAAATCTTTGCAATTTATCTCTTATTAATAATCCTCTCAATTTTTAAGAATGGAGGAATCTTTAATTTTAAAGTTTACTGCTGGTGTTGAGCGAATGTGCTCAGATAAGGTGTTATCCGACCATGCTCGTGTGCTAGCCGAGTGTCTTCGACGTGCTTGAATAATATGTGCGATTCCCCGCACCAGCATGTCTTGAGATTGTTCAACAGCCACAACACATACCTAACAAACAGGTTATCCCTGCATGTGTTGCAGCTGTCGAACAGACGCGAGACATGCAGGCGCTGGGACTCAAACATATAATTTGAGGACGCCGAAGACACTCAGTTAGCATATGAGCGTGCGCAGAAACACCTTATCCAAGCACTTTTGCTCATCACTAGAGTTGAGCGAAACAGGTCGGTCAGATTCATAAGTTGCCGACTTTCGCCAAAGTTGAGTTTCGCCGAGCGAAACCAGACCATAGCGTGAAGTCGGCCATGCGTTCGGCAAAACAAGCACCAAAGTCGGTTTTCCCATAATGCTTGCGGCACCTTTTTTCAGCCAATGAGCAAGGACGTACACTGTGGGCAACGAGATGATATGGGCAGCGTCCACCATGATCTTAGAGAAGGGCATTGCAGTGATTGGCTTGCTTTGGGGGGCGTCATAGTATCTATAAAAGCCCTGACCGCTGACCTCCATTTTACTTCTGCCGATCTTAACAGTAGGGAGAGGTTGCTGACGCTGTTTATCAGTAGGGAGAAAGTTAGGGCTGGAAAGAGAAGTTCTTATGTGCTTGTGCTGATAGCAATTGTGCTGTACAGTTAGTGTGCAGTGACAGGGGAGGATTTTCTTGTGTGCAGCAGCGCTGGTTATTAGGCTGCCTGCTAGTTGTATTGCTGTGTGTACACTGCTGTGCAGACTGCTTTTTACACAGCACTAATACCTTTATTCTTTTTTTCTGCACAGTTACCGAGCTTTCATGTTTTCCCACACCTATAGAGCTGTACGCTCCTCACACACTACCATGTGTACCGGCTGGTATCACGAACAAATACATGCTTACTTTCTGTGTGTGACTTCCGAAATATATACAGAGATTTAAATTTTCCCCTACACTGTATACAGCTGTACGCTTGTGATACAGTACCATTTTCTGCTTTTTGTATTACGGTCAAATCCATACTGAGAGAGCGTCTGTGTGTGACTCCGGAAATATATATGGAGATTTAAATTTTCCCCTACACTGTATACAGCTGTACGCTTCTGATACAGTACCATTTTTCTGCCTTTTGTATTACGGTCAAATCCATACTGAGTGAGCGTCTGTGTCTGACTCCAGAAATATATATGGAGATTTAAATTTTCCCCTTCACCGTATACAGCTGTACGCTTCTGATACAGTACTGTTTTTCTGCCTTTTGTATTACGGTCAAATCAATACTGGGTGAGCGTCTGTGTGTGACTTCGGAAATATATACCGAGATTTAAATTTTCCCCTACACTGTATACAACTGTACGCTTCTGATACAGTACCGTTTTTCTGCCTTTTGTATTACGGTCAAATTCATACTGAGTGAGCGTCTGTGTGTAACTCCAGAAATATATACGGAGATTTAATTTTCCCCTTCACCGTATACAGCTGTACGCTTCTGATACAGTACAGTTTTTCTGCCTTTTGTATAACGGTCAAATCCAAACTGAGTGAGCGTCTGTGTGTGACTCCGGAAATATATATGGAGATTTAAATTTTCCCCTACACTGTATACAGCTGTACCCTTCTGATACAGTACCGTTTTTCTGCCTTTTGTATTACGATCAAATCCATACTGAGAGAGCCTCTGTGTGTGACTCATGGAAAATTTTACTATACGGTAGATTTATAATTATTTCCTTCTCTCACCACCGTTTAATTAAAGACTGTACGCTTCTGATACAGTACCGTTTTTCTGCTTTTTGTATTCTGGTCAAATCCACACTGAGTGAGCGTCTGTGTGTGACTCTGGAAATATATACGGAGATTTAAATTTTCCCCTTCACCGTATAAAGCTGTACGCTTCTGATACAGTACCGTTTTTCTGCTTTTTGTATTACGGTCAAATCCATACTGAGTGACCGTCTGTGTGTGACTTCGGAAATATATACGGAGATTTAATATTTCCCTACACTGTATGCAGCTGTATGCTTCTGATACAGTACTGTTTTTCTGCTTTTTGTATTTTGGTGTAATCCATACTGAGTGAACGTCTGTGTGTGACTCCGGAAATATATACGGAGATTGAAATTTTCCCCTACACTGTATACAGCGGTACGCTTCTGATACAGTACCATATACCTGCTTGTATTTTTTGTACATTTTCCCAAACATGAGGAAGTATGGTGGAAGAGGCGCAGATGTGGGCAGGGGGGGCCAGATGGTACTGATGGTGGTGCATCTGCTGGTAGTGCCAAAAGCACAATAGCACCTAAGGCAGGAGGTGTTGAGCCTGCGTCATCGTCTGGCTCCAGAAGGCCGGGGAGGCTCCGTTTCTAGGAGTAGGTAAACCGCTTTTAAAGCTGGAGTATCAGGAACAGGTTTTGGCTTACATTGTGTGACGCATCCCACGGCTGCGGGGCGTTGGGACATGGCATAGCTTGCCTAACTAGCCAATGCTCCCACGCCGCCAGTCCACGACGACGTGAGGCATGAGTCCCAGATGGTAAGAGAATGTGGACCCACTGGACCACGGAGGGAGACCCGGGCCTGCCCGGACTAGGGAAGGGCAGCGACCGGATCCGTGGCAGCCGAGCATGTGGGCAAGGTGGCGACCTGCAGGACTAGACAACACCGCACAACTTCAGGTAAGAAGAAACATAAAGTTTACTTAAAGAAACACAGTACATAAACAGAACATAAGACCGGGCTCCCAATACCGCACATCAGAGAAGGGTACACGACTCAGGATCATAGACGAGTGCTGGAGGACATCACGGGTAGATGCAGTCCAGGGTTATCTCGCACGGGCATACTTGGGCGGCCTCTCTCTCAGGCCTTAGGCGTAGCACAGGCTCTGCAGGAGAACATCAGACACCGACCTCAGACAGACTTCTGACGATGGCGGGGTCATCACGGGTAGATGCAGTCCAGGATCATCTGGCACGGGCATACTAGTATGGCCTCACTCTCAGGCCTCAGGCGTAGCACAGGCTCAGCAGGAGAACATCAGACACCGACCTCAGACAGACTTCAGACGATGGCGGGGTCATCACGGGTAGATGCAGTCCAGGATCATCTGGCACGGGCATACTAGTATGGCCTCACTCTCAGGCCTCAGGCGTAGCACAGGCTCAGCAGGAGAACATCAGACACCGACCCAGGACAGACGTCATCACAGGGTAGACCAAGGAGGAACCGGCAGGACATCGGAACATCAGGAACACGGACTGGATCTCAGGGACACAGGAACACGGACAGGACATCAGGAACACGGATTGGATCTTAGGGAGTCGGGAACACGGACAGGAACATCAGGAACACGGATTGGATCTCAGGGAGTCAGGAACACAGACAGTAACACGGATTGGATCTCAGGGAGTCAGGAACACAGACAGGAACACGGACTGGAACACAGGCATCGGACTCCGGACATCTGGCACGATCGGCAGGCTCCGGACATCAGGCAGAGATGGATAGGATCCGGACATCTGGAAGTGGTCATCGGACATTGGATATCAGGCAGTGGTCATCAGGGAGGACACGGTCCTCGGACTCCGGACATCTAGTATCGATCTGAAAAGGAACCCCAGCGGTCTGGTGCAAGCCCCGCCAGGCTCAACGGGAGCTGGCCGGGAATTGCACAGAAGCTGAGCACAGAGTAACGGCAACTCAGCACACACCGGACTCCTCCTTCCAAGATGAACTCAGGTTATATAGCAAGGATTCACAGTCACTGGCACAGGGTTCAGGACACAGCAGGATTTCAGGAACATAACACAGAGGACACAGTTCAGACAGTCAGGTACAGGATGCGATCCAGGATCAGGGGTTCAGGTAATTAGACACAGCAGGAACAGGCCTGGATATACAGCCTCCAGGAACGGCGAACTGGGTAATCAGCCCCCAGCATAGGCGGAAACACAAGACACAGTTCAGACATTCAGGTACCGGGTTAGATCCAGGATCAGGGATTCAGGAAACAAGATACAACAGGAACAGGCCTGGATATTTAGCCTCCAGGAACGGCGATCTGGGTACTCAGCCCCAGGCAGAAACACAAGACAGGACAAGGGGAATCAGCTCTCAAGAGCTGATCAAACTCAGAGCAGGAGCTGAGCTGAACACACAACCACATACGGCTAGGTTCAGAATCAATGGGATTCAATGTGGATTCAATGTGAAGCTCTGGCAACGCCCATCAGGGCTGGGGAACTTTATAAATGAGCTGCTTCACAGCGATAGGCTGGAGCAGTAATTCTAGTACACACCCAATCCTCATAAAAGCAGGACAGGTGTGGGCCGCGCCCCCTATGCAGAGCCAGACAACTCATTACAGAGGAACAACTGACAGTGGCTGCTGCCACAGACGTAGTAAATCATGCACCATTGCAGAGGACTTTGCAACCTACGGATGGTCTTCACAGCAGGCCAGGTGCCTGACAGAAGCTGCTGCCACACACGTAGTAAATCATGCACCATTGCAGAGGACTTTGCAACCTACGGATGGTCTTCACAGCAGGCCAGGCGCCTGACAGAAGCTGCTGCCACACACGTAGTAAATCATGCACCATTGCAGAGGACTTTGGAACCTACGGATGGCTTCTGCAGCAGGTCAGGGACCGCACATGCGGGTGGTCATGCAACGCAGCGGAGACACTCACGCAAGTACGGCCACGCAGCAGAGCTGGGAACTGAGCAGCATCCATACAGGTAACAGACAACAGTATCCCAGCTGGTTAGGGGGAAAGGAGAAAAAGGGTTAATGCAAAAGACATGCAGAGTAACGCTGGAAAACAAAGTACAGACAATACCAGCGTTACACATTGCCGAAACAGCCTCCAGCTCTATCGCCTCCTCTTCTGAAGTTTCAAAAAATGCAAGCACTGAGTCGTCAGTGCAGGCTCCTGGTCAGGAATAACACCTTTCCTTGTGTCCTTCACCCCCACTAAAAGTGAAGGATGCGGCAGCCCACACTTCACATTACTCCATGGAGCTCTTTTCACATACCATACCTGGGTTATCAAGTGAAAGCCTGAATTCCCCAGTACAAGATGAATATGACATGGAGTGCACTGATGCACAGCCACTGCTATATGATTCTGCTGGTACATTCACCCAGAGCACTACATTTCCCTCGCAGTCTACAGAGCCAGATTCTGACCTTGATGAAACTCAGGTGCCCCTTCCCGCATACTCTAACACCTTACAAGGTGACACAGAGGAAGGTGCACATGAAATTGAAGAGGAGGTGATGGATGACCCCGTTGTTGACCCGGATTGGCATCCATTGGGGGAAGAGGGTGCCGCTGGCAATAGCTCAGAAGAGGAGGAGGATCTGCAGCAGGCATTGACATCGCAGCTGCGGTTATCAGGGCAGGCCCGTAGCAGTCCAAAAACGTGTTAAAAAACAAAAAGAGTTGCAGGACAGCTTGGCCAAACGGTCAAATTAGCACAGCGTGCAAGCCCTGAAAATTTATCCCATAGTGGGAAGAGTGCAGTGTGGCACTTTTTTGACCAAAATCCTATTGATGAGGCAAAGGTTATCTATAAGAAGTGCGAAAGGACCTTTAGCCGAGGGAAAAATCTCCAAATTTGAATACCAGTTGCATGCTTAGACATTTAAACACCATGCACTTGCAAGCGTGGTCAGACTACAAAACCTCAGGTAGCACATATGCACCTGCTCCAACTGAAAGTTGCCAGCAACGCTTCCCCCACTGTAAGCCCACCGGTTAGCACACCATCAGCAAGAAATGTTGAGGTGTCGTTGCAAGGCCAAAGCAGCCAGGGAATCACAATGTTTTTCCAACGAAAGACTGAATCTCGGCCATCACCACCACCATTACCATCACCAACCCCCTCTCTGTCCGCCATGTCCACCGCTAGTTCCCCATATGCAGCTCTCAAGTCCAGCTCACCCAGCAGACACTCTGAGTAGGACAAGAAAGTACTCATCCTCTCATCTGCGTACACTGGTTTTGAACGCCTACATTGCCAAACTGATCTCATTAGAGATGATGCCCTTCCATTTGGTTGAAAGCTCAGTTCCAAGAGCTCATGGCCTACGCTGTCCCACGCTATGACCTACCCTGTCGGCACTTCTTTTCTAGGAAAGCCATCCCTGCCCTCCACCTGCATGTGAAAGACTGCATTGTCCATACACTCAAACAATCTGTGAGTGGAAAGGTGCACCTCACAACAGATGCATAGGCTAGTAGGCATGGCCAGGGCCATTATGTGTCCATCTCTGCGCACTGGGTTAATGTGGTGGATGCAGGGTCCACAGGGGACAGCGGCGGTGGGACAGTGCTCCCTAGCCCATGGTATAGGCAACAGTTGGCTGCAGGCGTTAGACCCTCCTCCTCCTCCAGAAGCGAAAGCTCGTCGACAGAGCACAGTCGCACGAGCACTCCATCCGCAGCTGCCAGTGTTGCACACGAGGTGTCCCACTATCGAACAGCTAGTGGTAAGCGTCAGCAGGCTGATATAAAGATGATGTCTTTGGGCGACAACAGACACACCGCGGAGGTACTGGCTGACTACTTGCAGCGAGAAACTGAGTCATGGCTGGGCAGTCTACATCTTGAGCCAGGCAAGGTAGTCAGTGATAACGGCCGTAATTTTGTGGCGGCCATAGCCCTGGCAAAACTCAGACACATACCTTGCCTGGCTCACACCTTGAACCTGGTGGTGCAGTGCTTCATAAATAATTATCCGGAGTTACCAGCCCTGCTCCATAAGGTGCGAAGACTGTGCTCGCACATCCGTCGCTCGCCCGTAGACTCCAGTCATATGCAGAGGCTGCAGCGATCGCTCCACCTCCCCAAGCACCGACTATTCATAGACGTTGTAACAAGGTGGAACTCCACCATGCACATGGTTGAGAGTCTGTGCGAACAGAGGCAGGCTGTAATGCATTTGTGGGAGGATACACGGGCAGAAAATCGAGTTGTCGGGTGGGCAGTGGTCAAAGCTGAAAGACCTCTGTAAAGTCCTTCAGTGTTTTGAGGAATGCACACGGCTGGTAAGCGCAGACGACGCCATCATAAGCATGAACATCCCACTTATGCGTCTGCTCATGCAAACTTTGAAGCACATTAAGGATCAGGCGTCTGCAGGTGAGGAGGAGGAGGAGGAGGAGGGAAGCCTTGATGACAGTCAGGCATTGTCTGCACAGGGAACTGTCCTGGACGAGTTTGTGGAAGAAGAGGAAGAGGAGGAGGATGAGGGGGATGATTATTTTGGGGAGGAGGATACTTCTCAGGGGGCAAGAGAAAATGTTGGCTTGCCAAGGTCAGGTACAGGGTTTGTGCGTGACTGGAGGGATGTGGATTTGGCAGAAAGTGCTCCTCCACCCACCACTGGCAGTGCATCATTGACACCTGGAACATTGGCCGACATGTGTGATTATGTCTTGCGGATCCTAAAAAGGGACCCCAGCATTGCCAAAATTATGACGGATGACGACTACTGGTTGGCCAGCATCCTCGATCCAGCTATAAAGGCAAATTACAGAACATCATGCCACAGGAGAACCTAGAGTTAATATTGGCTAACAAACAAGCAACTCTGGTAAACCGTTTGTTAGAGGCATTCCCAGCACACAGCAGCGGTGCAGGTTCTACCACGAGCCGTACTGGGCAACATGGAAGAGGTGTTCATGGTGCACACAGCCAAAGTGGCGTTGGAGACAGGGGTTTCATGACCATGTTGTGGACTGATTTCTCGAGCACCGCTCACACGACTGTTAATACTGAATCGATTTCAACAGACAGGAGACAGCAGTTGTCAACTATGGTTCAAAATTACCTCTCCTCTCCTATTGATCTTCTCCCTCACAGTTCACTCCCCTTTGACTACTGGGCCTGTAAACTGGATACCTGGCCTGAATTGGCACAATATGCCTTACAGGAGCTCGCTTGCCCTGCTGGTAGTGTGCTATCAGAGAGTCTTCAGTGCTGCTGGATCAATAATGACAGAAAGAAGGACCCGACTGTTGACTCAAAATGTAGGTGATCTCACCTTCATTAAAATGAACCATGCCTGGGTTTCAAAGGATTTTGTACCACCTTCCCCTGATGACACATAGGTTGCCAGCAAAATTGATCGCTTTGTCCTCCTCTTCCTCTGACTTCTCCAATTCCTCCATTTGCAGCTGCTGAATGTCCAGCCTACACCTCAACATAAGCCAGTTTTTCCACCTCCCTAACTGGGCTGTACCCCCCCCAGGGCCGACGTCAGCACCTGGCGCACCCGGGCAAGTGGCGGTGCCCTGAGCAGGTGGAGGCCCACTCGTGGGCGATGGCACTGGCACAGGGCCCCTCATAGTACGCCGGTGTGTCTGATGGTGGGGGGGCCCACTCACCGTCAGAGACACCGGCGTACTATGAGGGGCCCTGTCCCAGTGCCGTCGCCCACGAGTGGGCCCCCCTGCTTGCTCAGGGCCCCAGCACTTGCAATACTTACCTCTCCCTGCTCCACCGCTGTGACGTCTTCCGCGTTTCCTGACAGTGACATTCAGGTCAGAGAGCGAGATGACGTCACGTCTGTGCGCCCTCTGCCTGAACAGTCACAGTGCAGAGAGCTTGAAGATGGTGACGCTGAGGAGTCCAGAGTAGAGCAGTGCCCAGCAAGGAGAGGTATTTCATTGTTTTAATGTTTGAAGCAATATATTGGAGCATTATACACTGGAGAATTATATATGGGACCCATCATACACTTGAGCATCATAGATAGGGCCCATTATACACTGGAGCATTATATATGGGGCACATCATACACTGGAGCATTATAAATGGGGCCCATCATACACTGGAGCATCATATACAGGGCCCATTATACACAGGAGCATCATATGGGGCCCATAATATATGGAGCATTATATAGGCCCATCATACACTGGAGCATCATCCATGGGGCCCATCATATACTGGAGCATCATATGGGGTCCATTATATATGGAGCATTATATAGGCCCATCATACACTGGAGCATCATCCATGAGGCCCATCATATACTGGAGCATCATATGGGGCCCATTATATATGGCGCATCATATGGGGCACATTATATATGGAGCATCACATGGAGCCATTATATGGAGCATTATATATGGAGCATTATATAGGCCCATCATACACTGGAGCATCATTCATGGGGACCATCATATACTGGAGCATCATATGGGGCCCATTATATATGGCGCATCCTATGGGGCACATTATATATGGAGCATCACATGGAGCCCATTATATATGGAGCATTATATATGGGGACCATTATATTTGGAGCATTATATGGGGCTCATCATACACTGGAGCATCATATATGGGGCCCATCATATACTAGAGCATCATATGGGGTTCATTATTTATGGGGCATCATATAGGGCCCTTTATATATGGAGCATCATATGGAGCACATAAGGGGCCTATTCTGTATGGAGCATTATATGGAGCCCATTCTGTATGGAGCAATACATGGGGCCCATCATATACTGTATGGAGCTTTATATGCGACTCATTATACTGTGAGGAGCAATATGTGGGGCTCATTATACTCTATGGGGACCGTCCTATACTGTATGGCACATTATATGGGGACCATCATATACTGTAGCATTATGTGGAGCTCATCATATACTGTATGGAACATTATATGGGACTAATTATGTATGGAGCAATATATGGGGCTCATTATTCTGTATGGGGCACTATGTGGTGCCCATAATACTGTATGGAGGACTATACTGTCCGGTTTTTGAGCTATTGTAGAATTTACAATAAATATCACTCATGTAATGTAAGAAGTGAAGTATTTGGCATTGTACTATACCTATATTTCTCTGCCATATCGGAGCATCATGAATTGTGGTTTGTGTTAAAGTGGCCCACTGAGACTCCTTCGTCCGGGGCCCACGAAAACCTGCATCCAGCCCTGCCCCCCCCACAACTTTAGCCAAATAACCCCAAGTTTTCAATGCGTTGCTATTATTATAAAGTAAATTAAGGTTGACAAGCTTAAGTAATAAGAATTGATGTCGTTGGCATTGAAATGGGCACAGTAGGTGTGTTTACTGTCCTCCACTCCCTGCCGACTTTTCTTTCCTATTGACTTGCATTGGGGTTGGGTCGAGTTTCAGTTGGACCTTCGACTTTTTCCAATAGTCGGCCAATTTCGTTCTACTCGACTTTTGGGAAACTCGGGTAGTCCGAAACGCGACTCAACCCTCCCAAAGGCAAAGTCGCTCATCTCTACTCATCACCATTTACTACTTATAAACTACTCCTAGGTTACCAGATACCTGTGCAGTATATCAGTGGTGACTGGTTTGCTAGTCAAGGAGTGCTCACTTGCAAGCTGTTTGCTATACAGCTTGCAAGCACAGCTATGAAGCTGACTGGATTGCTGCATCTGGACCAGCTTCAGATTCACTGTGTCCCCTGATGTTGCTTTGGCAAACCTGCCTCTGTTAGCAGCATTGGAGAGTGCAGAGTTTGTGTCAGTGTGTAGCCCTGTGTAAGGCAACCATGTACCCTGGAGGATGTGTGGAGAGGATAGCAGTAATGCTCAATGGAACATTCATTCAACACACACACTTAGACACGCCACAGGTATATATAAAGTTCTAGTCACAGTCAGGAGTTTGCAGTGTGAGAGGGAGTCGAGTTCAGTACATTCAGTGAGTCAGTCAGCAGCAGAGCTGAAGTGCAGTCTGTGTGCAGTTCAGCAAGTGGAGGCCAGTACAGGTGAGCCAGATCACCTCAGCCTGGTCAGAGCTGTGCCCCATAGTGACAGGAACTGAACATTTATTAAGAAGAAAGAAATGAGTTTCAGATATACTCAGTCTCTGTCCCAAGGACGTGAAGGTTCAGAGACGTGCTGCCTGCCTGGAAGATTACTGAGAGTCTGGCAACAAGCTCAAGAAAGGAATTAAGTAAGGGACTGACTTTGTTAACCTGTGAAGTGAGAAATGCTTATGCTACCAGCGAGGACAAGGCGAAAGGCACAGTGGTAGAAATTCTGAGTGCAATAGGATTGGAGAAGTCCTGCACGTTGTTACCGGTCACTGGAGACCGAAGCATCACCATAGCTTCATGCATGGTGGTAGGAAACCCAGAGGCTTACCGGACCTTAGGTAGCGGAAAGCAGCCCCTAATAGTCGGTACGTAACTGGGGTCAGGGGGAGTGAGAACCTTGAGCCTGATCAGCAAGAATAGGAACTCAGCTCTCTCACAGGAAGGCTCCAACCACAAAACTGACTGGGCAGTACAGCTTTGGAATAGCTGGAGTTATAGAGGGAACTACGCTTCATGCTGGTTGTACTCATCGTTGTGAAAGTAAAGGAGGCCCCTAACTTGTCCAGCTGCTATCTCGAAATACATTCTCCTTGGATCAGCCTCCTGGGACCTGCCTTACCATCTTACAAGTAAAGGTATGGAAAGACGCTGACCGTGTGAGACTGAGTTATTTACTTGCATGCCTGCACAACCCTGCCTTAACCATCGACCTGAGGGAAGAGTCCTACCTGTAGGGGACCCGACATCTAGCTGCCTCACCATCCCTCAGAGCTCTACAGCAGCGCTGGTATAAATTACCAGAAGACTACAGGTGGCGTCACGAACTGTATATAAATCTATCCCCTGTAAATATTCCCCAACATACGCCAGACCGCTAGGGCCACAGACCGAGCCACCGCTACCTGTGACAAACCCCATAGACTTCCATGGGCTCGGCTCTGAGTACCCATTGCCCTGGTAACCCACAATTGTGGTGGCGGGTCGACACATCAGCCCAAATTGTCAATCTTCAAGTCTTCAAATCTCCAATGTTCCCTCCAGAAAGCTGGAATCTGGGAGGCAGAGGAGAGGAATGCTTCTGAGGAAAGCTTTAAAAGCAGACCATGAGAAACTTATTACCAGCAAGAGGCAAAGAAAATATCCTAAAGCTACATCAGACAGTATTAGGCTGGGGTCACACTTGCGAGTGTGATGCGAGAAACTCGCATGAGTCTCTCGCATCAACACCCGGCATTGCCGCCGTAACTCGGACCGGAGCGTGCGGCTACATGTATTTCTATGCAGTCCCACACTCCGGTCCGAGTGCCGGCCGCAGTGTCGGTTGTTGATACGAGAGACTTGCGCGAGTTTCTTGCATCAAACACGCAAGTGTGACACCGGCCTAACACTGAAAATCTGCAGTATGAATCAAGGAACAGCAGTCCTGTCACTTACCATGTGACATTAATTAGCCAACGAATGATGACTTCAGTGTTTTAAAAAGCCACATGGTAGGCCCTGTTCCTTTGTCATAATGGTAAAGATAAAGGAGCTGTCTGAGAACAACAGTACTGCTGTTATTAACAAACACAAGACTTCCAAAGGGTATAAGGCCATCTCCAAAGACCTTAGTAACCAAGTTTTAACAGAACGCAATGTTATTAAGAAGTTTGCCAAGCATGGAACGATCAAGACTCTCCTTGGACTTGGGGGAAAGAGGAAAATTAACAAGAGATGTCTTCAAAGGTTGGTGTGAATGGTGAAAAAAAAACACCAAGTCAAACATCCGAAGACCTGAAGGCCAACCTGGAACAGTCTGGGGTCATGGTTTCAACAAGTACCATATGCCGCACACTAAACCAAATAGAGATTTATGAGTGAAGGCCAAGGAAGAAACCATTGCTGATGAAAAGACATAAAAAGGAACAACTGGAACAACTGATTTTTGCCAAAGAGTACCTTAACAAACCACAATCCTTCTGGGAAAATGTTCTGTGGACAGATGAAACAATAATACAGCTTTTTGGCTATGCAAAGCAACAGTTTGTTTACAGATGATGCAAAAATACTTGTAGGGAAAAGAACAACACTTAAGCATGGTGGAGGATTCATAATGCTGTGGGGTTGCTTTGCTGTGTCTGGTATTGGAGGCCTTGACCCTATCACAGAAATCATGAAATCATAGAATTATCAAGAGATTTTAGAGCAAAATGTCCTAATTTGTCTGAGTCAAAGATCATGGGTCCTCCAGCAAGACAATGACCCAAAGCACACATCCAAAAGCAGAGGCTTATCTAGGGGGGGCATCCGGGGCAAGTGCCGCAGGCTCAACCAGCAGGGGGGCGCAGTCAGGCCACCTAATACGGCAGTCTGCAGTTTTTCCCCAGGCGGCTGCATTCTGGATTTGGAGTAGGGATGGGGGTACTTAATGTATGGGGGGATTTGCCATGGGGATGGGGGTACTTGTTAAATATTAATTATTGGTTATGGATTTATTCTACACTCAATTCTGTACTGAGCACAGTAACGTTCGCTGACATTGCAGATGCTATTTCTGTATGGTAAAGTGGCAACTCCATATACAGAGATCACATGATCTAAGGGACATATATAATTAGTGTTGAGCGATACGATACTGCAAATATCGGGTATCGGCCGATATTGGCTGTATCGGAATTCCGATTCCGAGTTCCGATATTTTCGTCAGATCGGATACCGGAATCGGAATTGTCACTGTCACTGTCAGTGTCCGTCGGTCGGGTCTGTCAGGAGTCAGCGGCACTTACCTGGCAGAAGATCTCCGGCGGTCACATCCCGGACTGCTTCATGGCCGCCATCCTCTTCTCCCCGGCGGTCACATGCAGTATCTCGCGATAACTGCAGTGACTGCTGGGTAATCGCGGCCGTAAAGTAGTCAGTCCGATGACGTCACCGCCGGGGAAGCTGGTAAGCAGCTGTGCTGCGCCGGGATGTCAGGCTCTGCCTGTCATTGCGATGTAGCAGAGCTGGATCGTCGTGGGACTGTCGTTACTATGGACTGCGTCGGACAGGTGGTATACTGTTGGTTTGTTTTTTTTATTTTTTTACAGGAGATCGATGGCGTCGCAGGAATGAGAGAGTAATAAAAAAAATGAAAACTGTGTTGTCTCTTTTATTTCATTAAAAGACTTTTTTCTTGCTGTGTCTTTTTTTTAAACATTTAATAACTTTGGGATTAATAATGGATCGGTGTCTTATTGATGCCTCTCCATTATTAACCGGGCTTATTGTCACCGTGCAATCAACGGTGACAATAACCCCTTATTACCCCGCTTGCCACCGCTACAGGGCAAATGGGAAGAGCCGGGTAAAGTGCCACAATTGGCACATCTTTTGATGCGCCAAATGTGGGGCTGCTGTAGCCTGGTATTATCAGGCTGTTGAGGGCCAAAATCCATGGGCCTTGACAGTCTTTTAATACCAGGCCGCAGCAGTCTGCATTTTACTTGGCTGGTTAACAAAAATAGGGGGGATCCCCACGCCGTTTTTTTTCGAGGGGATTCCCTATTTTTGTTAACCAGCCAAGCTAAGCAGACTGCTGTGGCCTGGTATTATCAGGCTTGCAAGGTCCATGGATATTGGATCCTTACCAGCCTGAAAAACCAGGCCTCAGCGGTCTGCTTCATCTGGCTGGTTAACAAAAATAGGGGGGACCCCACGCTAATTTTTTTCAAGGGGATCCCCTATTTTTGTTAATCAGCCAAGATATGCAGACTGCTGTGGCCTGGTATTATCAGGCTGGCAAGGTCCATGGATCTTGGCTCCTTAACAGCCTGAAAATCCAGGCCTCAGCGGTCTGCTTCATCTGGCTGGTTAACAAAAATAGGGGGGACCCCACGCCATTTTTTTTTCGAAGGGAACCCCTATTTTTGTTAATCAGTTCCCTCGACGTCACTGATTGTGTCCCTGGCTGACCTGAAGTGAAAGTGGAAAGCAATCAATTAAGCTTTCCACTTCCTCTCCTGTCAGCCAGGAGAGGAACTCATTCATTTGGGGGTTTACTGTGAGGCTGCAGTAAACATTAACCCTTTCTGAAGGATTACACCGTGGGACTTGACTGTGCATCGGATTGGTAAGAATAATTTTGCTTTATTATTTTATTTTTATTACAGGAAATGGTTTTAGCAGGTAAATAAAATATGGTCAAAAAAAAAAATATGTCAAACTGTGTGATTATTTCATTAAACTTCTTTTTTATTAAAGTGTGTGTGTTTGATTATTCTTTCATACAATAGGATTAATAATTGATAGTTGTCTAATTGACAGCTCTCAATTATTAACCTGGCTTAAAGTGACCTTTCAATTGCAAGGTCATTTTAACCCTTATTAACCCATTCGCCACCGCTACAGGGCAATGGGAATAGACGGGCAAAGTGCCAGAAAGGGCAAATCTAATTAGAGATTTGCCCTTTCTGGGGTGTCTGGGGGCAGATGTTAGTAGCCGGGGGGGGGGCAAAAATAATGGTCCCTCTCTGGGCTATTATTATCTGCCCCCACTCACTGGCTGTCATGTGTGCATTGCCACGAAGATCGTCGCGGTTGCACATTTTGACTTCTCACAGCTGAGCTGCTGTTTCTTTGTGTTTGGCAGCTAGGGAGTTAATTCTGTCTGTGCTCGGTGCTGGGACTGGGTGCAGTTTCTCCCGGCTGCAATTGATTATTTGTTGATTGGTTTCCTTTAAATTCCTGGTTGTCTGCTTGGGGAGTTGCCAGTGAAACCTTCATGCAGACCACAGATAGGAATGAATCTATATAGACTTTAGTTGTGAGCTCCTTAGTTGTTCTAAGCTCAACTTGGTTAGAGTTTATTTCCCAGACCATTTATGTTCCTTTGGTGTTTGAGTGTGTATGCAAGCGAGTGTTATCCTGTCTGTCTTATATGTCTAATCTGTGTATTTAGCTAAGATCAGCCCATATCCCTTTGGTGGTAGTCAGGATCCTTCTTAGGACTGATTACAGGGTTCAGGGTCTGATAGGAGACAGGGTTAGGTTGGAGACTTGGACCTCTGAACCATTATCAGTACCTCCAAGGTGAGGGATTAGTTAGGACCCCAGTTTAGGGTCAGGTTAGATCCCTGTCCACCTCTTTCCTGTTTCAGCTCATCAAGTCCTCAAGATTAACCCTGAGTTCAGCAGATATCGTGTCAGGTAAATCTATTCTATACTTACATGCTTATGTTGCTATACTAGTTGTTGTTTAGAGTGTTGTTCCTGTATTAATAGTTTACTGACATTGTATACATATCATTAGACAGCGTGACATTTTCACTGGCCATAAAAATTATCTCCAGTTACCATGGATCCAGTAGCCCAGCTGGCTCTGCAGTTGCAGGGATTATCCATGGAGCTGACGGACATTAAGTCCAAAGTTTTGTCTCCCCTGGAGCAAACCAGAGTTGAGCCTAAGGTTGCTCTCCCGGACAGGTTCACTGGTGGGCGAGACAAATTTTTCACCTTCCGGGAGGCATGTAAATTGTATTTTCGGCTTCGGCCTCGATCATCAGGGAGTGAGGAGCAGAGAGTGGGAATTGTTATCTCACTTCTGCAAGGGGACCCTCAATCCTGGGCATTTTCCCTTCCTCCGGGATCCCCGGCTCTACTGTCTGTAGATCAATTTTTTACTGCCCTGGGATTGGTATATGATGACCCAGATCGGGTCTCTCTTGCTGAGACAAAATTACGTAAGATACAGCAGGGAGATCGTCCGGCAGAGGAATTTGCTTCTGAGTTTCGTAGATGGGCCACAGATACTCAGTGGAATGACCCAGCTCTTAGGAGCCAGTTTTGTCATGGGCTTTCTGATAAATTAAAAGACGTTTTGGCTCAGTATGAGTCTCCTCCTTCTCTGGAGGCTGCTATGGCCTTAGCTATCCGTACTGATAGACGGCTTCGGGAGAGGGGTGAGGTAACCCCACTCCCTGTTGTTTCTCCACCTACCACTAAAGTCCCTTATGTTGAGGTTCCCCTTGTCTGTTCAGATGAGCCTATGCAGTTGGGAGGGACATCATTTCGTAGGAGGGGATTGGCGGTACGCCGCAGGACTAGAAGATGTTTTTTCTGCGGGAAAGAGGGACATTTTGTTGAGCCAAAAGTCGCCGGAAAACTGTTAATCCCAGGTTGTGTGGTGGACGACAACCTGGGAGTATGTATTTCATCCGCCAGTTCTTCTCAGTTCCTTGTACCAGTGGAGGTGGTAGTTGGTACGAGAGTGGAGAGATTGTCTGTTCTTCTTGATAGTGGTTCCGGGGCTAATCTGGTTGACGCTCAGTTTGCTCAGGCTCAAGGTATGCATCTGAGTGTATTGGTCAAACCGATCCCTATATTCTCCATTGACGCCAGGCCTCTCGGCCAAGGTAGCTTTGTTCATGAGGTTCATAACATTGACCTTCGGGTAGGGGCAATACATAGGGAACAATTATCTTGTTATGTGTTGGAGGGTCTACCTACTCCCATTGTGTTGGGACTTCCTTGGTTGGTTAAACATAACCCTGTGATTAATTGGCAGTCCAGAGAAATAAGCCAATGGGGTGAGTTTTGCAAAAGCAACTGCATGAACACAGTCATCAGTGCGGTCGTGCCTAGTACATTGCCTCCTTTTTTGGAGGATTTTGGGGATGTTTTCTCTGAGGAGGGGTGTCAGGAGTTGCCTCCTCATCGCGTGTTTGACTGCTCTATTAATCTCCTTCCTGATGCTAAGTTGCCTAAAGCTAGGTTGTATAATCTTTCTGGTCCTGAGAGGCAGGCTATGAAAGATTATATTTCTGAAAGTCTGGCCAAAGGGCATATTAGACCTTCATCTTCCCAGTAGCCGCGGGGTTCTTCTTTGTGAAGAAGAAAGATGGAGGCCTACGCCCTTGCTTGGATTTCCGCGAACTTAATCGGATTACTGTTCGAGATCCGTATCCACTCCCTCTTATTCCTGATCTCTTCAATCAAATTGTTGGCGCCAAATGGTTTTCTAAATTGGATCTCAGGGGGGCGTATAATCTGATTAGGATAAAAGAGGGGGATGAGTGGAAAACGGCGTTTAACACGCCGGAGGGACATTATGAGAACCTAGTCATGCCTTTTGGTCTGACTACTGCACCAGCAGTATTCCAACATTTTGTTAATGACATTTTTCGTCACCTTGTGGGGGTGTTTGTGGTTGTATATTTGGACGACATTTTAATTTACTCGCCAGATCTTGTGTCTCATCAGGAGCATGTGAGACAGGTGTTGCAGATCTTGCGAGACAATAAACTATACGCCAAACTGGAGAAGTGTGTATTTGCCGTACAGGAACTTCAGTTTTTGGGTTTTTTGGTGTCAGCCTCCGGTTTCCGTATGGACCCTGAAAAGGTGAGAGCAGTGCTTGAATGGGATCAGCCAGGGGATCTTAAGGCTCTGCAGCGTTTTTTGGGGTTTGCTAACTACTACCGGAAATTTATTTGTAATTTTTCATCTGTCGTCAAACCTCTCACTGACATGACAAGAAAAGGGACGGATTTTTCTAAATGGTCGGACAAAGCTTGCCAAGCCTTTTCCTCTTTGAAGAAATGTTTTGCTTCGGCACCCGTTCTCATCCAACCAGATGCATCTCAGCCGTTCATTGTGGAGGTGGATGCGTCTGACGTAGGGGTGGGTGCTATATTGTCCCAGGGTCCGTCCCTGGTAAATGGCATCCGTGCGCTTTCTTTTCTAAGAAATTGTCGTCCGCCGAAAGGAATTATGATATCGGCAATAGGGAACTTTTGGCCATTAAGTTAGCTTTTGAAGAATGGCGTCACTTTTTGGAGGGGGCAGTCCACCCGGTTACCGTTATTACTGATCACAAGAACCTGTTGTATTTGGAATCCGCTAAGCATCTGAATTCCAGACAAGCTCGATGGTCGTTGTTTTTTACCAGGTTTAATTTTGTCGTCACTTATCGCCCGGGGTCTAAGAATGTAAAGGCTGTTGCCTTGTCTCGCAGTTTCCCAGGGACGGGAAAACGGATGACCCGAGTCCTATCCTTCAGGAGGGGGTGGTGGTGTCGGCTGTATTTTCTGAGCTTGAGGAGGAGGTGTTAGAGGCTCAGGGGGACACCCCTGCAGGACCTCCAGGGAGACTGTTTGTCCCAAATCTGTTGAGACAAAAGGTTATTGAGGCACATCATAATTCTGCTCTAGCAGGACATCCAGGGAGTAAGGCTACTTTAGATCTCCTTTCTCGCCGGTTTTGGTGGCCTAATGCTAATAAAGATGTTATAACTTTTGTGGCGTCATGTGGGGTGTGTGCTCACTCTAAAACTCCTCATACCCGTCCGTCTGGGACCCTTTTACCCTTGAAACTTCCGGAGCGTCCATGGACTCATTTATCTATGGACTTCATTACGGACCTTCCTCCGTCGTCAGGGAATACTGTCATACTGGTGGTTGTTGACAGGTTCAGTAAGATGGCACATTTCGTTGCTCTTCCTGCACTCCCTAATGCTAAAAATCTGGCGCAGGTGTTCATTAGGGAGATCGTTAGACTTCATGGGTTGCCTTCTGATGTGGTGTCAGATAGGGGGTCTCAGTTTGTGTCCAAATTTTGGAGGGCATTTTGTTTACGTCGGGGGATGCAATTGTCATTTTCCTCGGCTTTTCATCCGCAGACCAATGGTCAGACAGAGCGTCTGAATCAGAGCTTAGAGACATATCTCCGGTGTTTTGTCTCAGAGAACCAAGAGGACTGGTCTTCTTTCTTGCCTCTGGCAGAGTTCGCTCTTAACAACAGGCGGAGCGAGTCCACTGGTAAGTCCCCGTTTTTTGGGGCATATGGTTTTCATCCCCAGTTTTGTACTTTCAATGGGGGGGGCCCTTCTGGGGTTCCTGAGGAGGAGCGTTTCTCGTCGTCACTTGCTTCTGTGTGGAGAGGTGTATTGAATAATCTGAGTGCGATGGGGAACCGTTACAAACGTATGGCTGATAGGAGGAGAGTTTCTGGTCCAGATCTGAATGTGAACGATCTGGTATGGTTGTCTACCAGGAATATAAAACTTAAAGTGCCCTCTGGAAACTGGGTCCCAGATTCATCGGGCCATACAGGATCAGTTCCATAATTAATCCTGTGGCATTTCGTCTGGACCTCCCTCCTACGTTTAAAATTCATAATGTGTTCCACAAGTCATTACTTAAAAGGTATGTGGCACCAGTCATACCGTCACCTCTACCTCCTCCTCCTGTGTTGGTCAATGGTAACTTGGAATTTCAAGTATCAAAGATCATTGACTCACGTCTGAATCGCCGGTCCCTTCAGTACTTGGTGCATTGGAAGGGGTATGGTCCAGAGGAGAGGATGTGGGTCCCTGCGTCTGATGTTAACGCAGATCGTTTGGTTCGGACCTTCCACAGAACTCACCTGGGCAGGCCTGGCCCTGAGGGTCCGGAGGCCCCTCGTAGAAGGGGGGGTACTGTCATGTGTGCATTGCCACGAAGATCGTCGCGGTTGCACATTTTGACTTCTCACAGCTGAGCTGCTGTTTCTTTGTGTTTGGCAGCTAGGGAGTTAATTCTGTCTGTGCTCGGTGCTGGGACTGGGTGCAGTTTCTCCCGGCTGCAATTGATTATTTGTTGATTGGTTTCCTTTAAATTCCTGGTTGTCTGCTTGGGGAGTTGCCAGTGAAACCTTCATGCAGACCACAGATAGGAATGAATCTATATAGACTTTAGTTGTGAGCTCCTTAGTTGTTCTAAGCTCAACTTGGTTAGAGTTTATTTCCCAGACCATTTATGTTCCTTTGGTGTTTGAGTGTATATGCAAGCGAGTGTTATCCTGTCTGTCTTATATGTCTAATCTGTGTATTTAGCTAAGATCAGCCCATATCCCTTTGGTGGTAGTCAGGATCCTTCTTAGGACTGATTACAGGGTTCAGGGTCTGATAGGAGACAGGGTTAAGGTACTGCCACACTAAACAATCCCGCTAGCGATCACGATAACGACGCATACTAATGCGATCGCTAGCGGGATTGTTTCTATATCGCTAAGTGCGGCCACATTTAGCGATACAGTTAACGACGCTATCGCCGTTAGCGATCTTCTTAACGACTTTAGTGGTACAAAAGTACCGCTAAATCGCTAAGAAAAGGTGCCACACTAGCGATATATACTTACCCAGCGGGAGCGCCGACGAGAAAATAGGGTCCGGAACGATTCCAGCGACGAGCGAGATCACAGCAGGAAGCTCGTCGCTGGCAGATGCCTCACTGAACAACATTGCTAACGGGATCGCTAAATAGTGACGTTTTTTAGCGATCCCGTTAGTGATATTGTTCAGTGTGGCATACCCTTTAGGTTGGAGACTTGGACCTCTGAACCATTATCAGTACCTCCAAGGTGAGGGATTAGTTAGGACCCCAGTTTAGGGTCAGGTTAGATCCCTGTCCACCTCTTTCCTGTTTCAGCTCATCAAGTCCTCAAGATTAACCCTGAGTTCAGCAGATATCGTGTCAGGTAAATCTATTCTATACTTACATGCTGATGTTGCTATACTAGTTGTTGTATAGAGTGTTGTTCCTGTATTAATAGTTTACTGACATTGTATACATATCATTAGACAGCGTGACACTGGCTTTGTCTGTCTGGTTGCGAAAATAGGGCGGGAGCCCACGCATTTTTTTTCAGCAATTTTACACCTCATATATATATATACATGTCATTGAGTTTGTGACACATATATATATATATATTTATAGTTCATACACTTCTACATAGTATAATAGCCGCTAATTCAATTGCCGGCTTTTGTGAAAATGCAGAACCCGACATGAAATGACACTTGGTGTACATAGGGTTAACCATGTCCTTTGCTATCTGATTTGCACAAACAATTAAATCAGTCTATGTGTGCAAAATTTCACACCTGTAGGGGTTAATTAAAGGTGTAAATTCGTAGCAAAAAAGTCAGTTTTTTTTACAACGAATTTACACCTTTAATTAACCCCTACAGGTGTGAAATTTTGCACACATAGACTGATGTAATTGTTTGTGCAAATCAGATAGCAAAGGACATGAAAAGACATGGTTAACCCTATGTACACCAAGTGTCATTTCATGTCGGGTGCTTCTGTCTTTTCACTGAAGCCGGCTTTACCCGGCAATTGAATCAGAGGATATTTTACTATGTAGAAGTGTATAAACTATACATATATGTATATATATATATGTCACAATGACATGTATATATATATGTATTCTATGTGTGTATATTTAGTGTTTACAAGGAAAGAATGGGGTTTTTTTAGTTCCGATATTTTGTTCCCATAGACTTACATGGGACTTCCGGTATCGGTATCGGGTATCGCCGATATTTTAATGGTATCGGCGATACCATTCCGATTCCGATACTTAGGGATATCGGAAAGTATCGCTCAACACTATATATAATGGCTACACGAAGGGAGGGGGTTCTTGCTCGCTCGCCCTCTATACAGACACTTTACACTGACAAGGACTATGATGAATGAACATCCAGCTGCCATGTAACCACGTGTTGTTTCTCTGAGACGCTCCTGACAGAGACAGAATGTCATTTTTACCATTCAGGACACCAAGAAAAGAAGTATATAAGCTTTGCTATGGACAAATGGACAATCTCTACGTAACTATTTCACTCATTTTATGTTTTCCTGTAATGATGTTTTTTTTGGTAAACAGTCCAATAAACCACTACATTTTTTTTATAAGAAACGTGACGTTTTCTTTAAAGTATCGCATCTGGTAACAAGTCCTTGAAAAATATACAAAATTAAGCATTTTTAACATTTTGGAGAGCCAGCCAGTCACACTTGATTTTTAGAGTGTGAATTTTTGAAAACTTGCAAAGGGAGGAATAGAAGCAAAAGACGTCAGATGTGCAAGTCGTCAAAGAAATCACACTACGATATTTCAGGATCAAGAAAAGAACCTATGAATGAGGACTAAGAGTTGACTACAGGAATCAGACGTGCTGGCGTGCTGATGACAAAAGCGTTGTCCAAGAAAGGAACTACAAGCTGAGATATTTCAAGGTAAGAAACAATGGATGTCATTACTTCTTTTTCTAAGCAAAGTAGACTGAAATTTATGTCTGTAGATCAGTCTAATTTAGAAGTTTTATAGCTCAGCTTATATGCAGAATGTGAAATGGAAAATCTAAAGCTAGAATCTAAGCTGGTGTCCTTTAATAGAGAAAGAGAGAAATTGAAAAATATTTTACAGTTGGTTCATGTAATTCACAAGTTTGTATTAGAGAAATCTAAAGATGACTGTGTAGAAATAGTGTCAGAAGATACTAGTGATGTTCCCGATATTGACTGTAATGAGGAAATTGAGCAAGATGTGGGACAAGTGTCTGTAATGGCTACTCAAGGTGACCTTGTCTCTGATGACGTAAAAAAAGATGGTGGAAACATGGGAGGAGATTTGAGAACTAATGTAGGAGGGAACATGGGAGGAGACTTGAGAACTAATGCAGATGACGTATGAGAGACGGATGTACAAAGGCCACCAAAAATAGAAGACAATTCAGAGGCCCAACTCCAAATTAAAATTAGGAAAAATTTGTTAAAACTATGCAAAATCATTCCTGCATATGATAACAAAATCCATGTATGCAGAAATTCTGACAATTTCGAAAGCTTTATTGACAAGCTTGATTTAAGTAATGCTGAGAAAAATCAATTATTTAAATTGTGGCTTCCTGCAACCTTTTCCAGACATTTAAAATTAAAGTTGAGTTTTGATAATGAATTACATGGAGATCTAGATGATAAAGACAGATTGAAAATTCTGATTTTCTGTGCATTAAATGAAAATTGTCCAGATATTGATATTCTTCAAAAATTAAGGATTTGTCGGAAAGAATGTACTTTTACATTCATGTCCATATTTGAAAGGTTGTACAAAACTCTCATTACCAATGTAAAAACACAATCAATGATAAAGTATTTTGTGGACAAATTTGGATTCCTAAATTCTGTATCTCATGTTATTGCGTCACAAAAAGATACTTTATTTGAATGTGCGCAATTCCTTGATTTTGCTAGAAAACATGAGAATCGTGATAGGAAAATAAATCAAACAGACAGAGTAAGATCTTTTCAAAAGCCAGTGTCAAAATCTCCTAAACTGAGTCATCGCCGTAATCAAATCTATGACATACGGAGGAAATTACATATTTGCTATAAACCCTATAAAAAAATCCAAGAGTCCGCTTTGCAGAAAGAGTTAATAATTCTTTAACTTAATAAAAAGTTCAGACGGCTCTGTAAAGAGACAAATGGCGGACATTGAAAGACAGAAACAGATGATTCTTCAAAGAGACATAGTTGAGTCTTCAGTTTACAGCTCATTATCGGAGCTGCTCAAACAATCATTAAAAAAAGGAATCATAAAAAGAGCTTTTCAGGACATCTTTGACAAAGAAATAAGATTTGGTTTAGGAATTGACTGAAAATGAAATTATATGTTGTGTAAAAGTATTATACAATATATTATTCAGTTATTTGTAATTATTTTATAAATATAATTCTGTAGTTCTACAGTTTTTGTAGATATATATATATATATTCATACAGTATATATACTATATTTGTATAAGTAGAGATTGTATAACTGTATATCTATATCTATAGTGATATAATTAAAATAAACTACAGAAAATATTTAGAATTACATTAAAGCCAATACATATTTGTATAAGACATTGCAATTGTTTTGTTTTTGTATATGATATTAATCTTATCTCTTATTGTTCCTTAGAATTTTCACTTCAAAGTAGGATTTAATCGGGAAAAATTCTCTTACATGGATTTATTCCTTTATTTACACAGGAATTTGTAATAACTGCATGATTTTATATATTTAACACTTAACCCCTTACTGTCATCAGACGTACTATCCCGTCCATGGTACCTGGGCCCGTATGACCGGGGACGGGATAGTACGTCTCGTGCGATCGGACACGCTCCCGGGGGGAGCGCAGCCGATCGCGGCCGGGTGTCAGCTGATTATCAGAGCTGACACCCATGACTGTGTGTCAGGAGCGGTCACGGACCGCTCCCGGCACATTAACCCCTTGCACACCGCGATCAAACATGATCGCTGTGTACTGGGGGCACAGGGGAGGATCGCGCAGGGTGGGGGCTCCCTGCGCGCCCCCCTGAGACCCTCAGAGCAGCGCGATGTGATCGCGCTGTTCTGAGGGCTTCCTCCCTCCCAGGACCCGGATCCAAGATGGCGCCGGGGTCCTGGAGGGAGGCGGCTACCTCAGTGCCTGCCGAGAGCAGGCACTGAGAAGCCTGCTGCACTGCCTGAGCGATCGCTGGTGTGACAGAGTGCTGTGCACACTGTCACACCAGCGATCTGATAAAATACAGTGATGTCCCACCCTGGGACAAAGTAAAAAAGTTAAAAAAATAAAAATAAACATGTTTTAAAAAAAAATCCAAAATAAATAAAAAAAATATATATATTCCCCAATAAATTCACTTCTTCCTGTAAATAAAAAAAACAAAGCAATAAAAGTACACATATTTGGTATCGCCGCGTCCGTAACGACCCCTCCTATAAAATTGTCCCACTAGTTAACCCCTTTAGTGAACCCCTTAAAAAAAAAAAAACGAAGCAAAAAATAAATGCTTTATCATCATACCGCCGAACAAAAAGTGGAATAATACGCGATCAAAAAGACCGATATAAATAAACATGGTACCGCTGAAAACGTCATCTTGTCCCGCAAAAAACGAGCCACCATACAGCATCATCAGCGAAAAAATAAAAAAGTTATAGCTCGCAGAATAAAGCGATGCAAAAATAATTATTTTTTATATAAAATTGTTTTTATTCTATAAAAGCGCCAAAACATGAAAAAATGATATAAATGAGGTATCGCCATAATCGTACTGACCCGAAGAATAAAACTGCTTTATCAATTTTACCACACGCGGAACGGTATAAACACCTCCCCCAAAAGAAATTCATGAATTGCTGATTTTTGTTCATTCTAACCTCCCAAAAATCAAAATAAAAAGCGATCAAAAAACGTCACGTGCTCAAAAATGGTACCAATAAAAACGTCAACTCGTCCCGCAAAAAATAAGACCTCACATGACTCTGTGGGCCAAAATATGCAAAAATTATAGCTCTCAAAATGTGATGATGCAAAAACTATTTTTGCAATAAAAAGCGTCTTTTAGCGTGACAGCTGCCAATCATAAAAACCCGCTATAAATAGTAAATCAAACCCCCCTTTATCACCCCCTTAGTAAGGGAAAAATAATAAAATTTAAAAAAAGTATTTATTTCCATTTTCCCATTAGGGTTAGGGTTAGGGTTGCGGCTAAAGTTAGGGTTAGGGTTGGCGCTAAAGTTAGGATTAGGGTTAGGGTTGGGATTAGGGGTGTGTTAGGGTTAGGTTTGTGGTTAGGGTTGGGACTAGGGTTAGGGGTGTGTTGGGGTTAGGGTTGGAGTTAGAATTGGGGGGTTTCCGCTGTTTAGGCACATCAGGGGCTCTCCAAATGTGACATGGCGTCTGATCTCAATTCCAGCCAATTCTGCGTTGAAAAAGTCAAACGGTGCTCCTTCACTTCTCAGCTCTGCCATGCGTCCAAACAGCAGTTTATCCCCACATATGGGGTATCAGCGTACTCTGGACCCCAAGAGTTATTGTGCAATTTGTCCTATTTCTTCTGTTACCCTTGGGAAAATAAAAAACTGGGGGCAAAAATATCATTTTTGTACAAAAAAAATTATTTTTTTGTTTTTACGGCTGTACATTATAAACTTCTGTGAAGCACTTGGGGTTTCATAGCACTCACCACACATCTAGATAAGTTCCTTGTGGGGTCTATTTTCCAAAATGGGGTCACTTGTTGGGGATTTCCACTGTTTAGGCGCATCAGGGGCTCTCCAAATGCGACATGACGCCCCCAGACCATTCCATCAAAGTCTGCAATCCAAAACGTCACTACTTCCCTTCCGAGCCCCAACGTGTACACATACAGTAGTTTCTCCCACATATTGGATATCAGCGTACTCAGGACAAATTGGACAACAACTTTTGGGGTCCAATTTCTCCTGTTACCCTTGTAAAAATAAAATATTGGGGCAAAAAAATCATTTTTGCAAAAAAAAAAAGGATTTTTTATTTTTACGGCTGTGCGTTAAAAATTTCTGTGAAGCACTTCGGGGTTCAAAGTGCTCACAACACATCTAGACAAGTTCCTTGTGGGGTCTATTTTCCAAAATGGGGTCACTTGTGGAGGGTTTCCACTGTTTAGGAGCATCAGGGGCTCTCCAAATGCGACATGACGCCCCCAGACCATTCCATCAAAGTCTGCAATCCAAAACGTCACTACTTCCCTTCCGAGCCCTGACGTGCGCCCATACAGTAGTTTTCTCCCACATATTGGGTATCAGCGTACTCAGGACAAATTGGACAACAACTTTTGGGGACCAATTTCTCCTGTTACCCTTGTGAAAATAAAATATTGGGGGCGAAAAAATCATTTTTGTAAAAAAAAAAAAAAGATTTTTTATTTTACAGCTGTACGTTATAAACTTTAGTGAAACACCTGGGGGTTAAAAGTTCTCACCACACATCTAGATAAGTTCCTTGAGGGGTCTAGTTTCCAAAATGGTGTCATTTATGGGGGTTTCCACTGTTTAGGCAGATCAGGAGCTCTCCAAACACGACATGGCGTCCAGCCAATTCTGCGTTGAAAAAGTCAGACGGCGCTCCTTCCCTTCCAAACTCTGCCATGCACCCAAACAGTGGTTTACCCCCACATATGGGGTATCAGCGCACTCAGGACAAATTGCACAATAACTTTTGAAGTCTTGTTACCCTTGGAAAAATAAAAATTGGGGTGAAAAGATCATTTTTGTGGAAAAAATATGATTTTTAAATTTTACGGCTCTACGTTATAAACTTGTGTGAAGCACTTGGGGGTTCAAATTGCTCACCAAAGATCTAGAAAAGTTCCTTAGGGGGTATAGTTTCCCAAATGGGGTCATTTGTGGGGGGTTTCCACTGTTTAGGCACATCAGGGGCTCTCCAAATGCAACATGGCATCCAATCTCAATTCCAGCCAATTTTGGTTGGAAAAAGTCAAATGGTGCTCCTTCAATTCCGAGCTCTGCCGTGCACCCAAACAGTGGTTCCCCCCCACATATGGGGTATCAGCGTACTCAGGACAAATTGGACAACAAATTATGTGGTCCAATTTCTCCTGTTACCCTTGGGAAAATAAAAAATTAGTGACTAAAAGATAATTTTTGTGGGAAAAAAATAGGATTTTTTATTTTCATGCCCGGGCATTATAAACTTGTGTGAAGCACTTGGGGGTTCAAAGTGCTCACCACAGATCTAGATAAGTTCCTTGTGGGGTCTATTTGCCAAAATGGGGTCACTTGTGGGGGGTTTCCACTGTATAGGTGCATCAGGAGCTCTCCAAATGTGACATGACGCCCCAGACCATTCCATCAAAGTCTGCAATCCAAAACGTCACTACTTCCCTTCCGAGCCCTGACGTGCGCCCATACAGTAGTTTTCTCCAACATATTGGGTATCAGCGTACTCAGGACAAATTGGACAACAACTTTTGGGTTCCAATTTCTTCTGTTACCCTTGTGAAAATAAAATATTGGGGGCGAAAAAATCATTTTTGTAAAAAAAAAAAAAGATTTTTTATTTTACAGCTGTACGTTATAAACTTTAGTGAAACACCTGGGGGTTAAAAGTTCTCACCACACATCTAGATAAGTTCCTTGAGGGGTCTAGTTTCCAAAATGGTGTCATTTATGGGGGTTTCCACTGTTTAGGCAGATCAGGAGCTCTCCAAACACGACATGGCGTCCAGCCAATTCTGCGTTGAAAAAGTCAGACGGCGCTCCTTCCCTTCCAAACTCTGCCATGCACCCAAACAGTGGTTTACCCCACATATGGGGTATCAGCGCACTCAGGACAGATTGCACAATAACTTTTGAAGTCTTGTTACCCTTGGAAAAATAAAAATTGGGGTGAAAAGATCATTTTTGTGGAAAAAATATGATTTTTAAATTTTACGGCTCTACGTTATAAACTTGTGTGAAGCACTTGGGGGTTCAAATTGCTCACCAAAGATCTAGAAAAGTTCCTTAGGGGGTCTAGTTTCCCAAATGGGGTCATTTGTGGGGGGTTTCCACTGTTTAGGCACATCAGGGGCTCTCCAAATGCAACATGGCATCCAATCTCAATTCCAGCCAATTTTGGTTGGAAAAAGTCAAATGGTGCTCCTTCAATTCCGAGCTCTGCCGTGCACCCAAACAGTGGTTCCCCCCCACATATGGGGTATCAGCGTACTCAGGACAAATTGGACAACAACTTATGTGGTCCAATTTCTCCTGTTACCCTTGGGAAAATAAAAAATTAGTGACTAAAAGATAATTTTTGTGGGAAAAAAATAGGATTTTTTATTTTCATGCCCGGGCATTATAAACTTGTGTGAAGCACTTGGGGGTTCAAAGTGCTCACCACAGATCTAGATAAGTTCCTTAGGGGGTCTAGTTTCCAAAATGGGGTCACTTGTGGGGGGTTTCCACTGTTTAGGCTCATCTGGGGCACTGCAAACGGAACATGACCCCCATCAACGTCTGCATTCCAAAACGTTACTACTTCCTTTCCAAGCCTGCCGTGCACCCAAACAGTTCCCCCCCCACATATGGGGTATCAGCGTACTCAAGACAAGTTGGACAACAACTTTTGGGGTCCAATTTCCTTGGGAAAATTCAAAAATTTGGGACTAAAAAATCATTTTTGTGGAAAATTGTTTTTTTTTTTTTTCACACCCAGGCATTATAAGCTTTTGTGAAACACTTGGGGGTTCAAAGTGCTCACAACAGATCTAGATAAGTACCTTAGGGGGTCTAGTTTCCAAAATGGTGTCACTTGTGGGGGTTTCCACTGTTTAGGCGCATCAGGGGCTCTCCAAACACGACATGGCGTCCAATCTCAATTCCCGCCAATTTTAGTTTGAAAAAGTCAAACGGCGCTCCTTCCCTTACGAGCTCTGCCGTGTGCCCAAACAGTGTTTTTCCCCCACATATTGGGTATTGGCGTACTCAGGAGAAATTGCATAACAACCTTATCTGTCCATTTTCTCCTTTTACCCTTGTGAAAATAAAAAAAAAGTTTGTAAAAGATCATTTTTGTGGCTAAAAAGTTAAATATTCATTTTTTCCTTCCACGTTGCTTTAGTTCCTGTGAAGCACCTGAAGGGTTAATAATCTTCTTGAATGTGGTTTTGAGTACCTTGAGGGGTGCAGTTTTTAGAATGGTGTCACTTTTGGGTATTTTCTGCCATATAGACCCCTCAAAGTGACTTCAAATGAGAGGTGGTCCCTAAAAAAAATGGCTTTGTAAATTTTGTTGTAAAAATGAGAAATCGCTGGTCAACTTTTAACCCTTATAACTTCCTAACAAAAAAAAATTTTGGTTCCAAAATTGTGCTGATGTAAAGTAGACATGTGTGAAATGTTATTTATTAACTATTTTGTGTGATATATTTCTCTGTTTTAAGGGAATAAAAACTCAAAGTTTGAAAATTGCAAAATTTTAAAATTTTCGCCATATTTGCGGTTTTTTCAAAAAGAAACGCAAGTTAATCGAAGAAATTTTACTTCTAACGTGAAGTACAATATGTCACGAGAAAACAATCTCAGAATCGCGAAGATCCGTTGAAGCGTTCCAGAGTTATAACCTCATAAAGAGACAGTGGTCAGAATTGTAAAAATTGGCCCGGTCATTAACGTGCAAACCACCCTTGGGGGTGAAGGGGTTAAAAAGGAAATAATATATAACTAACTGAATCTAAATTTAGTTTTTGTGTGTTGCTAACATTTTTAAGTTATTTGCATGGCAATATGTTCTTACTGCATGACAGTGACAGCAAGGTGACTTTTAAACTGTTCTAATAATAAGGCAATTACCATATACCCCTTTTCAGTGGTTGCAACTTAAAGCGTTTGTAGCCTCAGTGAGCTCGGCCTTTGCAAGGAGGAATATTTCTTTAGGCCTCTCAAGTTCCAGGGTTCAATTTCAGTTGCAAACCTTGCACTAAGTATATAGATACAGCTCATACCTAATTTTCTTATGAGTCCTTTTATCTATAAATGGTTCACAAAGTTTGTTATGTGTATTTGGGGAATATTCAAAGAAATATTAAAATATTAAATTTAGTAGTTTACAATGCGCATTGATAATTAAGATACAATTATTTGGGTTAATATTCCTACCTTTTTGTATGAGGAATCTGTGGTGTAAACTTATATGTTTCACAGTCTGAGTGACAGATGCGTGTATGAGCAGCTGCTAAGAGAAAATGTACGTGTGATGTATGAAAGAAGTATCAATTCATGGTATGCGAGAAAAACAACAACTTGTTTTTAACCCCTCTCTGCCATCAGACGTACTATTCCGTCCATGTGACCCTGGACCTAATTCCCATGGACGGAATAGTACGTCATGGGCGATCAGCTGCGTTCCCGGGGGGAGCGCAGCTGATCGCCGCCGGGTGTCAGCTGATTATCACAGCTGACACCCGTGACTGTGTGTCAGGAGCGGTCACGGACCGCTCCCGGCACATTAACCCTTGGCACACCGCGATCAAACATCCCCCCCTTGGCACAGGGGAGGATCGCGCAGGCAGGGGGCTCCCTGCGCGCTCCCTGAGACCCTCAGAGCAGCGCGATGTGTCGCGCTGTTCCGAGGGTCCGTCCTCCCTCCAGGTCCCCGGATCCAAGATGGCGCCGGGGTCCTGCAGGGAGGCGGCTTCCTCAGTGCCTGCTGAGAGCAGGCGCTGGGGAAGCCTGCAGCAGTGCCAGAGCGATCGCTAGTGTGACAGAGTGCTGTGCACACTGTCACACCAGCGATCTGCTAAAATACAGTGATGTCCCACCCTGGGACAAAGTAAAAAAGTAAAAAAAGTAAAAATAAAAAGTGTAAAAAAAAATCATAAAAAAAAAAAAAATATTCCCCAATAAATTCATTTTTTCCTGTAAATAAAAAAAACAAAACAATAAAAGTACACATATTTGGTATCGCCGCGTCCGTAACGACCCCCCCTATAAAACTGTCCCACTAGTTAACCCCTTTAGTGAACCCCTTAAAAAAAAAAAAAAAAACCGAAGCAAAAAATCAATGCTTTATCATCATACCGCCGAACAAAAAGTGAAATAACACGCGATCAAAAAGACCGATATAAATAAACATGGTACCACTGAAAACGTCATCTTGTCCCGCAAAAAACGAGCCGTCAAACAGCATCATGAGCAAAAAAATAAAAAAGTTATAGCTCGCAGGATAAAGCGATGCAAAAATAATGATTTTTTATATAAAATTGTTTTCATTCTATAAAAGCGCCAAAACCTAAAAAAATGATATAAATGAGGTATCGCTGTAATCGTACTGACCCCAAGAATAAAACTGCTTTATCAATTTTACCACACGCGGAACGGTATAAACGCCTCACCCAAAAGAAATTCATGAATTGCTGATTTTTGTTCATTCTAACCACCCAAAAATCGAAATAAAAAGCGATCAAAAAACGTCACGTGCTCAAAAATGGTACAAATAAAAACGTCAACTCGTCGCGCAAAAAATAAGACCTCACATGACTCTGTGGGCCAAAATATGCAAAAATTATAGCTCTCAAAATGTGGTGATGCAAAAAACTATTTTTTGCAATAAAAAGCGTCTTTTAGCGTGACAGCTGCCAATCACAAAAACCCGCTATAAATAGTAAATCAAACCCCCTTTATCACCCCCTTAGTTAGGGAAAAATAATAAAATTAAAAAAATGTATTTATTTCCATTTTCCCGTTAGGGTTAGGGTTGCGGCTAAAGTTAGGGTTAGGGTTGGCGCTAACGTTAGTATTAGGGTTAGGGTTGGCGCTAACGTTAGGATTAGGGTTGGGATTAGGGTTATGGGTGTGTTAGGGTTAGGTTTGTGGTTAGGGTTGGGACTAGGGTTATTGGTGTTTGGGGTTAGGGTTGGAGTTAGAATTGGGGGGTTTCTGCTGTTTAGGCACATCAGGAGCTCTCGAAATGTGACATGGCGTCTGATCTCAATTCCAGCCAATTCTGCGTTGAAAAAGTCAAATGGTGCTCCTTCACTTCTGAGCTCTGCCATGCCAAAAACAGTAGTTTACCCCACATATGGGGTATCAGCATACTCTGGACCCCAAGAGTTATTGTGCAATTTGGCCTATTTCTCCTGTTACCCTTGGGAAATAAAAAACTGGGGGCGACAAAATCATTTTTGTAAAAAAAAAAATGATTTTTTTTGTTTTTACGGCTGTATGTTATAAAACTTCTGTGAAGTACTTGGGGCTTCATAGCGCTCACCACACTTCTAGATAAGTTCCTTGTGGGGTCTATTTTCCAAAATGGGGTCACTTGTGGGGGGTTTCCACTGTTTAGGCGCATCAGGGGCTCTCCAAATGCGACATGACGCCCCCAGACCATTCCATCAAAGTCTGCAATCCAAAACGTCACTACTTCCCTTCCGAGCCCCGACGTGTGCCCATACAGTAGTTTTCTCCCACATATTGGGTATCAGCGTACTCAGGACAATTTGGACAACAACTTTTGGGGTCCAATTTCTCCTGTTACCCTTGTGAAAATAAAATATTGGGGGCGAAAAAATCATTTTTGTAAAAAAAAAAAGGATTTTTTATTTTTACGGCTGTACGTTATAAACTTCTGTGAAGCACTTCGGGGTTCAAAGTGCTCACCACACATCTAGATAAGTTCCTTGTGGGGTCTATTTTCCAAAATGGGGTCACTTGTGGGGGGTTTCCACTGTTTAGGCGCATCAGGGGTTCTCCAAATGCGACATGACGCCCCCAGACCATTCCATCAAAGTCTGCAATCCAAAACGTCACTACTTCCCTTCCGAGCCCCGACGTGTGCCCATACAGTAGTTTTCTCCCACATATTGGGTATCAGCGTACTCAGGACAAATTGGACAACAACTTTTGGGGTCCAATTTCTCCTGTTACCCTTGTGAAAATAAAATATTGGGGGCGAAAAAATCATTTTTGTAAAAAAAAAAAGGATTTTTTATTTTTACGGCTGTACGTTATAAACTTCTGTGAAGCACTTCGGGGTTCAAAGTGCTCACCACACATCTAGATAAGTTCCTTGTGGGGTCTATTTTCCAAAATGGGGTCACTTGTGGGGGTTTCCACTGTTTAGGCGCATCAGGGGCTCTCCAAATGCGACATGACTCCCCCAGACCATTCCATCAAAGTCTGCAATCCAAAACGTCACTACTTCCCTTCCGAGCCCCGACGTGCGCCCATACAGTAGTTTACTCCCACATATTGGGTATCAGCATACTCAGGACAAATTGGACAACAACTTTTGGGGTCCAATTTCTCCTGTTACCCTTGTGAAAATAAAATATTGGGGCTAAAAAATCATTTTTGTAAAAAAAAAAAGAATTTTTTTATTTTACGGCTGTACGTTATAAACTTCTGTGAAGCACTTGGGGTTCAAAGTGCTCACCACACATCTAGATAAGTTCCTTGAGGGGTCTAGTTTCCAAAATGGTGTCATTTGTGGGGGGTTTCCACTGTTTAGGCAGATCAGGAGCTCTCCAAACACGACATGGCATCCAGCCAATTCTGCGTTGAAAAAGTCAAACGGCGCTCCTTCCCTTCCAAACTCTGCCATGCACCCAAACAGTGGTTTACCCCCACATATGGGGTATCAGCGCACTCAGGACAAATTGCACAATAACTTTTGGAGTCTTGTTTCCCTTGGGAAAATAAAAATTGGGGTGAAAAGATCAATTTTGTGGAAAAAATATAATTTTTTAATTTTACGGCTCTACGTTATAAACTTGTGTGAAGCACTTGGGGGTTCAAATTGCTCACCAAAGATCTAGATAAGTTCCTTAGGGGGTCTAGTTTCCCAAATGGGGTCACTTGTGGGGGTTTCCACTGTTTAGGCACATCAGGGGCTCTCCAAATGCAACATGGCGTCCAATCTCAATTCCAGCCAATTTTGGTTGGAAAAAGTCAAATGGTGCTCCTTCCATTCCGAGCTCTGCCATGCGCCCAAACAGTGGTTCCCCCCCACATATGGGGTATCAGCGTACTCAGGACAAATTGGACAACAAATTTTGTGGTCCAATTTCTCCTGTTACCTATGGGAAAATAAAAAATTAGTGACTAAGAGATAATTTTTGTGGGAAAAAAATAGGATTTTTTATTTTCATGCCCGGGCATTATAAACTTGTGTGAAGCACTTGGGGGTTCAAAGTGCTCACCAAAGATCTAGATAAGTTCCTTAGGGGGTCTAGCTTCCAAAATGGGGTCACTTGTGGGGGGTTTCCACTGTTTAGGCTCATCTGGGGCACTACAAACGGAACATGACCCCATCAATGTTTGCATTCCAAAACGTTACTGCTTCTTTTCCAAGCCCTGCCGTGCGCCCAAACAGTTTCCCCCCCCCATATGGGGTATCAGCGTACTCAGGACAAATTGGACAACAAGTTTTGGGGTCCAATTTCCTTGGGAAAAATCAAAATTTGGGACTAAAAAATCATTTTTGTGGAAAATTGTTTTTTTTTTTTTCACACCCAGGCATTATAAACTTTTTGAAACACTTTGGGGTTCAAAGTGCTCACAACAGATCTAGATAAGTTCCTTAGGGGGTCTAGTTTCCAAAATGGTGTCACTTGTGGGGGGTTTCCACTGTTTAGGCGTATCAGGGGCTCTCCAAACACGACATGGCGTCCAATCTCAATTCCAGCCAATTTTAGTTTGAAAAAGTCAAACGGCGTTTCTTCCCTTACGAGCTCTGCCGTTTGCCCAAACAGTGGTTTTCCCCCACATATGGGGTATTGGCGTACTCAGGAGAAATTGCACAACAACTTTATCTGTCCATTTTCTCCTTTTACCCTTGTGACAATAAAAAAAAGTTTGTAAAAGATATTTTTGTGGCTAAAAAGTTAAATATTAATTTTTTCCATCCACGTTGCTTCAGCTCCTGTGAAGCACCTGAAGGGTTAATAAACTTCTTGAATGTAGTTTTGAGTACCTTGAGGGGTGCAGTTTTTATAATGGTGTCACTTTTGGGTATTTTCTGCTATATAGACCCGTCAAAGTGACTTCAAATGTGAGGTGGTCCCTAAAAAAATGGCTTTGTAAATTTTGTTGTAAAAATGAGAAATCACTGGTCAATTTTTTAACCCTTCTAATTTCCTAACAAAGAAAAATTTTGGTTCCAAAATTGTGCTGATGTAAAGTAGACATGTGGGAAATGTTATTTATTAACTATTTTGTGTGACATATTTCTCTGTTTTAAGGGAAAAAAAATTCAAAGTTTGAAAATTGCAAAATTTTTAAAATTTTCGCCATATTTGCGTTTTTTTCAAAAATAAACGCAAGTTATATCGAAGAAATTTTACCACTAACATGAAGTACAATATGTCACGAGAAAACAATCTCAGAATCGCGAAGATCCGTTGAAGCGTTCCAGAGTTATAACCTCATAAAGAGACAGTGGTCAGAATTGTAAAAATTGGCCCGGTCATTAACGTGCAAACCACCCTTGGGGGTGAAGGGGTTAAGAGAAATAATACAAATCAGTTCAATTATTAGAATATTAAGATACATAATGAATATTATCTACTCAACATATATTTCTTTAGTAATTATTTTTTTTTAGTTAATAGTAGATAAGTGTGATCACACATCAAAATGGTTTATCAAGAAGATCTACTTTTAGATTATTTTTTTTTTCTTTTTCCCAAAGGATAATTTTATGATATTGAATGTTATTTTTAATGGGTACATAGATGGTACACATCTTCAGACAAATATATGGCATAAAGCTAAAACAGAAGTTACATAAATAATTTATAAAACAATTATTTTTTTTCATTTTGGTTTTGATAAATAAATTATTTCACAAAATAATATTTTCTGGTATTAAGGGGGAAATGTGTTTTTGATCTTGAATACATCATCACATTTCATCAACACCTCTTCTTCACACATTGTAAAGAATATAGAAAGGTACAATGGTATAACTACTAGAGATAATAACATTAAGTATTATAAAGAGTCATTTCTTTACACTAAGAAGGGGATTACATGCAAAGTTGCATAATATGAATATTTTGGTAACACAAGGTCATGACAAATATGAAATCATCCAGATAATGGAAATATTAAGGGTATGTGTTACTGAGAACATAACTACTCAGCATTTGTCATAAACATATAAAGGCCTTATTTTTATTTTTATACTTATTTTTATTTTTATTCTTATTTTTATTTTTATTCTTATTTTTGGTTTTATTCTTATTTTTGATTCTTAATTTTTATTTTTTATCTCAATCAAGAAAGAAACATCAATATTTAATAAAGTAATGTCTAGTATGAGAATATTGCTTCATTAAATATAGTGAAGATATGGTTCATTAGAAGAAAATGTTCTAATTCTGAGTAAATACAATAATTCTTTCATTCATTCACTCATATTCACATTTTGGTTCATGGCTATACATTCTTACCTATTATTGGTCTAATAAATATATTCCATTAATAAAGTTTTAGTAATAAAGATGGAAACACTTGTTACAAAAAAAAACAAAAAAAAAAAAACACACTGACACCTATGGGTTGAGAAGGTAATTACATCTATGACATAAAAATGTTCTATCTCATGAAGAATATGGTTAATAATGCATTATCATTTATTATTGTTTTACTACACAAACATGAATTCCATATTACTATTCTGATAATAATTCTATGGATATTACTGATTGCTATGGTACGCTGTGATATTATAGGTTAGGAAAATTACCAGATTTGGTATAGAATAGGGAATGAAGACTTCAAGCAAGATATTGAAATTACGTTAATAAAGACTTTTCATATTTCTAAATTCAAGTAAATTAAAAAAAAAAGTTGCAAGAAGAAAAAGCCGAAGTTCCAGAAGGTAAAAAGGCTATATGATGTCTGAGTAATAATAGACTGTGTCAATTACAATTCATTTCATCATTGACAGCCACAACTGCAGTATCCACCACTGACAGCACGACTGCAGTATCCATCACTGACAGCCACGATCGCGGTATCCATCACTGACAGACACAATGGCAGAGGACGATGATCCTATGATGCTAATATGAACTGTTGATCACGCTTTTATCACGTTCCAGTGGTTTCCTATCACCTATGAAGCTTCAATGAAAGCTGGTGAACAATAAGTTGTCAGGAAACTACAACCCTGACATGAGTCCTGTGCATTAGGACTAAGGACTGGTTATGGTGCTATCTTTAGCAAGGAAGAGTCATTTTAACCCTTGCTTTGCTGACCAAAGACGTCACACCTGTTCCAAGACCATTGCGGATGGCAAGGAGGATTCCAGAAATATCCAAGGCGAGCCAATGTAAGTCCAGGTCTTAAAGGTGACACTGCTCAGATATTAAAGCTTCATTTCATCAATGGATTTTGTTTTCTTATCAACATTTGAATTTATGGACTTTGATGGAAAAATATTTAGACTTGAGAGTCCTCAGTGGTTGATACCTTTTAATGGCTAACTGAAAAGATGGTAACAAATTGCAAGCTTTCGAGACTACGCAGGTCTCTTCATCAGGCAAAGACTAAAACAAAAGCTGAAGAATCACATATTTATATACACAAAGGACACAGGAATAATGCAATAGGTAAGACAAGTGATGTGAAGCAGAACTGTCATTATGGCAGAGGGATGAACATAAATATCACTAGTTCATAGATAAGGAGTGAAAGTTTTATTACCCTCTGATTGGGGTCTGGTATTGTGTTGTGATGACCCTAAAAGGTCAGGGAAGCAGATTCCTTAATTGTTGTAGAAAGACATAAAACTCTGGGATATATTCATCCCAGCACTAAGAGTGTTAAAGGTCATCATAAGTTTATATTCCCAGACTTTTCTATCCTTCTCAGATTTGAAGTTAGATTTTAATACAAGTAATTCCATATCCGTCATGCTATGACCGGGCATACAAAAGTGTTTTGCCACAGGTAAATCCATTCTTTTTTCTCTTATTGTGTGGCGATGAGAATTCATCCTTGTTCTCAGTTTTTGCCCGGTCTCCCCCACATACAGACCCCCAGTTGGACATTTAGTACATATAATGAATTCTCATCGCCACACAATAAGAGAAAAAAGAATGGATTTACCTGTGGCAAAACACTTTTGTATGCCCGGTCATAGCATGACGGATATGGAATTACTTGTATTAAAATCTAACTTCAAATCTGAGAAGGATAGAAAAGTCTGGGAATATAAACTTATGATGACCTTTGACACTCTTAGTGCTGGGATGAATATATCCCAGAGTTTTATGTCTTTCTACAACAATTAAGGAATCTGCTTCCCTGACCTTTTAGGGTCATCACAACACAATACCAGACCCCAATCAGAGGGTAATAAAACTTTCACTCCTTATCTATGAACTAGTCATATTTATGTTCATCCCTCTGCCATAATGACAGTTCTGCTTCACATCACTTGTCTTACCTATTGCATTATTCCTGTGTCCTTTGTGTATATAAATATTTGATTCTTCAGCTTTTGTTTTAGTCTTTGCCTGATGAAGAGACCTGCGTAGTCTCGAAAGCTTGCAATTTGTTACCATCTTTTCAGTTAGCCATTAAAAGGTATCAACCACTGAGGACTCTCAAGTCTAAATATTTTTCTATCTACTGGCTGACACGGTACGAAGATATACATCTTTCCTATATCATCATGGACTTTGATGGACACATGACACACGGTCTCTACAATATCTACATGTTATTTCAAAGGAATTATCGTATAAAGACTGTGTTTTCAAAGAATCAAGAACAAGACGTCAAGATGAAGACCAGATGACATCAGATGATGATGACTGGACCGGAGATGCTTCGATTTAGGTTTAGGAAAGTATAATATATATATTTTATATGAATATTGGTCACGGCTTACCATAACATGAATTCACATAATTATGTTATTGAGTGCATATAACAATAATCTGATATTATTATTATTATTGAAATTAAATTATTTTGCCAAAGAAGAAGAAAAGAAGAAAGAAGATCTGATTATCCTAAAGATGAACTTCTCTACTTTGAGGGTTCCAATTAATGTCTGTCACCCTCAAAAGGGGGAATTGTTAAATATTAATTATTGGTTATGGATTTATTCTACACTCAATTCTGTACTGAGCACAGTAACGTTCGCTGACATTGCAGATGCTATTTCTGTATGGTAAAGTGGCAACTCCATATACAGAGATCACATGATCTAAGGGACATATATAATGGCTACACGAAGGGAGAGGGGGTTCTTGCTCACTCGCTCTCTATACAGACACTTTACACTGACAAGGACTATGATGAATGAACATCCAGCTGCCATGTAACCACGTGTTGTTTCTCTGAGACGCTCCTGACAGAGACAGAATGTCATTTTTACCATTCAGGACACCAAGAAAAGAAGTATATAAGCTTTGCTATGGACAAATGGACAATCTCTACGTAACTATTTCACTCATTTTATGTTTTCCTGTAATGATGTTTTTTTTGGTAAACAGTCCAATAAACCACTACATTTTTTTTTATAAGAAACGTGACGTTTTCTTTAAAGTATCGCATCTGGTAACAAGTCCTTGAAAAATATACAAAATTAAAGCATTTTTAACAGTACTTAATGTATGGGGAGATTTGGAGTAGGGATGGGAGTACTTAATGTGTGTTGGGATTTGAAGTAGGGATGGTATTATGTGGAGGATTTGGCGTGGCATGGGGGTACCTAATGTGTGGGGGATTTGGCTGGGGATGGGGGTACTTAATGTGTGGGGGGATTTGGCTGGGGATGGGGGTACTTAATGTGTGGGGTATTTGGGTGGCAGGGGTATATGTGTCGATTTGGCGTGGGATGGGGGTACTTAATGTGTGTGGAGGGAGTTGGAGTGGAGATGGGGATTTAATGTGTGTGGAGGGATTTGGAGTGGAGATGGAGGGATTTAATGTGTGTGGAGGGATTTGGAATGGGGATGGGGATTTAATGTAAGTGGAGGGATTTGAAGTAGGGATGGGGTATTTGGAGTTGTGATGGGGGATTTAATGTGTGTGGGGAGATTTGAGGACACAAAATGAGAAGCATGTATGTATGAGGGCATGTATGAGGAAACAGTATAGGAGATGGGTGCAGACACAGTATGGTGAGTGGGGGATGGGTGCAGACAGTATGGGGAGCGAACGGGTGAATGTATATGGACACAGTATGAGTAACGATGGGAAAAATATATGTGGACACAGTATGCGGAGTGAGGGTGATGAGATGTGTGCAGACACAGTATGGGGAGTCAGGTGTATGTGTGAGCAGACAGTATAGAGAGTGAGGAGACAGTATGGTGAACAGGGGGATGTGAGAGGAGACTGTATGAGGAGGGAGGGGAATAGTGTGAGGTGACAGTATGGGGGAGAAAAGTGAGTGGGCACAAAGTAGAGACTGAGTAGTGGGGGCATAGCATGGGGGGGACAGTATACCAAGGAGGGGGAGTGTGATGAAAGGGTACAGTATAAAGACTGAGCCCTATAAGGGAGGACACAGTGTGAGAGGATAGTGTGAAAAGGTATCCCAGTCTGGAAAAGAGAGGTCCGTGTGAAGAGCATGTACCATAAGAGGAACAGCGTGGGGTCCTATTTTGTGCAGACAATATAGTGAGGGGCAATTATTTAATCAGGGGCTCAGCGTCCTGCGGATATTTTTATTCAGGAGCATAATAATGACACTTCTATCTTTAAGGACATCATGTGGAGATTTGCTGCAGAAGACCGGAGAAGATGGAGGTCTACAGAGACGGCTGGGGATGAGAAAACTCATCATGGGTTCTGGACAAGTTGAAGAAAAGAAGGAGAATGACTCCAGAGACGATGTCATCTATAAGGTACTTGGATGTAAATATTATTTGTGATACTGACTAATTCTCATGTTTTTATTATGTCAGGAACATTAAAGGGGTTGTCCAGGTTTGTTATGAGTATGCAGTCATTCTATGTGACTGCAGACTTCTGAATTCTCACAGTGCGCACTGCACACTGTCAGGATTCTCTTGCGCCGGTGATTTACATACATGCGGTCACATGCTGACTAGACATGTGTGGCCTCACTCAATGAAAATGAACAGAGCAAGCTGGGGCATCTCTAGTTGGAATGTGGCCAGAAGTATATAAATCACATGCTTGTGCTGACATGAACGTCCATAGGCAAAAGAGAATCCTAAAAGTGTGCAGTGCATTAGTTGTAAGAATGTCGGGATTCAGCTCTGCAGGTTCTAGTAGTCATCACATGGACACTTCACTCATATGTTACTCTCATACTTATGGTCCTGTGACAACGAGCTTCTCTTCCTGCTTCCCTCGGTTTTTCACTAAAAATTGAGAGCATTAGGAAGAGCATCTCGTCGGTACATGGCTAAGTGTGCAAATCGAATATGTGCTTTTTTTTGGGGGGGGGGGCGCCAAACCGAATTCTTGCCCTGGTGGCAGAAAGCCTAGTTACACCTCTGTCCAAAAGTACACAGGAACTGTTGAAATAGAAAAAATGGACTGTTTTAAAATGGCCAGCAATGAGTCCTGACGTCAATCCCATTGAAAATCTTTGGGGTGAGCTGAAATCTGCCGTTGGGAAAAAGAACCCTGCAAACATTCAAGAGTTTAAACTGCTAAGGAAGAGTGGGATAAAATACCAGCTGAGAAGTGCCAAAAGCTTATTGATGGCTACAAGAAATGTTTGGAGGCTATTATCCATGCCAAAGGGTGTGCAACCAATTATTAATTAGGGGTGCCTTTATTGCTGCACATTCTGTTCATTCTGTTTCTACTTTGAAACTGCAACATGTAAGTTGAAAAACAATGTTTTATTGTTATATTACTTTGGACAACTAAGTAAAAAATCCTGAGGATAAAACTATGGTACATTTTCATTTATTTCTGAAAATATTGTACAGTCTATGAAAAAATGAAAGGATGCCAATAATGGTGAGCAGCACTGTACCTTGTAGAAAATAGTGAATACATCAAAATTGATATGACTGAGATTTCTCTTTTACTCGTTCATTTTGCGTTTTATTCATAGATAAAAATAAATTTCCTAACACTTCTCTATTTGGATGCATTCTTTTCCACATCTGCCTAAATCTTTTGCATAGTACAGTAGATTGAAATTTAAAAAGTTATTATAAATTTAATGAAAGCACGTCATTCAATGACTGGACTACTGATGAATAACTATTTTTATATTTCAAAATAGTTTAATTTTACAGGTGAAAAGTATAGCGATGGGATGCATTTTGACAGCACTTATATTTTATAATTATGAAAAGAGAAAACACATTCCCTGTTAAAAGTTGTAGTATTACATTATGCTTACGCTATGGTTACAATAAATACATAAATGCATTGTAATAAAATAAATTAGCTTCATTAGGAATTTGGAGATTCCACAGTGTATGTAAGGATTTTATCACAAATGAACCTTGACAATGGGGGTGAGGTGGTTCCAGTGGCACAACTAGAGTCTGATAGGTACAAAATTTGGACCTCCCCCTCTTCATGTTGGTTAGATGTATGGCCTTTGTAGCGTTCTTTCTTAATCCGATAAGGCCATTCAAGTTGCCCCCCTCCCCATTACGTAGTAATGTCCTCCAGTGTCCATCCTCTTGGTCCCTTTCCTGGTTTATATGTCTCCCATCCTGGGCACCTTCCTGGTAAAATGTCCTCCATCCTGGACCCTTTCCTATTATATATTTTGCCATCCTTGTATATATGTTTCCCATCCAGACATATATGTCCCCGATCCTGGACTCCTTCCCAGTATATAATCATGGCCAAAAGTTTTGGCACCCTCGAAATTGTCCCAGAAAATGAAGTATTTCTCCAAGAAAATTATTGCAATTACATATCTTTTGTAATACGCATGTTTATTATGAAATTATGTCCAATTTGCCTTTTTTTCTCTGTTTTTTTGCAATGTTCCAGTACACACAAATGAAATAAACATGTGTATAACAAAACTGTCACGATCCATTTTTGGATTTGTGGCAGCTCAGGTTCCTCTCAGTTAAAACTTTTTTCCTTTCAGTCCAGCGGGGGTTAATGTCAGTTTTTCCCCGCTGGCAAGCTGGTGTAATTGCATTACTGCTGGGCCAGCTGATGTGGGCGGTGACCACTCCCACCATACTTTAAAAGGTCACCTGATGCATCAGCTAACTGTCAGTGATAGAGCAATCAATAGTGACAAAGCCGGAGTAAGGAGCTCTCTGGGTGCAGCGGTGTTTCTGCTGAGTTCTCTTTCCTGGTGCCTTTATCTGCTGTGTGGTGCTTTGCAGCAGAGAAAGCTAAGTGTTTATTTCCCTGTCCCTTTTGAGTTTGTCACTGTCACCCTACGTTGGCCAGTGCACTGGCCAGGGCAGTGTTAGGTGACAGCAAGTTACAAAGTATCCTGACGGCGGCGGGGAAGGACCCGTATAGGGCATTAGGTGAGTGCAGGGACAGGCTCAGGTTTGATCTCAGGTGGTGACCATCCCTCATTCCCTATTGGTAGGGCCTTCCACCCCCCTATTCCATTCCCATTGTGTGTTGTGCCATTAGCTGACTGACCATCCGTTGGGTCGTGTCATACCGTGACAGTCACTCTGTGACAAAAACATGTGTACTTGCAATAATTGTCTGGGAGAAATACTTCATTTTCTGAAACATTTTCAAGGGTGCAAACACTTTTGGCCAATGACTATGTCTGCCATCTTAGGCCCCTTCCTCTTATATATGTCTCCCACCCTGGGCTCATCCAGGTATATATGTCCCCTATCCTGGGCCCCTTCCTGGTATATACAGTGGGTTCGGTAAATATTCAGACTCCTTTAAATTTTTCACTCTTTGTTTCATTGCAGCCATTTGGTAAATGTAAAAAAGTTCATTTTTTTCTCATCAATGTGCACTCTGCACCCCATCTTGACTGATAAAAACCAGAAATGTAGAAATTTTTGCAAATTTATTAAAAAAGAAAAAACAAAATATCATATGGTCATAAGTATTCTGACCCTTTGCTCAGACACTCATATTTAAGTCACATGCTGTCCATTTCCTTGTGATCCTCCTTGATATGGTTCTACTCCTTCATTGGAGTCCAGCTGTGTTTAATTAAACTGATAGGACTTGATCACACTTGTCTATATAAGACCCTACAGCTCACAGTGCATGTCAGACCAAATGAGAAACATGAGGTCAAAGGAACTGGCCAAGGAGCTCAGAGACAGAATTGTAGCAAGGCACACATCTGGCCAAGGTTACAAAAGAATTTCTGCAGTACTCAAGGTTCTTAAGAGCACAGTGGCTTCCATAATCCTTAAATGGAAAAAGTTTGGGACCACCAGAAGTCTTCCTAGACCTGGCCGTCCAGCCAAACTGAGCAATCGTGGAAGAAGAGTCTTGGTGAAAGAGGTAGAGAAGAACCCCAAGAAAACTGTGGCTAAGCTCCACAGATGCAGTAGGGAGATGGAAGAAAGTTCCACAAAGTCAACTATCACTGCAGCCCTCCACCAGTCGGGCCTTTATGGCAGAGTGGCCCATTGGAAGCCTCTCCTCAGCGCAAGACATATGAAAGCCCGCATAGAGTTTGCTAAAAAAAACACATGAAGGACTCCCAGACTATGAGAAATAAAATTCTCTCATCTGATGAGATGAAGATAGAACTTTTTGGTGATAATTTTAAGCGGTATGTGTGGAGAAAACCAGGCACTGCTCATCACCTGCCCAATACAATCCCGAAAGTGAAACATGGTGGTGGCAGCATCATGCTATGGGGTTGTTTTTTAGCTGCAGGGATAGGATGACTAGTTGCAATTGATATAAACATGAATGTTGCCAAGTACAGAGATATCTTGGATGAAAACTTCTTCCAGAGTGCTCTGGACCTCAGATTTGGCCGAAGGTTCATCTTCCAACAAGACTATGACCCTAAGCAGACAACTAAAATTACAAAGGAGTAATGGTGGTAATATGTAGTTCGGCCATGGTGTGGCTGTATTTGTTCCCTGCATGTGGTATGATTCGGTAACTATGTGGTGGTAATATGTGGTCTGGTCATGGTGTGGTGGTCTTTGTTCCTTGTACATGGTATTATTCGGTCACTATGTGGTGGCAATGACCCCAAGCACACAGCTAAAATAACGAAGGAGTGGCTTAAGAACAACTCTGTGACCATTCTTGACTGGCCCAGCTAAAGCCCTGACCTAAACCCAATTGAGCATCTCTTGAAAGACCTGAAAATGGCTGTTCACCAACGTTCACCATCCAACCTGACAGAACTGGAGAGGATCTGCTTGGAAGAATGGCAGAGGATCCCCAAATCCAGGTGTGAAAAACTTGTTGCATCATTCCCAAGAAGACTCATGGCTGTACTAGCTCAAAAGGGTGCTTCTACTCAATACTGATCAAAGGGTCTAAATACTTATGACCATATGATATTTCAGTTTTTCTTTTTTAATAAATAATTTGCAAAAATTTCTACATTTTTTTTTCAGTAAAGATGGGGTGCAGAGTGTACATTAATGATAAAAAAATGAACCTTTTTGCATTTACCAAACGGCTGCAATGAAACAAAGAGTGAAAAATTTAATGGGGTCTGAATACTTTCCGAACCCACTGTATGTCCCCCATATGGGGCCATCCTGATCAATAAGTGTTCCATCCTGGGCCCATCCAGGTTTATATGCTCATCATTCTGGTATATATGTTACCCATCCTGCGCCCGTTATCGTATACATGACCACCATCCTGCAATATATGTTCCCCATCATGAGTCCAAACGGTACATATGTTCCCATCCTGGAATATCTGTCTCCCAACCTAGGCCCATCCTGTCATGATCCACTTTTGAATCTGTGGCAGATCTCTCTTTGCATATTAAAACCTTTTTCCTTTCAGGCCATTGACTCTGTCACACTCAGCCAGGGGAGTGTGACCCAGGTCATGCATGATATACGCCTGCATATAGGGACTCGTCATGAGGAGTCCCTGTCATGCTAGGTCTTGGAGGGTATGCCAATACCCATCATTTTAGCTCTCCCTTGGCTCACAAAACACAACCCGGTCATAGATTGGCGTTCCAGGGAAGTAGTCAGCTGGGGTCAGTCGTGTGAGGGCTGCTGCCCGTGGGCTACTGTCTCTGCCATATTTCTGCAACCTTCCCCTTCTTCTCCAGTGGGGGCAGCAGAGGTGCTGCCAAGGAGTAGGGGTAAGTCCCAACCCTCACCACTAGCCAACCCTGTGAGTAGGAGCCCACTTGGGAGGAGGGGTCAGGGGAGGGTGGTGGTTTCCTCTGAGAAATGTGTGAGTGTGGTGACACAGGGGGACGCCTCTGTTGTCAGTTCCTCAAAGAGTTCACCATCTTGTGGCAAACACGTGTGTGGCAATGAACGTTCAGGTCCGGACCTGTGTGTGAACGAGTATGTATGGGTGGCCACCACAAACTTCCGGAGGAAGGGTGCTGCTGGAGTCTGGAGTTCCAGGGTGATCAGGCAGTATTGGGTGTTGTCCATTCTCGGCCAGCGGACTTACCAGTTGGAGTTAACCCCAGTAATGCCCGTACATAACTCGTTCCCCAGATCGGCGCTCTGGAGATTTGTGGCACCTCCGGAGCATACGTTATTGCCCCTTCCATCTGTCCACGTTTGCCATAATCCTGAGAGTCAGGTGACTGCAGGGGTGAACCCTGGTGGATCGAGGCGTCCTCACTGTAGGTGGTATATGAGGTGCGGTGTTGAGGGTCCTGAGGCCCCTCATTAAAGGGGGGTACTGTCACGATCACTTTTGGATCTGTGGCAGATCTCTCTTGCATATTAAAACCTTTTTCCTTTCAGGCCATTGGGGGTTAATACATTGCTGCTGACTTGTCAGGGGAAGGTGGTCACCACTCCCACCATCCTTTATAAGGTCGCCTGAGGCGTCAGCTGACTGTTGGTGATATTGCTACCTTTTGGAGACCAACCAAGCTGAAGTCAGGAGCTTGCTGAGCGCAGTGGTACTTCTGCTGTTTCCCTGATTTGGTGCCTTTCTCTGCTGTTCGGTGCATTGCAGCAGAGCAAGCTAAGTGTTTATTATTTAGTTATTTAACCCCTAGGTGTCTGTCTTTCCTTTTTGTTGTTTTGGTATAATTCACTTTATTCCCTGTCTCACCTCCTGGGGGGGGGTTGGTGGGTTTAGCTCAGGGCTAAACAGGAGACAGGGACAGGTTGGTGACTTGGGCCTCACTACCTTCAAGTGTACCCCCAAGTTAAGGAGAGACAGGGCCCTTCCTTAGCCTCAGGGGCAGTTCAGGGGCCCAGGTTCATCGTCCCCTGTATTTCTACAACTGCCCCATAACACATCCTGATATATGTTCTCTGATCATTTGCTGTTCTTCAATGCATTAAAAAGGATTCTGCTCACTTTCCTCCATTTCCACGAAGAGTTTCGTCCTATTTTGTAGCTAGCAACTAACTTCAAAGTGCAGCGTGTATTGCTGTGTAGTGACCCTCGTTACCCCACTGACAAGTACGCCTCCCACACAGCACTGTTTTTCTATATTTCGGTAGATCTGAAAGTGTTGGCCATACTGATTGCTCATATAAAGAGGAATATTAATAATCACCGTTTAATACTGCAAGGATTCATGTTGTAATTAATGGGATCAGGAGATGAAACATAACTTTTGATTTATTGACAAATAGTTTCTGTACTTTAGTTTGGTTCTCACCTGCTCGCTTGAGATTACTAGACTACTCCAAATTTTACTATTTGATAGTTTGAAACGTCACAAGACATTTAAGTGTCATTTACAATGGTGTTGTTTCATCAATGTACATTGAAGGAGGAACGTAAGATAAGGTGATTTCACTTTCTTAACATAGTTACATATACACTTTTCTTTTATTTATCATTATGCTTGAGAAAAGCTTGTAGGGGGATTGCTGCCTATATTCTGTATTCACAACGAATGACAGATTCATAATCAAAATGTCTTATTGCTTGAATGAAATGTTGTACAGAGAATGATCCATCCCTGTATGTTTTCTGGTAATGTACAATCGGATATTACTTTAGTCGCTGCTCATGTGCTGTATTTTCCCACAGTTACACAGCGAGGTTAGATACTAATCACAAGTTCACCCTAAATGTTCCTACAGGATGTTCATCAGTATTTTGCACCTGTGCTGCACCTGTGCAGCCAAATTTGACCGAATTAGAATTTTGCCCGATTCCAGATTCCCTCACCACCTATATTCTTGTATCCACCAATAGAAAAGCATTAATCAATAATGTTCATTGAAGGACACCACAAAAAAAAATTTAACCTGTCTGAAGATTCTCCGAGTCACCCTAGATGTTCTACAATGATTGAGACAAAAGAGTAACTTTTCAGCATAAATGCACATTTCTATGTTCAGAGAAAGCAAAATGGCACCAAAACCTCATCCTAACTGTGAAACATTGTAGAAGAGCATTATAATTTGCAGCTGATTTGCTGCCTCAGGGCTTGAATGCCTTTTTATCATTGAGGGAACAATCAATTTAGAGGCAATCAAAGCATTTTATGGGAGAATGAGGGCAGCAGTCCATGACCTCAAGAGGGTGACACAAACCACATAAGTACATTGTATAGTAACTAAAGAATGGTTGAAGAATAAGAACATTTGTGACTTGGATTGGCCAAGTCAGGATCCTGACCTTAATCATATTGAAATAATGCCATGTATCATCATGAATGCTATGTATGCAAGGCATCCTAAAATATTGATGAATTGGAAAACATTTGCATGGAAACGGTCTAAAGTTTCCATGAAATATTGTGCAAATCTTGGGACTTGTTCTAGCTGCAGAAAGGATATGAGGAGGTGTGTAGGTGACAGCAGCATGATGTAGGGGCAGATAGGTTGATTTCAGGGATGTATCACTAAGCATTCTGTGTACCCTATATATTGATAGAAAGCTGTGGAAGGTGGTTGGACCAGGAGACATGAGACCAATTGTCTCCTAGTGATAATCTTCTGATAAAGCAATGGTTTTCTTAAAAACACAGCCTAGTAAGTGACACATCCTGAAATCACATCTCTGCCCCTACATCATGCTGCTCTCATGTTACAAAGCAAAAACCTGTCCTACAGATTCCATTTGAAGGAGGGTTTACAAGTTATTAAAGTAAAGGGTTACGTTATTTTTCTACCTACACTATGTATGATATGTTACTCAATGTACTCAATGAAAGACATGAATAGTGCACCAGTTTGTGTTATAAGTTTAGTTAGAATGTGTTTGTCTAGTATTGTAACCTAGATAAGAATCACACCACAGTCTATTAGTATTCACTGTGGAAATCCATGTAACTTCAGAAGGATAATTTACATTTTCATATACCTTTCTCCAGTATGATTGGTTATAATTGTTTATGGCTGATGTACCCCTCTGAGTTTACATGGCAAATAACATTAATTACATTACTTGATATTTCTACATTGAAGAGCGACCGAGTTTCAGAATTTCTAAACTCAAATTTCTGTTATCCTACAGACTACATCACATAGCGATCGCACCAGCGATCTCGCCAGATCTTGTCGTTGTCGTGATCGCTGGTGCGATCGCTAAGTGTGACAGTACCTTAAGCCTAAGGCCGTCCCTGGGAATGCTGGAGGTCTGTCCACTAGAGCCATACAGAAGATAGGGATGCAGTTTGCACTACACTAGGGATTAGCCCAGAGTTTGGGAGGGGTTAGATGAGGTTTTAATGAAAATGTTTTCCAGGTTACAGTAAAGCCCCCGTCTCACACAGCGATCTCGCTAGCGAGATCGCTGCGGAGTCACTAGTTTTGTGATGCAGCAGTGATCTCCCCAGCGATATCGCTGTGTGTGACATTCAGCGACGATCAGCCCCCCTGCTGGGTATCGCTGATCGTCGCTGAATGTCCTGGACATTTTTTTGATCGCTGGTCTCCCGCTGACAGGCACGCATCGCTGCGTGTGACAGGCGGGAAACCAGCGATCCGCTGGTAACCAAGGTACACAGCGGGTTTCCAGGCGCGGGGCTGTGCCTGGAAACCCGACGTGTACCTTGGTTACCAGCTCCCTGCATCAGGGCGCTGGTATCCAAGGTACACTGCGGGTAACTAAGCGATGTTTACCCGCAGTGTCGCTGTGCTGATCGCTGCCCTGAGCTGCCTGTTTGGCAGCTCAGCAGCGATCATGTAGCGATACACCAGCGATCCTGACAAGTGCATATCGTTGTCAGGATTGCTGGTGTATCGCTATGTGAGACCCAGGCTTTAGTCTGGTCAGAGTCCAGGACAAGTGCAAGTTCTGGGTGGAGTGTAGAGCAAGGCTAAACGTGGCAGAGTTAGCAGATTCTAGTGCAGTGAAGGAGCAGCAAAGAAGTACGAGTTCAGACAGTACAAGTCTCCTAGCAGAATAAGGGAACATCTTCGGCCACGTCAGGATGCCGGGACAGTCATGGATCTAAGGTCCAGAAGAGGTATAGAGAATCATGCCTCTTTCTCCCTGCTGAGGAAGATATCAGCCGAGTTGTGGAGTGGGGTGAAGATGGTGGGTCTTAGGACAGTACTGGTACAAAGACTGATGGAGCACAAAACCAATGAGTAAGGAACATACTCCACCACACCACACACTTCACACCAGACATCTGTTTAGAAGATGGGTTTCAGGGCACGAGAACTCAGTTCCGGCCCACAGAAAACACACCCTGGCCCCCGCTTCACCTTGCTGGTCAGTGTTTGCTTAGTTCTTGTGCACTTAAGTTGTCTTGACATGTGACCACTGCAACCAATCATTGGCCACAACAGTGACCTCTCTGATGTTGACACGTAACTGCTACAGTCTATGATTTGCTGCACTGGTCACGAATTGACATGTCATGTAATTTACTGAAGCCTAGTAAACAAAGACCAGAAGGGAGACCAGGGATGCATCGGCACACGAGCGACAGGGGATTAGAAATATTGATTATTATCCTTGTATTATTTTTGCATATCCATGCCAGCTGGGTGTAAAATATTTCATATGGCTTGAAAACTGCATTACCCACTAGAAACAGCCTATCAATTCTTAGTAATTTGCAGAGCGTTGTTATCGCATGGAGTTGCCTAAAACTGGTTATGTTTCATTCTGCTCCATTCTAGTCTCACAAGCCTCATTACAATTTTCTTTTGCATATTATTGCCTCTTCTAATATCATTTAGGACAATAGTTGTACACTGTTTATGTCTTCAGGGAACGCTTTAATAGTTTTGTGTTAACTTATGCTGCACTGGATTGATATTGGAAGATATATTCAGCACCTCCACTTTAATCTTTGTGAAAGGTGCTTATTTTTGTGACTCGTAATTTCCTCTGAGAATCCAAATAGATCTGAGATGTTACATTAATAGGAAAACACAATCTGAGAATGGGGTATTCATTGTAACAGTTACTCTGCAGGCAGTGTTTGTCCTTCAGTAATAATGCAATGTGGAAAGGAAGCCTGCCGAGACGATTTGGATACAAACATACAGTCGATGGGGACATTTATTCAGAGAGCATTTAGGAAAATATAATGTAAGGCTATCGTGCTATTTTCAATAAAACGAATGAAAATCACAAATTGTTAGAAGAAAAGACATACAATGAAGCATCAGCTGGAAGAATTACAATAACATGAATATGTCTTGCTGTTCTCCAGCTATTTTGTCAGAAGGAAAACTACATTTATTACCTATACAGCTGTGGAGTTGGTTTGTGTAATGTGGTTTCTGCTAAAATTAGTTTTATATGAGATCATGCATAGAAGATTGCCTTTCTCTTATTCTCTGATGAATAGATTGATCTCAGAGTATTTGGTGTAGTGAGATTGCAGCTATCAGAATATCAATGTTTGATCAGCGAGGTCCAACCCTTCGGACCTTCCCTTCCCCTATCAATAGAAAGAAGAAATCATAGCTACGTATCTCTGTGTCACTTTAATTTAGGTATAACCTTATTAAGGAAACCTGTCACCTTCAGAAATGCTTTTTACCTGCAGATGTGGTGGAAATCTGCATGTAAATAACACTTCAATCATGCCTGGCTGACTTAATGGAGCAGCAGCTACACGGAGAAAATGAAAGCTTTATTCTCTCTGCAGCCACTTTCTTCCAGTGATCAGCATGGTGCAGGGAGCTGTTACAGTCACCGCTTACTACACATAGAGTGCCCTGTAATAACTCCTAGCATATTGATTGGCAGCCTGCTCTGCACACATACACTGCAGAGCTGGTTGTCACTCTAAGTGCCAGGGAGTGATTACAGCAGTGTCATGGGTGCATCGCCACGAAGATCGTCGCGATTGCACATTCTGACTTCTCACAGCTGAGCTGCTGTTTCTTTGTGTTTGGTAATGAGAGAGTTAATTTTACCTAGCTCTTTGCTAAGACTAGGTCCAGCCTCGCCCGGCTGCTTTGGATTATGTTCTAATTAGTTTCCTTTATATTCCTGCCAGTCTGGGTGTTTGATGCCGGTGAAAGCATTCATATAGTTTAGCAGACTGGATCGGTTCTGGGAATACTTAAGCTAAGAGCTCCTTAGTTGTTTTACTCTTATAGCTTATAGTTTATCTCTGAGACCTAAGGTGTTCCTACTGTGTGTGAGTGTTGTATGTAAGACTTTATTTACTTTATTTCTTATCTTTCTTGTATGTCTTTCTGTTCATTAACCGTTACCTGGTCATTCCCTTTGGTGGTATTCAGGGTCCTTCTTAGGACTAGAATACAGTTGGCAGGGATTGATAGGAGACAGGGTTTACGCTGGTGGCCTGGACCTCTGTACCTTTAACAGTACCTCCAGGTTGAGGGATTAGTTAGGACCCCAGTTTAGGGTCAGCTTAGACCCCGGTCACCCTCTAGCCGGAGACAGCGTATAAACGGATTCCGTTTTGACCCACTGGACATTCTGTCAGGTAAAATCTATGTTATCGTATATCTATGCGCATGTTATATAGTATGTTGCCCTTTTGATATAGATTACTGTCATCACATATATATATCTGCTATACAGCGTGACATTTTCACCGGCCATACTAAAGATTCTCCCCAGCTGTCATGGATCCAGTAGCCCAGCTGGCCCGGCAGTTGCAGGGATTGTCCATGGAGTTGGCAGACATTAAGTCCAAGGTTTTGTCCCCCCCGGAGCAAACCAGATCTGAACCTAAGGTTGCTCTCCCAGACAGGTTCACTGGTGGGCGGGACAAATTTTTTACTTTCCGGGAGGCATGTAAATTGTACTTTCGGCTGCGGCCTCGGTCATCTGGGAGTGAAGAGCAGAGGGTGGGAATTGTTATCTCGCTCTTACAAGGGGATCCTCAATCTTGGGCGTTCTCTATTCCTCCAGGCTCCCAGATCTCCAGTCAGTGGATCGATTTTTTTACTGCCCTGGGTCTGGTATATGATGATCCGGATCGAGTCTCCCTTGCTGAAACAAGGTTACGTAAAATACGGCAAGGAAATCGTCCAGCGGAGGAATATTCTTCTGAGTTCCGTAGATGGGCAACAGATACCCCAGTGGAATGACCCAGCTCTTAGGAGCCAGTTTTGTCAAGGGTTGTCTGACAAATTAAAGGATGTGTTAGCTCAGTATGATTCTCTCCATCACTGGAGGCTGCTATGGCCCTCGCTATTCGCATTGATAGACGTCTTCGGGGAAGACGCGAGGTAACTCGCCTCCCGTGATGACTCCACCTACTACTAAAGTCCCTTATACTGAGGTTCCCCTGGTCTGTTCTGAGGAACCCATGCAGTTGGGAGGGACATCATTTTGTAGGAGGGAATCAGCGGTGCGCCGCAAGACTAGAAGGTGTTTCTTTTGCGGGAGAGAGGGACATTATGTTGGGGGGTGTCCATCCCGGACCTCTTTGAACCAAGGAGTTAACCTGGGAGTGTGTATTTCGTCCCCAAATCCCTCTCAGTTTCTCGTGCCTGCGGAGGTGGTGATTGGTACTAGAACTGAGAGGATTTCTGTTTTTCTTGATAGTGGGTCCGGGGCTAATTTGGTGGACACTCGGTTTGCCCAGGTGCATGGTATGCAACTGAGTGTATTGGCCAAACCGGTCCCTATACTCTCTATTGATTCTAGACCTCTTGGTCAAGGTAGCTTGGTACAAGCTGTTCATAACATAGATCTTCGAGTAGGGGCAATACATAAAGAGCAATTGTCTTGTTATGTGTTGGAGGGTCTGCCTGCTCCTATTGTGTTGGGACTTCCTTGGTTGGCTAAACATAACCCAGTGATTGATTGGCAATCCAGAAAGATAAGCCAGTGGGGTGAATTTTGCAAGAATAACTGCATGAGCACGGTCATCGGTGCGGTTGTGCCTAGGACTTTGCTCCTTTTCTGGAGGACTTTTGGGAGAAGTTCTCAGAGGAGGGGTGTAAAGAGTTACCTCCTCATCGCACATATGACTTCTCAATAAAGTTGCTTCCTGATGCCTTATCTCGTACTTTCCCAGGGGCCGGAAGACGGATGATCCGGTTCCTATTCCTCAGGAGGGAGTTGTAGTGTCAGCTGTATGCTCTGAGCTTGAGGGGGAGGTATTGGGGGCTCAGGGGACGCCCCTGTGGGACTTCCAGGGAGACTGATAGTTCCAGATCGCTTAAGACTGAAGGTTACGGAGAACCCTTACAAACGGATGGCTGATAGGAGGAGAGTTTCTGGTCTAGATCTGAGGGTGAACGATCTGGTGTGGTTGTCTACCAGGAATATAAAACTTAAAGTTCCCTCCTGGAGGTTGGGGCCCAGATTCATCGGGCCATACAGGATCAGTTCCATAATTAATCCTGTGGCATTTCGTCTGGACCTCCCTCCTACATTTAAAATTCATAATGTGTTTCACAAGTCATTACTTAAAAAGTATGTGGCACCAGTCATACCGTCACCTCTACCTCCTCCTTCAGTGGTAGTCAATGATAACGTGGAAGTTCATTGGAGGGGGTATGGTCCTGAGGAGAGGACGTGGGTCCCTGCGTCTGATGATAACGCAGATCGATTGGTTCGGACCTTTCACACAATTTACCCGGACAGACCTGGTCATGAGGGTCCGGAGGCCCCTCGTAGAAGGGGGGGTACTGTCATGGGTGCATCGCCACGAAGATCGTCGCGATTGCACATTCTGACTTCTCACAGCTGAGCTGCTGTTTCTTTGTGTTTGGTAATGAGAGAGTTAATTTTACCTAGCTCTTTGCTAAGACTAGGTCCAGCCTCGCCCGGCTGCTTTGGATTATGTTCTAATTAGTTTCCTTTATATTCCTGCCAGTCTGGGTGTTTGATGCCGGTGAAAGCATTCATATAGTTTAGCAGACTGGATCGGTTCTGGGAATACTTAAGCTAAGAGCTCCTTAGTTGTTTTACTCTTATAGCT